>CM074718.1:426180789-426842039 GCA_037306005.1 Rhinophrynus dorsalis
CAAACTCTTGGGGCCAGATTCTATTGCAGGTGCTAAATGTTAACACCCGTTTTATCAAACATCTTCCTATTGAAGGCTATAGTGAAAACCGGAGATAAAAGCAGTAATAAAAATAGCACCTGTAATAGAATTTAGCTCTTGGTTGGCAGCAGGAAGGAATGTAACCTGGTAACTTGTGGTGCACATCCATAAACTTCACTGGTTGCATGTGCAGCTTCTATAGACCTACATCACTGGGCTTAGAAACTCTTCACTAAGGTCTGGGAGTTTGTGCATGTGGCCCAAACAGACTGAATAGCTCAACTTCTTTCACAGGAGGAGCAAACCTGCTGATAGAGTACTGTTCTCGTGGTAGTTGCCCCTTAATTATTATAGTGCTGGATTGGGATAAGGTTCCCTATACTGTTTTTATTCAGAGAAATGATTCATACTTTAAATCTGTGGATCTCAATATTTTTTTGCTCAAGGTGCCCTTAAACAAAATTGGGGCACCCCTAAAATTTTTATAAATCATTTGTCAAGGATGTAATGAAAGTTACAAGTTTATAAATATAGTTATTCTAAGCTCTCACAAGTAGAATAATAAAACCAAACATTTCCATAAAAATACATTTTTGAGTCAGCATTCACCTTTTTGTTCAGCTCTTTATGAAACAAATCAGCACCCCAAAGGGCTGTCTGTATCACACCAAAGTGCCACAGGACCCTGGTTCAGAATCAGTTTACCTAACATTAATAGGGTTCATGCTCTTTTAACAATAATTTATTCCTAACCAACATTTTTTTAACCCTCAGTGCCAGAGATATGCAATGCATTGCTTACCCTCTGGAGCTGAAAGGGTTAAATAACGTTTTAGTTAAAATATAAGCTAAGCATGACAATTCTATGAATGTGCCGGCAGATATGATTGACAGTTGTTTGCTTCAGCAAACTCATTAAAAATTACTTGTGCAATATGTGGTACAATTAAGTTCAATTCGCAAATAGGAGAAAAAAAAAAGTCTATTGTGAACCGAAAGTTGAGGGTGTATGTAACAAGCTTGATAGCAAACGCTGCTCTAATCTCTGTACTCATTTGAATTGTTGTAGATTGCTTTGGTGCAACCTGTTAATTTATTACTGGTATCTGGTGAGATTATCAGGAAATCTCCGCTCTGCCTACACAATTACCAATTACCAATTTCCGTTTTTTTTTTTTGTGAGAGTTGTATATATGCATTCATTTGAGAGTTTGCTCTGATATTTATGAGATATGGTTTGGACAATTTGGGAACTGTAAGTGCTGAATTTGCGTTTTATGTTATACAATCTCAAAAGAGACTACCAGGGCTTCCTCTTTGATCACACAAGAAAAGACTGGACTGCCATTTTGGGACTGTGCTCACATTCCCAACAATACTCTGCATTATCTTCAAAGACCAACACAGAAGGTCTGTTCAGGCTGCATAAGCAGTCTACAAACTTTGATAGCCACTTACTTTATATGTGTGTGTCTGTCTGTCTGTCTATGACCACAAAATGACTAACAGAAGCTGTTTTGTGCTGCACAGTGCAGCCTTGGGCTTTTCACTAAGTCTGCTCCGGTAGGAACACACTTAATAAAACATGCACCTTCTCAAATTCCATACGGCTATAGTATCAGGAATATAATATTGTTAATCCTTCTGTCCCTCAGATGGTTATGAGAAGACAGAGAAGGGCCCACACACATATCGGGTTAGTTTGTAATACTCCCAGCCCTTCAAACAGACACCATTGACCAATATAATGATAGGAGCCCTAATAGAGGTCGGCAGTACCCATATTGCGTCTATGCTTAGTATAGCAGTATTTAATATGTGATCAGGTATATTACCCTGAGAGTATACCCACTATTTAAATTCGCAGTTTTCTTTTAACTTTATATTTTTTTAATTGTATATAATAAAATGTAGGTTTTATTTAGCCCGCTTTTCCTTTTGATCATCTGTTTGGTCAGCCCATCCTTTTTTATAGAGGGGGTTTTGGTGCTATTAGTGCTTTCTTCTTCTTTTTTTGAGCTTTGGTATGCAATAACTTGCCTAACACCTGTTATCAAGAGATCTGTAATTGACAATGCTTTTGTGAATGTCTGTTTCTGTTTTGTCTGCTATTTTTCAATAAAATAAAATAAAAAACTGTACAGAGATCTCTTCTACCTGCTATATCATCTATCAATTTTTGTCACTATCATTTTTATAAAGTGACAATGTGTTTTAAAGTGCTAAAATATACAAATATGTTTAAATAAACATATAGACAGACATACAGATAGATAGATAGATAGATAGATAGATAGATAGATAGATATAGATAGATAGATAGATAGATAGATAGATAGATAGATAGATAGATAGATAGATAGATAGATAGATACAAATGTTGGAGAGAGATACTTACATGTTCGAGCTTACTGAGTAGAAGAAGTAGGGGAAGGCCAAATGCAAGATATATTCTGAAGTGAAGTCAAAGAGCTGGAGGGCAAAGTAGGGATTGGTGAACTGTAAAATTACTTATTAAAGATATTGAGTAAGGAGTAAAATGTTATTAGGACTTAATCTTGAGTGATACTTGGGACCAGAGATAAGCAAAACGATTCAGAAAATTACTTTTTGTCTGGAACAGGCTATTTCACAAGTCTTAAAACATTTCGCGAAACAGCTGTTTTGGTTCTATGTTAAAAAAAGTTCACTTACCTATAGAAGTCAGCATGATCTGATCATCAGATAGAGGTAGGAAATTTCTTCCCCCCTTTCACTTTTCACCACCTAGTTAGCAGTGTCTCACTTATCTAGGCCCACTCCCCTCTTATTCCTATCCTTGTCCTGCTCCCCTCCCTTCCATCTCTGGTCCACTCCTCTCCCTTTCCCTCTCTTTGGAGGACTACTCTTTGATCTACTTCTCTTTCCTGCACCTCTTGATGCACCCCTTGCCCTCAACACATTCCTACATTATGGCCCTCTGTCATACCATCTCATCTTGTCCCACACTCCTTTTCACATGCTCCTCTGTCCTTTCCTTATACTGTTCTATCTTCCCTCTGTCCCATATGCACATAGAAATATGGAGCAATTGTGGGGCAATCCAAATGCACTATAAGGGAATATAAGTTTCCATTTATTTTTCATTTGGTTTTTAAACTCTGGAATACTAGGTCTCTAACACAATGACTTCTATAGCTTTCAAAGAGTTAAAAAGCCCCATTTTAAGGGAGTTGCATATTTTTAGTATGAGGATATGTTTTTAGGGATTCTCCTGCAATAGATACTTTTGTAAGAAAATCTAATTCTATCCAAAATTTGAAATTAACACATTGAAATTTGCCTAGAAAACTGTCAAGCGTTTGGTTTTATATATATATCAACATTGATACAAGTACAATTTAATTTTATTTTAAATATATATGCAAAGAATTGCATTAATGCAACATTAATTAAAGCTGTGTACTCCAGTCTGTACCTAGTTTACAGAAATAACATATTTCCTCAGCATTTCATTAGCCTTGCACATTGATTAATTAGAAAGTGTAATCCTATTCATAACAAAGGAAAACTCATAGGCAGGGCTGGTGCAAAGATTCTTGCCACCCTAGGCAAAACCTAATTTTTGTGGCCTATTGGCTCCTCCCCTTGTGCCCTACCTCTTTATGCCCCACCCCTGTATGTGTTTAAGTGTCAGTGTGTTCCCTATATGTGTATAAGTATCAATTTGTGTGTGTGTACTCTATGTGTATAAGTGTGTCAGTGTGTGTGAGTCTCTGTAAGGATGTCAGTGTGTAAATATGTGTGTGTGCTTCTCTATATGTGTATAAGTGTGTCAGAGTCTATGTTCTCTATATGTGTATCAGTGTGCCAATGTTTATGCTTGTCTGTGTATCAGTGTGTTAGTGTGTTTGACTCACCCCACCCTTGGACTCTTTCTCCCCCCTCTTGATTGTTGATTACCTCTTTGGCTCTTTCTTCCCCTGTTTGACTCTTTATCCACTCTTGACCCCCCATTTTGACTCTCTTCCCCCCATGAAACTCTTGATTCCCCCTTGACTGATGATCCCCCCTTTGACTTTCTTCCCCCATTTGACTCTTTATCCCCACTTGATCCCCCATTTTTACTCTCTCCCCCTTTTGACTTTATCCTCCTCTAGTCTTCACAGACCCTCTTTTGCCTCTTTCCCCCCTCTTGATGCCCCCCTTTTCCTCATTTTCCTCCTCTTGACTCCTCCATGATGTCTCCAGTCTCTTTTCCCCCACTACCCACATTGAGAGCAGCCGGGACCATGTGATACGCGGCGACGCAGACTTGGTGCATGCTGGGGGTTTCTTCATCTTTCTGGGAGCTACTATCAAACTTGTTCTGAGGACAGTGCAGGTTTAAAAGTGGCATCCAGACCGAAGAAGAAACACAGTGTCTGTCTAACTGCATGTCACATGATAATGGCTGCTGTCAAAGTCGGGCAGGCTAACATTTTCTGGGCCCTCCCCCGCTATGCCACTGACTTGGGGGGGGGTTGAGCCTGGTTTCCGATGCACCCCCAGAGAATGTGTGCCCTAGGCCGGCGCCTACCTCGCCTATAGGTGGCGCCGGCCCTGCTCATAGGAATATATGAATAGCCATTCTCCCATTTATAACCCTTGGTCAGTTTGGGGAGGAATCTACAAATATCATTCAATCAAGCACTGGAATTGATTTTCTAGCCCTACACGTACCCAACCTACTTACAATTAAAATTCTCACCTTAATGTCTGTTATACCAAGGGGAGGGCAATGTTTTGTTAAAAGCCATGTACTAATACAAGGCACAGAGTAAAAGGTGTAAGGGCCTTCCTGGCATTAAAGAATAAGAGCTCCATTTGCTTTACTGCATACCCTGAAGTGATGTCACACTTTGTTCCTGCTGACCGGTGTTTCATTGTTAACTCCATGTCAGGATTTATGCTGTTTCTTAGGGTTTGCCAGATTCCTTGTTCCATACCCAGGTTTATGCTCATTCCAGTGCATTTATTAAGCTCCAGCCTCTCAGTACTGACAAGTGATCTTTGCATTCCAGTGAGTGTTTGAATTCGGTCTCAGTCCTTTATTCCTGTGTTCCTGTTCCCCTATCTTCTGTTGTGATTCCTCATTGCTGACCCAAGCTCTCCTACTGACTATCCTTCAGCCTTTTCTGTACCTTGCCTCTACTTCTGTGATTAGCCATTGTCTACCCATGCTCTCCTATTTGACTACCGTTCTGCCTGTTAATTCTGTACCTCTCCTGCTCCTCGGTTGCTGACTCTGCTAGTCTGACCATCTGTATCCATTGCTACCGCTCACTTGGAGTTCGGCTCTTCAAACCATTAGTCTTTTCACTGTTCCAGCTCACTTGGTGTTTGACTCTATTGACTAAAAGTTGAATCATTTTCCAACTCAGTAGATGTTCAACTCCTTCGACCATCAGTTGAATCATTGTTTCTGCTTAGTCGGAGTCCGACTTTTCAAACCATCAGTTGGTTTCCTGTCCACCATCATTTTGTGTTTGACTACATCGACTATCAGTCAATTTATAGTTCCAACTCTCTCAAAGTTCAATTACCAATCTCATCTCATTTGGCGTTCGACTATCAGTTTCTAATCACTCCTTGACCTTCAGTCTGTCTATGGATCCTGTACAGCTCTGTCTCTCCATCAGTGTAAGGTACCCTTTGCTGTTGTTCTAACTCTGTATATTACATTTCCAGTACGTATAACCTATCCCGACACAGTTATCTTGGGTGCGGGCTGGCTCTACCAGTTGACACTAAACTTGTCTTGTGACTAGCATCGATCACAGCATAACTGTTTTTGAAGTAGTCCACACTAGCCAGCTATTCGCTCTATACTGTAGCTTCTCACCTACTGGAGGTCTTCTTTGTTACACAGTGGTTTTCCTGTCATTATACTGCCTTTTCTTGTGTTATCTGCTGCACCTTTTTCAGTTGGTTATCTACTTGTGCCAGCATTGTTCGTTAGCACCGCTCTCTAGCCCCAACCTACTGAGGGCTTTTTCTTTTGTTTTTCCACACCAGACATTACAAGTGAAGACACTGGTGATGCAGGATAATGCTACTGGAACTGTGCTCATGAATATTTGCCCCAGTGTGTTAATGAAAACCCCCAAATGACATGCAACAATATGACTGACCAATAGCACACTATCCTTGTTGCCAAATATATATATATTCAGTGTATAATATAATTTTAATGATTTCAATGTTCAGTTTAATTTTGTAGCATATGATTTAATTTCCAAATTAAAAAAGATGGCGTTTTCATATTTATTATGAAAACTAATGACCCTTAGAATACAATAGTGTCTGTACACTTTTACTTTTAGTTAATTGCAAGGGGGCTGTTTACTAGCAGTTTTTCTGAAGCAGCATACATGTAGAACACTATTGCAATAGAATTTGACACATTATTAGTGATTATTATTGTCACATATAAATTAGATTGAACAGAAAATAACCTTCATCCTTACCATGTTTTAGCTCTCAGAATTAATGTGATTTGGTGAACACATATAAATAAAAATCTGATGAGTCCCCACTGACTGTGAGGTCTGCTGGAGCTGAAGTATATTAATTTCATGCAGATGATGAATTCCTTAAGCATTCAATGATAATCATGCTTGATTTGACAAGACTTTCTCATGCTATTTTAGGGCCTTAATTTTCTGTGAAGTTCTGTCAAGTGCTCATCAAGCACCCACTTATCTCCCTATATTAACCTGGCATCCAATCACAAGGTTGCCTAACAGTGCTTCTGCCAAGTGCTAAGCCATTATTATTCTGGTCATGTGATTGTCCAACAAGAGAAGCCAATCAATGGCTGATTAGCATTCAGGTCACATGACTCCCAAGGAGAGTAAATGAGTTACACAGTAAGACATCAAACAAATTTTCATCTTGAAAGAGTGATTGCTTTTCCTGCTGCTGTGATGTTTGTCAAATTCACTCTAGCCTTGTCCAATTAAGCTTCATGAACTGAATTAATAATGAAGAGATGTGAGCTCTGTGCCAGCACGAAATCTACCATAAGTATTGCGGCTAAAAATATTGACAAAATGAAGAAAACACATCTGGATAATGGAAATAATTGCTTTCACAATTTTGTTTCCTGTGTTGTATTCTCTGGTGCAAAGTGTGAATTGTTGTTAGCGTTCAATGAGCACTTTCTATGACACTTCAAATATTAGAGTGGTTTTCTGTTTGTGCACCATCTTGTAATCAGCTTAAAGAAGTTAAGCAAATATAGGTTAATTGGATGATTTGCAATGAGTACTATAATAATTTGAGTTCCCATTGTTAATTATCTGCTAGTATTTAACCACAAACGTGATTTACAGTCTTACTCAGCATTGATTAAATAATTTTTTCAGTGGCACCCACATTAAAGTAGAATAAATAAAGAAATGAATGAACATTGTTAGTTTTACACTCCCAAACATTCATCTCAATATGCTGAGAATTAACTAATTAACCTTTAGACCTGATAGACATGCTAATGATGCAATAAGACTCTGACATCAAAGGGAAACTTTCATGAAGAAACAAGTTTTATTTATTTTATTAAACATGCTGAAATAACTATGTTAGTGTTGATATTTTTTGTGTTTTCTAGTTTTTGCATAAGAGCATATGATATTTGGGGCTTAAAAAATTACTTTTTGTCTCCCCGTCCCCCACCTAGCAACTGTCTAAGCAAGTCTGTGCAGCTGCTGTAAACTGTAATGGCCATTCAAGGTGTTATTAGCATCATTTACATGAAAGGGCATTTTATTTGTGCAGGGCTGTTAACAGCTTATATAGATTTGTAACAGCCAGGTATTCTGTTCATTATCTTGCACTTGTATTAAAAGGAAGACTAACACAACCTTCTAACAACCCCCGCTTATCTTACTATGGCCAGGAAATCCTAATGGCCCTTAAGAATTTTGCCTTTCTCTGAAAGATAACATCTTCAATCAATCTTGGTTGTCATACCCATGCAGGTGGACATGACAGTGCAAGAAGGACCACAGGACCTCAGACTCTGTTCAATGCACATAGTGATTTTAACCCTTTAAAGACTGGAGGAGTGTGCAAAGCAACTTGCTAAGCAACAACTCTGTGGCTGGTTATTAAGGGTCATTAAGACAAAAAAGTGACACACCTTACAATATGATGGTAGATTAAACTATGGCCACTATTAAGACTGCTTTTTTCTTTGATGGAGATGGTGTAACTGGAATTGGATGCAAAAAATGCAGGTGATATTGACAGACCATGTCATAAGAACTTTTTCATTCTGTTTACAGTAGTTGCAGTTATCACAACTTTTTGAACCTCTCACTCTAAGTCCCACAGACCATAGGCTCTTATGCTAAAACTGCAAAACAAATAAATAAAATACCAATACAAGTTTTGTTATTTTAGCGTCTTAATAAATGCAAGTAGGCTTACGCTCTTTGCCTTCTACATTCTAAAAAACTGCCAGCAGCAGTCATGCTTGTTCCCATAACAAAACACCTAGGACTGACTGAATATGCTATCGCTTAGACAAAGACAAAATGGAGAAATTCATAGGGTCATTAGGGAAGTGGATGGTTATTATTTGGAGGCATCATTCTCCTTTAGGAACCATGGTGACGCTGGGCAGGTTCTATATGTACTAACCCCCTTGGTTGCCCTAAACAAGGGGTAGTCAGTTATCAGACTACCAGCTTTTGGAGACTACAACTCACATAATTCCCAGCAAGCTGTTGGATAGAGTTGTTAGTTCCTTGCAGCTGGAGGTCCAACAGTTGACTACTGTTAGCCTAAACAATAACCGCTACAGGAAAACGAAAATGATAATTGTATAAGCTTGCATCTTGTTTTAAGTAAGTTTACCCCTGTTTTGCTCAGTAGGAAAGTCCCTACAAAATATATGTTATTTTATAATAAAACTTTGAATTTCCTGGCCTATTCTTTGCTTCATCATTCTTTCTGTTTGTCAGTGTTGAATTATCATCAGCTCAGGATGTGATAATGTCATTGTTTGACTGGGAAAGATCACAGCAAGTGTTTGTTTAGTTTGTGCTTACTGTGTGAGTCACATAATGTTTATTATTATAAACTGAATATTAATCAATCACTCATACATTTCTCTAACACTATTGTCTCCAGCGCTAGCTTCTGTGCTACTTCCATTAGATGTACTTACAATTTCAATTGAACACACTGGGCCATATTCATTAATAGAAAGAGGTGAATACTGCCAAGCACCGATCATTAACTAATCTGTGTTACACTTACTGTCATCCACTGTCCTTCTCCTTCTGTCCTCCATTCTTCTCTTATATATTCTGCCTTCTCTTCAGTCTTCTTTCTTCTTTGCTGTAAAAATAAAAAAAACAAGTATTAATAGCAGGAATAAACTATTACATCGTTTAACCCCTTGAGTGGCAGAGGGGCATGCAACGCATTGCAAAGCAATACATTGTGGACCTCTCTGGGCTCAAAGGGTTAAACAGTGTATTCAGTGCCCAAGAATAAAGCACAGTCACTCAAATCTGATTGGTTGGAATGTGCATAAGCACATCTCAGCCAATGGCTTTGAGGGAATTGGATCAGAGACTGCCCATATATAAAGGCAGTCTCTGTTCAAATACCCTCATTGGCTGCACATAGCAGCGGAGACTATTCAAAAAGCTAAGCTAAGCATTATATTATTATATATATATATTTTGTCAATGCGTTGCGTACCCCTCTGGCACTCAAAGGGTTAAAATATTATTGGCGCATGTTTTATTAGTATGATGGCTTATGTTCTGACACTTAATGGCATTATGTTTATTTATGAATACATTGTTTAATCCTTTGAGGAGAGAGAGGTCTGCAACACATTGCTTTGCAATGCATTGCATACCCCTCTGCCACTCAAGGGGTTAAACAATGTAATAGTTTATTCCTTCTATTAATACTTGTTTTTATTTTTACAGCAAAGAAGAAAGAAGAGAAGGACAGAAGATGACCAGGAAGCGGAGGACTCCGCTGGACATCAGAATTAATGGTAAGTGTTACTTTTAATGGGATGTTGTTTTTTTAACTTAGTTGGGTTAACCTTAGTTATACCCCACTGGCACTCATATGGTTAATTCTACTAATGCCCCATAACAATACATCCACCGAGGTTTTTTTAACTTTTTTTTTTTTTATTCAAGTTTCTGCGTCGGCTGTTTGAAGAGCCGATAAGGGACTCAAGTAAAAAAAAACTGGGTCTTAAAGGGATAGTAATGTTTCTTAATAAAAGCAGGTCTAATTAATCATCATAGTATTTGGACTTTGGAGAGTGTTATTTCAATTCTGTCAGAGTTGTAGTTCCAGAGTAATTCAATGACAAAGTATCCCCCTCCCACCCCTTTTACTGATGTAACACTGCTCAGCCAGGTCAGAAGGGAGGTGCCCAGGTAGACTGCAGAGAGGGACACAATCTTCAATTAAGATAAGGGAAAACCTGAAAAGCTTCTCAAGGGGGGCAGGGATTTCATTGTTCTCATAGGAAGAAGATTGCCCCCTTCTGTTATCTGTCCAGTCTATGGACTGCATTCCACATCTGAGAAGACATTGTTTACAGTAGGTAAAAGGGGCAGGAGGGGAAACTTTGCTTGTGAATATCTCATAAACCATAAAGGTTTGAGGGATAAGACTTATATCATTCTTCATGTTTTTTTAATGCCTACAAAATAAAATAAAGTTAAAACAAAGTATTACTATCCCTTTAACTTTCCTGCGATAACTTGAGTTCCTCATTGGATTTTCATGGCTAATACAGACATTCAAATTTATATTTATGGTGTTTTCATAATTTGCTATGGGTGAAAACACCTCTTAACTATATCACACGATGGTTTTTTTTTTGCCGGTATTTTTTCAAAGAGCAGGCATTTGAATAGCTTACTGTGCTTGAAAAAATGCCGCCGGCAGAAAAAACAGCCATCTTCAGCATTTGGATCAAGTCCTTAACCCCTTGAATGCTAGCAGAGCAATGCACTGGATACCTCTCTCTAATAGTTAAAAGCCTAATTTGAATAACTGAAAATTTATTTATTCCCCCCTCACAGAACAGATGTTGTGCTCCAGAAGTGCACCTTGATGACTGGTGTCTACTGTTGAGAACAAGAAAAGAAGAGGCACTTCCTGTGTAATATTGTTTTCAATGTTCTTCTAAATCATCACACCACCACCAACTGGATACTATCCACATAATGCGTGGCTGGGACTACACTGCTCCTTGAAACAGCTTACACTGATTTTCCTTCAGATGGACTTTCAAGGCTGCTTACCCAAAAATCTCCCCTTACAGAGCAAAGCATAAAAGAACACAGGGGATACCAATAGAGCCTTATCACACTAAATATATAAATCAATAATACTTAAATATATTGCACTCACATTTAGAAATGGTAATGTTATAGACTTACGCATATACACATCAATCTCAGCTTGCAGATAATTTTCTACTGTCTTTACTTGGGCTCATTGAGGGCCTGGTCTTCCATCCATGTGAATAAATGATCCAAAGACAGCTGCTGCTCCATTCTATTAGTGCAGCTTAAAGCGGAACTACCACCCAATAAGTATATTGCCCCACATAATTGCACATCTGACGACTAGCTGCTCTGTAGCACTAGTCGCCAGAATTATTACCTGATTATAGAGAAATCGCTATTCTTCCAAGACTGACAGCAGGACATCTTGCCATAGTGACGTCCACGGACAGCACAGGCGCTCGGACGTCACTATGGCAAGATGTCCGTGCTCCGTCCTCCTGTCAGCATCCCCCACAACAAGCATTGGCCTCAAAAACTCATGTCCTGGTCTAACATTTGTTTCAACTTCTTTTTCCCACAACTCACACTAAATAGTGCGAATAATGGGAACATCAAAGGAAGCTAGCTAATGCTCAAAGTTTGACATAGTGTCAAGCATCGAGTGTGAGCTAATAACACAGTCACCCTTTCCCACCCTCCTAAACACTAGACCTAAAAGTACCTCTCTGGCCCTACACTACACCTAACATTAACAATCAAATATAAATATACTAGCCCTAACACTATCTAATGACTAATCACTCATTCCCCAAAGCTGTAACACTTACCTTAAAGTCGGAGTCCAGCGGGTCTTCTGCACCCTATTCCTCTGTCTTCTTCTTTACTTCATCTGTAAGTCTTCTTTCTTCTATAAATGAAATTAAATCCAACCCCCGTTTACTATCTACTAAGATAATTAGAAAATTACCCCATGGAATTTCCTGCCCAGGCCGTTACCCGAGCAAAGTGAGAGAAATCTGAAAAGAGACTGGCTTTTATATGGACAATCTCCATTCAAATTACCTCCCAGTCTCCCATTGGCTGGGATATGGGGTTGCACAGGGCATGAAAACTACCAATGTTAGCAACTGATCCTCTGGTATGCAAAGTGTTTATTTGATAAAAGCACTTAATTTTAATTTATTTTAATTGTAATTCCTACAAAACCCATTGTTTTATCAGTGTCACACTGTGAAACTTGTGGTTTTGTGGAAATTACAATTAATTTTAATTTATTTTAAGTGTTGTTATCAAATAAATACTTTTTATACCGGAGGGTCAGCTATATTTGGGGCATTTATTTGAATGGATGTAAGACTAGTATATCAATGAGCCCAAGCGGCGATGATAGCAAATTCTCTGCAAGCGGCTATTGCTGGGTATATGAGGAAGTCTATAATAGGGATGAGAGAAAACTTTCGACTCAAGCCAAAATTGCCAAAAAATGACACTTTCTAATTGGTGAAAAATTTTCCTTCAAAAAGTGCAGTTCTCCTGCTTTTTTCGCCTATCTCATTGAAATCAATGGGAAGAAAAAAATTTTCTCTACTTTTCTACAACCATATAGAAGGGTGTCAGTCTTTCACAGCATGCCATTCTGTGTTTGTGAGAGGAGAAGGCAGCCTGTTTTTTGAGCTAGAGAAGATAGGCAAATAAAGGGGAAGAAGAATGAAGGAAGGAGGTTGACCCTACATTCCCCAACATTTGGTGTGAATGACTAACAGACACAGGCATCTGGGATCCAAATTACTTGCTGATTTTGCTTTTATTTTCTCTGTGCTGCGGAAGTCTGGGGAAAGTTGTTGATTTTGGTTTTTAGTTTTATATATATGTTTGGACTGACTGTGATAAGATAGGGTGGACAACTTAAAAAAAAGAAAGAAATTAAAAAATGAATAGAGAAATAATTAAATAAATATATTAGGTGACAGACAGCTGACTGGGAGCCTGATGTGAGCTCTGTGACTGAGGCAGACTTGACAGACAGCAGACAACATTGAGAACTTTGTTGAAGGCTAAGGCAAGACATCACACTCCATCAGTTGTGTACTGTAGAGAGTAAAGACACACACAGTAGTTAAGTAATGTCCAGTAAATGCAGGAAGGGGGAAAGGTGGAGCAGTGCAGGGACATGGGAGAAAAGTGGTAGTTCAAAAACTGACTGCAGCAATGGTTGCTGCAGCATGTGCATTAAATGTTGATGATCCCTCTCCTCGGTGGATGCAGTTTGTCAAGGTCCCACCAATCACACCATACCAGTCCCATACCACCACTATCATACACATCTGCCACATTTTAAGTTGACATCATCATGAATATGTGCCAGTACCACTTAAGCAGGAAGTTAGTGTTGTGGGCAAAGGACAAAGGCACTCTGCATGCTAACACATTTTTCAAGTTAAATGTTTCTGTAGGACTCACAACTTTGACTTCCAGCTACTTATGTCTCCACTACAGCCCTCAGAAGAAGTAATATTGTGCTGGGAAATGTTGCGCCATAGGAAACATAGGTGTAAAAATGTGTTGGAATAGGAAAAAATGTGTTACAACTGGAGAAAAATGTATTGAATAGGAGAAAAATGTGTTGGACTACTCAAAAAATTTGCTGGAACAGGCGAAAAGGAGGAAAATGCTACATTGGAGACAAGGAGAAACTTTTGGGAAAAACGAGAAAAATCATCCTCTTTTTGCAAAAAGTCATATGGGAAATTTTTCTCATTGTCATCCCACCCCTAGTCTATAACACAGCCATTTCTAGATGTGAGTGCAATACATATGTATCATTGATTTAGTATTTAGTCTGATAAGACACTATTAGTTCCCCCTGAGTTCTTTTTGATGTCTATTGTTGGTTCAGCTATTCTCTGCTGTTTTCATAACAATTTCTCTGTGTACAACCACTATAATATGTGTCAAATGGTTCAGACTACATTTTTCTTTTCTTTTGTTTTGTATTTGTTTTTATTTTTAAGCAATGCAAAATTAAACAATAGCTTGTTAGGCATTGTGCTATTACAAAGGTAATCATTCATGAAAAAAAGCTTTGCATGAATACAAGATATGAAAAAAAACCTATAAAATAACAATATACATTGCATGTTGCTAAAAACAGAAATGGAGTACTCCTGGGATAATCCAGCTACACCACAGGGAACAAACAAAAATTCCCGTTGGCTTCAAAAAGTCACCTTTGGCTCTTGAAAGGGTGAGTAAAGCATTGAAGGGCAATGTTAAGCTCCCCTCTGACTCTCAAATGGTTAATTCAATGGGTTGCCTGTGGTGTAATTGGATTATGTCTCAACTTTTTTTTTTTTTTTGACCATACAACCTTTAGTATAGCTTCATCTGGTAAAGGTTACAATGGTAGCTCAGTACTGGGTAACACAACTGTGTAGAAAACAAAGTGGCCACAACTTTCATTTCATAATGATTGGGGTTTTCTTTACCCAGCATATTTACAGATGAAGCCCAACTTCCTATAATTTTTTCACATTTATGGAGCAAATGTGCAGTGCCCTATTACAAAATGTCCCCATGTCAACTAATCATGCTTTCATTTGTTACTAGCTTTTATGTAAGATGACCATACCTGGGAACTTTTGAGAGAGGGCTACCTGGAGGGTAACCCTGTCAGAGCCGACCTGTGAAGAAAATGACGCAATTCGCGTCATAAAAGGGGCGGGGCTTAGTCGCAGAGGGGGGGCGGGACAACCCCCCCCCCTGCAAAATGTATCTAAGAGGGCGGGGAGTGGGAGGAACCAGGTGGGACAGAGCACAAGTGGGCAGAGTTTCTATTTAAACTCTGCCCACCCGGTGATCCACACATTGCCGGAGTCTCCAGGGCAAAACTGGAGAGTTCCCAGGTATGAAGATGACTTCCAATGACTTCCATTGTAAGAGCACATTGCTGGTATGTGTATGTATAGTTACATTACTACATAGCACAATATCATAACATGACACCTCCAGTATTTTGGTGGAAAATATGATATATCTTTATTTACAAGAGACCTAACATCTCTGAATAACAACCTCCCTTACCTTGCTATGACCAAAAAAAACTAATGGCACTAATGGATTTTAGCTTTTGCTCAACAGTCAGGGGGCTTGACAAAGGTGTGATACGGTGTGATAAAGAGGCAATAAGTAGAGGACAACTTCTCCAGTAATATAATTTTCTCCAGTTTCTATGTCATTCTGTGGAACCTATGCACTAATATATTCATACTTGGAGAAATCTCAAAGATATGACTGCTTTACAATGTCAAAGTCTGAACTTAAATGGACACTAAGACCTTTTAATAATAACCCCCCATCTTACCTTGTTATGGCCAAAAATTCCTAATGGCCTCTATAAATTTTGCCTTACGCCATGCTTTAAAGGGATAGTAATACTTCGTTTTATCTTTATTTTATTTTGTAGGCATTAAAAAAACATGAAGAACGATATCAGTCTTATCTCTCAAATCTTTATGGTTTAAGAGATATTCACAAGCAAAGTATCCCCCCCCCTGTCCAGCCAAGTCATAATGGAGGTGCCCAGGTAGACTGCAGAGAGGGACAATCTTCAATCAAGATAAGGGAAAAAGCTGAAAAACTTGTCAAGGGGGAAGGGCTTTCATTCTTTTTCATACAAAGAAGATTGTCCCCTGCTGTTATCTGAGAAGAGATGGCTTACACTAGGAAAAAGGGGCAGGAGGGGAAACTTTGCTTGTGAATATCTCTTAAACCATAAAGGTTTGAGAGATAAGACTTATATCATTCTTCATGTTTTTTTAATGCCTACAAAATAAAATAAAGTTAAAACGAAGTATTACTATCCCTTTAAGAGATAACTTCCAGGACAGATTAAAGATGTTATGATCATAGATGAAGACAAGGATAGTTGCTAGCAGTACTATTAGACTTCAAGCTTCACCCACTAGAATGTCTGTTTTTTTCCCCTCAAACTGAAATAGACAGAGTGCATGAGCTCACAGAAGATGTGTAGTAGGCAGAGTTTGAGGCCCATTAGCACTACCACGAACTCTCATGTACACCTACATTGAAATAACACCCAGAATTGATTGAAGAAACTAGGGCTGGCCTATGGAATGGCTTGGGATTTAGTTCCAATATTTTTTCTCCTTTCTGTACTTTATATTTACATTTTTTTCCCATACAAAAAAGAAGGTCCCTGAGATGGTCACTCATTGCTTGTAACATAGTAACATAGTAATTTAGGTTGAAAAAAGACTTGCGTCCATCTAGTTCAACCCTTTTCCTATGCCTGTTTACCATCGTTGATCCAAAAGAAGGCAACCCCCCCCACCACTACCCACAATATAGCAATTTCAAATTCTACCCTGAATGGGGGGAAAATATTCCTTCTTGATTCCAAATGGCAATCAGATTTCTCCTTGGATCAACAAGCCCTAACTAAATATTAATCCCAATACTAACGTACATACCCCTCTATGTTATGCTCTATTAGGCATCTAATGTATTCAATAGCACCACATCGTCAGGCAGTGAATTCCATACCTTTATTATCCTTACTGTAAAGAAACCCTTCCTCTGTTGTAGATTAAAACTCCTTTCCTCAAGTCTAAGCGGGTGGCCCCTTGTCCTTTGTACTGTTCTATTAATGAACAGGTCTTTGGAGAGCCCTTTGTATGGGCCCTGAACATACATGTGGGAAAGTTGAATGCATCCCCTGTTGTTATAGTATTTGATATAGGAACAATTTACATTTGAGAAAAGTGGTAGCAGTTCAATATAATCATAATAATATTAAATCTAAGTCTCTAATCCAAAATCATCCTAAAGTTAGCAACATCATAGTAACATTGGATACTAAAGGTAGAAAGACAGGTGTAAGAGTAGAGAAAAGGATCAGTAGCATTCACAGAAACACAACCTCAACTAACATATCAAGTGAAGGGGTCTAAATGATGGCCTCCAAGGCTGAGTCCAGCAGACTTCCCTTAAATGACTGAGAAGAGCAAGAACAATAATACAAATACCAAAGAACCTTCTCCTTGAGATGAATGTATGACATGCAGACGTCAACCAAAGTACAGTATCCACTTGTTGGGGCTAGAATCCTTTTCTCGGATTTTGGCTCTTTATTGTGTTTTTACACTAAATCTCTAGGCATATTATACTATGTTGTTGTGCTGATCTTTTTTTCCCTTTTACTGGTCATTGATACTAATAGGTTTCAGTAGCAGAATTAATTTGTAGGAATGGTTTTAGAACTCAAATCTTGCAACTTAAGGACACATTTCCATTTTGGCACATAATTTATACATTTAAATCATTGTAACTCCTTTTTATGATACCATGTTTTTTTCTTTTATTTTATAATTTAACCCCCTCTATCCTAAAGGCAATAGATCCCCCACTAGTCAACATTAGATGAAGGTGTATGTGGTTATTAGATGCCATGATTTTATTGTTTTAATTCTCCCCATTCCAGATACAATAATATCCCCTGTATCAAGTTAAACCACATTACAATGGGTTCATGGGATCCCTAAACTACTTAATTAACTCTGCCCATCCCAAAGCCAAGAAGTAGGGACTTGAGCAGGCATAGCCAACATGAGGCCCTTCAGCTACTGTAAGACTACAACTCCCATCATTCCTTGCCAGCAAAAGGCTGGTAGGGAATTATGGGAGTTGCATTCTGGTAGTAGCTGGATAGTCTCACATGGGCCACCACAGCAGTAGAGGGTAGATTGGTAGATTGCCTACATTAATATATAAAATCACCACTAGAATGGCAGTGACGTATAATGAATTATTAAAGAAAAATTATTGTTATTACAAAGTCTGCTCATATGGGAGAATATTAGTAATAATCCTGGAACTGTTCTGTTTTGTGTAGCCACAAATGGATCCTTTTGAAATTTTAAGGTCCTAAAAAGGGCTGACAGGAAGACTTGGCTGAAAAAGTAGAGCCCATAGTTCAATTCACAAATTCACTTGACTCCCTGTCATCCTTTATAGAAAGAAAATGTTGGAGTTGGAAAACATAACACCTCAAGACTGAAAAGCGACACTGGAAAGACTTGCAGTTCATTTCTGACTCATCACAGAATCAGCCAGACATCTGTTGGAGTACTTTTCAGACTACTGTTTGGCTCTGTCAGTTCCACCATGGTGCACATTTTAGCTCCAGCTTCCTCTGCATGTTTCCTCCCACAGTAGCAGTTCTTCCAACTTTCAACTATATGAACTTCATTCTTCCACACTCCAGAATTTATGGGGTGAGGGGAAAGGTAGGTTGAATTTGTAGATCCCCCTGATTTTTGGGCCTCCATCCTGGTCCCAAAAATGGGATTGTTAGTGACATGTAGGGTCCAAAATATAAACTATAAAAATAGACATATATATATATATATACACCCACATTTGTTTATTTTTAATTAACGTTTTTTGAATGCATTGATATTCAGCCACATTGCAGATGGATAGTTAAATGAGTGAAGGTTGTGCAGCACATGTATGGTTAAAGACCATGCAACACCAACACAGACAGTATGTGTGGGGAGAAAGCTGGAGGACACCCCTCACTCATGCAGCGAATTCCCCAGATTAGCAGATGCAGTGAAAAGCCTGTGATATTACAGATAAAAAACCACAAAATTCCCCAAGTCCCTTTTCATTTAATTTGACTTTTTAACCCTGCTGGATCTGTCTATCATTTAAAGAGTTAAAAGCCACATTTATATCAGTGTGAGTTATTGACCCAGAATTAATCTACTTTTCATTTGAACACAAGACCCTAAAATGTTGGTTCTAAATAATTTTGAATTGGGCCTTATCATTTGCAACAGAATATCAAATCAGGCATCAAATAAATTATTGCATAAAACAGCACTTTCTGTCTATTCACTTTATACTAAAGGTAACCAAGCTGTTTTAGGTGTTATGTTGAACCACTGACATTAACCACAGGAGGCTGTAAGTATACTCAGGCATCTGATGTGTAAGTAGAAGGCATGTACCAATGGATCCAGTAATTGGTTTTTATTTATGTGGCATAGGATGATCACATCTCACATGCAAAGGAAATTAGTTTATTAAAACATATACATTACAACTACACCTGTTTACAGGAGTAAATTAAAGGGTTAGTAATGTCTTTTAACAATAAAACGTAATATTGTAGATACTACAAAATTTAACTAACTGGTGCAAGTTCTGTCTCTCAAACCTTTATAGTTTGAGAGATATACGATGATAAAGTTCCCCCCTCCCTCCACTTTCACAGACATTAGCTGTAAAGCTGGCGGAAGGAGATCCTGGTGCCAGGACCAGTCGTCAGCTCTTCAGCAGAGCCAACATAGCACTATGTAAAGAAATACTTCACTGGAATGGTCTGCAAAGTGTGCTTGCAAACCAGACACACTTTGTAGACAGTTTCAATTAAGTATTTCTTTTTAGATAACTCTATTTCAGCTCTGCTGAAGAGCCACCGTCGAGTTGCACAAATCAGATCTCCTTCTGTCAGCTTTACAGCGGACGTCTATGAAAAGGGAGGGGGACTTTATCATCGCATATCTCTCAAACTATAAAGAGCATTGTGGAATGTTAGTGTCTGATAGTTGATTAGCCTGTACTGGCAGGCATGCCTAAGCTAAATAAAATATTTTTTATATAAAATGGCTAGTAGTAATATAGGTGATTTTAAAAGTTCTTGTAAAAACACATCTTTGTTACAATTCCACTTAAAATTAAACATAAGCAAAATACAGTAGGTCTGTTTTCTAGTTTGATAGCTTATACTACCCTTATGATATTAGTTTGTACTTTTTTCATAAACTGTTAATTCTTGATACTTAAACTACATAAATGTATGTATGTATGTATGTATAAATAAACTGTATTTGGAGGATATGTCATTTGCTCAATAGATAAAAATTCCCTTAACAAATGTTTGTCTGATATGCATACAATATTGACAGGGCTGGATTTACATCTAAGGAACCTGTAGGCACAGAAATTTGAAGCCCCCCCCCCCCCCCGTGGACCATCTGCACGTTGCCCCCCATCATCTCCACATTGCCCTCACAATGCCCCCATCAGCTCCATATTGCCCTCACAATGCCCCCCATCAGCTCCACATTGCCCTCACATTGCCCCCCACCCCATCAGCTTACTTGTTAAAACTCCCATGCCAAAATTGATTAACAGTGACATATACAATTGTTGCTCTAAAGATTGCACTTTAGCTGTCACTGTTATCATGACTATCTAAATTATGGACATGGTACAGTACCAGGTACATTACTTCTTAAAGGGACAGTAATACTTCATTTTAACTTTATTTTATTTTGTAGGCATTAAAAAAACATGAATAATGATATAAGTCTTATCTCTCAAACCTTTATGGTTTAAGAGATATTCACAAGCAAAGTGTCCCCCTCCCGCCCCTTTTACTGTTGTAACACTTTTCAGCCAGGGCAGAAGGGAGCTGCCCAGCTAGACTGCAGAGTGAGACAATCTTCAATTAAGATAAGCAAAAACCTGAAAAGCTTGTCAAGGGGGGCAGGGATTTCATTGTTTTCATAGGAATAAGAGTGTCCCCTTCTGTTATCTGTCCAGTCTATGGACTGTATTCCACATCTGAAAAGAGGTTGTTTACACTAGGTAAAAGGGGCAGGAGGGGGAAACTTTGCTTGTGAATATCTCATAAACCATAAAGGTTTGAGATATAAGACTTATATCATTCTTCGTGTTTTTTTAATGCCTACAAAATAAAATAATGTTAAAACGAAGTATTACTATCCCTTTAATGGAATCCAGACAAAGTGTTCTGTGCCCAGAATGGATGTTGTCTGGCAATAAAAAAACAGCTTGCCCTGTTGTCCGTTTCCTACCTCCGTGGTAGGAGATCTGTATGTGCCTCCTTTGGCACAGTCTTGCACCTGATGGAGCTCCCGCGCGGTCTCCTATTCAGGAATGCAGAGCGCTGGGAGATGATGTCATCTCCCAGCGCTCTGCATTCCGACAGAGCCAATGAGGGAGCTCCATCAGGTACAAGACTGGGGGGGGCGGGCAATGTGAGTGGGTGCCGCCGGCGCAGCCAGCGAGGCGGCTAGTTTTTTTTTTTTTTTAAAGGATATTTAAAAAAAAAAAAAAAAAAATCCAAATGGCAGGCGCCCCTTGTTGGCGTGCGCCTGTAGGCAGGTGCCTACTTTGCCTAATGGCAAATCCGGCCCTGCTAGGACATGAAATTGCACAGAGGATTGCTTAGATACCACATACCATTGGAATTGGGTGTAAAACAGAGTCACAAGGGCCCATATGTATAAAAGCAAACTGGAGTTATGCTGGAGTAAACCAAGTACACAATAGTGGAAAATAAAAATCCCTAAATTTCTATGCACTTGAGTAGAGCTTTTTTAGCCCTTCGAATGCTATAGAGAACTCCAATGCATTGTGAAGCACTCTCTAGCATTCAAAGGTTTAAAACTTCAATTAAACAGGAATTTTTAATTGTGTCCTATGATGCAGTTGGTTTACTGCTTTTTAAATATGGGCTTGGGTTCCTTAGCAAGCCATTATGGGGACATGGTCATATGCATAAGCAAAAACGACATGAAAAAATAATTGTTTTGCTCCTATTTTCTTCTTTAGTTATGTCTCTCATTGTATCCACATATGATGTAGTGACATGAGATTTTGGTTGAAATTCATCAAAGGGCGAGAAAAGCAACGTATGAAATACGCTACTCATCGTCAGCACTTCGCTGTGATCTTTGACGGATACCTTCGGGTATTCACCAATAATCTGTTGTGTTTCCCTGCAAAGAAGTGAAAATTGCACAAATAGGCCAATCAGGTGATAAACCCACTCATATACGACAATGTGTATGCGTGTGTTCGCCCCTTACATTGTAATGGGATCCACCAGCTTCAAGCTGGCAGATCAAATTGGCGGATCTATCTGGCCATCACTTATTGATGTATAAGAGATGGCCAGATATCTGTTAGTTTCTGAATGGGAGTATGTCCTCTGATTTTCTTGCGCATTGAGCCATTCACACATTGATGAATTCCGCCCTTTAATTTAATGAGTGCTTAAAAAATATATAATATAATTCTGTGTAAATCAATACCTATTGGCATGTTGTGCTATTTAGGCGTTATGCAGTACAGGAGTGGGTGGGCAGATTTCTATAAATATGATTGTAGTCTAATAAGGTGGACACATTCTTTATTTTGAAGTTTTCTGTCCACTCACTGAAGCTGTTCTCTTAATGGCAGGTAAAGGTGTAGGTGAACTTCCAGATGGGAGCAGTTAATAAAGTTGACCACATCAGGTGGGGTGTTTTGGAGTGAAGGGCAAGCTTGAACATATATAGGAAAACTATGAAACCAAAAAAGGGAATTAATATGTGGTAATGTAGGCCATACATGTGTTCACATTAACCTGATCTACATCAAGTAGAACCAGTTTGTACTTGTTTATATACATTAACCCTTTAATTGCCAGAGAGAGGTGAGAAATGCATTGCAGATCAATGAGTATCACCCTATCTGACAAACAAAGGATTAATGATGCATTTTATTACAGTTCACCTTCCATTAACCCATAGATTGCAACAGACATGTCCAACACAAGGGGAGTTATTCACTAGGGCATGATAAAGAGGGGATAAAGTGGAGATGACTTCTCCAGTGATATCACTTCTCTAATTCATATGTTATTCTATGGAGCCAATTCACTAACATTTTTGTATGTTTTAGAGATCTTAATGCATAGTTTCCATAGAATAACTTAGGAACTGGAGAAATTATATCACTGGAGAAGTCACCTCCACTTTATCAATTCTATCATTCCTTAGTAAATAACCCCTATTGTTTTGTAGATATCTCTAGGATCCAAGGGCTCTTAAAGGTTATGGAGATCACTGCAGACCTAGAAAGAACAAAGGGACATATTCTTAAAGCTAAAGAGGAGCTATTATGAAGCAATCCAATACCACCACTGAGGACAAACAAAAATTATGATTGATTTATATGGGCCTTTTAAACTCTTGAATGCTAGAGAGGTTTTACAGGCATTGCAAAGCAATGCCTGGGGGATGTCTCTAGTACTTAAGAGGGTAAAAGCCCAATTAAAATAATGTGGACTTTGTCCCCTGTGGTGAAGTTGGTTTGCCCCAGTTGCGCCTCTTTAGCTTTCTGAATACAACTCAAAGTATCTTGTAATGTTCATTCCATTACATTAGCAATGGTGTGAGTTTAACTTAGCGTGACTTGATTTATATTGTCATGCATGAGCACACCAACTTTCCATGATTTTGCACACTTAATGGCTTTTTCATCCAAACTATTGTTAGCCATAATTGTTATTTCAACATCTGCCTCCACTAAATTGTAAAGCTCTTTGTATTTAATCCTTTTAGCTGCATTATTGATAACTTTAGAGGAGAAAGTAACTGCCAAACTCCAAATCTTTAAGGGTATGCTTGAAAAAAGGTTTGCATTGGAACTGGTTGTGTATACTTAGTCTTTTTAAATGAATACTGCCCTACACCCTTATAGCTAAATTGACCCAACAACCAATCAATGCTTTTATTTGATGAGTGGCTCTCCCTGAAAGGTCTTATTGCTGAATCCAAGCAGTAATCAAATCTCTGTCAGTGACATAAATGGCCAAACTTTCAACATGGTTGGACTAATTCCAGTCACACCATTTTGATGATACAAAGAGGCTGTGTTGTGCTGTGGAATTCATTTTCTTGTTTACTTCCTACAGAAACAAGAGCATAATCAGCACTCAGTGCATCGGATCAGACTGCTGAGTTGTTGACAGAAGCTTGGAGTGGCTTGCCAGCTTTCCACATGAAACGCTGGCTTTCTTCTGATACACCCCCTACCGTCTGTGTGTTTGCCAATTGTGGCACATCAGAGCAGCCATTGAGATAATGACCGTGAAGTCTCATGATACACTTTGATGAAGTGTAACATTTTTAAAGGATTTTTGTCTGTGCCAAACTGATAGAAAAAGCTGACTAAAAAATCATCCTATCAAAATAAAGGCTGATAAACAGCAGGCAAAGTCACGTGTCCCTACAGTGAAGAGCAAAACTTTGCTGGGTTATCTTTCAAGAAAAATGACAGAACCGAATATATTATTTTTTTGTTTGTTTGTTTGTTTCATGGCAGTGTATTTTTATAGTTATTCTGGTTTATTTGTTGAATGTTGACAATATGAATCTAAGCACCTATGGACAAAGAAACAAATTAAAGTTCCCCATATTCTTATTATTTAAACAGAGTTTTTAACCCTGTGAGTGCCAGGAAGAAAGCAATGCATTGCAGAGCAATGTGTTGCATACCCCTCTGGCACTCAAATGGTTAACTTCCTGAATGCCAGAGAGGTCTCCAACACGTTGCTTAGAAAAGTCTAAAAAATTCCAGTGATTTAAATGGGGCTTTTTTTCAAATTACTTTTTATTAAAGAACATTTTTCAAACAAACAGCGGATATTTGATAAAGCAAGTAGAGGGGACATGGCATATTGAACAGACATAAATAGTGTACAATAAGAAATGTCCTAGTATCAGTGCATCAGGTTTTAGAAAATAATACCTCCTCAAACATTGGAGCAGAGACGTCATACGCAGACAGTACATGCACAAAAACACAATGATCCTAGAAGGAGTGTAAGAAAGGTACAAAGTAGCAATGTGTGGGTGGGCCACCAAGTGACTATAAGGGCACCCAGCAAAACCACTCCACACATCAGTATGTCCAGAATATTAAGTAAACAATATAACAAATAGAAAACAAAAAAACATGAGTGCACCCCAAGGGAGGCAGAACCCCCCCACCGACCATCCCTATAGCTAGAAAAATTATAGACTCAAGGAATCATACCAGCCGTGGTCAGGCCCCCCCCCCCCCCATTCATATAAAGTAGATGCAGAATGAGGCAGCAGCCACCTCCTCACCAGTTTCCAAATGGGACTCTAGGGTATCTTCTGTCAACAACCCCTCTTCCAGCCACGAGGTATATCTAAAGCATCGGTAGAAATCCGCCTGACGAGAAGTGGGTAGAGTGAGGATAAAGGGTTCCCATAGGGCGATGAAATGGTGCCCAACACCACCTTGTCAGAAAGGGCTAGAATCCAGTGTAGTCTAGTGAAGTGAAATAGTTTAAGAGTCCATTGTCAGAGAAGGGGGGGCGAGGGGATAGCCAGAGTGCAAGGATTCATTTCAAGACCACCATAATTGCAAAGTCTACTAACTTAAGTGTTCTATAAAAGTGCAATGTCTTGAAGGACATTGTCAGAAGTTAATTGATCAGACAATCCAGTGGGTTATCATCCATCTGCGTGGCCAGAGTAGGCAGAAGAGATTGAACATAATGTTTGGCTTGTAGAAAGACGAAAAGATGGTTTGAAGGTAACTGGTATTTGGACTATAAATCAGGGAATGAGTAAACCCACTTTGTTGAAGGATCAAGTAAGTGAGCAACAGACTTGATACCACCAGAGGCCCAGTGAAAGAAGTGACTATCTGGCTATCTCCATGAAAAGAAGAGTTGTTAGTGAAAATTAGGAAAACGGATACAGACTGAGATTTAAAGGGATAGTAATGTTTCGGGGTGTACGCGACTGCTAAAGGAGATGGACGCATGAAGTAGGAGCTCCTAGGCCCGACTATACTTTTAATGAGATATCCGTTTGCTAGAGCACTGTTTCGAGTTGGATGTTGTTGGAACTACTCTCTAGGTGTTTTTACATGCCTAATCAGAGGAGGAAGAGGTTGTCTTTCGGAGACAAACAAACAACACGGGCCAACCCTTTGGCGTAACTTCTTCAAAGGTCCTTCAGCGTTATGCCTCGAGTAACAGAATCGACTGAGGCTACACCTGGTGAACGCTTGCAAAGTGACCCAATGGCTGACCCAGAGGGAAGTCAGCCGATTATCCCCGACGTTGTTTTGGGCTCTTTGTCCACTAAAGACGATCTAAAAGCTTTGGCAGGAGACAAAGCCTCCTTTCAAGCAGCAGTAACAGATCTGCAAACCTTAACCACCCGCATGGATATGATGGAATCGGCGCAAACAGAGATGTCTGAGGCCTACACCACTCTGGAACAACATGTATTGGCACAACAAGAAACAATTGTGGCACTTCAATATCGGTTCGATGACCTGGACAACCGAGGCCACAGGAATAATTTGCGTTTGCGCAATGTACCTGAATCTGTGCCACCTAAGGACATACCTGCGTTCCTTCGGGCGTTCTTTGCTCAGTACCTACAGAGGCCTGATTCGGAGCCAATCCTTTAGATAGGGCCCACAGAGCTCTTAAACCAAGGAGCCCAGGCGACCCTCCGTGGGATATCATTTGCTGCCTTCATTATTTCCGAGACAAGGACGCCATAGTCCAAGCCTGTAGAAACCGAGTATCGATTTCCTATGCTGGAGTTGATGTTCGCGTGTTCCAGGATATCTCACCGCATACATTATACCTTCGCAAACAGCTGAAACCCCTCACTACTCACCTTAGGTCCCTAGAGGTGAAATACAAATGGAGCTTTCCCTTCAGTTTACATGCTCAAAATAACAATCATTCGGCTACATTGAAGGATCCCGCTGAAGTAGTGGAATTTTGTGGGGCGCTACACATCTCTCTTCCTCCACCTGAAACATCTCCTATGGTTCACTCAGTTTTTCCTCCCTTGGAAAAGAATCAGAGGTTAAAATGGCACCTTGTGGTGGTTTCCCCAAAGCAACGACGAGATCTTCCTGAACCTACCTCTCCTGTACCTAGACCAGCTGCCTGAATCCCTGAGTTTTTTTAGCTGTAGATGTACCTGGAACTCTCTGCCTGATATAAGTCAAGTTTGTCTCTTCTAAGTGGGGGGATATGTTGGTCTTTGCCAGATATTAGATCTTGGGTTTTGGCGTAGTGGACTATGGCACCCAAGCCTGTTGAAGTTCATGTTTACACTCACCTGGGGTCCCTGCTCTTCGAGTTGGACTTGCTAGGGTCACACCTGGCTATCAGGTTCCCTTGCTGTTGGGGTTTTACTTTTCTGTTTAATGTGCATCTGGAGGTGTCCTCTGTCGCTTCTGCATAAGTGTGGCTAAATGCATTAGCAAAGTGTTTATTTTTACATGAATTCTGATGTTCTGTACTTGCAGAGGCGACAGAGTTTCATCTATTATCTTTGGGACTTATTGTTGTCTGCAATTAATGTTGTGGCTCCCTCACGCATTTCCCATTGGCCTTGTGCCGCACACCGTAGTAGACGTGTTAGCCCTCTCTAACTTGCTTTAGCGCGGCACTAGCCGGAGTTTATTGCAAATTTACTTCTACAGGGAACCTCATTGGGTTTACTTAAGGACTAGGGTGATCCCAGGGATGGCGGAACGTAGAACATTTCCTCTTAAAGTGAGAGAGATGACTTAACGCCTGAGCACTGAGGAGGAAATCCCCTGTGCCGCCAAAGACTGGTCACTTTACTCCTCCTGTCAAGGGTTTGACAGAATTTGTTACTGTATTTCTTATGTTTTACTCATTTCTCTTTTATTGCTATTACTCGAGTGCCCTTTAGTCGGGGCTTGGGGTCTGCCCGTGCCTCTACCTGATTCGCCCTTTTTGGCGGATCTGGTGGGGGCTCGCGTGTCCCTTTTACTTATGTATAAATGTTCTATCTATTTTGCACAATTTTGCTTATCATATCCTTTTTGATTGTTACTCTCTGCTGTACATACTCATGTGCTATCTTATACGTCATGCCATATGATGCTCTAATCACTATGTCTACCTGCTCTTATGTCCTGAATATCCCCTCTCCCCTCGGACACTTCCTCAAACCCTCTTCTTACTCCCATTTTCCTCCTCTTTTTATTTTTTCCTTTTCTTTTAGTATCTGAGGATATCTAATTTCTCTGCTTGCTGCCCTCTCTGTAGTTGGGACCTTTTCTTACTCCCTTCATGCTATATCTCCTATTACGTGTGTCTGCGCGTATTATTTTCTATGACTAGGACTCCTGTCCTTTTATGCTTCTACTCTCTTTTCCCCCTCTCCGCACTTGATTATGGCGTTCCCTCCTCATTGCTCTCAGCGAGGGGAGTACGCTCAGTGGCTTCTCTCTTCTCCATTCTATCGTTCTTCTTCAATCTCTTCCTTTATCCTTCCCTTTCCCTTTCTTCTGTTTATCTTCTCTTTTATCGTCTGTTTCCCTACTGGCTTATGGGATTTGGACACACTGGGCATGGTCCACTGCTGGACGTTCAAGAATTTTTTGATTCTTTCCAGCCACATTACCTGGCTATACCCATTTATGGCTATTCACCCTTTCAGCTCTCGCTGGCTTCACCTTGCGGGTTCCGTGGCATTGATCCCCCACATTCATTATGATAAAAAGCACCCTGAAGTTTACCTCCTATAATGTTAATGGTTTCAATAGTCCTCAGAAGCGCTCCATGATCTATAGGGAGCTTCCAGTCTGACATAGTTTTTCTACAGGAGATGCACTGTGCTATTTCCACTCATGCTAGGCTTACCACAAAACAATTTCTTCAGGTATGGTCAGCCCCTTCCCAAGAAAAAAAGAGGGGTATAGCTACCTTAATTTGTTGTCAGGATAGTGGTCACTATCTGATTCCTTCTCTGATCTAGACGGACGCTTTCTCTTTCTTAAGGGTACCATTGCCCGTGCCATGTATACCTTAGCTAACATTTACGCACCTAACATTTCTCAACTTCGTTTTTTTAAATCTATATTATCCCAGCTAGTGGAATTTGCTGAAGGGTACCTGATCATCAGAGGAGACTTCAATGTCTGTTTGGACCCTTCCCTAGACTCATCCTCTGCTAAGCAAACCCACCCAGGGCCGGCGCCACCTATAGGTGAGGTAGGGCGCACACTTACTGGGGGCACGGGCATGCAGCGGAGAAGAGCTGCGCCCGCACCCACCACACCGGAACGCACAAGAAACAGAGATGTGAAAAGCTTAACACTCTCCACACGTCTATTCGCCATTTGGAGTCTCTTCATAAACATTCTTTATCCCAATCTATTCTTCAGAAGTTGACCTTACTTCGCAAGGAACTTGCCACTCTATTACGCTCCCAGACTCTCAAGTCTTACATGTGGTTCCGGTATCAAAATTATCTTTCTGGGAACAAGTGCGGGAAAACTTTAGCTGCACTTATTAGACGAGACAGGGTTAAGTCGCATGTTCATTCTCTTCGCCCTACCCCGAACTCAGTTATATATGATCATGAACAGATAGCTTCGGCGTTTCGGGGTTTCTATGCTGATCTCTATAACGTAAACGGCTCCTCAGCACCACTCTTATCTGCTACCGAGGCAATTAAGGGCTTTCTATCCCACGTTAATATCCCATGCTTACTCTCAGCGGCAATCACTTCTTTAGAAGCGCCGATTACTGACACAGAAATTCTTCAAGCCCTCAAGTCTACTCCATTGGGAAAGAGCCCAGGGCCTGATGGGTTGCCCGCACTTTATTATAAGCGCTTTCTAGACTCACTGCTACCTCATCTAATGACTACTTTCAATTCAGTTCTTGGTGGCTCCCCTTGGCAGGCCCCCTCTTTATCTGCCCATATTGTAGTTCTCCCCAAGCCTGGTAAGGATCCCACCTTATGTGTCAGTTATAGGCTAATTTCCTTTCTCAACTCAGATATTAAACTCTTTGCAAAAGTTATTGCTTCCCGACTTAAAGGGATAGTAATACTTCGTTTTAACTTTATTTTATTTTGTAGCCATTAAAAAAACATGAGGAATGATGTAAGTCTTATGTCTCAAACCTTTATGGTTTAAGAGATATTCCCGAGCAAAGTTTCCCCCTTCCGCCCCTTTTTCCTAGTGTAAGCCATCTCTTCTCAGATGTGAATCTGGTTGTAAGACCAGACAGATAACAGCAGGGAACAATCTTCTTTGTATGAAAAGAATGAAAGCCCTTCCCCCCTTGACAAGTTTTTCAGCTTTTTCCCTTATCTTAATTGAAGATTGTCCCTCTCTGCAGTCTACCTGGGCACCTCCCTTCTGAGGTTTGAGAGATAAGACTTATATCGTTCTTCATGTTTTTTTAATGCCTACAAAATAAAATAAAGAAAAAACGAAGTATTACTATCCCTTTAAGCACTTTCATCCTTCTATAATAGGTGCGGATCAGTCTGGGTTTGTGTCGGGCCAAGAAGCCAGGGACAACATCATCAATTCGGTTCTTTTACTTCACTCTGCTTAATCTTTGGCCTCTCCTGCCCTTCTACTGTCTCTTGATGCGGAGAAGGCCTTTGACCGTGTCCGCTGGGATTTTATAGAAGAGACTCTTAAATGGATAGGACTGGGCCCACGTCTCATGACAGCGATTATGTCCCTCTATGACTCGCCCTCCGCAAAGATCTTGGTCAATGGCCTTCTCTCGCAGCCTTTTCTGATCACCAATGGCACTTGCCAGGGCTGCCCCTTATCTCCCCTTCTTTTCATTCTCACTCTTGAACCTCTTCTTGCTTCGATCAGACTACACCAGGACATATATGGCATTAAGATGGGCTCATCTTATGTCAAGTTGACTTGCTTTGCGGATGATATTATGGTCTCCTGCTACTTCCTTAAAGGCGTTATCAGACCTTCTGCAGCTCTATGGAACAATCTGAGGTATGACGATGAAGTCTTCTAAATTGGAGTTATTGCCTTTGTCTATTCACGCTCCCTTACAAGCTTATCTACAGGCAAAATACCCCTATCTGTGGGTTTCTCATTCGCTTAAGTCCCTCTGTATTCTTTTAACATTTTGTGTGCAGGAGATACTTTCCTGCAATCTGGACCACTTAATAACTTCTCTCAAACAGGACATCTGGACATCTCTAGCTGGAGCTCTATATTCATCTCTTGTATAGGGAGACTTAGTTTGGTGAAAATGGTTCTTTTGCCTAAAATTCTTTATGTTCTACGTTGTTTACCTCTGCCTCTTCCCTCCATCTACTTCACCCGCCTACATCACCTTCTTCATTCCTTTATCTGGAATAAATGTAGACCTAGGACTCACCAGGCCCTCTTGTCTCGCCCTCCATTGCTGGGTGGATTGGGCTTGCCAGATCTACGTCGATATCACAGGGCAATCTCTCTCCTTACTTTATTAGATTTAGTCAGAGATCCTCCAGATAGGGATTGGCTGAGAACTCTGGCTAATAGCTACCCATTGGTTGCAATGCGCCAACTCCTTTGGTCTAGACGACCCACTCCTAACTCGGATTTTTGGGGGAATCTGATTATATCTCATCTCTTTACTACTTGGCATTATTGTTCAAACGCTTTTGCCTTAGCCCCGGCTCCCTCCCCATTATCTATGATCTTGGGAAATACGGATTTCCCCCCTGGTCTACATGGTGCATCTTACAACTCCTGGTCACTAGCAGGGCTCGTAGACTTGGATCATTTATTTCAGGTGGCGAATTTTCTTCCTTTCAATACTTGAGGTCCCATTGTGGCCTTCCCCCAACAGAACAATGGAGATATTTACACGTCCGACACTTTCTATATTCTCCCCAGCTCCACTCTTATTGTCCTGGATCCCTAACTTACTTTGAGAAATTGCTAATACTAGAAGTGCCCATTCCTAAAGGGATCTGTAAGTTATACAGTCTTCTGTCGTCTGCTTCTGATCCTGCAGCAGTATCCGCATTAGCGACGCATAGAGGCTTTTGGGAGTCTGAACTCTCTATTTCCATCCCGGCAGATTCATGGGTGAAAACATTTAAATTAATGTGGTTTTATGTGAAGACCACAAAATATCATGAAACTAATTATAAACTCTGGACCAGGTGATATAGAGCTCCTCTTCTTCTTTCTAAATTCGGTAGGGGACACTTGGGACTTTGTTGGAGATATGACTCTCCGGCAGCCTCTTTGGCGCATATTTGGTGGTATTGCCCGCACATTGTCCCTTTCTGGAAAGCCATACATGCTATCATTTCTACAGTCACTAACACTTTTCTTCCTTTAACTCCCGATTTTTTGCTCTTTAATATTCTCCCGGAAGATGGCCTTTTGATCCCGGTATCATCCATTGATTTAAAATCTTGGTTCTTACTTCTGTCCGCAGCTCATATATGCATTCCACGACTCTGGCGTAACCCCTTACCCCCTTCGGTATCAGACTGGAAGATGGAGGTGCAATACTTAATAGACATGGAGCGCTTATACCATTACTCGCATAACCGGGTATCTGAATTCCATAAGACTTATGAAGGCTGGATCTCCATGTTAGATGTGCCTTTCACTTGTTCTTCCTCCCCTGATGCATCACAACAGTAGATTTGTTGATCAGGGACTTTTACTATGCTTCTTTTTCACCGTTTTGATTAGGTTTGATTTATCTGTTTTGGCCGAGCTCAGATACCTGCGACCATGCCCAGGTCCGATGTTGATCCACTATCGATCTAGTACCGATTCAATGTTGATCCATTAAGATCTAGCATTGATCGAATACTGGTACATCATCTGTCCATCTCCCACCCCTTATTTATCCATTTCCCGTATCTTTCTTTTCCTTTTGTTCTCTTTACTTATGTCTTCCTTTTTCTGTCCTATTCTCTCCTCTACTATTCTTTTCCCTTCTCTTTTCTCCTCTAGGCTCTGAAGTTTTGTATTCAATGCCTCCTTTTCTTTTTTTTTCTATGATTACTTCTTATTTGTTATCCACCTATATATGCTTAGGATAGAAGGGATAGTAATGTTTCATAATAAAAGCAACTGTACTTAATCATCATAGTATTTGGACTTTGGAGAGTGTTATTTCAATTCTGTCAGAATTGTAGTTCAAGAGTAATTCAATGACAAAGTATCACCCTCCTGCCCCTTTTACTGATGTAACACTGCTCAGCCAGAGCAGAAGGGAGGAGCCCAGGTAGACTTCAGAGAAGGACATTCTTCAATTAAGGAAAAAAAACCTGAAAAACTTGTCAAGGGGAGCAGGGCTTTCATTGTTCTCATAGGAAGAAGATTGTCCCCTGCTGTGATCTGTCTGGTCTATGGACTGCATTCCACATTTAAGAAGAGATGGCTTAGACTAGATAAAAGGGGCGGGAGGGGAAACTTTACTTGTGAATATCTCTCAAACCATAAAGGTTTGAGAGATAAGACTTATATCGTTCTTCATGTTGTTTTTAATGCCTACAAAATAAAATAATGATAAAACGAAGTATTACTATCCCTTTAAAAAGTAGACACCTGATATTTTGCCAGGCTTTCACAACTGACATCAGTAAAGGGTTAGAAGCACTGTGAGGCGGAAGGTAAATGGGAGAGGTATGCAAAATACACTGAAGGCTAAGTGTCTGACAACATCTTTGATCCCTATAAGAATCTGTGTAAACTGGTCTAGTCAGGTGTGCCAATAATCTGCCCTGCAAATTAGCTTTCTGATAATAATGTGCTGAACATTTAGCTAAGTGGAATTGCACAGCCGTATACAGTACTGTCTCATAGACTTTTTTAGCATAAAGATATTTGTAACAATTCTGAGCAGAGTCATTGGCAAGATAGGTCGAAAAACGTTTGGTAAGCGTTCGCTGTACTTGTGTGAGTAGTATCCTTGCCTAATTTTGCCACATAAGAAATGATGTGGCCAGTTAGGATAGCCTTTGCTGTCAGCCAGAACAAAAAAGTATCAGAGAAATGAGATGCATTGTCAGTTAGGAACGTGAGCCACGCCAGATATCAGTAAGAGGAATCTGGTCCATGAAACGTTGTAGGGGATTCAAAGACGAATGGGAGGAGGTGGTGGGATGCCCGCTCCTATCTAACCCCTATTTAAGCATTATGTTGAAGTCACCACCCAGTAGTACATTACCCAGGATATGTGATAACAAATGTGGGAGGAGAGTAGCAAAAAAGCAGTAGGTGGGATCATTGGAGTCATACTGTCACGGTTTTAAAAACTCTCAGACAATTTGGTTAGGTAAAAATCAGCTTTATTAAGAATAATAAGGAACACAGGATCCCTTCACAGGTCCAGATGCGGACAGTGCCAAGGAACTTCCCAAATCTGACACAGGTCAGGGTACAGATATGGAAAAACAAGCAATAAACAGAAGCAGGTACAGATGACAGGAACCAGGAACTGAACCTCAACAGTACCACCTAGGAAGCGGCTCACAAGCAGAAGGTAGGTACTGCAGGGCAAAATCCCCACAGAAGTTGGGGAAGAGTGAACAGGCAACCGGAGCACTGAGAAGTGAAACGGCCCTGGTAACAAAGGAGCACACTGATGACAATAGCCTGCCCTAGACAGAGACTAGATAGACCAGAGAGAGGACTGACAGAGTGGACAGGGAAATCCCTGAGTCCTGGCAGTAGAGGAAGCTGAGGCAAACACCGGCACAGGTCTAGCCCAGAGGACTAAAGTAGCCACAGACAAATGGACCAGCACACGCTACACTCAGGAGATATAGTAACTGGAAGCCACACTGAAAGGTACAGGCTTACACTCAAGCAGAATATGTAACCTCAGGCCACACTGACAGGCATAGGCACTATCTCGGTAGCAATAGGAACCAAAGGCAACACTGACAGGCACAGGCTCTATCCCTGGAGATATAGGCTACCATAGGCAACACTGACAGGCACAGGCTCTATCTCTGGAGATATATGCTACCGGAGGCAACACTGACAGGCACAGGCTCTATCTCTGGAGATAGATAGAACTGGAGGCAACACTGACAGGCAAAGGCTCTATCTTTGGAGATATATGCTACTGGAGGCAACACTGACAGGCACAGGCTCTATCTCTGGAGATAGATAGAACCGGAGGCAACACTGACAGGCAAAGGCTCTATCTTTGGAGATATATGCTACTGGAGGCAACACTGACAGGCATAGGCTCTATCTCTGGAGATAGATGCAACCGGAGGCAAAACTGATAGGCACAGGCTCTATCTCTGAAGATATATGTAACGGGAGGCAACGCTGACAGGCACAGGCTTACTCTTGGGAGGACCTACGGCAACACTGACAGGCATAGGCTTACTCTCGTGAAGTAAAGGTACCAACGGCAACACTGACAAGCACAAGCTTACTCTCGGGAGGTAGAGGTACCAACGGCAACACTGACTGGAACAAGCACAGGCTCGGAAGCTTAGCGAGTCAGCGTGACAAGGAATACGCAGCGTGCTCTATAGAGCTAACCTGGATCGGTACCATTGAGCGCTAGTAAGCCACAGCCTGAATCGGTACATAGAGAACGGTAGGAAGCCACAGCATGGATCGGTACACAGAGAGCTGTAGTCAGCCAAAGCCTGGATCAGGACTCAGAGAGCGGTAGTCAACCAAAGCCTGGATCGGTACACAGAGAGCGATACAGACCAAGTATGGAAGGCACTAGAGATGAAGCAGTAGTCAATGGTTCAGTATAAGCTTCCTCAGAGTCAGAGAGTTGTTTCTGCTTGTTCTAGTCTTGTTTCTTTTCACCACGCTGTGGTCTTGGAATTTTTGATTGCTCCACAGATTACACAAAATACTCCATGGCCAGGCTTATAGAAGTCAAAACAACTGAGCAATGCTGTAGGAGGACAGAGGTATAAAGCTTGTGGTTAAGCAGGGTACGCCAAGAAGCCAGAGGAGTCTGGATCATAGGAGGCCAGAGGTCATATACATTGGTCTAGGAAGCCAACGGGAAGAGAGCAAAACCCCTCAGGTCTCAGATAACATAGCAGTAGAGATGAGAGATAGGTAAGCAGCCATCATGGCAACCATAAACAGTGGATTTAGGGTAGTTGGTGTCTGGGTGGTAGGACTGGTCCACTCCACTACCCCCAAAGTACAGTTATACAATGTGTGAGGGGGGAAGGAAAGGTGGCTGCCTGTCAACAAGAGTGTCACTATCCAGGAAGCCGGCAGTATTATACCATGGATCGTTCCACTAAGTTCTACAGGGCCACAAGATGGAAAGCAGTAAGGCCTAAAGGAGAGGGAGGGGTACTAGGGATAAAAAATAAAAAAAAGAGGAAGTAGCACTAGTGGGTACAAGTTCCGAAGGGAGGGCAGGTTATACATAGGGGGACACAGCCGATAATGCAGGAGAGGCCCACCAATATCACAGCCACCGCCAGTTTAAGCCCCTGGTAGGGCTATTGGCAGGTGCCACCAGAAATGGGGCTTTTAACCTCTTGAATGCTAGAGCTGTCTCACTTTGCAATGTATTATGAAACTTTTAAGGGATGAAAAGCTTCATGTAAACCATTTGGATATTGGGGAATTGTATTTGTCTGCTATGGTGCAGTAAGTGTGACCCATGATGGAGCAATTTTTAATTTGTGTAAAGTTAACTCGCATTGGGGAATTGTCAGATACACTGTTTGCATAGTCACTGAAATGTATAAGTAAGATCACTGAAATACAAGAATTGATAATTTCAATAGTGCTCTAATATGAAACATAATTTTCATGCTCAAAACATTTTTTACTACCAGTTTCTTTTTGAGTCTCTCAAAGCTCTTTTTATCTGCCTTTTACCACTTTCTTATCTGTACAAGATGTTTTTATCCAGGTTTGTGCCTTTCATATGGAAATTAATAACACATGCCTATACATGCACTATTTCAGTGGGTTTCAAACTTCTTTTCTATAATGGGAACCTTTTGTTGTAAGTGAAATCTGTGGGACACATAGTTACATAGTATCCAAGTCCATCTATAATCAACCTTTGCAACAGTACAAACCAGTCTCCAAGTGCAATGGAATTAACTTTTCATTCATAGTTTTTAACTTATTCCCTGATGAAGTGTCATTGAAGTTGAATATTATATTTTTCAAGCCTAAGGTCCAATTATATGTCATATATACTCTACAGCAAAATGTTAATAGATGCCTATATTCTCCAGTTACATGTATATCATATTCTTACCTTTTTCCACTAGTTATCCACCGGACCACCATTTACCATCTGATCTTTAAGGAGAAGAGGTATGTTTCCTTGAGAGACAGCTGCATAGTCTCTACTCCACTTCACTCCAAGACAAGGGGGCTTCTATCTAAAGTTGGGGGAGGATCAAGAAATCTCCATCTATTGTCCATCTGCCTGCTATACCCTACAGGGTCATAGGATGGATAGTGACTGGCAGGTAACGCTGTTCTGTACTCACTTTTATTTAGTGATTTTACTGTAATCACCTCTGCAGATACTTATTTTTGTACAGTTTTGCTTTCCCTTTTCAGGAACATTGGAGACTGGTTTTATAACACTATCTATCTATCTATATATATATATGTATATATATATAATGTATATATATATATATATATATAGCCCATATTTTAGAGGGCACACTCAAACTATATTGTACATGTTATCATAAATCATCAAATTGTATTAATAAAACACTATATGTTTCTTATATAGAGGCACTCTCATATTGTATGTATTTTTCCCTGTACATGTCTGTAGAGTTGTTATATTATTATATATAGCACACACTCTAGTATTATTAGGATAGTAGCCTTGCCTCCATAACCATTATATTACCTCTCAGACACATTATGTATTTATATATTTTTTATTATTTAGGATTGGAAGGTTTTTGAACCCTTCCTCTATTCCTGTTTTTAAAGGGATAGTAATGTTTCATAATAAAAGCAGCTGTAATTAATCATCATAGTATTTGGACTTTGGAGAATGTTATTTTATTTCTGTCAGAGTTGTAGTTCAAGAGTAATTCAATGACAAAGTGTCCTCCTCCCGCCCTTTTTACTGATGTCACACTGTTCAGCCAGAGCAGAAGGGAGGTGCCCAGGTGTTTGTTTATTTTCAAACTATAAAAGCCCAAATAATCTCTTTAATTGTACATGTTCCTTTACTGCCATAACACTGTTTAATAGTATGTAGTCCTTGATTCTTTTTTATTCTCTCAGTATAGCACTTAACGGAAAACGTTTTGACACCCTTCTTAGACAGTAGATAGCATTTGATGAATAAAGAAAGCAATTTTTTCAGTTTACTTCCTAAAGTACTTTTACATGTTAGGTTTTTACAGCTAAATGTACCATAATTACTCGGAGAGTTTGCAGAAAAATTACCTTTACTCTTAAAATGCAAAACTATTTGAAGGGAGCATCACTAGAACAAGAGTCTTTTTTACAGTCAATATTAATCATCTCTACAAGAACACAATTACATAATTATGGTACAAGTGATCTTCATGCATTAACACAAAGATGGTTCACCTAAAGTATCTCTTCTCTTCTCTCCAAAAATTATTTTCATTACAATGGTATTCATTATTCACAAAACAGTTTCAAAGCATTTTATGCAACAAGTGTATTTAAATGGAATGGATTTATAATGATTCACCCACCCTTATTTCAACCTTAACCGAAATCTACAGTAAATTAAATGGACACATTAAAATAACACCATTGTAAAATCGTTTCTTTATGTAACGAAGAATAATTCTGTAAAAAATAAATGGCAAAATGGAAAATAAATAGTCCCAAGGTTTTCAGTGGTGTCTTGAACCCCTTGAATTCTAGTGCTTTGCATAAATGACCCCTCTAGTATTCATGTAGTTTAAAACTCCATTCATATTAATGGGAATTTGGGAAATGTTATTTTTTTCCCCCTAAAGTGCCTTTGGTCTGCATCAGATTTGCTCCAGTCCTTAGAATGTCCACGTCTAGATCATATCAGGGAAGCCTTATTGCGGTGGGAGTGTTTGTGTGTGTCAATGAAGCCGATAACTATGCCATCAGGAGCCTATACTTCTGTCAGGGTTACCCAAGGTACACAGATGAAATCTAAGAAACCAGACTAAAATGGATTCAAAATCTGCCAGCCTGCACTGGACCAGTGTGGCAAATTATGGTCCCTTCGCTCAGCATGACTTCACAATACAAACAATGGCCCTCATTCTCTGAAGGCTTGCAAGCTACTTCCTATGAAGACCAGCTCAATGGCAGAGGGTGCTAAGAATTACAGGGATCTATCAAACGGTCTTTGGTCTTTAGATATTAAAATGCTTAACATTTGGGGCTTGATTCTATTACCTGCTCTAAAACCGGTGTTACAAGAAAAACAAGTAGAGCAAATTTTGGTATTCTATTGCAGAACCCAGGGGTGTTTCTAGGTTCCAAAATGATCTGGGGCTAGAGCCCACAGCTAAATTCAACAGAGTGCCTACCACCAGTGGTAGTGATGATAACACTGTAGTGAGGAGTGGGTTATCCTTACACAACATATATGTTTATTTTACTAATCTAGTTATAATCCAATGCAAAGAGTTAAGAAGTAAGCCATTTTATGTTCAACTCTTACCATTGTTTTTTGTTCTAACTGAAGTTATTGTGGCGTAAACCAACTGTACCACAGGGAACAAATCAAGATTCCTGTCAAATTAAATAGGGGTTTTAACTCCTTGAATGCTAGAGAGGTCTTCAATACATTGCAAAGCAATGCATTGGAGACCTCTCTAGCATTCAAGAGGTTAAAAAGCTCTATTCAAGTGCAGTGGAATTTAAGAACTTTTATTTGTCCCCTGTTGTGCAGCTGGTTTACTCCAGAATATAAGTAGGTTGCTTTAATACATATGAGCCATTGATGTAACTGAATAAATTTTCAAGAGCAACAACAAAGTATTTTATTTACACAGATAATGCATAAACAAATATAATGACGTTTAAACAAACATTAATATGAGTTTTATGGATGTGGAGCAATATTATACACTTATATACCCACCACACAGTCTGATCTCCTAAAATGAGGGACACCAGGGTGTGAACTTTCTGTCACCATTTTTATCCAACATTTTACTTCTCCTATTATATTCAACATGCCCACGTATTTTGTATTGCAAGATTAACCCTATGAGTACCAGAGAGGTATTGTAATATTTTTGCTACCCCTCTGGTACTCATAGGGTTAATAGGCAACCTGTATATGTATAAAAAAAGGTGTTTGTTTTTATTATATATGTAATTTGTGTGAAAATGTAACTAAATATTTAATTTATGTGTAACAATGATTTTCTTTTTTTTAAATGATATATGTAATTTGTATTAAAAAAGTACTTCAGACCTCAAGAGGTGTATCCTGACCCCTCATTACAGCTCCTGAGCATATAACCTATGAGAGGTCATGATAACCCTCTTGAGGTCTGAAGTACTTTTTTTGATACAAATTACATATATAATTTAAAAAAAGAAAATCATTGTTACACATAAATATTTAATCACATTTTCACACAAATTACATATATAATAAAAACAAACACCTTTTTTATACATATACAGGTTGCCCATTAACCCTATGAGTACCAGAGGGGTAGTAAACAATTACAATACTCTGGTACTCTTAGGGTTAATCTTGCAATACAAAATACGAGGGCATGTTGAATATAATAGAAGAAGAAAAATGACGGATAAAAATGGTGAAAGTCATGGGGGCACTGTAGTCAACTTGTCAAGTGGGGGGGGTTAAAATGTTGGATGTACAATATTTGTCACATTAATATGGTGAAAGAAAGCACTGTAAGTCGGATTTGGAAGGGGAAGGGTTAATTGTCAACTATGAACAATATTTGTTGGATTAATGTGGTGTAAGAAAGCACTGTAAGTCGGATTTGGAAGGGGAGGGGTTAATTGTCAACTGTGAACAATATTTGTCTGATTAATGTGGTGTAAGGAAGCACTGTAAGTTGGATTTGGAAGGGGAAGGGTTAATTGTTGACTATGAACAATATTTGTCAGATTAATGTGGTGTAAGAAAGCACTGTAAGTTGGATTTGGAAGGGGAAGGGTTAATTGTCGACTATGAACAATATTTGTTGGATTAATGTGGTAAAAGAAAGCACTGCAAGTCGACTTTTAAAAGGAGGGGTTAATATGTCAAGGGGGGCACTTTATGTTGGATTTCTATGCTGTATACTGTATTATACACTGCTTTTGTTCGAACAACAATGGTTTTGAAACTGTTGTTATGGCTTCTACGCCTCAACCTCTGAGTCACAAAATTTCTGACTTAAATATAACCACTAAACAGGCGGTAATACTGAGCATGGGTAACAGGATACTAATTGCACATTGTTTTTAGTTGTTTCCTATGGCCTTTTTTTAGACTGGCGGTAAGTATAATTACCGCTGATTTTGTTTTCACAAGTTGGGTAATAGGACAGCAAAAAAAAACGCCTGTTTCATTTTTAGCGATGGTAATAGAATCGAGCCCTTGATCTATGAGTATGGTTTCACGCTTAAAGAAACTAGTAAAATAACTAAATAACATCATTTAGGATATTATTGGCTTATGTTAAACAGGTAAAAAAGATGAAGATTTAGTCATATTAGAAGATGGACACTTTCTGTACTATAAAGAAACCAATGATGGATGATGTGGAGGAATTGGATTCTTGATTAACAAAAGATTGACAGACTCAGTCGTATAGTAGAAAGTATTTCTGAAAGAACCGAGTCCTATGCTATCAAACTAAGCAGTCATTATGTTCTTCAAATCATTCAAGTTTATGCCTCTACAAGTAGCCTCAGTGATGATGAAGTTGAAGAATTTTATGATAATTTATTATGCGTCTACAAACAGGACATATACCACTACAAATATATAATAGGAGATTTCAATGCGAGAATTGGTAAACTCCAAAATTTGAAAAATCGATTGTACCACATAGTACTGGAAAAAGATGAGAGGCAGTAACTGACTGAATTTACAAGAGAACAAATTTTGCACATCATGAATTCATTCTAAAGGAAAAAATGCCCAGAGAAAATGCATATGGAAAATCCCTAATGGTAACACATGTGAAATCAACTTTGTACTTACAAATAATAAAAGTATATTCACTGACTAGTCAGTCTTAATTTGTGATAACCTTAAAGTGTTCATCGTGTAGTGAGAGCAAAAATCTAAATTGACTGCGAGAAAAAAAAAGAAAATTATCAGGTCAACAAAATGTGAAAATGACACTAGCCAGCTACTGAAAAATCATAAGAATTTTGAGTTAACACTGTATAATTGCTTCAGAGTGCTGCAAGACCTTCCAGAGACAGATATTTCAACCCACAATGAAAAAGTTATTGAGGCTATCATAGACAATGCCCATGCCCTTGCAGCTACAGTAAAACTAGATAAACCAACCTGAATATCAAAAGAAACAGTTACCATAATGAAAACATGATGAGAAATGAAGCAAAATGGTAATATTAGAAACAGGGTAGAATATGTAGAAATGTGCAAGACCATACGGAAGCTCATAAAAGAAGAAACAAGCAAGTTAAATGTTGAGCTCATCAAAAAGACAGATGGCCACACAAAGGAGCCAAATGTTTGCATTAAAGCTTGAGGTACAACAGATGAGTGGAAGAATTTTATTCAAATCTTTATAAGGATGAAGTACAACAACTGAATGTGGTGCAAGAGGCTGAAGCTGTGCCTGAAGTTTTGGTAGAAGAATTAGAAGCTACAATAAAATCAATGAAAAATGGCAAAGCAGCTGGACCTGACAAAGTTACTTTTGAAATGTTGAAGGATGGAGGTCAATGCTTATTCAAAGCCCTAGCTGAACTATTTTCATAATGCCTACTACTTGGCAAAGTACCTGAAACATGAAGAAATGCAGAAGTCATCCTACAAAAAAGGTGATAAGGTGGAGCTAAAAAACTACCGACCAATAAGTCTATTGCCATTGGTCTGCAAGGTTTTCACAAAGGTACTCTCAAGAAGAATGGACAAAATACTTCACATGACACAACATAAAGAACAAGCAGGCTTCATGGGTGCTTTCAGTACAATGGACCATATCCAGCCAGTGCAACAAGTTATAAAGTGGCATAATGAAAACAAACTTTCCATGATGCATAGGCTTTTTTGACTAAAAAAGGATTTTGACTCAGTGAAAAAGAAAGCAATAATTGATGCCCTGATCAACCAAGGCATAGATAGAGGTTACATCAATATCCTCCAAGTATATGAAAATGCAACTGCATCAATACAAATCAACAATGATAAAGCCCAAAACAACACAGAAAGGTATCCAACAAGGAGACAGTCTCCCCAAAACTATTTTCTACTTGTTTAGAAGAAATTGTATGCAAACTAAATTGTGACAAAAAGGACTTTAAATCAGTGGAGACTACCTACATCATTTACGTTTTGCAGACAATATCATACTGTTTGCAAGAAATCCTGAAGAACTGCAAAAACGCATTGATGAGTTACAACAGGAAAGCAAATATTTTGGTCTGAATGTGAATATCAACACAAGGCAAGTCATGTTTAACAAATTTACCATACCAAGGAAAATAACAGTCGACTGACAAGAACTGGAAGAAGTAGATAAGCTTGTTTACCTTGGACAGGAAATGTAAACAGATGGAAACACCATGATGGAAACTGAGAGACAAATAAAACTGGGACAGAAAGCATTTGGAAAACTTAGTAGCTCCATCTTTAAGACTAACTTACCAGTTTGCCTCAACCGAAAGGTTTTTGATCAATTTGTCCTCCCAGTCCTTACATATGGCTGTGAAACATAGATACTGAATGCTAAAGCCATACAAAAAGTTAAGGTTATGCAGAGAAGTATGGAGCGGCGAATTCTAAACATAACAAAAAGAGACCAAAAATTGCATGCATGGATTCATCAGCAAACAAAGGTCTATGACACCACTAAAAGAGTAGAGTACCTGAAATAGAAATGGACAGGCCACATAGCCGGAAAACCAAAAACGGACCAAACTAATATTTGGAATTGATTACTCTCAATACGAAATACCCATGAAGAAGAACAAAAGACAAGATGGACTGATGAAATTACCAAATTTACTAATTACCAATTAGTGCCAAATGATACAAAATAGCAAGTGCGATGTCAAAGATGCATAGAGATAAGCCGAAGGTGGAAACGGCAATGCCTGCAGCTTCAGCTATGGGAAACAGGACTGGAACCAACAGGCAGGCAAAGATTACGGGCAACGTGATAGTACCCACCCCTCAATGACCTCCTCCCTGTGGAAGTGGGCCAGGCTTAAAGGGAAATTGAGCATGGAATCTGCGGAGCAAGGCAAGAGCATGAATATTGTCACTGGATACCCAGGAATGTTCTTCGGGACCATACCCCTTACAATGCACAACATATTGCAGGTGGCCACTGACTCTGCGAGAGTCTAGAATTTTTTGCACCTCATACTTATCATGACCATCGACTTGTATATGACCAGGCTGGACTGGCACAGAAGTGTAGCGGTTACAGATCAATGGTTTGAGCAAGAATACATGGAATATGTTGTGAATGCGCATACCAGCAGGAAGTTCCAGGGTGTACGAGACAGGGTTAATTTTGTGAAGAACCCGGTATGGACCTACGAAACAAAGAGACAGCTACTTGAAAAGCACCTGGAGGTTCAGCTTATGGGAGGATAGCCATACCCTCTCCCCCACCTGAAAAACTGGGGTCAGCAGTCGTCGAAGGTCTGTGTGTCTCTTATAGTGCTCTGTAGGGATCTCTGAGCTCATACCCAAGTGGAGCGGAGTTGCCTAAGATGCTCATCCAGAGCCAGTATATCCTGTGCCTCAAATGATTCGGGAAGCAGAGATGGTTGAAAACCATAATTAATCAGAGATGGACAGTTCTGAGTGGAAGAGTTTATAGCACAATTCCTGGCAAAGTCTGCCCATGGTAGCAAGTTCGCCCAGTTATTGTGATGGTCCGAAATGAAACAGCGTAGGAACTGTTCCAACCCTTGGTTGGATCTCTCAGCAGCACCATTTGACTGGGGATGGTAGACAGAGTCCACAGGAGGACCTCCAGAAACAAGACACAACCTGGCTCCCTCGATCTGAGACCAGTTCCTTGGGCACCCCATGGAGCCGAAACATCTCCCTAGTGAAGATCTCGACCAGCTCCCTGGAGGAAAGAAGACCTTTGAGAGACACAAAGTAAGCCATCTTGGAAAAACCGATCAACTATCATAAGGATGACCATGTGTCCCTTAGATTCCGGTAACTCAACCATAAAATCGATGGGCAGGTGTGATCAAGGATGATCGCCATTTGGAACCGGCTGGAGCAGTCCTACTGGAAGATGTCTAGGAGTCTTGCTATGAGCACATGTGGCACATGCTGCTATGAATGATGAGTAGTCTGCTCTTAGACTAGGCCACCAGAAGAGTCGAGAGATGGACCATATCAATTGGTCATGACTGATATGCCCAGCGGCCTTCGAGGTGTGATACGTCTCCAGCAATCTAGTACGGAGAGGCTTTGGGGACAAAACATCTACCGGTGTGTTTATCTGCAGGAGCAGTAGCCTGAGAAGACAAAATCTCTTCACCCAAGGGAGAGGTAATGCTTGTACGGGAGGTAGCTAGAATATGGTCAGAAGGAATGATAGGTACCAGGGGACTATCCACCTCCGGATCCAACCCAAATTCCTTCGTACCAGGAAGATACAAGACCACATAATTGAACCTGGAAAGGAACAGCGCCCATCTGGCCTGTCCTGGGGGACAACCCTTTGGGCCTATGACAAATACGTCAGGTTCTTGTGGTCTGTGAGAATCAGTACTGGGGAACTAGTCCCTTCCAGGAGGTAACACCATTCTCAAAGTGTGAGAATAATAGCCAGGAGTTCCCGATCTCTAATATCATACAGGCTCTGCGCCATAGATAATTTCTTAGAAAAATACCCACAAGGGAGTAAGGGTTTGCCAGGAGCCAAGCACTGGGACAGGAGGGCGCTTACTCCTGACTCAGACGCATCAACCTTCAGAGTAAAGGACAGGGCGAGATTGGGATGAGACAAGATAGCTGCAAAGGCAGCCTTCAAATTGTCAAATGCTTGGATAGCACTGGGGGACCAGTTGGACGTATCTGCCCCCTTATGTGTCATGTCAGTAAGTGGCTTCTCCACTGAAGAAAAGTTCCTCATGAATTTTCTATAATAATTCATGAAGGCTTTCAATCCAACCTGATGGGGCCACTGCAGGACTGCTGATAACTTGAGTGGGTCCATGGCCAGTCCAGAAGAGGAAATCACATAACCCAAGAATGTCACCAGGGACTTGTGGAATTCGCACTTTTCCAATTTACAGAATAACTTATTTTCTCTCAATCATTGCAAGACCAATGCAACATCCGCTTTATGTCCCTCTAAGGTCGGTGAGTGGATAAGAATGTTATTCAAATAGACTACTACACACCTCTGTAGTAGGTCTTTCAATACATCATTAATGAATTCTTGGAAGACTGACGGAGCATTACATAAACTGAATTGTATCACCAAATATTCATAGTGGCCGCTATGAGTGTTAAATGCCGATTTCCACTTGTGTTTTTCCTTAAAGGGATAGTAACTTTTCACAAAAACATCAGCTCCAATTAATCTTCATAGTATTTGAGCAACAGAGAGCGTTATTTCAATACTGTCAGAGTTGTAGTTCAAGAGTAATTGAATGATAAAGTATGCCCCTTGTGCCCCTTTTACCTAGTATAACACTGATCTCCTCAGATGTGGAATCTGGTTGTATGACCAGACAGATAACAGCAGGGACATGTATCGAATCTTCTCTTAAATGTATCCATTGTATCTGCCATAACTACCTCCCTGGACAATGAATTCCACAATTTAACAGACCTTACCGTAAAAACACCCTTCCTCTGCTGAAGTTTAAACCCCCTTTCCTCTAATCTCAAGGGGTGTCCCCTGGTCACCTGATCAGGCCTTGGAATAAATAGCTCACCGCAGAGATCCTTGTATTGACCTCTCATATACTTGTACACTGTTATCTTAATTGAAGATTGTCCCACTCTGCAGTTTACCTGGGAACATCCCAACTGTTCTGAGGTGAGCAGTTTTACATCAGTAAAAGGAGTGGGAGGGGGATACTTTATCATTCAATTACCCTTGAACTACAACTCTGACAGAATTTAAATAACAGTCTCCAAGTCCCAAATACTATGATGATTAATTAGAGCTGCTTTTATAATGAAACGTTATTATCGCTTTAATTCTTACAAGGTTATAAGCAGCCCTTAGATCAAGTTTGGTGAACACCATTGAGCCCTTAATACGATCGAACAATTCCATAATCAAAGGCATGAGGTATGCATTCTTGACCATCAATTTATTCAGGCCTCTGTAGTCAATGCATGGTCTTAGCTCCCCATCCTTCTTCTTTACGAAAAAGAATCCTGCACCTGCAGGCAAGGAGGACTTGCGAATAATCCCTTTGGCTAGGGCATCAGACACATAATCCACCATGGCTCGATTCTCCTCTACCGATAGAGGGTTATCACAGTCTCCTTTTGAGGCTTAGGCGATCCTGTGCTTACCTCTGTATGGCCGCCGGCCGGCATGACCTCTGGCCATTTCCTCATTGCTATAGTCATGTATCAGGCACTGGCACGGACACCTGCTTATGGGCCTATTCTTTGGGCCTAATTGGGTCCTGCCTCCTTCTGCTGTTTTATAAACCTCATTGAGGCTAGGACTTGTTGCCCTTTTGTGGTGTTCCTGTGTGCATCTAGTTTGTTCCTCTGACCCTTGCTTGGCTTACGTTGTCTCCTGGTGTTCGATCCTTGGCTTGTCTGACTACTCACTCCGGTTGTGACCTTGGCTGTGACTGACTTCCTGATCTGTGTATGACTCTGGCTTGCCCGACTACCCGCTCCGTGCTGACCTTTACTGTGGCTGACTACCTGATCCGGTTCCTGACCGTGGCCTGTCTGACTGATGCTCTGTTTGTACCTCGCTCCTGTCTGACTACCACTAGGCCAATCGAAGGCGTGCTCCTTTACCTAGTAGCTCAGCCACCAGCTGGTTGCTTGCAGTTTGTCTCCGCTTGGTGCCTTCCATTTGCCTCCAGGCAGGTAGTGCAACTTAGTCTCGCTCCTGGGCACTCACCTCTTCGGTTACCTGTTGCCTGGCTTAGCACTTGCAGTGTTACCTATGCTCTGTGCCTCCTAGTTGCCTGCGGTAAGATAGAGTGCAGCTTGTCTCGCTCCTTGCCTCTGTAGTGCTCTCCTATCTGGCTGCATCTATCTAAGCACCTACTCTTCTGCCTTGAGTGGTGCTACCAGTTATGTATTGGTATCGGTGGTCTATTCACTCTCTGTGCCTCCGCTGGGTATGCTCCTGTACTAGTCTTATTATTCCTTCCTGTTGTAGTAGAGCCAAGTCTGGTTCTAAGACTCAGTACCATAGACCTACGGTGGTTCAATGTCAGCTCCTGGGTAGTGGACTAGACACTGTCCTCACGTCTATCTCCCCTCTGACTGAGGAAGTGTTCATTATTACTCTAGTATGAGTATGAAAGGAGATGAATGGGTGTCAATACCAGTGTGCAGGGAGATTGAGAGGAATGGGAATAAAGCAGGATCAAGTAGCTGTGGAGGGAAGGGAGGAGCAGTATGAAAGCCAAAGGGCCCAAATGTGTTCAAAAGAGTCAAGTGATGAGGTGGAAGTCGCATGGTATCATTCCATGGTTTCTCAGGAGATCCATAGATGAAAGGAATGGGGAGTCAGAGACGACCATAGCAGAGGTATCAAGGATTTGGCAACTGCTAGCATAGTATTTAATTGAAGTGCATAGTGATATATCGATTGGTGAGTAGCAGAAGTCCTGAAACTGAAGAGGCAGAATAAAGGGTCTGCCAGAATTGTCAAAAAGTGGTAAGGACGGAGTCCCAAATTTCAAAATCAGTGGGCAAGTCCACCATTGTGCATCATTTTCCCTGGTGCGTTGAAGCATTGCCAGCATTTGTTAGACTGAGATGGGAAGATCTGGGTCATCCTCAATTTTACTGCTTTTTAATAAATTATATAAAAAAAGAATAGGTAATGGTGGACTCAAACTTTTAGTTTTAGTTTTAGTACACACACACATACACACACACACACACACACACATATATATATATATATATATATATATATTTATAGATAGATAGATAGATAGATAGATAGATAGATAGATAGATAGATACTTTACAGCATATGCAGTTTTTGTTTTCTAGCAGGGATAAGGGAAGTAATTCTAGTGAAATGAAAAGATGTAAATAGCTTATGTTCTATTAATTGTGTATAGACAACTCACAAACATATGTGGAAGTTCCAGGAAAGTGTACTATTTCATAAAGGAACTGCATTAGTGTTTCTTTGACAAGTAGCTGATTATTTTACTCTCCATCAGAAGTGCAGAATAGAAAATAAGAATGGCTACTCATTGCACATTGGTATGTTGGTTCTTGCAAATTGATTAATGATTTGTGGACAACTTTTTCTGCCACAATATATCCTTAAAGATAACACTGAATGCATACAGAGTAGTAACCACTATAAGAAGCCCTGAATGAAATACAGCCAATGAAAAGAAACAAAAACAGAAAGCAACATGGGGCTAGAGAAATTTAGTAATTAGCAGTCTAGACATGTACTTTTTTGGTATTGCTGTAATTAGCCAAAGCTATGCACATTGTTCCAAATTACGCTGTGAGTTCTATTATTTTTTCCCACACCAGGGACCTTTAGGAGACATTCATATTATGAGAACAATGTCTCAATTTGCAATATGTAAATAAACTCAATAGAATGTCAGCTCTGACTGAAGCCTGTTCAGTTCACTCCAAGTACATTTATTTGCAACTGCTATACATATGAATGAGACATTAACCCCCCTGCTGAACATCTGCTTAAAACCTCTTTTCAGGTAACTTCAGTATTATAGGAGAGCTCTTATTAAAGACTTTAAATACCTCAGTTATGAAATCAAACAGGTCAGTAGGAAGTGTTTAGCAGGAACATCTTAATTGGCACTCAAAGGGTTATATTTACTTGATACATCCTTTTATTTCAAGACTTTACTTAGCATAGCTGTTAATTCACCATAATCATTTTACACTGTGAATTCTCACAAGCAGCAACTCTTGTGTTCATTGATATTACATAGTAACATAGTTGACGAGGCTGAAAAAATACATGTATCCATTAAGTTCATCCCATGCCAAATTGCCCCTGTTGTTCCAGAGGAAGAAAAAAACAAACAAACAAACAAAAAAAAAACATTGAAGCCATTTCCAAATAAGCCCCAAGTGATTAAAAAAGAAAATCCTTCCTGCCTAAATGGCAGTCAGACAGTTCCCTGGACCAACAACCTATCTGCTTTAAAGCCAACTGTCATAATTCTCAATATTGTTCTGTACTAGATGGATATTCATTACTATTTTGATAGCAGTTACAGTATCTGCAAGTGCAACATCCAAAGGCAAATCATTCCATAGCTTTACTACCCTTTATATCTTTGTTTTATCCTCATTTATAGTCATACTTGGGGACTCTCCGGATTTGCCCCGGAGACTCTGGTTTTGGCACTGCTTTACCGGGTCTCCGGGGCAGAGGCTGAGTCCTCCAGATGTGGGGAGTTTCTATTGAAACTCTACCCACTTCCACTTTTTCCCCCGGTGTAGCTCCTTCCTATCCAGCCTTCTTTTAAGCCCTCCCCCAGCACTCGCGTTAAGACCTACCCCTTTTTGACGCAATACACGTCGTTCTTCACATAACCCATGGCAGCAGAGGACTCCCCTCCGGGGAGACAACAATAAAAAGTTCCCAGGTATGTTTATAGTGCAATTGGTGACTAATTTTTAAGATCATTGTGCATGCCTAACCATCAATAAGGTTATAATGAGCAAAAAAGTGTCAGAAATCAATCCAACATACAGAGTACAGTGCCTATAGCATAACATTTGTGTTTTCATGTACATGTCTGAAACAGATTGGAAAACCTGTCTCCAGCAAATGATCCAAAGTTCACTATGTTTCCATTGTATTTCCAGAATTGCAGACAGCACATGAAGGCACACAATGCAGTCATATTTAATATACCAGTAGAGACTGCCAGCGCTGCGGCTGATACAGAGCGGGAAGTTCCAAAGTCAGACCTCCAGTCTGACTTCGGAGCGCCCCACTCTATATCAGCCTCGTCATGGACAGTCTCTACTGATCATGACTGCAGTACGCACAGCAGTCTCTACTGTGTATGACTGCTTCATTACAAACTATTTAGCAAATTATTATATAGGATAGTATTTTATTTTTTATAATTCACTTTTTCAAAGCTTAACCCAAAAATTAGACTGGTACTCTTTCCAAGGTAGTAAACTCCTTGTTAAGTTTTATTGTTTCTATGCTTGTAAGTATTTCTTTATCTTGAACTTATATTAATTCCCTGTATTGTGCACCTATTTGCCATGTAAAGTGTTGTGCACTTTATAAATAATCTTATATATATATACACACAACATAAATGGCATCTGCAAGCAAAATGAAACCTAATCACATACACTAGGCAAACTTTTTTTTTTTACTCCCCAGTACTAGTATAAGAGTAATAACACATCCTACTAATATCACGTTGCTCCCTTTCCTTACTAATGCCAGAAAATCCTAATGGCCCATATGAATTTTGCCCTTGTTTGGTTGTTCGAGAGATAAAATTTTTTTATCAGTTCTGGATGCCATGACACTTTGGAGGCACACATGACAGTTTGCTGGCAGTTTCTTCAAATAGAAGCAAACAGAGTTCATGAGACTAAAAGTGATTATAATGTTTCATAAAAACAGCAGCTCTGATTAATCTTCATAGTATTTGGGCACATGGAGAGTGTTATTTCAATGCCATCAGAGTTGTAGATCAAGAGTAATTGAATAATAAAGTGTCCTCTTCCCACTTTTTACCTAGTGTAAGCCGCTTCTCCTCAGATGTGAGCTGTCTGGTCCCAGAACCAGATTCTACAGCAAGGGACAATCTTCTTACTGTGAGCATAAGGAAAACCCTGCCCCCCTTGACAGGTTTTTCCTTATACTCACTGAAGAATGTCCCTCTCTGCAATCCATCCAGACAGTCTTGCTGCTCTGAGGTGAGCAGTGTTACATCAGTAAAAGGGGCGGGAGGGGGATACATTATCATTCAATTACAACTCAGACAGTATTGAAATAACGCTCTCCACAACCCAAATACTAAGAAGCTTAATCAGAGCTGCTTTTTTTTTAAACATTACTATCCCTTTAACACATTAATAACCAGAGGTGCGCTACATGCATTGTTAAGCAATGCATTACACAGTCCTCTGGTCTTAAGATTACCATGTGCAGTGAGGGCAGTTTAAGGTTATGTGGTTTTACTAGCAACTGTCTGGCTCCATTGACATCACAACCAGGACTGAATAAACATGTTATATCTTGAACAGGAACACAACCAAAAAATTCATAGAGGCTATAAGGATTTTCTAGTCCTAGTAAGACAAGTAAGGGGTTATTATTAGGAGGTGTTATTTCTCCTTTAAGAACACACAAAGGCCTAGACTCCATCGCAGTTGATTACTTTATCAATGGACTATTACAATTTTCTCTATATACTTAAATGGTAACCTGTTGGATAAAACCAGTGATACCAAATGCAATGGAATCTAGGCCATATTTTTAAAAACAGTCTGGAAATTATTTGTAATATATTTACTCTGTAATTTGGTAAACATGTGAAATTGCACTTTGGATGCTTTTTCCTGTCTGGGTAATTTGTAAATATTAGCCTTTATGTGGATTCATAATCAGTAACCTCTGTAAAATGAGTACTGGGGTTGCATGTATCAAGAGAGCTGCACTGGTGACCTTTTATTTACTACCTTATTTGTGCTGTGTAGTTTCACTATATACAGCTATATTTGTATCAGGAAATTGATTATACAAGTATTTTGCTTTAAAATGATTAGAATTATTTATTTTATTAACCGTTTGAGTACCAGAGAGGTATCCAATGCATTACATTGGAATGCATTGGATGACTCTCTGGCATTCAAAGGGTTAAAGTCTCTGCTCAAATAAAAACCTTTGAGTGCCACATTGCATTGCGTCACAATGCCAAACCAAACAAAGAGGAGCTATATGAACAATGAAGGATGTCTCTCTGGCACTCAGAGAGTTAAAGGGCAACTATCACATGCCAGTTGCCCCATTAGCATGTCTGCCCCAGGCTTTTTACCAATATTGTTCCCATAGGAGTTGACTTAGACGAACACGATAATACTTTAAGTATATATGCTCATAAACTGCAGAGGATTTAACCAGTTTGTCAGTCATCTGATATGACTCATCCGGTAAATGACTAAATATCCTGTGCTTTAGTTGGCATATCCTGTACGGTTACCAGCCCTGCAGGATGGGAGAAGTCTACCCCATCTTTATATGTTTTACATATGTGTGACCCCCAACAAATATCAATCAATACTCATAGGGCCCAGTAAAGAAAGAGGATCAGGGCTTATCAGCATGTAGAGGTCTACTGCATAACTTTAAGTAATCTCTGTATGCATTTGTGAGACTCTCACCTCTTTGGCTCATATCTCTGTATTCATATAGTAGAACATTGCTATCCCCTTGGCTTGCTTATTGTTTATACAGGGGACCATTATCCCCACACATTATAGCATGCTTATTCTCTTCTGGTAGAATAGTATTGCCCTCAGCCTCTCAATTATCAATGTTATGAATTTATGTCATGAAATGGATCTACTAAACCTTTTAGCTGCTAAATGGTGTATCACTTATTTATTGCATTAATCCAGCAGTGAATGGTCTATGCTTTGCATTGCAGACTAATAGAATTGTATTATGCATTTATACACGGATAAGTTTGCATCTTGCATATATCAGGCCTGTTTATTTTATATATTTTTTATACATAGCAATGCTTGATTTTTTGGTGGTGTTTGTGTGGTTTAAGTAGTTGTGGGATGTTTTAGGTGGTCCATGCAATAATAAACTGAAAAAAAATTCTGTGTTCCTATCTTAGTGCTGTTTTCTACACGGTTTATGTACTGTTTCTGTATATCCGTAGGTTTCTTTTTAGGGTAGGGACTGCATAAATTGTTTATGGTTTGTTGAGTGTTAGTAATTTTTAAAAGCATTCCATCAATTTTATTTTTGGTTGCACCTACTAACATTTCCCTGTTGCACTCTGGCTCATTGTTATGTGGAGAGAATGAAAGGTTGCTGCTAATACCTGTCTTATATCACAGGTTGTAAATCTTATAATGAGTTTTATCTCATAGATTTCTTTTGAAGCCTATGGCAAAATACGTAGCCAAAACCAGTAATGAAGGAATCACATGCAATGGAATGCAACTAGTTACATTGCTATGGTATGATTATTCTGACTCATCTGGGTAAGATGCTCATAGTCAGGAATCAGCTGAAACATTCTCCCTATTATGAAATATTTATGAGTTTCTATAGACCATTGTATAGTGTGTATGGATGGGTGAAATATTTTTCCTTTAAAAAGTGAGGAAAATGGTACTTATAGCCATTGGTGGGAATTTCTGTGCAAAGATATGTTTTTTTTTCTCTCTCCTTTCTTACACCACAACCCCCCACTGCACTAGTAACCATAGAATCACACATGCTGACCACCAGACTTTTCTCTTTGCAGACATAGAACAAGAAATGCTGATCACCCCCACAGCATTGATCCACTGCACTGGTAGTCATATAACCACATATTGAACTGCAGCCTTGTCTCACTACAGTGGTAGCCATATAAACACACTGTGACGGTTTTTGAAGACTCTCAGACTTAAGGTTTGGTAAAATGACTTAACTTTATTAAAAGTTAAAGGCAGTCCCCGTAGGGTAAACATACATAACAATATAACAGTAATAGAATATACAATAGGTTCTACCAACAGTAATAGAACATACAATAGGTTCTACCGGCCTTGCCTAAATACCGGGCAAGGCAACCCAAGTGACAGTTTAATGACAGGTTCTACCGGCCTTGCCTATACCGGGTAAGGCAACCGTGAGATGACGTATACCGGTTCACCGGCCTTACCAATACCGGGCAAGGCAGCCCAATGGCATGCAAAATGTAGGCTCTACCGGCCCTGCCAATACCGGGTAAGGCAACCTTAAAGATGGTGATATACAAGGTTCTACCGGCCTTACCAATACCGGGCAGGGCAGCCCAAAGGAGTACTGTAGTAGGCTCTACCGGCCCTGCCAATACCGGGTGAGGCAACCTACAAGATGATGTCGTCAAGGTTCTACCAGCCTCACCAATACCGGGCAGGGCAGCCTGAGCAAGTATACCAGCTGTCCGGTGACTAAGACAGCAGAGAGCATAAGTATAGAGGTCTAATCAGCAGAAGTCTATTGTCAAGGATAATCAGACAACTGCAAGGAAGTGGACAGCGACTGACCACAGTACTGGATGTACAGGAGCGCCACCAGGTTTAATGGAGCAAACCAGCGACCGTACGCTGGAACCAACAGTGTAAATCGCAACCAATCTAGTGGAGTAAACCAGCGTCCGCACGCTGGGACCAACAATGTATATTGCAACCAGGTTTAATGGAGTAAACCAGCATCCGCACGCTGGGACCAATGATGTATATTGCAACCAGGTTTAATGGAGCAAACCAGCATCCGCACACTGGGACCAACAATGTATATCGCAACCAGGTTTAGTGGAGTAAACCAGCGTCCGCATGCTGGGACCATCAATGTGTATTGCAACCAGGTAGTGGAGCAAACCAGCATCCGCACGCTGGAACCAACAATGTATCTCGCAACCAGTCTAGTGGAGTAAACCAGCGTCCGCACGCTGGGACCAACAATGTATATAGCAACCAGGTTTAGTGGAGTAAACCAGCGTCCGTACGCCGGAACCTTCAATGTGTATTGCAACCAGGTTAGTGGAGTAAACCAGCGTCCGCACGCTGGAAACATCAATGTGTATGCAAATAGCGAGGAGAACAATGTCGCCAAAGCGACAGCTGGAGCACGAGACTCAGAAACTCGTACAAGTTAACCCGCACGGTGCTGGAGCACAGGAACCCCAGAATACAGGCACACAGGAACACTGGAACTCTGGAACACCAGAACATTAACGTACAGGAACACTGGAACACTGGAACACCGGAACGTTAATGTACAGGAACACTGGAACACTGGAACACTGGACCACCGGAACGTTAATGTACAGGAACACTGGAACACCGGAATGTAGCATACAGGAACACTGGAAACAGGCCCAGAGATCTGACAAGCAGGTCAGGCAGAGTGGAGTCAGAAACACCACAAAAGGGCAACCTGGAAGTGCTCAGCCTGGGTTTAAAAAGGCTGTGTGAGGAGGGCTAATGACAGACAGCCAATCACGAATACTCAGCAAGTGACAGACAGAGAGCAGCACGAATCATGGGCACCGTGATACACACATAATGACCCCCAGAGTTTTCCAACTGTAATGGTAGACATATAATCACACATATTGACCACCAGACTTATCCTACAGTACTGGTAGCCTTAGACCCACACTTAACAACCCTCAGTCTTGTCCCACGTTAGCCTGGAGCTGGACAATGGTGGGTTTTCCAGATGCTGTCAGACTGCAACTATCATCATTCCCTGCCAGGTTTTAGTTATAAACTTGAATCTGCTGGAGGGTATCCAGTTGTCTGCCACCTCATTCTTGTAGTCAAAGAACCACATATGTTGACCCTCCCAAGCTTGTCCCACAACACAGGTAGCCAGAGAAAAAAACATACTGATCTACCAGGGGTCCCAGTATTGTCCCACTGCACTGATAGCCATAGAACCACACACAGTGAGTCTGTATAGTGGAGGAAACTCTTGGCCATGGTAGAAAAATGGCAAATTTCTCACAGGAAATGTACTGAGATTAGTAACAAGGCTGACGTTTTTGAATTTCATTGCAAAACATTTTGCAGAAAAAGCAGGAAACCATTTTTTTTATGAAATTTCCCATGAGGAAAAAAATTCAGACTGCTTTGACCATCTCTATTCCTGAGAAGCTCCACTTCAACCATAGAAGCATTTTTGTTTTTATCTTTCTTATGAGTTAAGGGTTTTACTCAGGCAGAGATTAAGGGACTGAATGTACTATTAGTCCAACAAAGCTCCACTGTGAGTTAGCATCCAGTGCCAGTGGCTGTTCTTCAGGGTATGCACTAAAGCAGCATTTCTCAATGTTAGTCCTTTGGACACATCAACAGGACACATTCTCATTATATCCCTGCTAAATCACTGGTGAGTAATCAGTGTGTCACTTATGCAAATGAGTTGGTCGATCTTCATTAGGGATAGTTGTATAGCTTTAAAATCTGACCTGTAGGTGCACCTCGAACACTGGAGCTGAGAATCAATGCAACAGAGTGTGTGAGATCACTTGTACATACTTGAAGAACACTGTTTCCATTAAAACTTGGAAGAAATGTGGTGGGAGGGAAAAAAGAGAGACGTGACCCTGTTATTTTATATCCTGTCATATATGTGCTTGATACTTTGCTGTACAAAATTGTGTTTTTGTATTTGACATGACAAAAAGTGTAGCTTCCTCTATCTAATAAAAACATAAAAAAAAAAAAAAAACTTGGAAGAAATGTGTTGGAGACCTTTCTAGCATTCAAGTGGCTAAAAGCCCATTAAAAGAAGTTTGGATGTTTGATTACACCAGTCTTTCTCTACTTTTCTTTTGAACATAAGGCCCAGTGAGTGCTTCATATAATGCAGGGCAGTTAATCTGTCCATAACTCACCTTTCTAACTTCCCATCATTATCAATGCCAATTGCAAATGCTCTAAACTCTTACTGCACAAAGCTTGCAGGGAATTTGGTGTCCTATATCCTGTCACAATCATTCTATCCTACTTTCAGTGTCCAGAACCCTTTGTTATCTGGGAAACTTATTTATACAAAAGATATCTATGATCCTTAATGGAAGCAGTTCCATGCTCCAACACATTATTATGAGATTTTACCAATGGTATTCATAATGGCATAAATATATAAAAATTCAAAGGGATATAGAAATTAATTCTTTCACATAGGATAGGCAAAATACGGTCTTTGACCCATACATGGCCCCAGAACCAATTTGAACTGGCCTTTGGCCCTAGTTGGCTATATGCATAATGCAATGTATCTACATAAATAAATATCACTTGGCTTTCTATGCAAAGTAGTGGTAACTAGGACTGATACTATAGGATGAGGAAGTGATGGTGTAAGTGCTCATCGTGTGAAAAACTGCAGAAATATTGTTAGGTACTCCATACAGGTGAGGGAAATGTAGGACTGTAAAGTAAGTGATCTTTATAGGGTGATTACATATATGGCCGTGGTTTTGTATGGAGTGATATGGAAAGATATGATTTGCTGAATGGTACTTGATATTGTGGTGCTCTGAATGGGGGAGCAGAACTTTTCCTGGCACAAAGAAATAGAGGGATTGGTGAATACATAACTCCAACTCCTTCCCAAAAACATCTGATTCAAATTGTCAGCTTAAATATTTTATTTTACACATTCAAACATTTCCATATTTGTTTCACTAAATATATTTTCATGAGTTACTGTTTCTGCAATCTATCTGGTCTTGATTCTGCTAATCTGTCCTGAAGAGTGTCCTCCAAGAAATTAAATAGCAAGATCCATATGACAAACAAGATCTAAAACAGACTGCAAAATCTTTAGGCCACATTGCAGGACCCAGAATAGATTATAAGACAATTAGTGTAGACTATGGAACCTAACTAGTTTGCAATCATCTTAAAGCATAATGCAGGAACTATAAAATACTATAAGGTCTTTAGGGTAGGATAAACAAACTAACACAGATTCCAAGTTCTTAAGGGAAGATCAAAAGAGGCTTAAGAGCGTGCAATTTGTTTTAATTCTTCTAGACTGCCCTAAACAGCTTGCTATCAAGGTTCCTAAGGCTGTACATAGGAGATTGCAGTCTGTTAATATATAAAGTACACAATCTTATGGTCTTAGGATAAAACGCAAGATTCTGTGTCATTCTCATGGCAGATTCAATTAAATGTGTAGGCAGCTATAATTACTACTATTACATATTTTAACTCCTTTAATTCTCAAGGAACACTCTACTTTTGTGATTTACATGTCCTTGGACACACCACTAGGTCATGGTTTAAGGATATCTCTAATTAAGCTCAGGTAGATCCATTATAATGACAGATCCACTGATTGTTCACCTGTGATTAAGACTGATAATGGATAAGAAATTTAAAAAAAGCCTATATATTTCAGTACTATCACCAGTGGGAGATGCATTAAGTTGTGATATTCTGGCAATGTGTGGCAATCAGTTTGCCATGAAGAATACAACACCCTTCACCATATGAACTAAGAATTTGCTATACAAGTGGAGGGGGAAGAGAATCTAATAATTAGCCTGCAGGGTTGTCATAATGAAGGTGATGTGTTCAGGGAGGACAAGTGAGGAAGTCGAGAGGATGAGCTCACACTTTAGCACCACAAACACAACCATAGTTCTCTAACCCTGCCAGTGCTAAAGGGATGAACATTACAGTTCTCTATGGCATCAAAAGGGTTAGAAAACTAAAAGCCTTTGCCACTATTTACTTGTGCGGTGAGAGAACAAAAAAAGAAGCTGTTACATATAACAGCTTCTCTGAATTTCTGTACATACTGAATCAGCTGTTCAGCAGGGTATGCAATGCACATACTTATGCCACTGAAAGCATTTAAGGACGGCAGCTGCAGTCTATACTTTCCAGTAGTAGCAGCAAATTGTCTTCTGGCTCCATAGAGAGCTATAGAAAAATCCCAAAATGCCAGCCTTAGGTTGGAGAAGTTGGGACTGTGAATACTGACAGCATAGGCAGCTATCAGAGCCTGTGCAAGTAGCGAATTGCCACAGTGATGTATAAACACACTCACAGGAATACAACAAAGACACAACAAAGGTGCAAATGAGCCATTATCGAAGTGGTTACTGTAAAATCGTAAACCTGGAGAAAGCACAATGGATACATGAGGATAATGGAGTATTTGATGTGAATTCACAGGTATGTGATGGTGATGACATCTTAGATTATATGTTGAGATGTAATCAAAGCAAATATGCCATTATATCAACAACCGGGCCCCTTATCAATGCTTAATGCATCTCCCCCAAGATACATTTAATGCTTAATGCTAGAAGGGTGTGCAATGGATTGCTTCTGTAATATGTTGGAGTGTTATCTAGTAAACATTGAGATAAATGGTTTGATTGTAAGTTTTAAATGGATAGCATTGTTACAATTGTATAAACATTAATCTTGTAGGCATTAAAAATAAAACTAAATGCCCCCAGTCCCATCTCCATCTCTCAGACCTTTATGGTTTGAGAGATATTCTGGACCAAAGTTCCCCCCTCCCTCCCCTTTCCCTGACATCAGCGCTCTAGGTGACTGCAGGGGAATCCGGTCTCGGGACCGCCGGAGGCTCTTTAGCAGAGCTAAGATCGCTTTATGGAAAAAGAAATCCTTCACTGGAACTGTCTACAAAGTGTGCTTGGTTTGCATTTAGTTTTATTTTTTAATTCCTACAATATTAATGTTTATACAAATGTGACAATACTATCCCTTTAAAGAAATGTTAGTTTAAACTAAATATTCTCACACTTTTTGCCGTAGTGGAACTAACTGAGCTTCATATTTCTTCATAATATATTTTAACCTTGTGTAGCAGCAGAAGTATAGAATGAAAGCAAGGTAGGATATGCTATGGGGCAAACTGTGACTATTAGTAGAAAAAGAGTAAAACTAGAAAGTTACTTTTTTTTTCTTTGAAATATGAATATCAGAAATCTGATATTTTATATAAAGAGCGAAGTTTAATAAAGGAAAATGTATTCAGCTTTGGTTTTCTAATCCTGTTGTTCAATGGATTTTAGACAATTGGGCAACTATACTAAGAAATGTGGTGCAGTTCTGGAGCAAACCAATTGCACAATAAGGGACAAATACAAATTGGTGAAACATCCACGATTAGCAATACATTGGAAACTTCTCTGGCATTCATGGTGTTAAGAGCCCCATTTAACCCTTTGATTGCCGGAGGGGTATCCAATGCATTGCTACACAATGGATTTGATACCTCTCTGACAGTCAAAAGGTTAAATCAATAGATTTTTTTTTTATTTGACCATATGGTGCAGTTGTTTTGCTCCAGAAATGCACTACTTTTCATTGGACATTGGACTTACGGAAGTCAATTCTATTAGCTGCAAGAATGACAGCGGAAATATTTTTATATATTTACCCCTGCCCCTCAGTCTATTGCTGGTGAGATGGCAGCAGAGTTGGGTTGGGCTGAAACATGTTTCCCTGGAAAGTGATATATTATGTTACCTAGACATGAAATCCCAATGTGATTAACTTATTGCGTGTTAAATGATTGCCATGTCAACATCACAACCATTGTTATGCACCATCTGTCCAAATTACCCCACCTTCTCTACAGGGTTTTCACAATTTAAATTATATATATTTTTTTATTTATATACCAGCACACAAAGTGTGGGGCATTTGAAGAATTGGGGTACTGTCATGTCACTCCTAAGATATAAGTAGACTCCTCCACAGGTTTCTATCACAATCACCTAAGGATATGGAGGAAGAAAGAGAGCTTTACTGGTACATTGTATATGACCTAAGTCTATCAATATCCCCACTGGAACCACAACACCAAATGAAATACATTTCTTCTTCTTCTTCTTTCATTCTATTGATATTATATAGAAGTGAGCACACATATTCCAATGTAGATGTTATCTCTCCCCTTCCCAGTAGTCCAGGTATCATTGTCCCACACATAGTGTTGGTGGTGATGATGGAGAAACTTTTACTCAAGAGTGTTTGTGCCAAAGCTTTACATTTTATTTTTGGAGAACACTGTGCATGAAACCTTGGTAGCCTTCTGTCACGTTTACCCCATATCATGTAATTATAGTTACAAGAGGTTTAGGGTATGTGTGCCTAAATAATTAGATCAACTGAAAATGCAGAGTATTTCTGCTAGTTGCAGTGCTACAACAAGTGCAATAGAATAGTTCTGTCAGTTGATAAGCTTCTTGTCCAAAAAGACCAAAATTGTGAGTCCAAAAGTAATTCCAATTATATGTTTCTTTTTAGCCTCTAATAGAATCTACATTACCATACACTACCCAAAATTGGTCTCATACTTGTTGTAAATCAGCTGCACATAAAGAGAGGAAGCTATGGCATGCTGAAGCTTGTAGATGCACCAATCAGAGAGCAGGTATCTACATAGTAACATATTAACATAATTGACGAGGCTAAAAAAAGACATGCGTCCATCAAGTCTAGCCCATGCCAAAACCACCCCTGAAGCCATTTCCAATTTAGATCCAGGTTGGTAAAAAAAAATCCTTTCTTGACTCCAAATGGCAGTCAGATAATTCCCTGGATCAAAACCTATCTCCATTTGTCATAATTTCCAATATTGTTCTGTGCTAGATAGGCATCAATTGCTTTTTTGAAAGCAGTCACATTATCTGCAAGTACAACATCCTTGACGAATGAGGGCAGTGTTTTCCAGTTCTGAGGGCTTGGTGGTGAGCGGTCAACAGGATAAGCACCTACTCTCCCTATGCTATGTTAGCCTATGGAGAATGGTAAACAATGGGTGAGGTACCTATTTTCACAATGCTATTCTATAGGGTCTTGCTTAATTTCTATTGTACATGGCTGCCTGATACGGATCCCAGGGACACAATCTCCTTAAATGGGCATATTCACTATCTCCCTCCCATCACAGGAAGATCAATGTCAGCATGGATTTACTTCATGAAGGTCTTGTTAAAGGGACAGTAATACTTCGTTTTAACTTTATTTTATTTTGTAGGCATTAAAAAAACATGAAGAATGATATAAGTCTTATCTCTCAAACCTTTATGGTTTAAGAGATATTCACAAACAAAGTGTCCCCCTCCCGCCCCTTTTACTGATGTAACACTTCTCAGCCAGGGCAGAAGGGAGCTGCCCAGGTAGACTGCAGAGAGGGACAATCTTCAATTAAGATAAGGGAAAAACATGAAAAGCTTGTCAAGGGGGGCAGGGATTTCATTGTTTTCATAGGAATAAGAGTGTCCCCTTCTGTTATCTGTCCAGTCTATGGACTGCATTCCACATCTGAGAAGAGATTGTTTACAGTAGGTAAAAGGGGCGGGAGGGGGAAACTTTGCTTGTGAATATCTCATAAACCATAAAGATTTGAGAGATAAGACATATCATTCTTCATGTTTTTTTTAATGCCTACAAAATAAAATAAAGTTAAAACGAAGTATTACTATCCCTTTAAATATATCTTATTTTTTTTTTTTTTTAACTTTTAAACTAAAATCATAGACCAGAAGGAGGCAGTAGATGTAGCTTATCTGGATTTTAGTAAATCATTAGACACTGTTGCACATAAACAGCTGATCCACAAACTGCATGGGTTGGGACTTGATTGAGGTTATCTGGCTAGATAATGTATATTCAATTTAATACATTCAGAGGAAGAACTGCTTATAAGTGGAGTACCTCAGTGACCAGTGCTGGTGTCTTTTCTATTTAATACATTTATTAGTGTTATTGTATTACTAGTGAGATTAAAGGGAAGGTACATTTTTGCAGGTGACAATAAGATATGGAACAGGGGGATATTTCTACAGGGGTAAGTCAAATGAATTGACAACATTATGGGATTTAAAATAAAATGCAACAGTATACTAAATAATGCATATAGGACACAAACTGAAAAAGGCAAAAAAGGAGCACAAATCAGTCATTTTTAATGAGCTATTTTTGTGTATGGGTATTAGGCAGGCTTAGCACACAAAAACAGGCCTTTCCCAGTGGAATTGTTAATAATAATGTGCAGCTGTTTTACTTCTACAGAAGTAATATAGATATTCCTCTTGGAAGGAATGAGAGAAATACAGCTGAAACTTACTATTGAAGGGTAAAGACCAGTAAGTAACGTTCTGGTGACATGTTTCTTCTCCAAGTTCCATCTTTCCTGCACCGAATTCCAGTAATTTTGCACAGAGTTTTTACTATCACACTTACATCACAATGCCTATGTTACAATGCATAGTGCAAAGTTACGCATAGTCCTACTTGAAAGGTTCTTGCTGCTTGAGCCAGCGTCATGTCTTATCAGTACAATTGCGCTACTCATAGTAGGGAGATTTCCATTACATGTCCCAGACAACAAGAATTGAGATGATAAGTGAGACCTAGGGCTTTAGCCCACCCAGCCAGTGTCTAGCTATGCTCTTGTATGCTCCTCACAATCTGTAGCATAGTGCAATAATAAATTAACATTTTCATGTATTAGAAAACATATATGAAAATGATATTTTGTTAAAGTAAATAATATTTTCTAATGCTACAATTCCTTAGCTCAGGGAAAATTCCAATTCAAAGGGATAGTAATACTTCGTTTTAACTTTATTTTATTTTGTAGGCATTAAAAAAACATGAAGAATAATATAAGTCTTATCTCTCAAACCTTTATGGTTTATGAGATATTCACAAGCAAAGTTTCCCCTCCCGCCCCTTTTACCTAGTGTAAGCCATCTCTGCTCAGATGTGACTCTGGTTGTATGACCAGACAGATAACAGAAGGGGACAATTTTCTTTGTATGAAAACAATGAAAGCCCTTCCCCCCTTGACAAGTTTTTCAGCTTTTTCCCTTATCTTAATTGAAGATTGTCCCTCTCTGCAGTCTACCTGGGCACCTCCCTTCTGACCTGGTTGAACAGGGGGGAGATATTTTGTTTGTGAATATCTCTTAAACCATAAAGGTTTGAGAGATAAGACTTATATCATTCTTCATGTTTTTTAATGCCTACAAAATAAAATAAAGTTAAAATGAAGTATTACTATCCCTTTAAGAATAAATAAGAGACTAAACACCCATAAAGAGGCTTATAATTTTCACAGCTTAGAAGTCTCGACTGAAGTTTTATCTCCTTACTTGTCCAGTTTTACTGTTAAAGAATTGTATGTATGTATTCTGTTGTTGACCTATTAAAAAGAATCAGTGCTTTCTAAGACTGTAGTAATCAAGATAAAAGGTTTACAAAACCGTATTTTGCCACGGGTTATTAGGTTACTTTAGATGAAAAATAATTCTGCTTGTAATACATAGTAATATGTAATCCATGACTCCCTGTCTAACAGAAGAGCATCAGCATCTGCCCTGTAATGTAAAACAGTACGTTTTTTTTTATTTAACTCCTTAAAGGGATAGTAATGTCTCATATTACACATAGCTCAGAACTAGGGGTAGGCCAAAGAGTGAGAAAAGTTTCTTGTATCACATTTCGCCACAACTGGCCGATTTTTCTCTTTTTTCACTAAAGTTTTCTCTTTTTTGCCAATGCAAAATTTTCCTCCTTTTCGCCTATTTTAACACGTTTTTCACCTATATTTTCTGTGGGTACTACATTTCCCACTGCAATATTACTTCTTCTAAGGGCTATAGTGGAGAAATAATTAGCTGATAGTCAAAGTTGTGAGTCTTACAACAACATATGCCATGAAAAATTTGTTAGCATACAGAGTGCATTTGTCCTTTGCCCACAACACTGACTTCCTGCTTAAGTGACACTGGCACGTATTCATGATGATGTCAAGTAATAAAATGCAGATGTATGGTGGTGGTGGTGGGGGGGCTGGTGGTGTTTTTACTCTACAGTACACAACACAACTGATGGAGTGTGATGTCTTGATTTAGCCCAGTCAGCAGTCTGTCAGCTAATATATTTAGTTGTTTATTTTTTTTATTATTTTTTTTTGTTACTATTATATATATTTTTTTTAAGTTGTCCACCCTATCTTATCAAAGTCTGTCTAAAACTGGTGCCCGGCTACCTGTGTCTTGCCATTCAGTCTCATGGAATTTTGGGGTATTTGAGACCAACCTCCTTCCTCCCTTCTTCTCCTAGAGTACCCCATTGACTCTCCTAATACGGAGAACAAATGTCCTACCTAAAAGACTCCCTAAACTAAACTTCAATTCCCCTGTCTTCTCTAGAGCAAAAAACATGCTGCTCTCTCCGCTCACAAACACAGAATGGCTGCTGTGAGACCCTGACACCCTTGTATATGGCTGTAGAAAACTAGAGAAAACTTCCGTGCGGTGGGGAAAAATGTTTTCCCCATTGATTTCAATTCAATGAGCTAAGTGGAAAAATTGCTTTTTTCGCTGGAAATTATTTGCCAAGCGGGAAGTGCCATTATTCACCAATTTTGATTTGAGGTGAAAGTTTTCGCCCATCCATAGTTAAGAGACCCAATGAAATCAAAGGCAAATAGGATATTTATTTTTGTTCCCAATTATGTGGTTTGTGTGTTGTAGAATTGCTCCACTTCTGTCTTTATACATATGACCGGCTGTACATCCCAACAATGGCACATCCATCTATAAAGAGATTAATGACTGGTTGCTATAAACCATGCATTATTTTTTTTATATAAGTCTGTGCCCCACAATTTTTATTTTTTTCATTTTTAACACTGAGTGCCAGCAGGGTATTCAAAGCATTGTGAAGCAATATGTTAGCTACCCCTCTAGCACACAAAGGGTTAATACATTGTGGTACATTTGAAGAACATATAAACATATAACTAATGAGACATGGATGCCATTTTAACCTTTTGTGTGCCACAGAGGTATCCAAAGCATTGCGTTGGATACCTCTCCGGCACTCAAAGGGTTAGTGTTGTGAACTAATGAAAACCACACACTACAAGGTTGTACTGGTTCCTGTGCAGTCCTACAGAATGAAAATATAACAAGCCTCCAGCATTAAAGGGACTTGAAACAAAATGCAGCTCCAATTCTTCTTTATAATAATTGTCCCACGTAGCACTGTATTTCAGTACTATCTGGCTTGTAATTCAGCAGCAATTGATTGAGAAAGGATCCCCCTCCCACCCACCATGGATGGAGCGCAGTGAGGTACAATCTTCATCAAGGGTGGCACAGTTTTCCTTATACTTACTGCATGAAGATTGTCCCTCACTGCAATCCATCCGGTCCCAGGACTGGATTCCACAACTGATGGGAGGCGGCTAAAGGGGGCGGGAGGTGGATCCTTTCTCATTTATTTGCTGATGAACTACAAGACTGATAGCATTGAAATACAGTGCTACATGGGGCAAATAGTATGAAGAAGAGTTGTAACTGCATTTTGTTTCCAGTTTTACTATCCTTTTAAAGTGGCGATGTGGTCCCCATACATATAACTGATTTGCTTTTCCAAAATTCATATTATATCTAATTGGCCCTTTACAGACATATGTGAATTAATGTCTTCTGGTACAGAGGAAAAAAAGATAGTCAAATTAAGCAGCTTGCTTGTTGTTGTAAATTCCCATCTGACTCCAGCTGTCCCCAGTGACTGAAAGACAGTGGTTAAATGGCAGTGATCTCTGTGTTAACTGCAAGCAGATTACCTTTCTTCTTCAATCAATAGGCCTGGGGGTAGGGAGGGGGATGGGTAAGGAGTCACCTTTCTTAATTCATAATGTAAATCCTCTGGCACCTTCTGTTCTGAGCATCTGAATTCACAATTGGTGTGACACCTAAAGTAAAGTAGCTGGAGTTCTTAATAGATGGTGTTAACTGTTTTAAACCTATTCTCTACTAATGAGCAAACCCCCCTTTTAAGACAGGAAGGGAAGCTATTGAATTACCATTGTGGTATAAAAAGTGTTCATCTGTGTGCTGAATTAGTTATGTTCCTTTTCAATGACAGGGAGACCAGCTTTACTTGTACAAATACTTCAGAGATTTAAGTATTATCATTGCCTGCAATTTGTCATCCCTGTACATTGTGAGTTAATTGAAGTGATACTTCCTACCTTCTGATCAAACATGTAATTTAAACTAATTGGCGCAAATAACATGTAAATGAATGGAGAACACCTATTTTATGACTTTTACACATCACTGAGAATGTTTATTTGTGTCCTCACTTCCATCACATGAATTTCATCATTGTATTGGTTTCTCCCATTAACACTTTGAGTGCCAGAGGGGAACGCAAAGCATTGCAGAGCAATGATTTGCGTACCCCTCTAGCACTCAAAGGATTAAAAAAAGAAACAGCACCTACTAATAAAAATAACCCCCTATTTATCCTGCTGTGGCTATACAATACTAATAGTCCTTATTCATTTTGTCTTTGTGCTTTTGCTGAAGAGATAACATCTTTAGCCCCTTAAGAAATGGTGGCGAGGCTGGCAGTTAAAGGGATAGTAATGTTACAAAATAAAAGTGGCTCCAATTAATCTTCATAGTATTTGGGCCATGGGGAGTGTTATTTCAATACTGTCAGAGTTGTAGTTCAAGAGTAATTGAATGATAAAGTATCCCCCTCCCACCCCTTTTACTGATGTAACACTGCTCACCTCAGAACAGAAAGGTGGTGTCCAGATGGCTTGCAGAGAGGGACAATCGTCAATTAGCATAAGAGAAAAATCTGAAAAACCTGTCAAGGGGGGCACAGTTTTCATTGTTCTCACAGTAAGAAAATTGTCCCTTGGTGTGAGCTGTCTGGTCCCAGGACCAGATTCCACATTTGAGGGGAGGTGACTTACACTAGGTAAAAGGGGCAGGAGGGAGATAATTTATCATTCAATTACTCTTGAACTACAACTCTGACAGTATTGAAATAACACTCTCCATGGCCCAAATACTATGAAGATTAATTAGAGCTGCTTTTATTTTGAAACATTACTATCACTTTAAGGACCACTTGTTTTTTTGTTTTTTTTTGCAGGAATCGATTCAGGGATCCTAGAACAGGAGCCACGTGGGGAGCTCTGAATTCCATGAAGTACGAGGACCATCATGGGTCCTTAATGGCAAGTTCACCCATTATGGCCGATCGCGCATGCGGCCATCACTAAAGGATCACAAACCATTTTTTTTTTAAATTTCTGCATCCGGTTCAGGTCTCTCTGAACAGCGTGCAGCCGCATGGGAAGCCCTGAATTCCATGACGGTCCTGGCATGTCATGGTCCTTAAAGCAAATCTACCCATGACGTGCCAGGACAGTTAAAGGTGGTTAAGGGGTTAATCTGCCCTGGATGTCACAGTTAACAGCAGGACCACAGAACACCTCCCACTGCAGACTGTAACATTAACACTGTAAGGACCAGAGTTTAGTTCAGTACATTTGTTTACTCAAGCACTCTTAGATGTTTTTGTAACTTGTTGAGTAAAACAGAGGGCACACACAAAGCATTACAAAGCAATTTGTTGCTTACCCCTCTGGCGCTGAAAGGGTTAATTGTCTTGTACAACTAACTAATCTGTGTATTGTTTAATTCTCACAATTGTCACTGTACTATATACGTATGTATTGCTTCAACCTGATCCCATTACATTGTTGATTACTTCAGGATGCATTTTAGATGTCTCTGCCATCCAAGGAGTTAAAATATCTGCATCATTCCATATAATTTTATAATGTTTATTTAGAATTATTTGCTATAAATAGTTTTGGAATGTAAACAATTCCTTCAAATTTCTTTGCCATTGCTATTCAAATATTTTATTATGCATATAACCTTACTTTGCATATTTGTACATCATTGTGCTATTTTGGCTCTGTCACTCATTCATACACAAGTTCTACCTATCCAAAACCAATATTAGAGAAGTAAATTCAAATGTCTACTCCTCCATCTTAGAGTCCCATTTTTCATCCAAGTCTAACACATAATTTCAATAAACATGGCACCATCTCCAACATTTTACATTCTATTTTGTTTTGAACATTGTAATAAAAATAATCACTGAGGGCTGAAGTGAAAGGTTATGTTGATATCTATACACTACTTAATACAAGGATTATGATAAGCGGATGAAAATAATGACATGGTTTGTATATACTTCCAGACTAATCATACCCTTTTCCACTGTGCTCTATAAAGTTGAATTGTTTACATCAAATAAATAAAATCACTTGTTTGAACAAAAACATGTATTCTATTCTTCTTTCCTACACTCTATTTCTGCTATTCAATGGAAAAATATTCAGCCTCGCCTGTTTAGCTGTTTTTACTCATTCACATTTCAGTAATGTGAGCTGATCTCCATTTAATGTGGGAAGTTAATGAAAAACACATTATGCTGGGTTTCACTGGTTCCTGTGAAGTCCTGCACAATGAAAATTGACTGTGTCCCAAATTAAAATGGATATTTGGCATACATGTTTTTGTAAGGTTTGGTACAAATTATTACACTGATCTTCAAATAAATCACAATTAAAATACAAATAGATACTTAAAAACATAAATATGAAAGGCAGCTGTTTGTGTTGCTGATTTCCCCCATCATTGGTGTTTGTGGAGCAGCTTTGCTTGTGTGCAGTGGTGTCATTCTTTCAAATTAGTTGTTATGGATGTGTAAATGGTACACATGGGGTTATTGCCCAGGAGGCCTATGTGTTGGACATGCAATTGTTATGTGTTAGTTGAACGATCATGTGTGTGCTGACACCTGTAGACCTGTACAAAATAACCCTGGTGTAGTGTGTTAATCTGTGTTAACCCTTTGAGGGCCAGAGGGGTACCCAACGCATTGTATAGTAATGCATTGCGTATCCTTCTAGCACTCAAAGGGTTAAGTGCTTGTCTCCTTGTAGTTACGTGTGTAACATTGTTGAGGACGATAACAGATGTTTGAATTACAGTGTGATGGCATCATTGTTTGTGTGAGGTAGGTATGTTTGATCAACACACCACAGAGGGGGGGTTAAACTTTTATTTGAACATGATTTGGCCTGCTTGCCCCATCACATTTCGGTTTGGGATCTACAACAATTTCTCATCGTTTGAAGCCTATCAGCACTGGGTTGATCAAGTTGGGCAGCTCAAGACTGACACTGTGACACAGATGGACTTACCGGGAGTCTGGAGGGTGCTGTCCTCTTTTGTGTCACAGCCACCATGGACCCCCTCAACAGCAGTCTTGGAGAGGTTGTTTCTGAGATTCTCCTCCCAGGTGTTGAAGATGATGTTCATAGGTGGACAACCTCCTGTGCCTCTGGCATGCAGGGCCAGGTCTCCCATCTTGTTCTTGACTTTTCTTTTGCAATCTGTCCAGAACTTTTTTTTTTACTATTGAGATTTGTTTTAAGTATAGCAGTACAGGAAATAAGAGTACAACACGTATGCAACAGGATCTATATGTAGTCAGTAATACTTGGAAAGTAGTATATATCCTTGCTATGTAACCACTGATATCAACAGAAAAGTATGGAATATATGATCCCAGATTATCACTGCTATAGAATTATAACCTATATAAGGATGGATGGGAAAAGAGTAGGGAAAATAAGGGAAGGAACAGTAGGTGAAGTAAAAAGAATGCATGAGGTAATAAGAAGGAACAAAAAGTGTAGAAAGGTATAGAGAAAGGAAAAAAGTGCAAGTGAAGAGGAGAGAGGGGAAGCGAGGAGGAAAACAAGAGAAAAGCGTGTGGCTCTAGATGAAGGACAACACGCAATAGATGATGGACAACATAACACTCTCCACTTGCCTCCCACTCAAGCCTCATAGTCAGTTGAACAGATGAACAGCCTGAACTGCTGTAGATTCCCTCCATGTCATAAATTGAGAATTGCAATCAGGATCTGCACTGCGTTTAACTCTAGCCAGCCTGATAAGTGACAGATGGTCCTCCACCCTCGCATGCCACACCGAAAATGATGGAGACACACCGAATCCTTTCAATGGATAAGAATAAGGGACTTTGCTGCATTCAACCTAGTCATTAAAAGAGCCTTTTGATGTGGAGGAAGAGATGGGAGACCAAAATAGAACAATATGGGTAAAGGCACCCTAGATAATATAACAAGTAATGTGCAGTGCATTGGTATAAGACACTGTGACCAAAAAAGACTGGATCTGTGGGCAATACCACTAGAGATGTAAACAAGTTCCTTTATGGTGTGAACAGCACCAGCAAAGAGGATTTTCAGAGGGGGACATGTTGTGTATCCTAGATGGCTTATAGCACGATCTATAGAGAAACTTGTAATTAAACTCTAAAACTTTAGAGGAAATGGATGAGCATGCTATGTTTTTCAGATCACATCTGTCCAGCACTTCTTGATGGAGTCAGTGGTGTGCTTACCTCCTGGACACTGTTTTGACTGCATTCAGGAACTGATGCCAGGCTAGCTTCTTCATAGCACTAATCACTCTGGCGCTTTCAGTGGTAAGAAGTATGTGCTCCCTGTTTAGTATGCTCTGCACCAAGGCCATTTTCTCCTTGTGGAAGTATATAGGGTCATGCAATCTGTTTTCCTCCAAACCAGTCTGGGACGTATCGGAACTGAATGTGGCAGTTTTGTGGTCAGGCCCTGCCTTTGTTGTCCCTGTATATGTATGTTCCTGTCACACATCCCCTCTGGTTCCCACTGGCGTCTCAGTCCTTAGCCACTGTGTAGCTGACATCTGTTGGTTACCCCTCTGTCATATGGTCTCCCTCTCCCCCTCTTTTCCTGACTGGGGTTTCATCCTCTCCTGTACCTTTCCCATTCCTCCATCCTCCAGTCCTCTACCTACCATCTCACTACCACTCTCCTAGCTCCCACACACAGCCACTCACACCCAGTCACTCATAGAATCACTCAATCAGACTCACTCTTTGGTATTCCCTTGCACTCACTGTATTAAATAAAAAATAAAGATGTGTGTCCAAAAACAAAAGATGTGTATGTTTGTATTTGTGTGTGTACACGATATGTGCAATATGTGCTAAAGTGTTTTATGTGTACATATTGAATGCAAATCTCTCTGCTCCACACTCTAAGTTTACCTGTTTCCAATGTATACTCCTCTATCTCAGTCACTAACTCTGTCCTCTGCTCCAGGGCCCTGTGCTGCAGCTATGAAAACCTCCAAACACATGCACTGTGTGTCAGTTATTTTGGGGTTATATATACATTTATTTGAATGTTGTTGTATTTGTTACTTTGATATGTTGTGACTGACTGTGATTTTGAACTTGTTTTGACAATGTTCAGCATCTCTAGATAACGTTGACCATTAGCTTGTTTCCTTTGAAGTTAAAGTATAGTGAGTTATTTAGCGACTTAAATGAACGCACTGTGAGGTCAAAAAAAGGTGTGACGCATGTTATAAAGCTAAGTGTGTTTGTTTGGCCTACGCTCACTGACCATTCTGCTATACTGTTTATTAGATAGCTGTGCTACATACACTTGGCTAACGTTCGATAATGGTTTTTGCCTTGCCGACAGTTTTACTGAGCCTTGTTGGATCAAGCCCATAGTCTTTTATTAAACCTACTTAGGTATTTACAAATTTTTCCTTTCGTGCGCACCACTAAACCAACTGTTTTTAAAGCAGTCCTCAGGGAACATCTTACACACCAGGGTTTAAGGCAATCCCTTCTTGAATAAGGGTAAGTTAGTTAAAATAACTGATTATCCGATTGACCTATAATTGACTCCCTTGCTTTAAGTCAGGGATATGCTTTGTAAGGGGTTCCCTGTGGGCTGAATTGAGAATTGCTACTCTATTCTAATATGGCTCATATTTTTTTTAACCATGAGTGTGTGTCATTTTGAAATGTGGTAGAGAACTCCCTATTATCAAAGGGGTTAAATGTACTAGTTACAGGTTTATTAAACCTTTGTGTGCCAAAGAGGTATGCCATCCATTGAGGAGCATAGTGTACCCCTCTGGCACTCAGAGGGTTAAGACATTTATTATTGATTTCAATTGCAAAATAATTGTATGTGTCTCTCTCTCTGTATATGTGTGTATGTGTAATTATTATTATTATTCTTTATTTATATAGCCCCAACTTATTCCACAGTGATGTACAATAAGGAATAGACATACAGAGATATTAAATAGTACAAATCAAATATGGAAAACAAAAAGATCAGAGGATCCTATTCATGAGAGTTTACAGTCTAGAGGAAGGAAGGTTTGACACAGAAGGAGTAAGTGCTATGGGGTGTAAGTGTCTCCTGCCATATGCCAGTCGGTGGGTAGGAGAAAGAAGTGCTATTGAGTGCAGTGGTCCAGAGAACCGGTGGTTCTGTTTGGGGGAAAAGACTGAACAATGAAGTTGTGATGGGGAAGTAGGGGTAAAAGTAAATTTTAGAAGGGAATGAGGGTGAGCATTAGTTAGACAGGCTATTGGTCTGATCTTGCTCATAACAGTTATGGTGGTAGTTGATAGGATTTCCTGTAGAGATGAGTTTTCAGGGAGCATCTGAAAGCCTTCTGATGGGATGGGGGAGGGAATTCCAGAGCTCAGATGCAGCACAGGAGAAGTCCTGTAGGTGGCAGTGGGAGGATGTAATAAGAGCTGTAGCAAGGAGAAGGTCATGTGCAGAGCGAAGATGTCAAGTTGGACTGTATTCGGAAATGGGAGATTAAATATAGGGGGTGCAGCATTAGTGAGGGCTCTGTAAGTCAGCACCAGAATTTTGAATTTAATTCTATTTGCTAATGGGAGTCAGTGAAGGGATTGGCAAAGGGGACTGGTGTTAGAGAAGTGATGAGTGAGGTAGATTAGTCTAATATCTATCTATCTATATGCACACACACACACTTGAACACAATCGATTCCTGGTAAAACATTTTCTTACTTTCTTAAAAAAAATATATGTAATATATATATAACATGCTGTTCTAATTAAACAGTATGTGTGCATGTGTATTTTATATATATGTCAAAAGTCTACTAATTGTTTACTGTTCTTCAGGTGCCTATACCCATTTGAAACCAATCTGCTAGAAAATAACCTAGTGTATGGGCCAGCACAAACAGATATTGGTTGGCTAAGGTAGTTGGGACAATTTGATTTTGCCTGGTTATCGGATTGTTGCATGTGTGAGTTCTCATCAGACCAGACCACAGAGATCTGTCTATGTACTATCTGTCTATACACACAGACTGATAGGCAATCTGACATCTGAGAGATCAGATTTCCTGTTTTTCAAGCTGGAGGGGAAGTTCTGTCATTCTGATCAATCAACAATCAGATTACTGCTGATTTCAAAATAAAATCTACCAGTCTATGAGCACATATAAAGGGATAGTAATACTTCATTTTAACTTTATTTTATTTTGTAGGCATTAAAAAAAATATGAAGAATGATATAAGTCTTATCTCTCAAACCTTTATGGTTTTAGAGATATTTACAAGCAAAGTTTCCCCTCCCGCCCCTTTTACCTAGTGTAAGCCATCTCTTCTCAGATGGGGAATCTGGTTGTAAGACCAGACAGATAACAGGAGGAGACAATATTCTTACAATGAAAACAATGAAATCCCTGCCCCCCTTCACAAGCTTTTCAGGCTTTTCCCTTATCTTAATTGAAGATTGTCCCTCTCTGCAGTCTACCTGGGCACCTCCCTTCTGATCTGGCTGAACAGTGTTACATCAGTAAAAGGGGCAGGAGGGGGACACTTTGTCATTGAATTACTCCTGAACTACAACTCTGACAGAACTGAAATAACACTCTCCAAAGTCCAAATACTATGAGGATTAATTAGAGCTGCTTTTATTATGAAACATTACTATCCCTTTAAGGTTGTATTGCATGTCACATAAATGTAGAATTGTATTTGTAATGATGAACATTTACTGATAAAATGGAGATAACTGTATCTGCAAAAACAAAAGTATGGTTACATGACTGATCAATTATTTGAACATAGTTTAGAACTACTTTGACACTTATTACAAGGTTTTGTAATAAGAACTAAGTTATGCTTCTTGAAAAAAATGACCTTTTATGATGAACAGGTTCTAGAATTACAGTAGAGCTTTTAGTTGTGTGGGCAAAGGACAGAGGCACTCTGCATGCTAATGTATTTTTCACATATTTTTTGTCGTATATTGCTGTAGAACTCATAACCTTGACTTTCAACTCCTTATTTCTCCATTACAAACTTCAGAAGAAGAAATATTAGGAAATGTTTTACCATAGGAAATACAGGCCAATTATTTCTTAAAATAGGCGAGAAGGAGGACAATATTTCATTGTCAAAAAGGATAAAACCTTCACAAAAAAAAAAGAGAAAAAAAATGCAGGACATTTTTCTCACTTTTCGTTCACCTCTAGTTCCAAGTGCTTTGCAAAGTGAAATACTGGAAGTGGGGTCCCTGACCGTAAGATTACAATCTAAAGTGGTAAATTGAGACATACAGAGTACATAAGTGTAGAATACAGTGCTAGAGTTCTGGTCGGTATAGGGTAAAGTAAATTGTAAGAGCCTTAGATGTACAAAATCAGTGCCTTATAGTTTGATGTAGCTTTATGAAGGAGGTGTAATTTTAAATGAGGCTTGAAGACCGCAAGAGAGGTGCAGTGGAGCAGGGTGGACAGTAGAGCATTCCACAGATGAGGAGCAATGAGAGAAAAAGGTTGGATATGTGAGAAGGCTATAGACACAAAAGGAGCTGAGAGAAGAATGTTATTGGCTGATTGTAAGTGGCAGGATGAAGTATAGCAGGAGATCAGAATGGAAATGTAGGAAATGGTGGCTCAGTGGTTAGCACTGTTGCCTTGCAGCGCTGGGGTCCTGGGTTCAGATCCCACCAAGGACAACATCTGCAATGAGTTTGTATGTTCTCACCGTGTTTGTGTGGGTTTCCTCCCACACTCCAAAAAAACATACTGATAGGTGAGTTTAGATTGTGAGCCCCAATGGGGACAGGGACCAATATGAGTGTAAAGTGCTGTGTAATCTGTGTGTGCTATATACAAATAAAGAATTATTATTAAGTGGTAAAGAAGAGAAGGGTCTTGAATGAGAGAATCAGAATTTTGTAATATATCCAGAGTTTTATAGGCAGCCATTGGAGAATTTGGAATGACACTAAAGTAACTCCTGCTACAGCATTCTATATGGATTGAATTGAAATGGTGAGCAAGGAATACCAGTTTGTAAAGTATATATTCACCTGCATCAAATAAGTGGTTCTTGCCTTTTTATCCCCTAGACAGATGTGCGCAAATGTTCCAGAAAGTGGTGCTACTGGAAAAAATAGAGCTGTTTTACATTTCTATCCCTTCAAAGATACATGTAGCTTTTATAATGTTGTACTTTCCTACTGAAATAATTTGCTACTGCTCTTCCTACTGTAGGAGTTGCCAGTAATTTAAAACGACTCAAACTACAATATATAATTTTTCATCTTTTGTTTAAATATGACTTGCCTGTACTAAAATGGTTCTAACAATTTAATAAGTGAAGAGAAGATACATAAAGCATAGCATATGGATGGTAGACAACCAGCTGCATCAAATGAGGAGTCATTTGTCTTTCTACCACTAGGCTAGTGTGGACAACTATTTCCAGGACATGGTGCGATAGGAAAAACATACTTTTTACAACTCAGTCACTCACAAAGTTATGAAAATATTTTGAGACCATGGGATTTTCTAGCGTATTCAGTACCTGTTGCCAGCCTGAGAAATATGGTACCCAGTGGCAAGGGTTAACATACCACAGTGGGTACCAGAAGCATGCCTACCATGGAAGCAAACAGGCAGGGGAGAGCAGTAGATATAACTTATCTAGATGTCAGTAAGGCATTTGACACTGTCCTTCATAGAAGGCTTCTTGAAAAATGTCAGTGTTTTGGTCTGTAAAAATAGTTGAATGGAGAGGCAATGGCTGAGCGACAGAAGACAGACAGTTGTTAATGGAGAATATTCAGAGGAAGGTCATGATACTAATGGGGTACCTCAGGGATCTGTACTGAGACCCATTATTTAAATATTTTATTACTGATATTGCAATAAGTCTTCAAGGTAAGGTAAGGTATGCCTTTTTGCACAAAGATTTGAAACCTGGTAGATATTCCTGGGGGAATAAGCCAAATGGCAAATTTGAAGAATAGACAAGAGTGCGGCTACTTCAGTTTATTATTGTTGAATGAAAAATAACACACTTGGGACATAAAAATCCAAAGGCATTATATAGTATTATGGGTATTGTGCTGTGGGTGAAAGGAAAAAAAACTCTGGAGTAATTATTTCTGATGACTTAAAGGTAGGCAGTAGGGATGAGCGAGCACCCCGATGCTCGGGTGCTCGGGTGCTCTGACCGAGCACCCCCTGATGCTCGAGTGCTCGGCCGAGCACCCGAGCCCCATTCAAATGAATGGGAGCACTCGAGCATTAAACCAGGCACCCCCTGCTCTGATGAGCGGAGGGTGCCTGGTCAATGTCCCCCTTCATCTCCGCTATGCCCCTCTTCCACAATGTCCCCCTTCATCTCCTATGCCATAGCGGAGATGAAGGGGGACATTGTGGAAGAGGGGCATAGCGGAGATGAAGGGGGACATTGTGGAAGAGGGGCATAGACTCTATGCCCCTCTTCCACAATGTCCCCCTTCATCTCCGCTATGCCCCTCTTCCACAATGTCCCCCTTCATCTCCGCTATGGCATAGGAGATGAAGGGGGACATTGTGGAAGAGGGGCATAGCGGAGATGAAGGGGGACATTGTGGAAGAGGGGCATAGCGGAGATGAAGGGGGACATTGTGGAAGAGGGGCATAGAGTCTATGCCCCTCTTCCACAATGTCCCCCTTCATCTCCGCAATGCCCCCTTCATCTCCGCAATGCCCCCGTACCTCCATTCCCTGGTGGTCCAGCGGAGCGTCTTCGGATCTGTGCCTCTTCCGGCACAGATCCTCTTCACCCGAACATGTCGGGCGAGCACATGGCGGTACTCGTACGAGTACCGCCATGTGCCGAGCAGAGCGATGCTCGAGCCGATCCGAGCATCGGCCGAGCACGCTCGCTCAACACTAGTAGGCAGGCAATGTAATAAAGTGGTGGGGATTGCAAGCAGAGTGCTTGGTTGTACAGCTAGAGGCATTAGTAGCAGAAAGAGTATTGTATACAGTACTGGAGTACTATGCAGAAGTTTTAGGCAGGTGTGAAAAAAATGCTGTAAAGTAAGAATGCTTTCAAAAATAGGCATGTTAATAGTTTATTTTTATCGATTAACGAAATGCAAAATGAGTGAACAGAAGTTAAATCTAAATCAAATCAATATTTGACCACCATTTGCCTTCAAAACAGCTTCTAGGTACACTTGCACAAACTTAGGGATTTTGTAGACATATAGTCTGGTGTATGACCAATTATACCATAAATATGCTAATGATCATCAATTTAGTATGTAGGTTGAAACACAATCATTAAATGAAAAAGAAACAGCTGTGTAGGAGGAATAAAGCTGGGTGAGGAACAGCCAAACTCTGCTAACAAGGTGAGGTTGCTGAAGACAGTTTAATGTCAAAAGTCATACACCATGGCAACAAGACACAAGGAATTTTTATACTGCATCAGCAAGATCTCTCCCAGGAAGAAATTTCAAGGCAGACAGAGGTTTACAGATGTGCCATAAGGCTCTTTGAAGAAGCACAAGAAAGGGCCTTGTTGAGGACTGTAGGCACAGTGGTCAGCCAAGGAAACCTCATGCAGGAGATGAAAGACACATCATGCTTAATTCCCTTCACAACTGGAAGATTCTATTAGCTCAGAATTTGCAGAAAACAGTGGTACCCTGTTACACCCATCTAGTATCTGGACTGATGAGTCAAAATTTGAAATATTTGGCTGTAGCAGAAGGCAGTTTGTTCGCCGAAGGTTGGAAAGCGGTGCAAGAATGAGTGTCTGCAGGAAACAGTGAAGCATGGTGGAGGTTTCTTGAAAGTTTGGGGCTACATTTCTACAAATGGATTTAGGGATTTGGTCAAAATTTATGCAGATACCTATCCATCAGGCGATGCCATCAGGGAGGCATCTGATTGGCCACCAATTTATTCTGCAGCATTACAATGACCCCAGTCATGCAGCTAAAGTCATTAAGGACTATCTTCAGCATAAAGAAGAACAAGGAGTCCTGTAACTGATGGTATGGCCCCCACAGAGCCCTAATCTCAACATCATTGAGTCTGTCTGGGATTACATGAAGAGAAAGAAGCAACTGAGGCTGCCTAAATCCACAAAAGAACTGTGGTTAGTTCTCCAAGATGTTTGGAACAACCTACCTGCCGAGTTCCTTAACAAATTTGTGCAAGTACCTAGAAGAATTGATGCTGTTTTGAAGGCAAAGGGTGGTCACACCAAACATTGATTTAATTTAGATTTTTCTTCTGTTCACTCACTTTGCATTTTATTAATTGATAAAAATAAACTATTAACATGTCTATTTTTTTAAAGCATTCTTACTTTATAGCATTTTTTCACACCTGCCTAAAACTTTGCACAGTATTGTGTGTGTATATATATATATATATATATATATATATATATATATATATATAATCCAGAGATGGGCTACGAAAAAGTGAATGATTTACAAGATAAAAATATCAGGATAGACTAAAGGATCTGAACATGTATAGCTTGGAGGAGAGAAGCGAGAGAGGTGATATGATAGAAACATTCAAAGACATAAAGGGATTCAACAAAATACAAGAGAGAAGTAGATTTAAAAGGATTAGAAATTTTAAGGCAATGGAAGAGGGGATGCATTAAGGTGCAATAAAGAGGTGATAAAGCAGAGATGACTTCTCCAGTGACATAATTTCTCTAATTCCTATGTTATTTTACGGAGCCAATGCACTAAGATTTCTCAAACTTTGGAAATCTTAGTGCGTTGGCTCTATAGAATAATATAGGAACTGGAGAAGGAACTGGAAAAGTGATATCACTGGAGAAGTCATCTCCGCTTTTTCACCTCTTTATCACAGCTTAATGCATAACCCCCAAGAAGTCATAGTCTGAAACTAGAGGCTTAGATGTAATGTATGAAAAGTTACTTCTCTGAGTAGAAAAATGGAACAGCCTACTAACAGAAGTGGTAGACGTTAATACAGTGAGGGAATTTTATCAAGCAAGGTATAGGCATGAGGCTGTTCTGAGCATAAAGTAATACTAAGGCCCAAATAAGGTATGAGGTTTGTACAGTAGGAATGTTATGTCATTCCTGGTTTTGCTGGCATCCCTTGCCAGATTTTCTGTTTCTGCCTTGAACATGATTCTCCTCCTTGTTGTTTTGACGCTCTTTTGTGAGCCTTTATCAAGCGTTGGCACTTTGTTTCGGTGTGTGATCAAAGCGTTCCTGTTTGTATCTTGTTCCTCGAGTTCCTGTTTGTTCCAGTGATTTCAGTGTTTGACTCGGCTTTCCTTGACTTCGTATTTGTATGCTGATTTGGCTTCATTATCCTGTGCTGATTTTGACCTTGGCTTGTTTAGTCGACTACTTTTCTGCCTGCTGATTGTGTGCTGCTTTGCTCGACTAGTTCTGACATTGGCTCATCCCTGGTATCGCCTCTGCCTGCCTGTTTCCTACATGGCTTGTTGAATATTCTTGCTCCAACTCTGGAGGTTCTCCTGTGATGTCGACCACCTAGTTGAGTTCTACACTCTCAACCATTTCTGTTGCATACTTCTGCTTCGACCTCCTGTTGAGCTTGTACCTTGCAACCCTTCCAGTCTACAACTGCTGATCCTGCTTTCTACTCTACGTCAGAGACAACTGTACTGTCAGTAGGTTACTTTTACTGTTTCCAGTCTCAGTAAGTAGCTGTCTGTGTTAAAGTGGTCATACTGCTATCTGGCTTCGCGGTCAGCACCTATAACACAGCCTAGGCTGCAGCAAGGTGTCCATAGAATAGCCTCCACCAGCAAGCTATGCTCCTCAGTCTGGGCATCCTAGCATCTGGCTCACTGAGGATTACTGAGCTAGTATTTCTGTTTCATTGTCTGTTGTGTTTGTATATATTTATATTAAATAGCAGTCTGTTTTCTCTTTGTGGGGATCCCACTCTACAAAGCTATATTCAGGCAGTTTACATTGGGTGCACCTAGTCAGAGCATCACAAGGAAAATGGGAAGAGTAAATGGACCAAATGGTTCTTCTCTGCTGTCAAATTCTATGATTCTAATCTATTGCTACAAGTGAAACAAGGCTGAGGTTTCAGACAGTATCATGCAAGGATGAGGTGTCAAACAATGTAAGGTGTGGTTCTGTTGCAACCAGTGGAACAAGGCTGGGGAGTCAAAATGCCCATATGTGATTCCGTGGATACCAATGCGACAAGGTTGAGGAATCAGACGTTTTATGTACGGTTCGATGGATACCAATGGTATAGTGGAACAAGGCTTGGGTGTCATACAGCATATGTGGGGATCTGTAACTACTAGTGGACAGTGGAACCAGACCTCATTGAGGACATCAGGAGCCCCTTATGATCCCCCAGGTATTGCTCATTTACCCAACTGTGTAAGAGATCATTAATGGTGACAGGAAGGCACTTGCTGTCTTCCTTTCCTCTTCCTCACTAAAGATGGTATTCCCTAATAGTCCCAGCTTTAGTGGGAGGACCTGGGAACCCAGAACATCATTGCTGATTTCAGAGATGACATCATGGGCATTCCTGCTCCTCCCACTCAACCCAGGAGATCAGGGAACTATGTGTTGAGGAGGAAGGGAAGGAAGAAAGTGATGGCCTTCCTATGTAACCAGCATTCATTGCCTATATTGATCTGTGATCAATACCAGGAGAATCAGGAGGGTCCTGATGTTCCCCAGTGAGGTCTAATTTCCTTATTTTTTTAATTAAGGGAGGGAGGGCAATACACTATATGGGTTTTGCAAAACGGTAACATTTTGCCAAACTGTGTGTTGTACTGCCCTGTCACTGAAAAGGTTAAGTACTTTTGTTTAATCATTTGACTTGTACCTTCTTCCTGATAAAAAGCAAACTGGTGTTGACAGAGCTTTATCAATAGAGTCCCACAGTCCCTCACTGTTCATTGCTATCCCTGCAGAAGAGCCAGAAATATAATGTTCACAACAATGTAGTACAAGGTAACGCCTTTAAGAATTTTATTTTTTTCAGAGTAAGATAAATAAGAATAGTAAACAAAATAAAAAAAAGCAAGAATACCTCAGTAAAAACAGGATTTTATTCAAACTTGCACATTTATGAATGGCAAACTGTACTACAATCTGAGTTTAAAATAAGTAGAATTATTAAAAACAATAATAGTTTCCCTTGAAATTTCTGCATATTATAAATGTAAATGATAAATTCGAAAATAAGAATATACCTGCAGATTTGCTTCTGCCATGAAGTATAAATACTGAGATGCCATTATGATACTTATCAGTACACCGCACAAATAGTGCCCATTTTATTAGTATATAATGCTGTTATGGAATGTACTGTTAACTGAATATTAAATGCATAACATGTCTTCATTGAGTAGTTAGCTTTCATTTTATTTTCAGTAGAAGTATTTCTAATCCGGCATGATGTATGCCTTTGTTTTAGTTGAATTGGCACTCAGGAGACTTTGTTTTCTCATGACTTTAAAATTGTCAGTAACCACAAAAAATGAATCAGTAAATTTCATATGCACAGTGAAAACTATAAATGAACATAGCACTCTATCAATTGTAATCATTTTGGTGTGTGTGCCATTTTGATGTGTGTTGTGGGTCATTTTGTTGTGTTGGCATCATTTTGCTTTGTGTGTGTATGTTTATGTAATTTTGTTGTTTGTGTGTGTATGTGTGTCATTTTGATATTTGCATATGTCTGAATATGTGTGTATGTGTAATATTCAGAATCTCGCAAAATTTCACATTAGTTTGATGTAACTTTGCAGAAACCATAGCTTACAGTGCTTTGTAACCAATGAGTGCTAAAAACTATTATAATTCACTAAGGATGTTTGTCAGAAGCCGTCATGCACAGTAGAGACGACTGCGTGTGCTGCAGTCATGTGCAGTACGAACTGCCTGCGCCGTGGCTGATATGGAGTGGGGTGCTCCGAATTCAGACCGGAATCCTCTCTGCGCACTTCCTAGGACTGCTTGGTCCCTGCTCCGTATCAGCCATGGCATGGGCAGTCAGTACCGTGCATTACTGCAGCGCCGCCAGTGTTGGCCCGTGTACACGGGCTTTAAAACTAGTAAAACATAAGACTTATGAATGTATGCATATCAAGATAGTAGTGACTCTGAGCATAGAGAGAAATGGTCACTGATTCAATCCCCAAACCTATGTGGAATCTGGAAAACAAGCTACACACAAAAACAGAAAAACAAAGATAGTGCGACTATATGGTATAGTATGTGATGTAAAGATTTGAAAGGTTACATAAAAAAACATAAAGTTAGTATCCCAATCACATGTGAGAGAGACAATATAGCTATATCATAGTATAAGCACATGTTCTCAAGAGACATCATCAGTAATGGGAATCATCTGTTATGCCCCAATCAATCCATAAGTTACATGGAAGAAAACACAAGACCTATTTTTACTAGATACAAAAATAACTTATAAGGCAGATTCTCAGACATCATGTCTAAAAAATTGCACTGTGAGATTCTGAATTTTAATATCTTCAAAGTCAATATTAAATATTATTCTATAATACTTGATATAGACTTTTGAATATGTTTGCCTAATGCAAGATATAATTACTTGTCTAAAGTTCTATTGAGCTGACATGGGAATCAAACCAGGCGTTCCTGTTTCATAGCTAAATTCTAGTGTAGAGGATTAATTCATTGGTCCTACTTCTCATTTTTCCCCAAAAAAATCCAATATGATATTTGTCATGCAAAAGCCATTCAAAACTATTTCATAGGCAACAGATTGCAGTGAATTATCAGGGCCACTGTGTATTTATATTACTTCTCAAGTACTGAATAAAATTACTAATTTACAAGTGTTTTTCTTGTTGCTAATCTCACTGGCACTCATAGGATTAAAAAAGATATTAGCATTCTTGTTGTAATCAAAATTCAGTTTATTAAATTTGCCAGTAGGTGGCATGTTGCTATTGTTTTCTATGGAGAACCACATTTGAGGACCAGGGGGGGGAAGAAGCACTAAGGGTTCGTGCCACATGGTGATGTGTGTCTGTTGAAGTGTGAAATGCACATTGCCTTGGCAATATAGACACACATCTCCATATGCACTAAGCATTAGGGATTCAAGTGGAAGCAAAGAAACTGATCATTACCATATCATAGCAAACTTAAAGATTCGACTACACTCAGAAATATACACATTGCACATCTGTATTAAAAACAACTTCTTTATTCACTCTTCATTTAAAACGAATTACATGTGAACGGCAAACCAAGGCAGAAATAGAGTGAAGCAGGACACACACAAGGAGGGAGATCATAAGCCCAACATGTTTTGTGCTATTTAGCCACCCCCTTTTATGACAAACATTCCAGTGATACAAAGTTATTGAAAGCTTGACCCACCCCTATGCTCTGTGTGGCTGCATGCCCCATGTTCAGTAATAAATCTTCTCCTTACCATGTTCTTACTCTCTGTATTCAGTCACATAGTCTGCATCATGGATTACAATGCAGACTGTGTGAATGTACACTTAAAGTATATGCACAGGACATGACAGGATCTGCTGCTCATCACAGTGTACAAAACTTGGGGCAGCCCTCACATATACACATAAATGTATTTTACATTTGCTTACATTGCTGGACACACTATGCAAGGCCAGTGGTACTTCTCTGTTTAGCACTGCTGGCCTTGCACACTGTGTCTGGCTATGTAAGCAGATGTGAATTATGAGTGCACACGTGTGTGTGTTCATACTACATTGATACTTATAGTTTTGGTCCCCTACACTTGAATTACTATTATATTTATATTGACAATGTAGACTGTACTCCCAACATGTGCATATTGATCCCTTTCAAAAACGTTTATCTCTCTAGGGTTAAAATATGTTGTATAGCAACTATAGTTGCCATCATCACCAGGATAAATTTGACTGCACTTGGAGGACGTTAGGTTCTATCTCCTTTTTGTTCCATCAATATAATGAGGGCTGGTTCTGACTATAGCTGTAGGTGCATAACAAATCTACAGGGAGATACCAACTTTGCCTGGTTGGATATGTTAGGACTATGAACTCTGAGAATATAGGCAGCTATCAGGACTTAGTACATGTGGCGATATGCCACATTAACATATAAATACACCCATGTGACTATGACAATGGCTCTTTCAGATGCATTTCAATATACAGCCAAGTTGTTGTTGACATAGTCACTGCAAAATCATAAACCTGTAGAAGGCATGGTAGTTTCCTGGTGATGTTAGTGTATTTGTGGCATATTCACTGGTATATGATGGTGAAGAAAGCATAGTGTGTGTTATCAATATGTCATTGACATAAATATTATATGACATCACCAGACTGGCCAATATTGACCCTTAGTGTATGTCCGCCCAGAAGTTCTTTAATGATAGCAGAAAGAACAGCATTTTGTGGTCTGGTTTGAACTGTAATGGATTTTGAATTATGCATCTTCTAGAAGTGTTAACCTTTATTTACTCAAGAGAAAGCCCTAAAATATATTATTATATGTAAACATTAAGATGTCTTTAAAGGGATAGTAATACTTAAAATGTGAAAAATTATCTGTTGCAGGGTTTATCCCCCTGAGTAAAACAAGAGTACTCCCACTGCTGAGAGATATTTTATTAAAAATTATAACAGCTCAAAGTTTAATTTTTTAGGTGCAATATCACAGTGGCCTGAAAATTTACAGTGGCGCTGTTGCTACATCATCCTATGGAAATTTATAGTCCCAGCACCAGAGATTAATTGGAGCTGTTGTTTTTGTGAAACATTACTATCCCTTTAGAACATATTTAAACTAGATGTTTTTTCTTATATACTGTATATTAAAAATTCTATTTTTCAACTTATCAGAAATAAAAAAAAACTAAAAGTACATACAAACCCTCACATTAGTATATTGTTTTTGTTTCCTGAATGAAACAATATGACAAAATAATAAAACAGAGTGATGAAAAGAATAATGCTCAATGACCATTGTCTTTCAGTCTGAGATGTGTGCTGGATGCAGAGAACTGTGATGACATTTCATTTCACACTTAGTACTGATTCTGTTGGATATCTGCACAGTTCAAAGTTATTGTAATTACAACAACCTCACTATATGTGTATCTTTTGAATTGGAAACATAATATAATTCAAAAGCACTCAGTTATGCTGAAATCACTGAAACATACATATATTTAGAGATAAGTGCAGTGATGTAGTGCTCTGAACTTTGACAAGGGTATGCTAGGGTTTTATTTGTATTCTACTGCTGTTTAACCATAGTATGTCTGGAAATAGCACTGTCAAGCTGGGGGGGGCATCTGTAAGGCATATGACAAATTCTACAAACATTGTGTGCACACACACGCACACACATACTGAATGGTTATGGAAACATTTGGGGAATATAAGTTGATGCACTGATGAACCTCCTACAGATACATATAACATAAAAAAGAGGCAGCCCTCTTGGGTGTTGTATTACAGTGATGATGCAATAAGTTGAACCCTAAAAGGATCAGAGTAATTTGCAACATATTTCGAAATTATGTGAGGAACACCCCTCTAGTTCTTAAAGGGATAATGGTCATTGTTTTGATCTGTATTCTGTACCTCACTGTATACAGTAATACAATAAACAAAAGAGCCTGAACCAATAACTATTCAGTTTATAGAGTGAAAGGCACCAAAATATGCTGACATCATTAGTGTGTAGTTGGAGCCTGTGACAATGGCAAATATACTTCCCTATCACATTCCATTCCTACCCTCCTGATAAGCCACAACCATGGAATACATACTTTATGAAAGCTGTACATGGCAGAGTTGGGGGCATGAAAAATAGGTGCTGCATGAAGCTGTGGAGCAGAAACCTGGCTGGCCTGGAAATCAAGTTCCATGAAATGAACCTTTTTTTTTATTGCTGTAACCCCCCCCCCCCCCTTTTTCCTGCTTGTTCTTAAGTTCCCAAGAGCAGAGTCATCATCAGTTCACACAGAGAGGGTACACACAGAAACCACAACTCTTTAGACAGAGAAATAATATTGCTATCAGAGTCAGAACGGCTCCAGTCAGGCACAGCATTCTCTGATTTGTAGACTTGTGATGGATCTCATTTAATCATTGAAAGTATCAGCTGACAGCAGTATATTTTTGAAGAATATGTCTATTCAGAGATAACATCACATTATGTATATAGTACAGAATACAAGAAAAATAAGTCAAGTTCCACATAGTTCATGAGAATTATATAATAAAATACAGCATACAGCGATGTCATAGTCTGTTCTTTATGAATAAAACAAAGCATCCTATCCTAAATATATGCCCTCAGATATCAAGGGCCAAGGAAACTATAGATCTAAACTAAACCAATAAAGTAGTTGAGAGAGTTATTGCCACACATGGATTTGAGAGATGGACCAGCATGGTCCAAAATATCTCACACAAATCAGAGTTTATCATAGTCCCACAATAGAAGCAAGTGGACAATGTCACCGTAGTGTTATACTGCAATGGAGTTCAGAAATGGAGAACTATAAATGTTATAATTACTATAATGGAATGCAGAGGTCCATGCCAGTGCAACCAGATCCCACTTCACCATCCCCAGCCATGAGGAAAGAGAAATTTGGAGATATAGAATGCTAGTTGTTGGGGGTGAAAGGGAACATTGAACTTACACACAAAAAGGTAGAGATCAAAGAGAAGGAAGAATAATGAAACCCAGACAGACACTGGAAGTTCCATGATGAGGAAAACAACTAGCTCGCCATCAACATCACCTTCTTCCTCTAGGGTAATGAGTACACCTCCTGCCAATCCACCTCATTCATCGTTACCTCCTCCTCCAAATGATAGTCACTCTGTTAATGTTAGGATATGGCAGTTCATCTCTACCCATTGCACACTGTGTGATGCACTGACCACACATGCCAGTGCGGTGGAGGAGAATCGATACCATGCCATCAGGTGGCATCTGCAGAATATCCACCTTCAAACCTGTTCATTTTAAAGGGAATCATGTTGAAGTTTTTCACTCGATGGTGATGGAGGAATTCAGAAACATGTTTAAGAATATTGAAGCTCCCAAAAATCTAACCAGAGGTGAAAGAATGGCCATAGAAAGTTTGAAGATCAATAATCAAATTATCATAAAGCCAGAGGATAAGGGAGGAGGGGTGGTAGTCCAGGATTATGATGCATACATTGAAGAGGCCAATCGGATTTTATCTGATGATTCTTATTATCTACTCCTCAAAAAGGATCCTATAATGAGGTATCAGAGAGAATTAAAAGAATTGTTAGATGGAGCTGTAGAGGTGGGTGTGCTCGGGGGATCCGAGAGGGACTTTATATATATTCATAATCCTAGGATGCCAAAAATTGGGGCTAGGAGATAACCTTTGCAATTGGATAAAAAACTGGCTGAAGGATAGGGAAAAGTGTGTGGTTGTAAATGGAAAATTCTCCAGTACAGTTAAAGTGGAGAGTGGAGTACCTCAGGGTTCAGTATTGGGTCCGCTGCTTTTTAACATGTTTATAAATGACCTGGAAATAGATATAGAAAGTAAAATATCAATATTTGCAGATGATACTAAATTATGCAAAGTCATTAATTCAGAACAGGATATTTTCTCTCTACAGAGGGACTTACATACAATGTCAGATTGGGCAAACATGTGGAATATGAAGTTTAATGTGGGGAAGTGTAAAGTCATGCATTTGGGAGGAAACAATCCCAAGGCTACTTATAAACTTAATGGAATAATTTTAGGTGACTCGTTGCTAGAAAAAGACCTGGGTATCCTTGTCAACTACAAACTTGGAAACAGTGACCAGTGTCAAACAGCCGTAGCAAAGGCAAACAAAGTCCTGTCTTGCATAAAAAGAGGTATTGAAGCAAGAGTGGATAACATTATTTTGCCATTATACAAATCATTGGTAAGACCTCACCTTGAGTATGCAGTGCAATTTTGGGCACCGGTTCTGAAAAAGGATATACTAGAACTAGAGAGGGTACAGCGGAGAGCAACAAAATTAATTAAGGGAATGGAGGACTTGACATATGAGGAACGACTAAACAAACTTGGTTTATTTACTCTATTTACGACTAAGAGGAGACCTTATCACATTGTACAAGTATATGAGAGGTCAATACAAGGATCTCTGCGGTGAGCTATTTATTCCAAGGCCTGATCAGGTGACCAGGGGACACCCCTTGAGATTAGAGGAAAGGAGGTTTAAACTTCAGCAGAGGAAGGGTTTTTTTACGGTAAGATCTGTCAAATTGTGGAATTCATTGCCCAGGGAGGTAGTTATGGCAGATACAATGGATACATTTAAGAGAAGATTAGATACATTACTTTCAAAAGGGAACATACAGAGTTATACTGTTTATCAGTAGGATGATCAGGAAGGTCTGATAAAGACTAATTTAATAGGTAGCAGGAAAGCTATAAAATTCTCAGTTACTGAGGTATGAGGCGAAGGTTGAACTTGATGGACTTGTGTCTTTTTTCAACCTAATTTACTATGTTACTATGTAAATAAAGGATCTTCACCTATTCACCATGATACTCACAACAGACAAGATCACTAAAAGTGATCAGTAGAACAGTAGAGGGATTCTGACTGCCCCCATTCAGTCTCCTCATATTAAACTGTTGGATGCTGCTTCTTCAATAACGATTCACGGGACTGAACTGGACCCTTGGAACATAGAAAACAGAAAGGCAGGAAGAGTGCAAACCACCAGATAATAATACCAGTGGAATCAGTAATTTTTTGCATATCCAATACTCACAACACTGAGGATAGTGCGTTGGTTGCAAATAAAACCAGCAAAATCCAACGGGGTCACACAAGCTGTCCCGAATCAGCTGATTCTTCCAAAAAAAATATATAGATCCACGAGTGATAAGAAAAATGTTTATTTAACAGTATAAAAATCATATTTATATATATATATATATATATATATATATATATATATATATATATATATGTATAAAAGAATAAGCCTCATTGCATAATTTATGGTACCTCACACACAGAACATATGTCTCCTTAGAAAACAAACACACATTGAACAGAATTCCTCATTACATAATTTATATCTCATTAGGAGACCCAGCTCCCATTAGGTAATTCAATGGGGACATCACTGCTCCCATTGGGTGATTCAATGGGGGCGTGTTTATCATACAGGGAGTTGGCCCGCCCCCTCCAGCCCACCCACCACTATCCAACTGACAAAAAAATATAGCTGCCTGAAGTAGGGGATATCAAGAACTTCTTCTAGTCGACACACGCGGTCACTCAGGATCATGACCCCACAAACACACTGTGTCACCTCCCACTGATAACTGTAACCCTCCATACACTCTGTGTCACCTCCCACAGATAACTGTACCCCTCCATACACTCTTTCACCTCCCACAGATAATTGTAACCCTCCATACACTCTGTTTCAGTACGAGGGTGTAATGTTTCCATAAAATACAAACTCAGGGATAAACTTAATAGCAACTCTTTTATTTAACCCTTTCAGTGCCAGAGGGGTACGCAACACATTGCTTTACAATGCGTTGCGTACCCCTCTAGCACTCAAAGGGTTAACTCTTTTCATCTCTTCAGTCACCTCACTGTCTGTTTTCAACTGTCACTCCTCCACTTCCTGATTCCCGTCCTTTCTCCTTAAAGGGAGAGAGATGCTTTGCTGTATGTTACAGAGGGCAAGCCTCAAACACCACTTTCTATTTGATCCCTCAGCATATTGCTACGTTGCCTCAACTGAAGAGCCACTGTGTGTTATATTGCTATGTTACCTCAGCTTAAGAAAGGAGTTACTGTTCCCATTGGGTGATTCAATGGAGGAGTGATTTAAATAATTCAGGGAGTTGGCCTGCCCCCACTATCCAGCCCGCCCACCACTATCCAAGTGACTGAAAAAACAAAATGGCTGCCACTCGCTCCTACACCACAGACTCACACACAAGCCACACACACACACACACACAAAAGCCACACACACACAAGACACACACACACAAAAAACACACACACACACACAGAGTCCCCAGGGGTCCCTCCACCAACCTGAGGCACACAATGAGCTGATCCAACAAAGAGAGAGCGGGATCGGCTCCAGTGTACCTTCATTTCTGGTATCCGCAACACAGCAATGCTTTCGGCTCCTGGTGCACAATGTGCTTCTGCTGCAGGAAGCCCAGCTGCTTCATGTAGCTTGGAGGCAGGCAGGCCCAGTGCCAAATCCTTCATGTTCCCCCTTCATGAAGCACAACACTCCACCCAGCAACAACCCGGTCATGCGGCCCTTCAAGGAGCTCTCTACAAGCAGCAGCTGGATACGGCTATTACCCGTGGCTGAGGTGCTGGAGACAGACCATGCTGGGGCCACTCTGTAGTACACACTCTTACACAAAAGCTTCTTCACAGCCGCTCTCTGCCTGCTGTCACACACCTGCATTGTGTAAGTACCCTGGCACAAAAAATATACATGCCGCACTATATCTGCTCCAACAGCACACACCATCCCTGCTCCAACCACACACACCATCCCTCCTCAGTTCCTGCTCTCGGTGCCCGGGCTGCGTCCCTAGTAACGCTCTTGGCCGAGGCCTGGGGCAGGAGGTGTCTTCCTGGCCAGGGAGCTGGGCCGGCGGTTGTCTGGCAGCCTCTGAGTATGCATATACAGAGTCTACTTCAGGGACTGTGGACTCCATGACTCTCGCTACATACTGGGACAGCTGGTTAACCCTTTCAGTGCCAGAGGATTAAGCAACACAATGAGCAATGCCTTGCCTACTCCTCTGGCACTTACAGGACCATAATAATATCTGTATGTGTGTGTGTGTGTGTATGCATGTATGTACATGTGTATGTATGATCAATGTCTGTATATGTCACTGTATCTGTGTGTGTCTATGTCTGTGTGCAGTATGATTTTTTCTGCTTCACACAGTACACAAAAAAACATCATCAGTCAATACAGCTAAATGAAATGTACAATACAAACAAACACAACAAATTCTTACAAAATACCTTCAACATGCCACCTACAACATTTCAAACAAAAAATGCTACATAACACATACCCTACTACAATGACGGGCAACGCTGTCACATATTGCTAGTATATATATATAAAACCAAATATAAGATAATAAAATTCCATTTTATTGTCTTATACTTGATTTTATTATTATATACTAGTTGAACAGCCCATTACACGGGCCACAGTGCTACTGCCACCCGGTCGCAGGACAGTCACGTGCAGTAGAGACTGCCCGTGCAACGGCTCTGTATCAGCCACGGCGCGGGCAGTCTCTACTGCGCATGACTGCAGCACGCGCAGCAGTGTCCATTGCGTATGTCGCAGCGTTACACACGATTTAGAAAATTATTATATAGGATTTGTACCTGATATTTGATAAAGGAGCTTATTGCTCTGAAATGCTTCATACAGGTTTATTAACTGTCACAATACTGACGTTCTTAGCAAATATATATAAATAGACTGCCCCTTTGGCACAAATTTGGTGCTCTATCACCGTTTCATAGACAATATTATAATTATTTGGAGAAGGCCTAAAGAAAGGATAGTTGATTTTGTTGATTATATGAATTCAAACAATTGGAATATGAAATTTACAAGTACAGTAGAAGATAATGTCATTCAATTCCTTGATTTAGAGTTAATAGGAGGTATAGGTAGAATGATAATAACTCAAACTTATTTCAGGAAAGTAGATTCAAATAGCTTCTTGGATTTCCGTAGTTGTCACTATAAACCTTGGTTAAAAAATGTGCCATACGGACAATTTAGACAGATTAAGAGGAACTGTACCAGTGTTAACGACTATGACAAACAGTCAGAGATTTTGAAGGCTAGATTTTCAGCGAAGTCTTATCCAGCTCAATTGATAAATGATTTTTATAGGAGAGCCAGAATTTTTAAAGATGAACAAATAAATTATACAGGAGATAATGGAAAGAAAAAGAGAGAGCACTAGGGAGAAATATTCCCAAATATTATCATAGACTACAATGTTTGTGGTAAAAGCATTAGAGAGATACTGAGGAAACATTAGAATATATTGGAGGATGATAGTTTACTGAAGAAAAATAAACCTAAACAACCCAAAATAACGTTTAGAAGATCAAAGACATTAAAACATATTCTGGCTCCCAGTAAATTGAGATCTACCAACATTAAAAACATTAGTAACATCAATGGGGTAGTTTCTCAAGGTGTAAAAAAACAGAAAATAGTTGGTGGTTTTTATAAATGTCTCTCAATTCGGTGTTTGACATGTCCTATGGTAAAGTGTAAAATCACTAACTTTACATATACAGTGACAGGTGAGACTTTCAATATAAGAACATATATGAACTGTGGCTCACGGAATGTGATTTATCTTTTGACTTGTCCATGCCAATTGCAGTATGTGTGTCGAATGACACACTGTTTAAGGACACATCTGGGACAACATAGGCGTAATATATCCAAAGGAAATCAACTCCAGAGTGTACCCAGACATTTCCAGCTGGCACACAATAGTGATCCCAGTTTATTGAAAGTGGTTCCGATAGAACATGTTGAAGGTAAGGATAATAATCGTAGTTTATCGTTGTTAATAAAGAAGGAATCCTTTTAGATCTTTAGAATCAATACTATGGTTCCAAACGGATTGAATGAAGCTATAGAGATGAATTGGAAATAGTTACATCATCGGATTGTTATTTGGGCATATTTCTATATATATATATATATATATATATATATATATATATATATATATATATTTTTTTTTTAATATACTATATATCCATAGTTAGACAAACACAATAGAGTACATAGAGCACATAATGTTGCACATAGGCAGGATATACAGTGGATCTAATTTTCACATATTTCACACACACTCAGAAACATACACATACATATGGGTCACATTATCATTAGGTGATATATATATATATATATATGTAAGTATGCAGCATGCATTAGATCATGCTTGGGTCTATACATATGGATCTAGCCAATAGTTTATTATAATAGTATATTTTATGGAACTTCCCCTTATTTTCTAGCACTTTATATCTAGTATAGGTCATGTTCAGTCCACTTTCACACTTATATTGGAGTATGGGAGGTAAGTTTTTTGTTGAGGTACAAGCGTTTTTCATTTTTATTTATTTTTTAGTTTTCATTTTTTGTTTATTTTTTTATTTTTTAGTGTGGTCTGTTATCTCCGGTGGGGTGTTGCAGGGCGTCCATTGTCGACCAGTGATGGACTTCATGGCGTTATGCGGAACCTGTCATTGGTCGCTGGTGGATCCCTCACGATATCTGCTTGGAGGTAAGTGGGGGTAGCAAGTTGTATAGTTAGATAGCAAGTAGACAGGGGTATGTGCTAGCCTGGAGGGGGCCTTCTTTCAAGGAGCTTCTCTCTTAGAAAAGATGGAGGATGGAAGGAAGAAGCCCGATATTTAACTATTAGAAAATGGAGATTTGGATTACTAGGATCCTTTATGATCCACAACAAAATGGAGCGTTTTTCTTCCGTTCATATGTTACTTCAAAGATGGTTTAAAGTATAGGAAGGCTAGTGTAACAATCAGTATTTGAAGAGCACTAAGATGGTGGTATTAGAGGGGTATAAAGATGGTACCTTTAGCATATCTGGAAAATAATTAGATCGAAATAGCTTATTTGGATGTCTTTCACCTCCGGGTAATAAAGGTAGAAGAAAATAGGTATCACTTCCGGTATTATGATTGAGTGAAATCAACTTCTGGTTTGGAATAAAAGTAAGTACTTTTGATGTGAATGCTTATTTGTTAGCTCTATAAATTTGTAGGAAAGTAATATGAGAAAAGATAGATCATATACTGTTTTATACAAGTTGAGTGGGTACCGCTCTGCAAGTGCCAAGGAAGACTCAGCAACGGAAGCACAGCTCTGCAAGTGTTAATGGAGACTCAGCACTGGAGACACGGCTCTGCAAGTGTTAATAGAGGCAATCACGATCAGCCCTGCCACAAGCACAGCGGAAGTCAGACTGTCGCCACGGCGACACCAAGCAGTAGGAAGCAGGAACGATGGCAGGGTCTGGAGCAAGCCGGTTCAGGTCACAGAGCAGGAAGTCAGCCAGGCCGGGTCAGGTCACAGAGGAGGTTCTCAGACAAGCCAGATCAGTCACGAGCAGGAACGTCAGCCAAGCCGGGTCAGATCACCGAGGAGGTTCTCAGGCAAGCCAGATCAGTCACGAGCAGGAACGTCAGACAGGCTGGGTGAGATCACGGAGCAGGAACTCAGGAGCGTAGTCAAAACAGGCCAAATCGGTACACAGGAATCAGGAACACTGGAACACAGCAACAGCAACACTGGCTCAGGAACGCCACCAAAGGGCACCTGACAGGTGACAATGGCAAGGCATAAAAAGGTCACCAGGGGCAGGCCAAACAGGCTCAGCCAATAGGAGTGCACCACAAGCGAGAGTGACAGAGAGAGATCACGAGCACCGTGATACCTATCCCTTTTGCTCTTTCCCCCTTATTCCTTTACTCGTTTCTCTTTTCTCCTCTTTCCTTACTTATCTTTTTCTTCCTCCCTTTTTCCTTTCTTTTTCTTCCTTCCCTTTTCTCTACCTTCCTACCCCCCCTTTTTTTTTGCCAGCTTCCAGTGTCTGGGAATATGTCGGCCAGTTCTCCTTCTCCCACTGTGGATATCCAGCCTTGGGGGGGGGGATGTCTAACTCTCCTTCTATCTCTGTTTTGAAGGTACTGTCACATAATGTTAAGGGTCTTAATGCTCCTCAAAAGTAGAGGATGGCTATGAAAAACTAAATTTCTCTACGAACCAATGTTTTTTTCCTTCAGGAGACTAATTTTCATTCAGGAGGTACCCCTAGATATTGGGATAGGCGTTACCACTTGCACTTCCATTCCTCGGGTGCTCAAAAAATGAAGGGGTCTCCGTTCTGATCTGAAATTTGGTGGGGTTTCAGGTCTGGAATGTTCAGCGTGAGCCTGAGGGACGGCTTTTATTGGTACAGGGCGAGATCCAGAGTTCATCTTTATCTCTCCTTAATGTCTACGCCAGTACCGCACCAGATGCGAGATTTTATTCAGTTCTTTTTGCACTTATGGACCAGATTCCTACTTCCTCTCTTCTGGTGGGAGGGGACTTTAATGCTCTCCTTGACCCAATTTTGGATCATTTGGCCCCGCCTCCAGGACATAGCTTGCCCCCAAAGTCTACAATTCTAACCGATCTGGTACAATCTCATAAACTACATGATTGTTGGCATCTCCTTCATCCCGGTACCAGGGATTATACTTTTTCTCCCACCCTCACGGACATTATTCCAGGATAGATTACCTACCATAAAATCTCAGGTATAAAACGCACCTGTGTATAATACGCAGGAGTATATTAGACCCAGGATTTTAGGGGAAAACAAGAGTGCCTATGTATAATACGCACCCTTGTTTTCCCCCTTACTAAAAAAAAAAAAAAAAAAAAAATCAGCTGCCAGGTACCTTCCCTCCCTCCAGTGCAATCCTCAAAGAGTTAAACAGCAGAGTGATCAGTAAAAGATTTCCAGGCAGTAATCCCAGCTCTTAACCCTCCCACGAGTGTCTATGGGATTGTCAAACCACATCTAGGCACAGAGAGGACTTCAGAGACATGACATATTATGAGGTGTACATATAAATAATATGCTACTCATCTGGCCACCCTAGTCCTTCACCCTGCAGTATATAATCAGTTAATTAGAGTCCTTACTTGCACTTAGAGCCCATCTTCTTTGCGGTCGGCATGCTTGTATTTGCCACCTGCTTCCCTTCAATGTGTTCAGGACTTTCCGCCTCCAGTCAGTGGTAATGCCCTGTGAGTATCTCAAGGTCCTCGCAGGGCAATACCGTAAGTGGAAGGTTCCGAACGCTTTGAAGGGAAGGGGGCGGCAAATGCAAGCATGCCGCTCGCAAAGAAGATGGAATCTAAGTGCAAGTAAGGACTCTAATTAACTGAATATATACTGCAGGGTGAAGGACTAGGGTGGCCAGATGAGTAGCATATTATTTATATGTGCACCTCATAATATGTCATGTCTCCGAAGTCCTCTCCATGCCTAGATGTGGTTTGGCAATCCCATAGACACTTGTGGGATAGAGAAGGGTTACGAGCTGTGATTACTGCCTGGAAATCTCCTACCGATCACTCGGCTGTTTAACTCTTTGAGGATTATGCTGGGGGTGATGGAGGGAAGGGTACCTGCCAGCCCTAATTTTTTTTGTAACAAAAACTCTCCTGTATAATACGCACCCCCCACTTCACAGAAGGTGAAGAGGGGTAAAATTGTGCATATTTATCACGGTGCCCGTGATCTTCCTCTGTCACTCTTTGCTGTGGTGCGCTCCCATTGGCTGAGCTTGTTTGGCCCGCTCAGTATGACCTTTTTATACCCGGCCTTGGGCACCTGTCAGGTGCCCTTTCGTGGTGTTCCTGAGCCAGTATTGCTGTGTAGCTGTGTTCCAGTGTTCCTGCTTCCTGTGTACCGACGTGGCCCGTCTGGCTACGCTCCTTAGTTCCTGCTCCGTGATTTGACCCGGCCTGGCTGACGTTCCTGCTCCGTGATTCGACCCGGCTTGTTTGACGATCCTGCTTCGTGATTTGACCCGGCCTGGCTGACGTTCCTGCTCCATGACCTGACCTGGTTACGTTGCTGACCCTGCCTGTGTTCCTGCTGTGTGCTGTTCCAGTGTCGCCTGGGCGACTTTCTGACTTCCGCTGTGCCTGTGGCAGGGCTGACTGTGTCGTTGCCTCCTATGTACTGGGCCTTTCCGTTTACTCTTGCTGAGCCTGCTGCCTCCGTTACTCTGGGCCTCTGTTTACTCTTACAGAGCACTGTGCATTCTTTTAACACTTGCAGAGCCGTGCCTCCATTCACTAAGCCTCCGTTAACACTTGCAGAGCAGTTGTCTCCGTTCACTGAGCCTCCATTAACACTTGCAGAGCCATTGCTTCCGCTACCCTGAGCCTTCTGCTACACTTGCTGAGCCTTGGGTCTCCGTACAGCACCCGTGGGGGTGCCATTGGGTCTATCCAGCTAAGCACTTGCAGTGTAGTTGGTCCCCGTTACCGCGCCCGTGGGGTGCCATTGGCTCCATACAGCTAAGCTCTTGCAGTGTAATTGGTTTCCGTTACAATGCCCGTGGGGGCTATTGGCTCTATTATCCTCAGCTCTTACAGTGTCCTTGGTCTCCGTTAAACGCACCGGGTGGGTGCCATTGGCTCTATACAGCTAGCTCTTGCAGTGTAATTGGTCTCTGTTACAACGCCCGTGGGGGCTATTGGCTCTATTATACTCAGCTCTTGCAGTGCATTTGCTTTCCGTTCACGCACCGGTTGGGATGCTAGTGGCTCTAGCTCATCAAGCTCTTGTAGAGTATCTTGGCCTCAGTTCCCTGCTCAGCATAAGCAGTAGTCTCTGTCCTGCTCTATTACTGGTGTTTTCTCATCTAGCACCACTTATCGCTCCTTTACCATCTTATGGGCGTGTCAAACACACCACAACAGAGACTGATTGATTACTATGTACTTTAACCATTGAGTACCCTGTATGTTACCCATGCCTGTCCTGTCACAGTATATATTTATTTCTCTGTATACTGGGCCTGAGAGGGCATCTGTACTTTACTGTTCATTTCAGTTATTCTGTATTGCCTATAGAGTGCAGTCTTTCTTGTCTTTTAATAAAACTGTGTTTTATTCTAACCTGCTGGTCTGAGTGTCCTACAAAACCGTTACAGTATTATACATAAGATTTTATGGTATTTGCGAATCAGTTGCTGGTAGATGCATTATGCTTGGCCAAGATACATGATTTAACTTGGTCGGACCATGCTATTGTTGAATGTTCCTTTTTGGGTCTGCTTGGGGTCTGTGGTCCTTCTATGTAGCAATTCAATGACTCGTTGTTACTCGACCCTGAAGTCTGGTCTGAAATACTCTCAGCTTTAGAAGAATACTTCGCTCTTAATGTTTCTCCTGACATTAACATTGGTACCTTGTGGACAGCACACAAGGCGGTCATGCAGGGCAACCTTATTGCTACTGCATCGCGTCTGAAGCGTGCTAGGGTGGAAGAAAGCTCTAGGCTGGCGTCTTTGTTACATGAAGCGAAACGTTTGCGAAAGTTAGATCCTACTTCCTCGAATTTGCTTCACCTTACAACCTTACTGGGAGAATTCAACCTTTTACTCTCCTCTGAAGTTCTCTGTGCATTGCAATGGACTTGGCAGATGTACTTTGAAAAGTGCAAAAAACCAGACGCAATGCTGGCTGCTAAATTGCTCCAACAAGTGAAATATCGCACTATCCGGTCAATTCACACTTGCTTGGGCTTTCTGACATTTAAAAGTTCTGAGATTGTAGACGCTTTCGCAGGGTTTTATGTATCGTTATATGATGGCCGTAAGGTCAAGCAGTCTCCGTCGTTATGCTCCAGGCTTGCCGCCTTCTTGAGATCCTGCCAATTGCCTTCGATATCACCTGATGATCTCTGTTCACTCCATATGGATATCACTGAGGAGGAAATCTCCTCTACTTTGAAGACTCTCAAATCCTCCAAGGCTCCTGGGCCAGATGGTTTTACTGCCGCCTATTTAAAGTCTTTCCAGTCCACACTTAATACTCATTTAACCGCTCGCTTTAATTCTTTTTTACAAGGGGTCAGTCTGCCTTCTGAAATGCTGTTGGCCCGGATAGTGGTTATCCTGAAGGAAGGCAAAGATCCGAACTATTGCTGTAACTACTGTCCAATTTCACTTATAAACTTTGATGTTAAGCTTTTTGCTAAGATTCTGGCTATATGTCTTTTGAGACTCCTCCCTTCCTTGATTCATCTGGATCAGGTGGGTTTTGTTCCCGGTAGGGAGGCCCCTGTCAACATCCATCAGGTGGTGAACATCTCCCAAGTGGCTCGTTCCCGCTCTATTCCAATGATATTCTTATCCCTGGATGCGGAAAAAGCTTTCGACTGGTGGATTTGGATTATATGTCGACCACATTGGAAGCTTTTGGATTTTCAGGTCCTATCATGAGGGGTGTCCAGTCCCTCTACACTGATCCTGCTGCGGTGGTTGGGTTGGCTGGTTTCTGCTCTGATGTATTCCCAATTTGCAATGGGACTCGCCAGGGGTGTCCCCTCTCACCTCTGCTATTTGCTATGTGTATAGAGCCTTTGACGTGCACTATCCACCGTTGCACGGATGTTCTGGGGTTGATGGTGGGATCAGAGGAATACAAATTGAGCCTGTTTGTGGAAGATATTTTGCTTACTTTGTCCTCCCCTATGACCTCTGTCTTTACCAAATCTTTATTCCATTCTACAGTCTTTCGCTTAATTTTCGGGCTTCAAGGTGAACCATTCTAAATTTGAGGCATTGAATGTCTCTTTACCAGTGCCCTTGCAGAAGCTGTTAGCCTTGAATTTTGATTTCCGTTGGGCCGCGTCCTCTATTCTGCGTTAAGATTATGGTCTCCAATTCCTCACTATATAAGGTGAACTTCTCTCCTTTGCTGCAGTCCCTTCATGCGGACCTGGAAAGGTGGCATAATTATCATATATCTTGGTTAGGTAGGATATATGCGGTCAAGATGTCCTTATTGCCCAATTTGCTGTACCTATTCCGAAGCTTGGCTATCTCTCTTGTCCCTCAAGATATTGATTTGCTTCAACGGCACATCATACGGTTCATTTGGAGTGCAAGGAAGCCCCGGCTAGGATCAAAGCTGCTTTATAAACCTCGGGATGAGGGGGGATTGTCAGTTCCACATCTCAAAGCTGCACAACTCACGAGAGTGCTTCAAATGCATTCCACACTCAATGTGCCTCGTTGGATCACCTTGGAGACATCATTGCGCGTTTCCCCACAAGTGGGGGATCTATTTTGGATTCCCTCTTTACCCCTCGGCTTAGTCTCTGATAGTCCAACACTTTCACTCACGATGTCCCTCTGGCGTAAATATGGTGACAAGGACCAGCTTATTTAATCTAAAACTAAAATGTTCTCCCTGTTCTACAACCCAGCTTTTCCTCCGGGAAATGACCCTAAACAATTTAAGTGGTGGAGGGATGCGGGTGTCACTAGGGTGGCGGACATGTTTTTCTTCAATACCCCCCTCTCTTGGGACCATTTCAGAGAGAAATATGATGCTCCCCTAGGAGAATTTTACCTGTTTCTCAAGGTTCAGCATTTTATAAGATCTTATCTGGGTCTTGATCCTCTTCCAAACCGGACACCTTTTGAACATCTCTGCTCTTCCAACCCAGCTGGTAAGGGCTCCATTTCTAGAATCTATTCCCTTCTCATGTCCTCTTTGACTCCAAGGCCTCAGTCTTACTGAGCTCTCTGGGAATTGGATCTTGGGGAGACCTTGGACCCCAAGGAATGGAATGACATTATGGCCAACATCAATAGCCTGACCCCATGTACCTTAGTTAAGGAAAATGCATATAAAGTATTGGTTAGATGGTATTATAGTCCTGTTGGACTGCATCGCATTTTCCCCTCCACCTCCCAGCTCTGCTTTCATGGCTGTGGGATGGAGGGCACTTATCTTCACATGTGGTGGTCCTGTCCCTTTGTTGCCGAGGTGTGGGCCTATGTGTTTAGACTTTTGGGATTAGCTTTGGGAGTTGGAATGACACCTTACCCGTGGACGGCCTTGTTGAACAGAGCGTCCCATACTCCGCCCGTCTTAAGCTTGTTTTTTGGGTGTGTGCCATGACACGCTGGCACATTGCCCAACACTGGAAATCCTTACCTCCTTCCTGAGCTGCCTTGGAGGGCCACATCTGGGACTTACTCTGGATGGAGAAACTTACAGAGCATATATCCAATTCTTCTTCTGGATATCTCCAGATCTGGTCTCCATGGATTGATACGGTGGCTCCACTTGAGTTTCATTGTGACCTTTTGATCCAATGATAGCTCGGGACTGCGTGCTATTGATGTTGACCTTCTCTCCCCCCCTTTCCTTCCTTCCCCCCTTTTTATTTTCCTTCTTCTACTCTTCCCCTCCCCTCTTTTCTTTCCTTTTCTTTTCTTCTTTCTTTTTACTCCTTTCCGCTAACCAGGTGTAGCTATTCTTGTATTGATAATGTGAATTAACTGATTTATAGCTATTCATGGGAATTTCCTGATATTTTTTGTATTGTAGTATGTTAATGTTGCAGAGTTGGACTCTGTATCAATCATCTCTTGTGTTCCCTCCCTTTTTTCTCTTTCTGTATTCTCTGCTCTTCGAAAACTAATAAAACATTGAATTATTAAAAAAAAAAAAAAAAAAGGTCAAGTGCAGGCAGTTAATAGCAAGTCTAGTGAACAAGTTGAAGGCAGAGACAGGTGGTGATCAGAATCAGCATAAGGAGGCAATTTGGGAGCAATAACCAAAAGTTGAATACAGAAGAATGCCAAGTATAACAGAAACTAATTCCAACAATGAAATAATGTAGTCAGATGTTTGAGTGTTTAAAGGGATAGTAATACGTCATTTTAACTTTATTTTATTTTGTAGGCATTAAAAAAAACATGAAGAATGATATAAGTCTTATCTCTGAAACCTTTATGGTTTAAGAGATATTCACAAACAAAGTATCCCCCCCCTGTTCAACCAGATCAGAAGGGAGATGCCCAGGTAGACTGCAGAGAGGGACAATCTTCAATTAAGATAATGGAAAAAGCTGAAAAACTTGTCAAGGGGGGAAGGGCTTTCATTGTTTTCATACAAAGAAAATTGTCCCCTTCTGTTATCTGTACTGTCATACAACCAGACTCACATCTGAGAAGAGATGGCTTACACTAGGAAAAAGGGGCGGGGAGGGGAACTTTGCTTGTGAATATCTCATAAACCATAAAGGTTTGAGAGATAAGACTTATATCATTCTTCATGTTTTTTTAATGCCTACAAAATAAAATAAAGTTAAAACGAAGTGTTACTATCCCTTTAAGTAGTTAAAACTTAACATCAGGACAACAGGGCCTCGATCACAAGCAGCCATGAACTATATCCAGGAATGTCAGAACTTTGTGTAAGGATGCTCACATTCTTATAAACATTTCACTGTATGATCTCTTCTTTCTTTTTTGTTTTTCTTTGTTTCTATGTTATAACGTGACTTTTTTCACTTATTCATTTTTTACCATTGGCCTGATATATATTTTACATTGCAAAAAACATACACATAAATCATTTATTATTATTTCTTTTGCCACACTTATTTTAACAGTTTTTTTTTTTAATTTTTAATCTAACACATGCAGTTTTAACAGTACTATTTTCATGATTAGATTGATGTGCCCAACACCATATAAAAAATTTCACTTTTCCAGGTGTTTATAAACAGTTTAAGGATGGATAATTTGTCTCCTTTTACAACAAAATGACTAAAATTATCTCTGCAAATAAACCACCTCTTGTATAATGGGTCATAGATTTCATTAAGTGATTGTGGGCTTTATCGTTAATGTACTGTTAAGTGTGAGTGCAATGAAAGGATGCACTTACTACAAAAACTATTATTCAGGTATTATTTTGGGAAAAAAAATAGACTTGTGTGGTCCCTGAAGCTTACAATTCTCTTGTGACTTAATTTAGAAAATACAAATTACTATATTTAATTTTAAGTAATGCGTATTTTTGTGTGGGAAACAACTGCTATTCTACCACACTCTGAACAACCTAATTAGTTTACTAATTTCATTTTAAGTGTATTGAATTCATCAAACTGTACAAATGGTTACTGATCAGTGACTGAAATAACACCTGCTTAACACGCCATTGCAAAAAAAGATTATTCAGCATAGCTGGAGCTAGCGTGAACAATAGCAAGCTTAATCAATCAAAGGCTCCAGGTTGCCTGTAATTTGTTTTGAAACAACCTACATAATTCCTCAAATTCACCAAGCTACCACTGTGTCACAATATATATGTGATTTAGAAAATATTATCCTTTTTTTTCCCTCTTGCCTCCCAGAGTGATCTACCTTCTGTAGTAGCAGTAAATAGGTTAATCTATTAAATGAAACATTAACTTAAAAAGCACTGAATACTACTATACTGATTACTGTAACCTTAATCTTTCCCCCAGCAATCAGTGAACCTCTAATAGGTAAAATCCATTTCTATTCAAGAAGTGATTGCAGCAAATCTAAATGGATTGTACATTTGAATTTACATTGGATAGTAGAGAGGTCTCCAAACCATTGTAAATCAATAGTGTAGAGCTCTAGTGTGTAAAGGGTTTATCTTGTAGTATTTTTATTGGCCTTCTATACGACATTATAAGGGCAAAAGAACCTTGTAAAAGGTGAGTTGGGGAGGGGGTTGAAAACAAAGTAAATAAACAAATTGCTATCAAATTCTGTTAAGCAATTAATAAAACACTAATGGGATTAAAAAAAATATTTCCCTTATGTTAAGGAAAAGAAAATGCATTAGTAAAACATATGTAAAAGGTCCATACAAAGTACTTTTAGTAAGGAGCTTTATCCCTCTCCTCCTTCTCAAGGACAAATGGGAAATATCAATAAATGTATCAAAAAGAGGGTTATTCAAAATACAAACTGTCCCCACCATGGACTAGAAAGCCATTCTCATCACTCTTCTCCTTGCATGTAAGGCCAACTGACTCTTTGCATGGTTTCACAATGTGTATGTTTTTCTCCTTTATAAATCCTCAGCCTGGTTACACGTCAAAGTGAGAGTGACCAAGTAAGCCAGTCATACATTCTTAGTAAACATTGTAAGACTTTACATGATCTGAAAAATGCAACAAGAAATATGTGTCAATGACAGCTTGGATAGTTGAATAAAGTTTTCCACAATTTTGCAGTTAAGATCATCAATATTGCATATATACCTAAGGACAGTAGCCAAACAATTTCAAACTTGCCATCAGGGCAACAACAGTCTTCTAAAAGCTACTTTATTTGATGGAATAAAGTTAGGGATAGGCGATAGCAGTTTAATACACAGTTTTCTTCACAAAGAGATATGAAAATTTGTACTGGGAGCAGAAAGTCCATATGGATTCAATGTTGAACTCAAGTTTATTGGATATGTTTAAAATAACTGACCTTTACCTATTAATTTACATATTTGTTTCACATTTCAATATTCCATTGGTAAAACTGATATGTTTGATTTATTGGTAGATGACTAATCCATTGAAGGACCACATTTGCTTTTGATACTTTCATCCAATTGCAGTACTGCAGACTCCATTATTGGAGTCTAAGTATAAACATGACGTCTTGCATTTAAAGAGAAAATTGCCTCTGTCAACTATAATAAACCAGTATAAAAATGGCCAAAACATTTGTGTACTGTGTAGCAAAATGGGAAAGTCAATAGTATTATGGCCTATAAGTTAAATTGTCTGGTTGGATTATCAGTATCACAAGGGTTTCCATGTGTTTTAACAAACACACATTTTTAATTTGTCCTTTAAATTTAAAACCAGGTTCACCTTTTTCAATCTACCCGTGCATGGATAGTCTCCTTTAATTTGCTTGTTCTCTGTGCTCTCTGGAGGCAGGCAGCAATAGAATAAATCTCAAAAAAAAGAAATCCAGGGTATCAGACAAGTCGTATAAAAAATTGTTTTATTAAAACATCCTAGTGTGTTCAAAAGGTACCAGAAAGTACAATTCGTGACTGAAAGACCATAGAGCACAGCTAAGAACTACTAAATGCAGCATACAGCATTATGTTAGGGATAGAGAAATATTTTGGTTTCAAAAGAGAAACATGCAAAAAATGGCACTTCCTGCCTTGCTCATGAATTCCTGTGAAAAATGCTGATTTGTGATTTTTTGACTGTATTGAAATCAATGATTACACTGCATTTTCCCCCAAAGTGGAGCTTTTCGCTTAGTATACTAGAAGGTGTTTTTTATTTGCTATGAACTATGCATGAGTAGACTTCAACATAATGCCATTGGCTGCCTTGAATATTGCTTATCTATTTTTTGAGGCCTTTTCAAATGACAAATTGGACCAAATGTTTACGTCTTGAACATACTGAGATGTTTTAACAATGTGCCAAAGATGTCACTCTTTTTCTGAGATTTAACCATTACATTGACACCACATTTGTCAAAAGGCCCTTAAAGATAGGGCTTGTCAATGGAACAGCAGTAGCACTAACAAACTGAAAACACTAATGTTAACTATGCTGAAGGTCTGTTGGCTTAAAGGGATAGTAATGTTTCAAAATAAAAGCAGCTCCAATTAATCTTCATAGTATTTGGGCCATGGAGAGTGTTATTTCAATATTTTCAGTGTTGTAGTTCAAGAGAAATTGAATGATAAAGTATCCCCCTCTCACCTCTTTTACCTAGTGTAAGCCACCTCCCCTCAGATGTGGAATCTAGTCTTTAGACCAGACAGCTCACTACAAGGGGAAGTCTTCTTACTGTGAGAACAATGAAAACCCTGCCCCTTTGACAGGTTTTTCAGGTTTTTCCCTAATGGTAATTGAAGATTGTCCTTCTCTGCAAGGTGGACACCACCTTTCTGTTCTGTAAAAGGGGAGGGAGGGGGATAAGTTATCATTCAGTTACTCTTGAACTACAACTCTGACAGTAGTGAAATAACGCTCTCCATGACTCAGATATTATGAAGATTAATTGGAGCTGCTTTATTTTGAACATTATTATCCTTTTAAAGAGGTGAGCATTTCCTTGACAGAGAGTTACCTTAACACAGAGTCGGTATTACTGAGATCTTGTAAAGGTCTTGATATTTCTACTAGGTACATGTGATTGACTTACATGGACACAGAGAGGTTATTATCAGGCTGAAGATTTAAAAAGCAGCAAAGATGGATACACCGCATATTTCCCCACTAAAGCACAGGAAAAACATACAAAACACTCACTGGGCTTATACTCAGGAAGAAATGTGATGAGATTGGTTTACTAGTCCATATTGGGGAGTGTTTTTATAGAACCCACTTTTTGATCTGCTTGTTAGATGGAGAAGTCACCATTATCTTTTTGAGAACTATTATGTATGTGCTATTGCTTTTAATCATGGATGTTATCTCCTGTTTCACAGATAAATTTTCTTTTCCTTTTTGGGTTTAGACCTGGATCTAAATGCAATTGGAATTACTTTTGAATCACTTTAGTGTTTTATTAGGTTCCTAGTAGTTCTTACTCATGCTTCTTGAGTTAAATTTTTTATTTGTCTACAGTCTTTTTTTGTGTGTGTTTGTCAAATAAACTGTATATTTTTTGAGTTATTTGATAAGTTTTCCTCCAGGTTTGTGTGGAGACTTGTAGGGTATCCGTTTTTTAATAAGGCAGTTCCACATACTTTTCTGCTCAATTCTTAACACATCAATAGCTTCTATTTAGCAAGTAGGAAGTGATCTTATCATAACCTTTTTTTATTGTAGCATTCTGTTGCTTTAGTTGTATTCAAGGTTTTAGCCTACACTTAGGTATTGACGTATCTAGGTAATAATAAAACTAATGCATCATTTATTATTTTAATACACACTAACTATGAAGTGATGAAAAACAAATGCTCTCAATGAAGTACAAAGTAGCTTACATATCTAATCTAACAAATGTTGTGTTTTGGTATGCTATGATAACTCATAGTGTCCTATGGCAGTGAGGAAACATGCCTAGACTTAAACCCAAAAGTGGATCATAATTGACCAATGAGGATTAGAAAAGGCTATTATTTTGAATCTCGAAAGGGCACTGAGAGTGGAAATAGCATTCTTTTCCAACATATCAAAAATATATGGTTGTCTAGCACAAGGGGTAAATATTTACACAACTTGCATAATGTTATTAAAGTGGGTGAAGTGACCAAACATGGTTTAAGATTAAAACATTTGTAAATCATAGTACATAAAAGTGGTACAGTATGTGGAGCAAGGGCCGGCGCCACCTATAGGCAAGGTAGGTGTCGGCCTAGGGCGCACATTTTCTGGGGGCGCAGTGATGCTGGAAGCTGGCCAACCAGGTTAGGCAAGGAAGCGTGGTAGCGCGATATTAGGTCAGGGCGAGGTCAGCAGAAAGATACTTTAATCACATGGACCTGAGCTGCATAGTGGGAGTGAAGACAGTAGCGAGAAACACATTTTGTGCAGGTCCGGAGCAAGATGCTGTCTGCGAGACAGGCAGGAGGCAGCTGAGTAAGACGTCACCCAACCAGGTACTTAATTAGTTAGGATCCCGACCATCAGAAAACAAAAAGGAGAGCTCTTTTTTAGAAAAATATTTAACAAATAAGTAAAATAATAAAACATAGATAACCGAACATAAACATGTGAATTACATGCGTTCACATGACTCCAGAAGTAAGTGGATGCAACGCGGGCAAAGGATTAATGGAAGCTTGTCAGTGAGGTGCTATATTTGGAGGCATACATGAATGGGAAAGAATGTGGGATCTTAAGGATTAACCCTTTGCTCACTCTGAATCCACTTACTTCTGGAGTCGTATCAACATATTTATTAATGGGAGAGGTATTTCAGTATACATTTTGTCTGTGGTTCATCTGTTTCACATTATCATGAGCTTTTCAGTAGGGTGCACTTCAGCAATTTTTATAGAGGCACTTTATCTAATAGGTATATGGTAGTTACCATATATTTTAGATCAAAGGTAGTTTACCTTTATGCATGTAATTTATACCTTTATGTATGTTATCTATGTTTTATGATTTCACTTATTTATTAAACATTTTTCTAATAGAAGTTCTCTCCTTTCTTTTCTTATGGATCTTTTTTATTTAGAGGTTTACATACACCTGACTTCATTAGGATTGCAGCTTGGTTCTCTAGTTTTGTTTCACTTAACTTGCTAGGTTGAACTAATTGCTGTTGCCTATACCATACCATACCATAATGTTAAGAAAGAGGGGAATGATATGACATTTGGCACCTCTCTTGCAGTCCTAGTGTTAATAACTTGGCATATGTCACATTATTAACTCTAGAACTGCCAAACAGAAACATGTGCCAAAATTATGCATTGGTTTGCAATTAACTTCAAACCCCATGGAAGTTGGCACTTAAGTCTTATAGTTATATGGTATTCTGTAGTAACCCAATTTGAACTGTTATCTTTGGTAACTGTAGTTTAGACCCATTTGAACTGTAAGCTCCGTGGTATCATTAGTTTAAGCTCATCTGACCTATAAACCCTCTGGTATCACTAGTTTAGCCCCAGTTAAACAGTAAGCTCTGTGATATCACTAGATTAGCCCCAGTTAAACAGTAAGCTCTGTGGTATCACTAGTTTAACCCCATTTCAACTGTAAGCTCTGTAGTGTCACTAGTTTAAGCCCATATGGCCTATTAATTCTGAGGTATCACTATTTTAGCCCATTTGAACTGTAATCTCTGTAGTACCACTAGATTAACCTTATTTGAATTGTAAGCTTTGTGGTATCACTAGTATAACACAATTTCAGTTGTAATCTCAGTGGTATTACTTGTCTAACAAAAGTTTGATTGAAAGCTTTGTGGTATCACTAGTCTAACTTCATTTTGATTGTAATTTAACCGTTTGAGTTCCAGGGGCATGGGGAATCATTTGTACCCAGGAGGCACATTTTCATCATTTTGGTATCCATCTGTTTAGGAATTTTTCTAGTTATATATGGAAAATCATATATTGTTTCTTTCGAAAAAAATTCAGCTTTTTCATGGTATCTCATGTGAATTTGATTTTGCATCATGAGACAAGCTATGATTGCATAAACACAAAAGATGTGAAAAAAAAACTACTGAATTTGCTAGTATCTAAGAGAAGATTAGATACATTTCTTTCAAAAGGGAACATACAGGGTTATACTGTATATTAGTAGGTAAATCAGGAAGGTCTGATAAAGACTAACTTATTTGGTAGCAGGAAATCTATATAATTCTCGGTCACTGGGGTTTGAGGCAAAGGTTGAACTTGATGGACTTGTGTCTTTATTCAACCTAATTTACTATGTTACTAATCACTATCTAAACATTTTTGCTGGTTGTGAAAGCTTCAGTTATTTTTAAAATTTCTGAATCCCCTGAATATGTTAATACCAAATCTGTGTAATCTCACCTGCATTCGTGGCTTGCACACATCCCTAATTAACAGGAGCTCAAAAGGGTATCCAACTCTGGAGCCCTCAAGCGGGGTCGGGAGGCATTAGGGGTCCATATCTCCCAAGTGATCACTCAGCTCCCACATGTCCCTCTTTAGGAGATATTATGGTTTGTACCTCCCAAGTGTCCCTCTTTAGGAGGTATCAGGGGTCCGTACCTCCCTAGTATCCCTCTTAATGGGAGTAAATCTGTAAATTATCCCAAATTAACTAACCTAGTAAAGTGTTGCATGCAAAAACACATGGGTTACTGTGACAATGATAAGCTGTCCTCTAAATTTGTGACAAAAAGCATCTGTTAATTAGCACATAAAATGTACTAAGGCAACAGTTATTAAAAGAGGTGATGTATAAGTGGGCAGGGCATAAATATGCAGGGCACAAGGGAGCGGCGCTAAGGGGGCATCAAAATTAGGTTTTGCCTAGGGTGGCAAAAATCTTTGCACCAGCCCTGTCTGGAGCAGACATCATACCCAGTTACAGTCAAGATCATGGAGGTCCTGAGTAATATCTGCTGTGGGGATGTCTGCTCTGGAGTGGTTCTGTATTGTCTCTAGCAGTGACAGGATCAATATATGAGTGTGTACTTCAGTAGCACATATTGTCAAGAAGGTCTGAGGCAGGGATTTTCACTTGCTGAGATCCATCACTGATGGTAATGACTAACTAATTTACTGTTATTGTTTTGATTGTCCAAACAGAATGAAGCATGACATTCTATTTCAACACCCAATAGGAGAGGTTCATTATATCAAGTGACAATTGAGAGAGGACTATGTAGTCATATGCCAGTTTAGTTTAGCTTTTATGATTATTTATACAGTGTTGCTCCTGAAGAAATGGCTAGTCAGCCAAGAAAAGAATACAGCACATTACTTTGTATGTGTATTTTGAATCTTATTTTCCAATATTGCATTTTATTGATCTATACTATATTAAACTATATTTAACTACAGGTGTTCATGTTATTTTTGGCATTGTGCCATGGAAAACATTACTGTGCATGCCCATGAGATTCTGCCTTGATCGGGGAAGGCCTACATCTCATTCCCATTAGGGATTACTGGTAGCCACCGACACTACCAGTTTATTCAGCAAAAATAAGTACAATTTCATTTTACTTGCTTGTCTTTTTATATTTGATTGTATTTCATCTGGATACTGGCCACCACCCTTTTCTTGTCTGCATTTTTATATATTACCAACTGTGGTCATTCTTCTCTACCTGACTATGGTCATTCCTCTCTTGAAGACCACAGTTAAAGGTCCAGCAACCAGGCAGTAAGTTAATCCACACCCAACAGATCTGTGTGGGGGCAGTAGAACATTTGCCACACAGACGCTGATCATTATTTCCTTTTTGATAACTTTTTTGTAAATTTTAATTTAGCTTCTTTGAGTATAGATTCTATTGCAGGAGATAAGTGTTAACACCCGTTTTATCAAACATTTTCTTTTTGAAGTCTATGGGGAAACATGGAGATAAAAGCAGTGATAAAATTAGCACCTGTAATAGAATCCAGGTGTTTATGTAGGGGGTGATGTGCAGTCCATGGTAGTATTTTGCTGTGGATAACTTGTTACAGTCACTTTATGATATTGATAGAAGTATCCAATAAAAGCATTACATGGTAATGTTAATTCTTTTCTTTGAAACCCATAATTTATGGCTTGCTACAATCAATAACTTTGTTACTGTTCATAGTGTTCAAAAGTAGCATCACATTGTGATTTTACCTCATTTACCTACAAATGTTTGTACTGTAAGGCTGTTATATCTGCCCAGACTGTATTGTATCCAATTTTCTTACTAAAATATATCATGTGATCAATATTTATTTAGTGTGTTTTGCCCGATTAAACTTTTGATTGGTTTTACTATAACCTGGATAAGTTCATACCTGTGATAGCATGGTCCAAAAACTTTGTTTTGACTATCTTTTAAAGACAGAACCACTCCTAATAATACCTCTTCCCCTTACTTTGCCTTCGTTCAAGAGATAACCTCTTCAGTCAGTCCTGGATGTCATGTCTACAAAGGCATACATGAAAGCTGCTGGATGTTTTTTCAAACAAATGCAGGCAAATTGCTTGCGTCTACTCCCTTTAAGGATTAGGGGGGTAGGAAATATCGTGTGAAGCAATGAGCAGCACACTCCTTTGGTTCTTAAATGTTTAAGATCACCATGTGCAGTGGGTGGAGTCTGTGTTCTGTAGCCCTGATAACAAATGTTGTATCAGTCATGTGACATGCACCTCACTTAGAATAAAACAAACACATACGTATATACTTATTTTATTGCATTTTAACCACCCAGACCAGCTCAGTCATTTATTTTTCCACTCATTTGAGCCATTACAGAGAAGGAATATATCCCTTTGCATATATGTCTCCCAGCTTTGTGAGGCCAAATCCAAAACATAGTACAGAAGGTCCAGAGGAAGCGGGTAGTAAAGCAATCAGAATCAGATATACTATCAACATGGTGAAACATGCAAAGGTCAGGGCAGACAGAGAATAGTCAACAATCAAGTGGAGGTCAAAGTTGCAGTAGGTAGCAGAATGAAATAATAGATCAAAGTAAAAATATAGTTCAGGACACATATGACTAATGACAAAGTTGGAGGAGGATGGAAGTGCCTAAAAAATTATTTCAGGGATTTAGGATGCAAGCTCAAGGCAAGGACATCCAGGCTAGTGTTTTCTGAAATACTACCTCTGCCATGGTCCAGTGCAGGTAAGCAGAGGAAGCTCAGGGAGCTTAATGCATAGCTTAAGTATTGGTATAGGAAGGAGGGTTTCATGTTTTAAGAGCACTGGGCTAACTTTGCTCTTGGGTAAAATCTATGTCATCATCTAAGTGATCAGGGGACAGAACACTAAGAAGATTGGAGGAGCTTTTAAACTAGGAAGGTGGTATAGATAGAAAAAGGGTTGATAGTGTTGATACTAATGAGGTCCAAATTAAGGATCATGAGGGTGGTGAAGGGGTGAGAATACATGTAGCCAATAAGGAGGAACTCATATTAAATGAGGATGTAGAATATAGGCAAATAATGGGTAAAATACATAAAGACATAAAAATTAATTGTATGTTGGTGAATACAATAAGTATGGTAGGTAAAATGGGAGAACTAGAATTGCTGGTTGTTAATGAGCATTGTGACGTAATTGGTATAACTGAAACATGGTGGGATGATACACATGATTGGGCTGTAAATATAGAGGACTATTCCCTGTTTAGGAGAGACAGGATTAAAAGAAAAGGGAGAGGTGTGGGCTTATATTTGAAACTACTTTTAATCCAGTTTTAATTGGTGACATTTGTGAGGAAACTGACCATAGTGTGGCATCCTTGTGGGTAAAAACTGAGGCTAACTGTGGCATGCAAGGTAAAAAAAAGTGTTGGTGGTTATTTGCTATAAACCCACCAAATATTGATGAGAATTGTGAGGACCAACTGTTATTGCAAATAAGCAAAGCTGAGCATCTTGGATATATAATTATGGGAGAACATATGGAAACATAAGATCTATCAGAATGCTAAGGGAAGTAGGTTTGTTTGCTTAGGGATAGATACATGTCACAAATGGTGAAAGTGCCAACAAGCAATAACAACTTATTGAACCTAGTGATAACAAATAACATGGTATACAATATTAACCTCTTAAGGACTATGGGACGTACTATGAGCATCACGGTCCTTATACCCTTAAGGACCAGTGACGGCCATAGCACGTCACGTATTTTATCTTACAGCTCTCTACCGTAAAAACAGGGCCTAAAATTGACCGCTCCAATACCGGAGCGATCTCTCTTAGACCTCAAAGCGCCGCGCCGGTACGCGTAACAGCTCACGTGTACCGGCACAACGGCAAGGATCAAAGCGGTCCTTAAGGGAGGGTAACCTCAAAGCGGCCCTTAAGGGGTTAAGGTAGTGAACATTTGCGAAACAGTGAGCATAACATGGTTACATCTGAGATCAGTTTGTGAAAGCAAAACTGTATAGATTCAACCAAATCTCTTAATTGTAAAACAGCTAAATTAAAAATGTTAAGAGCATCAATGCAACACATAGACTGGGATAACTTTTTAAAGGCAAAAATACTGAGGAAAAATTGCTCATTTTTATTTGGGTTGCAGAAATGTATTCAAAAGTATTTATGAGTGGGGAACAAATGCAAGAGAAGTAGATCACATCAGTGTGATTAAATGCAAATGTAAAGAAAAAAATGACAAAGAAAAAAGGCATTTAAAGTATTTAAGTCTAAAAGAACAGAAAATTATTTCTTGAAATCCAGGGAGTGCAACAAGATTGCAAAAAGGCAATTACGTTAGCAAAATATATAATGAAACTTGTATTACAAGGGAAAACAAGACTAATCCCAAAACGTTTTTCAAATATATAAATAGTAAAAAACTTAAGACGGAGAGCATTGGACTGTTCAAAACTGTGATGGATGAGTTGATTAGAGAAGACAAGGAAAAGGCTGATGTTCTAAATACTTTCTTTGCATCTGTATGTACCAGGGAACAAAAAATGGTAGAAGAGCCTCAAAAAGTAACAAATAAAACCATATCATTATCAGATATTAGATTAACACAAGAAGAAGTCATGACTGAGCAAAATTAAGACTGACAAAGCAACGGCTCCTAATGGTATACATCCATGGAATTCAGGAATTCAATGCAAGATCCCTCTTTTTACTCTTTGAAGATTCACTCACCTCAGGCTAATTGCCAAAAGATTGGAGTAAAGCTGATGTAGTGCATTTATTTAAGAAGGGAACTAAAACAGAACCTGAGAATTATAGAACTGTGAGTTTGACATATGTAGTGGGGAACATACTAGAAGAGATAATAAGGAATTATATTCAGGATTACATGGCAGAAAATAATATTATTAGCAGGAATCAACATGGTTTTATGAGGAACAGATTGTGCCAAACTACTCTTTTGAGCTTCTATAAAGAAGTAAGTAGCAACCTAGATAACAGTAAAGCAGTAGATATAGTATATCTAGATTTTGCAATGGCATTTGATACAGTGCCACTCCGGAGGCTGCGCTGGGATATAAAATAAGGAAATTTGTGTTAGGGGATAACCTTTGCAATTGGATAGAAAACTGGGTGAAAGATAAGGAACAGTGTATCTTTGTAAATGGAAAATTCTCCAATACAATTAAAGTTCAGAGTGGAGCACCTCAGGGTTCAGTACTTGGTCAGTACTTTTTAACAAGTTTACAAATGATCCAGAAATATATATAGAAAACAACATATCAATATTTGTATATGATATTAAATTATGTAGGGTAATAATTTCAGAACAGGATATTTGTTATCTACAATGCGATTTACATAAAATGTCAGAGTGGACAAACAAATGGAATAAGAAGTTTAATGTAGGAAAGTGTAAAGTAATGCATTTGGGAAGAAAAAGTCCTAATGCTGCTTATGAACTTAGCAGAATCATTTTAGGGCACTCGTTGTTAGAAAAAGACCTAGAAATCCTCGCAAACTACAAACTTGGGAGTCAAATAGCAGTAGCAAAAGCAAACAGTCCTATCTTGAATAAAAAGGGGTATTGAAGCAAGAATGAATAACATAATTTTGCCACTGTACAAATCATTGGTAAGACCTCACCTCGAATAAGCAGAGCAGCTTTGGACACCAGATCTAAAAAATTATATTCTAGAACTGCAGAAAATACAGCAAAAAGCAACAAAATTAATTAAGAGAAAAGACAATTAAGAGGAGTTCTTATCGCAATGCACAAGTATATGAGAGATCAATAGAATGATCTCTCTGGTGAGCTATTCATTGCAAGGCCTGATCAAATAACCAGGGACCACACCTTGAGATTAGAACAAAGGAGGGTTCAACTTCAGCAGAGGAAGTTTCTTTATAGTAAGGTCTGTTAAATTGTGGAATTTCTTGCCCAAGGATGTGGTAATGGCAGATATAATGGATACATTTAAGAGATGATTAGATAATTTGCTGTGCAATTTACTATATTACTATGATGCATGCTCAATAGCTGGACAAAATCAACAAAGCAAAGAGTGCTCTGGGAGGCTGATTTAAATACCCTCTTAATAGGCAGCAGATGTAGGTGAAGATTACTCACAGGCTAGAGTCCACGGGTCCTGTAAGAGTGGTGAGGGTCACCTTTCGTATTGAAGTTTCAGGTTGGTACAGATGAATGGAACAAAGCTGCTCCATAGTGGTAGGTGTGGTTCCCTGGGTCGGTGTATGGGTGCCTGGCACCTTGGTGGCAGTATCAGGAACCAGACTGGATACAGATGCCTGTGCAATATGTTCGTTTTTCTCCTGTAGGTTCAGGAGTAGGGGCAGTGAACAGGTTGAAAATAGCTGTAGCTAATTGTAAAGTACCCTGTTATTGATCACTCAAGTCACACAGGGCAAACATGAATATAGAGCAGACCTGAACAAAGTCTGTAGTATATGTCTATAGCATAATTGAGAAAAGGCATTTACAGTGTAGGAATCCCTGATAACAGGAGAGATACCAGGAAATATGCAGTTAGTGAAATCTGGCATTGGGGTAACATGGGTTCCCTCTCTTTAGTAACAGTAAGCTTGTTAGTCACCAGGGTGGAGCACATCTCCCACAGTTTCTCTTTAACTTGAGCATAGTCCCTCTGAAACTACAGAACAGACTGAGACAGGGAGGTCATCTTCTGAGTGAGGGTAACCATGACTTGAGCCATCCTTGCAGGCTCCATGGTATTGCTCAATTGTTATGTCACGTACCTGTGGCTGTTGCCCAATAACAGGAGGGCATACACCCTTGCAAAGCTGAACTAACTGGGAGGGGGTACAAATCCCCCCTGAAGTGGTAGTCTTCAGTGGGTAGGTCCAAGGAAACAAGTTTCCAAAGCAGACAGGAGAGTTGTCACACAGACCCTGGCCAAGGCAGGCACCACATAAATGAAGTCAACAAACAAAGGTCAATAGGCAGAATCACATTGCTGGTGTTGAAGTCTAATGATAGAGAACGAAATAGGAGGCTGCTCACCATGGGAGTTGAGCTCCCAGATTTATGTGGCCATGGACAGTGAACCCAGGTAGCCTGAGCCAAATTGAAAAAGGCCAAGGTCAGGCCAGGCAGCAGGCAGAAGCGTAGTCATCAATTATCAAGCTGAGGTGAACGATGGAGAAGATAGTAGAATCCGTTAACAGACTAAGGCCAAAACAGAGGCCAGGAATACACAGGAAGTACACTGAGTATTTAAACAAGACCCCCGGGGGCGGGGATTGTTTAAATACTGTAACGGTTTTATGTACATTCAGAGATGGAAGGTATTTGTAAAACACAGTTTTATTAAACCACACAGAATGAAAATAACCCTCGCGGGTCCAGCATATAAATACAATTATAATACTGACACAGGACAGGTTACAGTGATGTCAATAACCCACACGGGTCCAGTATATGTGAAACAAAATACAGTACTGACACAGGTCAGGTTACAGTTCGTATGATTCAGTGAGACAATGGCAGAATGGTACTATTAGGCCAGGAACAGAGAATAGGCCCTAATAGCGAAAGGCCCACAGGACACTCTCTACACAGAGAGTGACACAATAGTGACTGTAGCCACAAAGGAGCAAGCGGAGCCCTGGATACATGACTGGCTACTGGAACAACAGAGGTAGACTGCATGCGGAGGTGCAGTGTAACGCCCAACCGAGACTGCAATAGTCTGTGACCCAAGTGCACAGCACCGCCCCTCAAGGGGTTAACGAACGCTCCTACCTGATGACAACTGCCAGACCGTATAGACAGACTGAGGCGCCCAAGAGTAACTCAACCTCAGATTAAAGGCAGTAAACAGGCCAAGCGTACCGTGGTGCAAACGAAAATATCTCCACACCGGAGTGAGAGAGGACAAGGCACTATGGGGTGACCGGGTCACAGTTTAGAACTGCCAGAGCAGTAACCGTAGCAACTGGAGGTCTGTACAAGAGAGAGAGCACCGGACTACAGCCCCAAACCGGATCACCAGAAGGAGTGCAAACCGGGCCGAAACACTCAGAGCAGGAACGTCAACCAAGCCGGGTCGGTACACAGAGCAGGAACATCAGCCAAGCCAGGTCGGTACACAGAGCAGGAACGTCAGCCAAGCCAGGTCGGTACACAGAGCAGGAAGTAAACCAGGCAGAGTAGTCAGGCAGTCCGGGTCATACACTGGAATCATACGAAATAACGGAACAATCGCTAGCAACAGGAAGACCACGAAAGAGCACTGCAGAAGTGACAGGGCTGAGTATTTAAGGGCTGTCACTGGGAGGAGCAACATAACCTTAGCCAATAAAAGGTATCAGGAAGTAGCACTTGTCAAAATGTCGCCAGCAGTAGCACGGGCACCATGATAAATACTCTCTTAAAAGGCAGCAGGTGTAGGTGATGATTACTTGGAGGCTGCAGCTGTGGCTACCAAAACACGCAGTAACTGAGCAGACTCACAGGATAGACACTGAAAGCCTTATACAACAGGATTATGGGGATGGCACGCACAACCCAGGAGTTTGTGACTGAGATACACAAATATATGTTTTACCTTCTGACCATGGGGCTCAGTTTTCCGTCTTCTACTTGGCAGATTATTGGAGCCATTTTGAAGTTGCACAGAGCAGCCTGTTAGAATGTGTGAATTATAGGCAAATGAAGGCAGCAGTAATATTTATTTAACTAAAGAGCCATTGAGGCAATTAAGCAATTCTGAAGAAAAACAACTGAACTAAAGGAGAATAGTACAAATTTCCATTGATTTAAATGGGAATTCTAACCTCTTGAATGCTAAAGAGATCGTTGTAAGCTCATGGACAGAATAAAAATAATGCCTAGTAGTACAGTTTAAACTAGATATAATATTTGTGCAGTATTCTTTAATTTTGAATGTTTAACACTTTGAGTGCCAGAGAGGTGTGCAAAGCATTGCTCCAAAATGGGGGGGATTCACTAAGGGGTGATAAAGAGGTGACAAAGTGGAGATGACTTCTCCAGTTTATCACTTCTTCAGTTCCTGTATTATACTATGTAGCCTATTCACTAAGATCTCCAAATTTGAAGAAATGTTATTGCATAGGCTCCATATAATTATGATCCACTGGACCTCAAAGGGTAAACACAGGATTACATGTTTTGAGAAGGATTTATTAAGGACTGGCCCTGAAGAGTACACAGCGCGGAGCAGTAAGAGAGAGTGTGATAAGTCTTACAGTAGCATTTGGGATGAACTAGATTGTCGTTGTGGAGAAGACAGAGAGACATTGCAGGCTTCTGAAATGAATGACTAGTGGGTGGCTTAAAATCTGGCAGGTGTCCATTGTTATGGAAGATCATATAAGAAAGCTGAAACATGGCCAGTGGGTTGTATAAATATTATTATTTTTATTATTATTATTCTTATTATTAAAATATAAAACAATTATAATAAATATGAGTCAGCGCATTTCTAGGCTCCCATAAAAGATTCATAAGGACTTATAATTATGAAAATGAGCATCAAAATAAAAATGACATATGCCTTTTAAAAACATCTCCATACTTAGCTTTCAACCAATCACTGAGCAGGCCCTAAAAGCAACCAATAAGCAAATACAACATCTGAGGAGGCATAGAATGAAATCACAGTAATGGTCTCAATTAGCCAATCATATCTCAGAGGCAGCACTATAATAAAGTCATACCACATTTACCTAGGAATAGCCATCAATCTCACCCCCCCCCCCATGTTCAATCAAACATTATAAAAACACATGTACTGGTAAAACCTAAAATTACATATTGCGAGGATGATTGAATGAAACAAAATAAGCACATTCTTCAGTACTTAGTCACAAGCTATAAAGCTTGTGGAACATGTTAGACAACCATCTCAAACCTCCCAGAGCTCCATCTGCCATACACACACATGCCACAGTGCAAACAAACTGTCATAGTGTTGTTGGTGGTGTCGTATTCACACAACAGATTACCATCTAGCTCAGTAGGAGAAAACACCTGGGTGCAAAAGCCCAAGGAACCTATCATATTCACCTCAACATAAAATAACATACTAAAGTGCATGTGCAAACGGCAATTTATTAGATATTATCTTTATTAGTGATATGATTATTACAAATAAAAACCATCAAACATTTACGTTTATCAAGTGCTAAATAAATAGAAACAAATAGATGATACAAATTTACAAATAGTGGAAATGTGAAAAGCATGAATTCAAACAATAACAATAAAGATAACAATTAATTCATAAATATACTGAGTGCACAAGATATAAAGAACAAAAAATTGGTATAAAGAAGGCACTGCATCTGATCATACAATGAATGAAAATAGAAGCAATAGAAGTAAATTAATGAATTATGATTGATATGGATAGATACATGAAATATACATGAGTGTTACAAAAATACATTTTTTTTAGAATATTATAGATTAGATTCATTATTTCATTGAAACCTACAGAAGACATGTACACCCAGTAAGCTTCCTTGTGTTCAAGCAGCAGACATGGTTATAAAGAACTGAGTAACACACTTCAGTGGAGAAATTCTAAGTCCTGGGGAGAGATTCACTAAGCATTGATAAAGCGGTGATAAAGAGGTGATAAAGTGGAATTGGCTTCTCCAGTTTATCACTTCTCTAGTTCCTATGTTATTCAATGGAGCCTATTGTTGAAGAAATCTTAGTGAATAGGCTCCATAGAATAACAAATGAATTGCAGAAGTTATAAACTGGAGAAGTCATCTCCACTTTATCACCTCTTTATCACCGCTTAGTGAATCTCCCCCCAGATGGGTCCTTATAACGATGAATCAAGCAGTGGCTGGACACACTGGCCTAGATTCACTAAAATTTGAAAAGGGCTAAAAATGTCAATGTCCTGTTTGAGTAGTGTTGAAGGCACATCGATAATATTCACTAAAGTGTCTTCATCACAAGTGTCTACATCACATCACCATCAGTCTGACAAAAATATGCTCACATCGACATTCATCTTACAAGTTTACAAATTTTCATTCATCACATTGACAATGGCCTATTTCCATATGCAAATTAATCATAATGACTCATATGAAAATGCTGAACAATGAGACAGTTTTGTATGCAAGGTGGTGTGTTGATATGTTAATGTGGTACTTCGACACATTCACTAAACTCTGATAGCAGGGGAGTGAATGTCAAATTTAACAGGAGGGGGGCAGTGTACATTGGATTTATAGCATGTTGGGCAGCATGGGGAACATCATCATTGTGTTTTAGCCTCACATACACTGTCTGAAACCCCCAGTCTTCTTCCCTTGCCCAGGTAGTGCCCATGTGGATTTGTGGGTAGCAGTGGGCAAGGGGAAAAGACTGGAGAGGGTCAGAGATTTTACATTAGGATCTGTGGCTACCAATATTCAAGGGAACAAGTCTGGGGGCCAAGCAATGTATATGGGGCTCCATGACTACCATTGGGCATGGGAACAAGGCTGGGGGGCAAATCCCCATAGATGCTGCCTGACCCCCAACCTTGTTCCTTTTGGGAGTGTACAACAAAACTACGTGTGCAGCCACAGTCCATCTGGTTATTCAAGGAGAAACTCTTTGCTTACCACATTAGATTTGACCACTTTGGTAGAATACATGTGATATACTTACACATCAAGCAAAAGTTGACAAAAGCTGACACCACATTTGAAACTTTCTTTGAAAGAAAATTGTGCTAATTGGAATTTTGATTTACACCCAATTTTATCAGAAACATTGGTATTCTTGATAGACATGACCCTTCTATAGATGATTTTAGGTTTCTTTTTTATCATTTTATTAAGCAAAGTATCTACTGAAGGGGTGAGTGCCTCTCAAAAATATCCCTAATTCGATTGTGTGCAAAACTATACTGTGTGATAAAGGCAATCTCATTAGTTTGGCTATTACCTTAGATCATTCTTTGTATGAAAGATGAAAATGTATATATGTCCAGGGCCTTAGCTCTGAGGTATGCACCCTCAATCCATTCCACAGAATAATCATTCCTTAAGAAACATTCTTTAAGACTATTGCATGAAATTTCTATACAATATGCCTTATCCTGAAGAACCTTCTGAAGGGGGCATTCCTTATTCCTAATTACTATGAAATCCAAAAAAAACTATTAGAATCTACCTGTTTGAAATGGTTTGTAGAACTTTTGATGAAAACTATCAGTCACAACAAGAGCAACATCCAGGAATTGAATTGCATGGTCCTGGGTGTTAGCCATGATTGTGACATTAAATATTCTACACATACAGAGGTAATGTCTACAACACCACCCTGTCAAAGAATGGTAATGCCATCTATGTATTTTCCATGGAGGACCAGGTTTGTGACAAACAGATTATGATTCCAGATATAGAGATGTTAAAAAAAAATAAATAAATTTTGCAAAGCTTGGATTGAACCTGGTTCCCACATCTGTTGAATTGCAAGTCAAATTTCATATTAAGCATAAAGTAATTGTGAGACAAACTATAAAGAATATCCTTCAACAAAACTTCAGCTTGTTTAGGAGGCAATAGGAGGTCTTTCTTAAGAAAATAACCAACTGCCTGTACTCCCACCTATGCTGGAATATAAAGCATGGCGATAAGGAACTATCCAACAATAGTCAGGCCTTCATTGGACGACAGTTAAAACATCCATAAGCTGTGTGGTGTCTCTTAAATATGATATTAAGCCAAGAACATGGTATTGCAAGTGAAAGGTTAGGTGTATGTTTTGAAGTAAAACAATATGTAACTCTTAGCCACCTCCTAAGTTTAAGCCCACCAACTATAGGTACAATTATGTTGATTCATTGTATGGCACAGTTATGATAGACCTTAACAAACTGGTCCAAAAACCTAAAGATAAGAAATAAAACCTGAACCAAAATTAAAGGAAAGCATTAAAAATACTTCGCTTTATCTTTATTTTATTTTGTAGGCATTAAAAAACATGAAGAATGATATAAGTCTTATCTCTAAAACCTTTATGGTTTATGAGATATTCACAAGCAAAGTTTCCCCTCCTCCCTTTTACCTAGTGTAAGCCATCTCTTCTCAGATGTGGAATCCAGTCCATAGACCAGACAGATAACAGAAGGGGGCAATCTTCTTCCTATGAGAACAATGAAAGCCCTGCCCCCCTTGACAAGATTTCAGGTTTTTCCCTTATCTTAATTGAAGATTGTCCCTCTCTGCAGTCTACCTGGGCACCTCCCTTCTGATCTGGCTGAACAGTGTTACATCAGTAAAAGGGGCAGGAGGGGGATACTTTGTCATTGAATTACTCTTAAACTACAACTCTGAAAGAATTGAAATAACACTCTCCGAAGTCCAAATACTATGATGATTAATTAGAGCTTTTATTATGAAATATTACTATCCCTTTAATGTATTTGTGCAATTATTAAAGGGGAAACTAAACACATGTTTTCAGTATGTTTAGTTTTGGCAATTAGGTAGGATAACTGAAGCTATAAAGTGGATATTGGTGGCACAATATAGTAGAGTGTGGTAAAGTTTACTGGGGAGTAGACAATGTTTCAGCAACCATTATCATAGAGGAGATAATGAAATAATCTTTATGGTTTTTGTTAGGTTGACAAGCAGTGATATATGACATAAAATAATCTATTGGTCAAGGACTGACTCTTGCAGTGCACGAATGAGGAAGTGGAGAGCAAAATGTGTCAGAGTGGAGACATTGAATAACTTGTTAAAACCTAGGATGAAAAGTTGTTCCAGACAGTAAAAGAGTAAAAAGTGTGCTGGAGAAGTAGACAACCTCATCAAAAGAGGCTGACTTGCCTTAGAAAAATATTCATCAGAACTGATCTTTTGACTTTTTCAACAGCTTGTTGCCACTTGAGTGAAGTTTCAGTGGGAAACTGCAAAAGGAAACCAGATCGCTAATGATAAGGTACAGCTAGAGGAGAGGGACATATGGTTGTAAACAGGCTGCTCAGGTAGCTTAGAGGCAAACAGATGAAGGGAGATAGTCAGTCGTTATAATAATTAGCTGGGTCATGACAGTTTTTCTTTACAATTGGTGTTTTTAATGCATGCTTTATTAATACATACATCTGCCAGCAGTAAGACAGAGGTTAGATATATATAGGTTAAGGTTGAGGTTAATGTGGCTGAGTTATTTGGGAAGGCAGTGAGGCTGTGGGATATGGGAACTGCAGCTGTACTCTTACATGGCATTAAAGTGACAATCAATCTTCTTTCTGACCTTACATATTCTGCAAATGCATAGCATGTAAAGTCAAATTTCCTATATAATTTTTTTCTTCACTTATATTCTACAAGTTTCTGTCTTTGACAGGAAGCTCCCTAAATTCTGTTTTTAGAGAGATGACGGACTGTGAATGCAGACACAGTGACACAATATTACACTATCCCTGCAGAACTGAATGTTCCATTTGTTGGTTTTATGCAATAGGAATAGTGCAACATTATATCATTAGTCCCTAGCAGAAAAATCCTTGAAACGCAAATTCATGCAGCTCATTTTCAGGAATAGAAAAATATAAAAAAAAATAGGGGAAAATAATAATGAGTATAGGCAATGTGATTTTACATATTATACAATTACAGAATGTTGATTGTCACTGTAAGTTAGAATACAGTTGGAGGTGAGTTTGGACCATTTTATAGGACAATAACATTTCAGGTTATGTCAGCTGTACCCCTGAAGTATTGATAAATGTTTGGGCAGCAGAAAAGGTAATAGGTGCTGGTGAAGAAGAGGCATTTGGGTTTGGTAGATGAGAAAGGTTTATTTGTAAAAGGGTCATATCCGCAAAGTAAAAGGCAATTCTAGGGAAATCACATTGCACTATAGAGGAAACAATAAATATTTCTGTTGATTTAAATTTGGCTTTTAATTCCTTGAATGATAGATAGATGTCCAGAGCATTGCAGAACAAAGAATTGTAGATCTCTGTGGCATTTAAGTGGTTCAAATTTCCATTTAAACCAATGAGAATATGGGATTTTTTTGTTCATATGGTGCAGTTGGTTTGACCAAGAATTGCTAGTCTTTAGTTTGCACACATCGACACAAGTGGATAATGGATGATCATTGTGGTGACATTCACCACTTTTAGGTGGCAGTAGACTGGGTGCACAAGACAACAAATGCTGTAATCAGGATGCTAAAGAGGAACAATTATGGATGAAACTATCTTCACCATAGGGGATAAATGAAAATACCCTATGATTTATACCCCTTCACAATGTCTTGTAGACCCTCTAGCATTGAAGGGGTTAAAATTCCCATTTAAATAAAAGGAAATTTAGGAGATTTTGCTTGTCCCTATTGGTACAGTTGGGATGCTTTGCAACTGCACTTCTTTATGTCATCAAAACTGAATTTATTATTGGGGTCACCAGTAGACCATTCACACCTGCCGCAATGGAGGCTGAAATCCTCCAACCTCCAAAGATTGGCTGACTGATGTCAACAAACATTCCTCCTCTGTGTTCCAATTAGCAGTAGAACACAGGGGAGAGGTGAGTGTAGGCATATGGGTGACAGAACTGTAGCTGGGGCTGCAACCATTTTGTCACCATAATGAAACAGAGAGACATATAAATAAATACATTGATACCTGGATAAATCTACACTTATTTATATGTGATCTTGAGGGCTGAGACCTGCATTACTGTTGCATCCTTTCTCTGTCTGCTTCTGGATTGGGCTTTTTTTAACCTTTTAAGTAGCAGAGGGGTTCTTAAAAAGGTTAATAATATGATTAAATTGTCAAGAAATTATCACCTTCGACTATTTGAATGCCGCCTCTTTTTTAACTAAAGTAATTAAAAATTTGTGTTTTGTATCTCCCATCACTGAAGTGGTTATAACTAGAAAATGTTTCATTAAATTAGGAATGTATTAGATATACATGGCCATTTCAGAAAAAAAGCTTTTCCCCTTCACAGTGCTGGGGAGACCTCTCTAGCATCCATGGGGTTAAAAGTCAATGTAAACAAATGGGGATTTTGGAATGATTTGTTCCCTAAAGAGAATTTGGTTTGCCCCAGAATTTTTGCTGTTGTACATACGGCTCCAAATATTTTTAACACTTAAGGATCCAAGACGTACATATACATCATGGGAAACTTACGTTAAGGACCCATGATGTATCTGTACGTCATGGAATTGAGGGGTCCCAGTGCGGCTGCACACCATTCAGGGACTCTGATTTCCATTTCTGAAAAAAATGTCCCCTGGTCCTTAAATGTCAGCCACGTGGATGATCCTTAAAACCCCCTAAGGACCATTGCCATACCAGGACTGACACGGCGGTCCAGCACTTAAGGACCACTGACGTTCCTGGTACATCATGGAGTTCAGGGCTCCCAGCATGGCTGCACGCCACTCCAGAAGCCCTGAACCGAAATTGCTAGAAAAAAAATAAGCCCCGTGGTCCTCAAGTGCTGGCCGCGTGTGCACACTTCGGTCCTTAAGGGGTTAAGGGGTTAATGATTACATCCCTACAAATGGCACTCAGAGGGTTAATAAATGGATTGTGTGCTGCTTACATTTATTTTTAGATTTTTTTTTTTTTAACGGACGTATTATTTTATAGTTTTCGATGTTATTGTGTTATTGTGGTGCTAGGTCCATTTAGTCACTCAGGTTCTAGTGATATAGACAACACATTATGAAGCAATGCCCTGTAATCCCAATTACCTTACTATGACCAGAAAATCTTAATGACCTATGAGACAGCAACTTCAATCAGCAGTGGATATCAAGTCCATGGACAGCTGCCAGCAGGACCACAGGACATAAACCCTGCTCAAGACACATGGTAATTTAACCCTTTGAATGCCATAGGGGTGCATGAAGCATTGCTTTGTGTAAGCCTCTGTCATTCAAAGGGTTAAACCTATTAAGGAACAGAGAGGTATGCAAAGTATCACTTTGCAATGCATCATGCATATTTTCTTTAAAGGAATAAGCAGACTCATCTACAAATCTTCTAGAAACTGTCATGTCTACCTAAAAATACTTCCATCAAATTCATGTCTGCCTCCAGGGACCTGACATTCAGGCCTGATTTTACGATTTTATCTCTTGAACAAATGCATTAATGTGAAATTTTTAGGTACCATTTGGATTCTCTGACCAAAATAAGGTGAGCAGGGGGTTATTATTAGGAGGTGTTACTTCTCCTTTAAGTGATTTGTCTGCGTTAATGTATGTTCCTGTTAATCAATACTTTTGATATTACGGGACTATATTAAAGTCAGCAATAACTCAACAATAAGAATTACTATTAACTGGAGGCAGAATCTGTCAAGTGTACTGTGGAGTGGAAGGTCAAAAGCTGGGAAGCCTTTTGAGTTGTCCACTTGTTCATTAATTGCAGTTAGGATGTAATTTTAGACAATCAGATGAAGTAGTCTCGCTCTGTAGCAGCATCCTTTCTGCTCACTCAACCAAGTGGAGTAATTGAGCTTATCCACAATATAAAATGCTTAGAAAAGCAAAGGGTAATTTGAAGCCCTGCAATTCATTACTAGGGTTGACTGAATCTGATAAGATAGATGGCTGGCTTAATGTTATCAATTAGAATGAGCTCATGTCTCAGTATAGAGTTTTAGATTAAAATCTTCACACATGCGGCTTTCATTAGGTCATAATAAACTTCATGTATTAAAAGTCTGCTTGTGGTAGAAATAAAAATAACATATCTTTTCATCAAGTAAAGTAGAGAAATACACAAGGGAATGTAGTCTGACAGTACTTGAAAGTTCTTTTTATTTTTACTTTTCATTAGGAAATAAAGATTAAGCCATAAACAATCTACCACATGCATAACACATTGTTTATTTTGATTGTCTTGACTGTACCCAAGAGCTGTTTAATGTTTCTTTGCTGTCATGCATCAATAGCCTGTTTTCTATGACAGGTAATTGGTGTATCTTGTAACCAACTATAAATTATTAAGCATTTGTATCATTTGCAAATGGAAATGTTTACTTTATGACCTTTACTTTATGGAATTGTCTGTCTATAAATTGGATTGAGGTTTTTTTTCTTGTCTGTCTATTTATTTTTTTATTTATTTACTAGTTGAACAGCCTGTGTACATGGGCCACAGTGCCTGGCAGCAATGAGCGTGGTACAGTCATCCACAGTAGAGACTGCCTGCGCTGCAGCTGATTACAGAGCGGGGAGCTCCAAATTCAGACTGTAGTCCTCTTTGCACACTTTCGGTGCTCAGAGAGGACTACGGCTTGAATTTGGAGTATCCTGCTCCATTATCAGCCGCAGCACGGACAGTCTCTACTGTGCATGACTGCAGCTTGTGCAGCCGTCTGTACTGTGCATGACAGCTTCTAACAAACACACATTAGCAAATTATTATATAGGATGCATAGCATGCTGTAAAGGTTTCCAAATTTCCAAAAAAATATGATTATGAAAAATATAGAAAGATTTGCCCCCATATCACTCTTTCTGTATGGTTATTTTTTTCTGACTTTCCTTGTACTTTTCTACCCTCTAATTGTGGGTCTTGCCCTTTTCTTTTTCTAGCATTTATTTTATTTTGGTGTCAAAAGTTTCCTTAATAAACTATATTAATGTATTTTCAGGTTTCAGTTGTATCATTTATCTGCTTTCTATACTCAAAGAATTGCATATTCAGGCCCTGGAGTATTTCATAATTTATGTTTATATAAAACAGGCACTGTTTTAGTAATCCTTCTTATTGATGTCCTTCTGGAGAACTTTTCTGTTCACAAGCACTAGGTAAATTCTGACTAGTGATCTTTCATGGGATTGTAGAAAATCTATTTTTCTGCTGCTAATGCCTCTTCCTATACCACCTAGTATACTGCTTGCTATACTCCATAGCTATGTGGCCTTGAATGCCTACCTTTACATCATCAGATAACACTACTCACAAGTCCTTTTCCTTTGCTGTTGCTTTTTTAGAAAGCACTATTTAGTCTATATTCCATCTTTGGGTTTTTGTTTTTTTTTTTTTTTTTTTTTTGAGGCATTGGTGGTTTCCTTCTCCTCACTTAAATTTGGCACTTAAGCATGCGCACGCCAGAGAGTATGCACATGCAAATTACCCCTGAAAGTGGCAGCCATTGCTTCTTGCAGCTCCAGAGATTCTCTGATATCTTCTCTGCTACTGTTCCGTAGGAGCAGAGCACTCAGTATTGTTGCTAGAGTTTGTTTGGCCATCTATGTTTGAGCTGACTATGGAGCAGCGCTATATATATTCTTTCTAAAAAAAAAACTTCACTGCCAGCTCCTTTAGTGTGAGGGTCTGTTCCTACTATTGGGATTTTTTGATGTGAGGAATTAAGTCTGTGCATTAATTATACATAGGTAATCATCCCTTTGGGTACACACTATAAAATTTCTCTTGTTAAACTATAAGTGTTCATTAAGACTAAGTTCCTCTGGGACATTGCTCTTTATTGACTGTTACATTATTCTAAGAAAATTGAATGTATTCTCAATCAAGCCTCACTCATCTAACATTGGGCTAACATTGAGATTTAATTTATTCTCTTCCTTCATTTATTGATATGGCAGACAGGAAGGAGAAGAAAACTGAGAACAACATTCTGTGCAAGAGCAACTGATACACAAGCAATTCTGTGGAATTACATGTTAGTGTATGTCTTCCCTCCAGTAATGATGATTGCCTGAATACTCTGCAAAATAAAGGAGGAGATGGTGCACACCCATGGGCGGATTGTCCTATCGGGGGATCGGGCATCCCCCGGTGGGCCGCTATATCGGCTCACTTTTAAAAAGTCGCGATCCACTTTGTGCAGACTCTCTCCCCCTCCGGTGCGCGCTGAAAGAACTGCAATTAAAATACAAGTGCTGTACAGCGCTGGCCATCTCTCTACCCCTCCGCTCCACTTTGTCTTGAGTGCAGAATGAGGGCACTAAAGGAAGTTAGTGGAGGAGAGAGATGTCCGGCACTGTACAGCACTTGTAATTTATTTGCAATTCTTTCAGTGCGCACCGGGGGGGGGGGGAGCCCGGGCCGGTATTCCCTTACAATCCGCCCCTGTGCACACCATCCTCATAAATCCATTTTTTACCACCTCAAAGACATGTCACTGACAGAGCCATGGCGTCAACTTCAGATTTCAGACCTCATCTTTCAAGGCTCAATTCTCCACCACAACTTGCACAACATTGCTTTGAACGCATGGAACTTGAGACCCAAATCTTCAAGAACAAAGGCTTCAGTTCTGGAGTAATTCAAACCAGGCTGAGGGCTTGAAAACCGGTGTCAGCTAAAATATATCACAGAGTTTGGAGAATCGATTCTCTTTCTGTGCAATCAGGCCTAGATAAAGGTCTAAGGATTAACTCAATCTCTGTGCTTTTCCAAAGAAGGATTGCTACTCTCCCAGAGTTTCAAACTTTCCTAAAAGGGATCAACAGGATAATCCCACCACGTAGACATCCCATTCTACCATGGGATTTGAATTTAGTGTTAGAGGCTCTTCAATCCTCTCCATTTGAAACTTTGTCACCAGCCTCTATTGGAGACCTCACTTTGAAAACATGGGGATTGTCTTTACATGCAGAGTTTCTGAACTTAGTTATCTTTCTTGTATTTATTCACAACTTCTCTTTCACCAAGATGAAGTTGTATTAAGTGGTTTCTGTTTCTGTTCCAGCTCCATTCAGAGTTACAGCTCATTCTACTAGGTCCATTAGTACTTCATGGGTGGCCTTCAAGAACTAAGCTAGTGTTGACCAATTGTGCAAAGCAGCTACATGGCCATCTGTTTACACTTTCACTGAGGTGTATAACATTAACATTTTTGCATCTCAAGATGCCATTTTCCACTGTAATGTTTTACAGGAGTTTTTTTCCACGTTTTCTCCCCTCCCACTGGTTTAAGATAGATTTGGTATGTCCCTATGGTCACTGCATCCCTCAATGATGCTAGAGAGAAAGTGATTTTTTACTTACCGATAAATCCTTTTCTCAGTCCATTGAGGGATGCAGGGCTTCCCACAGAAAACTTCTTGGATCAGGATGTACTGCCTTTCCTAGCCTTTCCTGCGACTCCTTTCCTGATTCTGCTAAATGAAAACTGAAGACAGTTGGGAAGGGAACTGGAAGCTAGGAAGGGGGAGGAGATTTTTTGATTATAGTGCCCTTAATCCCTCAATGGACTAAGTGAAAAGGATTTATCGGTAAGTAAAAAAAATCCCATTATTTATCATTTTGTGGAATTACATTTGTATAATTTTATTAAATCACTTCTTGTTGATTTACTCCAGGCATGTTGTGTGTGGCCCATGGGCCAACAGTATGACGCCCTCCAGAGAAATAAACTTTTTAAGTTCCCTGCATCCCAGCGTCAAAGGGACTTTTTTCTTAATAATTATAACCTTTTGAATGAGATATAGCTATATAACACCTCACAAGTATATACAGTATATACATATATATATACACACACAGTACTGTGATTTGATTTAGATTTATCTTCAGTTCACTCACTATGCATTTTGTTAACTGATAACAATAAACTATTAACATGTCTATTTTGGAAATTATTTCTGCTTTACAGCATTTTTCCACAACTGCCTAAAACTTTTGCACATTACTGTACATATATAATATGAAAATGGAACACACCTGAGATTACGCAATGAACAAGTTACATTTGCATATGTATACTGATGGTGTGTTATATGACCTCCTTGGGAGAGATTCATAAAGTTATATCACTTCTCCAGTTCCTATGTTATTCTATGCAGCCTACTCACTAGCATCTCCAAAGTTGAAGAAATTTTAGTGCATAAGCTCCATAGAATAACAAAGAAATTGGATAAGTGATAAACTCTCCACTTTATCACATCTTTATCACTGCTTATAGAATCTCCCCCCTTGTTTGTCATATGTAAATAGTGTGTGGACATTTTTCACATGTGTTTGTTTCACTTAGAACTTTTAGGTTTGCCTTTATTTTTTTAACGTACTTAGATATGGATTTGCATACTGTGGTAATATGATTTTGTTTTGATTATTTTATATTTAATTTTTACTTTCTGTTAATTTTCGGCAGATTATTTCTTCTGTAATGGCATACACTGGTACTGGTAAACACAATGAGACTGTCAACTAATATATTTATTTGTTTAATTTTTTTATCTATTCATTTTTTTAATTATATTTATTTATTTTAAGTTGTCCATTCTATCTTATCACAGTCAGTCCCCCCAAAAAATATATATAACTAAAAAACAAACTCAACAACTTCTTTCCCCAGACTTCCCTAGCACAAAGACAATGAAAGCAAAATCAGCAAGAAATTTGAACCCCAGCTGCCTGTGTCTTGCTAGTCAGTCACTCCAAATTTTGGGATACTTGGTGTCAACCTCCTTCCTCCCTTCTTCTCCCCAGACTTCTCTAATTCAGAGAACAAATGTCCTACCTAAAAGACTCCCTAAACTAAGCTTCAATTCCCCTATAGTTACCTATCGTCTGTAGCTCAAAAACATGCTGGTTTCTCCTCTCACAAACACAAAATGGCATTCTGTGACAGCCTGACACCCTTGATATAGATGTAGAAAAATAGAGGAAACTTTTATTTGGTGGGGAAAAATTTCTCCGTTACCATTGATTTCAATTGAATGAGCTAGGTGAAAAAGCAAAAAAATGGCATTTTTCTCGGGAAATTAATTGCCAAACAGGAAGTCCCATTATTCACCGATTTTGGTTTGAGGCTAACATTTTCACCCATCCCTAGTTCTGATAACCTAATTATTGATGATGAAGTTGCTATAGAATATATCCCTCTACTGTCCTCCCCTCCTTCTCATACAGATAAACAGAGAGTGAGAGCAATGATGATATGGCAAGAAAATTAGCTGTATGAAAAGGCTCACTCTTCCATGGCTGAAAAGGAGCACTATGATGGTTTAAAAGATCTTTTACAGATAAGTTGGAAAGACTTACTCTGGACAAGTAAGCATGCCTAAAAATAAATAATCATCATCACCACTTTCAAGTCTAACTCCCATCCAATCACACTCAAAAACACACACACATACATGCACACACTATTGTTGAGTAAGCAGCAACATATTTCATCAATTATCACAAGAATAGCTGCAGTGCGAGGAGTTGTTAGTCTGCTAAGTGCAGTGCCATTTACACCCACTACTAGTATTATTATGACTCAGTTTATGAAATCTCCAGTAAGGAAATAATTCACTCATGATCCAAAAGCTGTACATTTTGTTGTCTGTGAGCAGGGCAAAAGCAATATTTCTTCTAGGCACATCCTCATTGATTTTCCACCTGAAGAACAGCCACAGGTCTAATTGAGAGACACACCAGTAGCATCTCAGAGGGGCCATGACTAGCAGTAGTAGAATCACTCCTAAATTAAAACTGAATGGGGTGGAGGGGCATATGATACTATACTAGTAGAAGTAATACTGCTGTTGTACAAATACAATTCATGGAAGAAGCTATACAACAATGATAAATGTTATTTTGAAGTGGCTAGAATCATATAGTCCCCACAGTCACTGCCACCACCACCACTAGTCATGTTGTTTGAAAGGATCAAATTAAATAGTTCTTCATCTATGTGCTGCCAAACCACACTTGCTGTGTTCTTAGAAGTAAAAAATTGCACAAAAATAATCCAAAAGTATGCCTGTGGAATGACAAATGCCAAAATGTTGGTGGTTGGTATGTGCCCCTTTCTTTTGTTCAAAATAGGGGTATTAATGAACCAGTATGATGCCATCCCAAGCCACAGTTATTTTTCAAGGCCAGCTGTGTAAGAGTGTATTGAAGTAGATGGTTAGTGTCATGGGAAAATGACATACAAACTCAACCTGCTAACAATTTTTTCAAGGCATATGTTGATGTTAAAACTGTGCCAGCTCACAACTTACAGGAGCCAAATATAGTCAAGTTGATACCGTTAATGGTTAACTATACAGATTTAGGATGCAATCTTTCAAGACCTCTTAGGTCTCTTCCTCAGGCTGTTATATAGATAAAAATGAACACATATCTTAAATACAAGTACACATTGCATTGTTTAGAGTGGAAATCAGATAAGAAAGCTCAGTCCAAACTCAGGTTCTTTTTTCAGTCAATGGTAGAGTACAGTGCTGTAAATTGCAGTCTTCCTCTGAGGGGTCCAAGGTATTTACAATCCTAGTGGGACTGTTGTAAAGGTTAATCCACAATGTGATAAAGTGACAGGAATTCTCTGTCTCTGTTCAAACCATTATTCAAAGCATTAAATTGCAGCTTTAATTTAACCTCCCGTATTTTAATGTCTCTTTGAGTGTGAAATAGTCCTATCAGTACCATTAATTTAATGTCCCAGACACTGTGTCCATTTTGGCAAAAATGTTCTGTTTTTGTGTTGTTAACACTAGATCTTTGGGAATTAAACCTTTTATGTAATGGCCGTCCAGTTTCACCCACATTAAGAGCTGTTGAACGTTTTGCACACGTGATGAGATACATTACATTGGATGATTTGCAGATGAAGGTACCATTCTAAACAGTGCAATGTGTACTTGAATATAAGAGAAATGTTTTCATATTTATCTGTATAACATGCCTGAGGAAGAGACCTAAGCGGTCTTGAATGTTTGCATCCTAAAACTGTTTATTTAGCCAATAAAGGTATCAACTTGACTATATTTGCCTCCTGTATTTTTACGGCTAAAATGGTACCAACTCTCATCTAGCTCACAACTTAAATTTTCAGTTGTTGATTTCTCCACGTCAGCCATCAGCACAGTACTGAGGCAGGAAATATTATAGCCATAGAAAGCATAGGCAAAAAATAGCAACGCTATCACAGAAAATGTATTGGCAGTGGTGAAAAGGTGAAAATGTTATGTATTTTCTATACACAGACATTATCTCAGGAAAAGCAGGAGTTTTTCTGTAAAAATTCCAGTGATAAAATTCTTTTTGACTTTCTACATATTTCTACATCTAGCAGTAAATTCAGTAATCCTTCTTTTATATCTTTTCCATGTAAAAACCATCTAATGCTACAATGTTTTTCATGGCTAATTGTTTGGGACAGGAAGTGGGTAGAATGCTAGACACGCAATAGTGGGCGGGCCCAATGACCCAACAGATGTTTTGTTGTTAAATATAACAAATGAATTCTCCCACAAACAGGGGTCACTCCTCATTTGTATAAGTCCATTTCCATTTTATCCAGTTCTGCAGAATATTACTTCTTCACAAATAAAATAATAACAATAATAATACACTGGAGTAATATAATATAACTTCTTACTTTAAAGTAAGCATGTATATTTAGACCCATTTGATTTTGACCATTCTTATTTGCCGGTCAAACTGCTCTATCTACAATGATTTCTATAATTAAAAAAAATATGCCTGACTCTGATATATACATAATGTAATTATACTTTTATAAAGTCATATTCTAGAATATATTCTAGCTGTCAGAATGTCACAAGGCTACATAGTTAGACTGCAGTATTAAGTAAAAGAAATTAAGAGCCAGGAGTTATGAAATGGCAGTTAAAGACTGCAAGCATAACATTTATTTTATTTTTTAATTTAGAAACACCAGCGAGTACATATATTATAAACAATATTTCAGTAAAATGGAATAAAATTATGAAGCAATAGCATCCATTAAACAGAAATAGTATGTATCTAATCAGAGGCCACTTGTCCAATAGAGCAGTGGGGTACTGCTTGACCAGTATCAGGCTGGTAGTCAGTCCCTTCAGTATTAAGTGCCTTATGGAGTTGTACATCAACTGGGCAATAATAGCTCCCACAAAACTTCCAGATTTCCATTTTTTCTTGAGTATTTTATTATTCATCTTTCTCTTGCATGCTTAGAGGGGATTCTTGCAGGTGGCACAGAGAAAAACTTAAGAAAAATAAAATTTTAAAAGAAAAATATAATATACAATATTGTATATACTGTATAATATACTGTATATATATATATATATATATATATATATATATATATATATATATATAAATATAGTATATACTGTACAATATATTGTTAAATAACAATTTTCTACAGCTTTACCAGCAGGCATAAAATCCTGTATTCTGGCTTGATTTTTTAATTGTTTTTACTAGTCTGATTTCCCCCACTTTATTAAATTATTTTCAGCAGGATTTATCCAATAGAATGCCAGTGTCTTCTGCACAGACATCGATTACAAGAGATGGTCAGTGGGGCTCTATGGGGAAGCTCTAACATAAAATATCACCATGCTGCTGTTTGTTTTGTAAAGGGGAGTGTGTAGTGCATTGCACACCCCTTTGGTTGGGATTTTCAAGAGGAAGTATATACTGTACTTCTCATATGTTTACCTAAAAATGGCCACCAAAGTAAGTAGACAAACTTTAACTTAAAGGTTTTAAAATGCTCTACCATTTTTCTTCATTGGAAAGAAAAATGTGGGAGATATCTCCAACATATTGGTAAGCATTCCTGGGGTTAAAGGCCCTTTAAACCAATTAATATGTTTATTTGTCTAACATAATGCAGTTGGTTGATAGGGATTGGTGAAAAATCACATTTTCCCCCATTGAAATTTTCACATAAAACTCACGATTTGCAACTTTTTCTATGAAAATGTCCATTCATACAAACTCCATGAAATTTCCATCTTTTCATTCACTTCCATCTTGTCTGCCTGACACCATGGGGATTAAGACTCATTTTTTTGTAGTTCTATGGCTACCACTGCAGTGGGATTCAGAGGCCAGTATACATGGTGTTATGGATACCAGTACCACAGGTCAGCTTGGAGGGTTATTTTGATTGGGTCTAGTCTACCAATGCAGTAGGACAGGGCTGGGGGGGGGAGGTTCGGTATGTGTGCTTCTATGACTACCAGTACAGTTGGACAAGGCAGGGGGTGTCAGTATATGTGCTCATTTGGCTACTGTGGGACAAATCTGGGGGTCAGTAAGTGTGTTTATATGTCTACCAGTTCAGTTGGAAAATGCTGGGGGGTGAGTATGTAGTTTCTATGGCCACTGTGTGACAAGACTGTGGGTCATTATGTGCTGTTCTATGGCTACCAATGTAGTGGGACGATGTTTAGCATGGGTCAGTATATGAGGTTCTGCAGCTAACAGCATAATGGGACAAGGCTAGGAGGGTCATTATGTGTAGTTCTGTGGCTATGAGTGAAGTGGGACAAGGCTGGGGGTTCAGTATGTGTGGTTCTACGGCTACCGTGGGATAATGCTGGAGGAAGGTATGTCTGTTTCTATGGTTACCAGAGGAGTGAGATCTGCATGTGTAGTTCTAAGGCTAGAGTGGGACAAGGCTGGGAGGTCATTACATGTGGATCTATGTACCAGTGTACTAGAATGAGACTGAAGGAGGGGGGTCAGTATGTGTGGTTCTGTGGCTATCATGAGTAAGGATAAGCGAAAATTTCCTCCTCAAACTGAAATCGGCAAGAAATGACAAACCCAAAGGCATGGTATAAAAGGGGCATGAGGGTGCCTGTGTTGGTGGGGTGTGAGGAAAGAATCAGTTGTACAGGGGATGATTTTTGGGGGGAGTTGTTTACTGGGATTGGGGGGCAGTTAATAAAAAAGAAATCCTAAATAAAATAAAATAAAATAAAAAACATAAGACATGGTATAAAGGGGTCTGAGGAGGGTGTCTGTGTTGGTGAATGAATGAATCATTTGAACAAGGGGGGTTTCTTGACTGCTATTGAGGGGACAGTTAATAAAAAAATAAATCAATAAAATAAAATAAGACATTTGTATGTAAAGTTATATAGACAGGAACCCCCTGACATAAGCTGCCACTGGGGTGGACTGATACTTAACTTGAAAGAGTATTTTGTAGAGGATGATTTGTTTGATTTGTTGTTAAAGGCCTTTGTAGGACTTAGACTTATTAGAGTCCCAAGCCCTGAAGAAACATTGATTTTTAGGACTTAAGCTTGATTGGCACAAGCCCTAAGGAAACATTGATTTGTAGGACTTACGCTTGTTAGAAACAAACCCCCCCAAATATTGTTTATATTTTCGCAGGACAATTTTTTTTTTTCAAAACACAAGCCATGAGAAAAAAAAATAAAAATGCCTCACTGGCCTAATGCCAGCAGGTCATGATGGTCAGTGGCCACTGTCAAATGACCTCCTGAGTTGCAACTGCTGTTCTTACTGCTGCTGCTGAGTTGTTTAAGCAGCAGGATGATTAGGCAGCTGAAAGGGAATGGGATCAACAATAGCAGTAACATGGAAGATGGATGATGAAGGTTCCACTTGCCATGACTAACTCCAGTGATGCGCCTGAGGCAGTAACAGCACAATAAGTAGCCCCCAGTCTATGTGGAGAAAATAAGAAGTTGGCCAATAATTCTTCTTCACCTGCCCCTCGTCCAAAATCATGGATGTGTTCTTATTAGAATAGAATTTTTCCCTTGAGAGCAGGAACTATGTCTCTTATCAGCAACTGCAATGTGCACAGTGTGTGTGTGGGAAATAACACCTGGGAGCACAACTGTATCCAAACACCATGACACCAGAACCCAAGTACTGCCGCTGTCACTATATCCCTTGTCCAGACCCCACTAAGGACACATTATAACTTGCTGACAGTTTAACAGTTTAATGTCAGAATCCTAAAATATTCTGTAGCATGGAATCTCCTCAGATGCCACCTGATGACCTGGTATCAATTCTCCTCCACCACAATGGAATGTGTGGTCAGTGCACTACACAGTGTGCAATAGGTAGAGATGAACTGCCATATCCTAACATTAACAGAGTGGCTATCATTTGGCAGGGGAGGTAACGATGAAAGAGGTGGATTGGAAGGAGATATACTTGTTACCCTAGAGGAAGAAGGGTATGTTGATGGTTAGCTAGTTGTTTCGCTCATCATAGAACTTCCAGTGTCTGTCTGAGTTTCTTTATTCTTCCTCCTTTTTGATCTTCATCTCGCCTCTTGGTGCCTTTCTGGAGAGTCAGTGGGTACAGTAACAGCGGTGCTACATTTCTGTAATGGGTGTTTGGCTTTATCATGTTTGACATAAATGTCCTGGTGTCTGTCTTTCATGTTTGTTATCAGGGAGGTTGTGCCAAGGTGTGTTCCCTCCTTTCCCCTTTTTACTAACTTGTCACAAATCTTGCACTGTACAGTTGTTGATGATGACTGCACTGTGCCTGCCAGAAGAGAATGATAGTCCCACACCCATGACTTCTGGGGAGAGGGAACAGATGGAGAAGAATGGCCTCTTTCTTCTTGTCTTCCGAATTCCCCTTCACTTTCTGTGGCAGCAGATAATGTTGCTGATATTTCCTCAGATTTAGCACTGTAACTAGGGCCAGAAGTATTGCTGGCACTGACAAGTGGTCTGTGGCACACTAACTTGCTCCTCAGCATCCTGCTCTCTCTGCATCTCAGCAGCAGCAGGAATTAGAGCAGATGCAAATTCCGCAAATTCCAAAAGCTGATTGCTAGTGGAGGTGGTGATGCCCATTCTCATACCTGTCTCCCATTCCTTCTCACTTTCTGATAAAAAGGCCATCAATGTCTCTTCCACCCCAGCTTCTCCAACACCACCACCACCACTAGTCCCTACGTGCTGCTGCTCTATTACAGGCACCTCACTGATACTTGGAGGAGGTGATGAGCAAAGTGACAGAGGGTCCCCTGCTGTCACACTTGGCATCATTTTCTCCTTCCATCCCTGAGTAGTACAAGAAACACTAGCAACAGGCAAAGTATTGGTTGCAGCAGGTTCAGCACTGGCAGCAGGTTCAACACTAGTGTCAGCACATCTGGCAGCAGGTACAACACTAGTGGCTGCAAGTACAGCAATGGTGGCACTGGGAGCAGGGGCAGCATATCTTGCAGAAGACACAGTCAGCTGACCTGGCCTGCTCTCACTAGTTCTACCCTTTTTCTCCCTCCTTTCCCATTCCCTTTTTCTCCCTTCCTTCCCATTCCCTTTTCTCCCTCCCTTTCCATTAAATTCCCCAAGATCCCTTAGGGTGATTTAGGGGGACTGGACAGCATTGGTTCAGTAGTGGTCCCTTCCTCCTCCTCTTCAGACTCAGTGGACACATAAGGGTCCGTCCAGCTCCTCCATTGATTATTTTTTACCCTATGAGCCTCTCCTGCCTCAATTTTTCCAAAATATCACAGCAGAACAGTACAGCACATCTACCTTGCTCTCTAGCTGCTTCTATTGTGTCTGCCTTCAGCGGAAACATCACATTTTTATAGCGGAAGTGCGAAAACAAGGTAATTCAATGGGTGGAAACTTTCTAGTCATTGAAAAAATGGGGAAAGATTTTTGCCAATGGGCGAAAGATGCAAAAAATGTAAGCACTAGTTTTAAAGCAAATTTTCCAGTGAAAAAGCGGATAACTATGTGGTTTTCATGAAATTTATCTCGGGAACACGGCAACAACTTTCACCCATCCCTAACCATGAGACAAGCCTGGAGTATCAGTATATGTTGTTCTTTGGATACCAGTGCAGTGAGACAAGCCTGTGGGGTCAATATGTGTGTGGCAAGAAAAACTGAGAATGTCACTTTTTTGATCTGAACATTTTCACCCATTCCTGCCAGCAGAAGGACAGTGTTTCAAGTATGTGGGCAGTTCTGATTGTTCCATATGTACTATTAAAGGGTTTACTTTTAAAAGGTTGCACACAAAAGATTGTGCAATAACAAGATACATTAGCCGTGTCGCGGTAATAAAAATGGAGACATGAGAATCTCTGCATGACAGAGCGAGATTCTAATGCCACCTCTTGAAAGGTTGCATTTCAGTCTTAATTAGCACTTTGAGTGCCAACTGCACGGAGTGTAATTTAATAAGTATACATAAGCTGAGCGCTGCCCTGGCTCTCATTACAGTGACATACATGTGACAGATACTTTCATGAAGAGTTGATCGAATCAGCTGACAAGAGCAAATGAACCCTTTCTGTGCCAGAGGGGGGACGCAATGTGTGTTTTTATTATGGCGACATGATTAATGTATCTTTTGGTCGCAAGCTCTTTTTCGTCCAACCTTTGAAAAAGATACCATATTAAAGCATAGAGGGAATTACTTAACATTATTATATTTTCTTGAGCATGTTATGGGGTGGTGTTTGGAACTTGCTAACATTAAACTCTTAACGATAGAGCAGAATGAGACTTCATGCACTAAAGCTATCATACATATACTCTAGTATATACCACAAAGTGCAGGAGCAAGACTTCTATGCCAAATTATAAGCACAGAAAATGAGCTGTACTGGCAGATTAACCCCTTAGTGACGGCCGCGTGCAGACGCGGCCGTCACTTAACGCCCGTCTAACATTTTTTTTTTTCTTTATTAGAATCCGGAGTCCCCGAACGGCGTGCAGCCGCGCGGGGATCCGGATTTCCTGGACGTACATGTACGTCCTCTGTCACTAAGTGACACCCACAGAGGACGTACATGTACGTCAATTGTCGCGAAGGGGTTAATTAATTTAGCTTTCAATTTACTTATTTACTTACCTTTGTATTTCTCTTTATCTTTACAGGAATACAAAGTGAGTTTAAACCAGCATCAGTAATCTTGTACATGGATGTGTGCCTGAGAACCAGATTGCTTCACATCAACTTAGACATCCCAAACTGTTTAAACAAATTGGTTCTTGCTTTATGAATACAGGCCCTCTTTCACACAGACACACTGAACAGAAGATAGGATTGTATACACAGCCAGGGAAGTATGCATATATTATGTTTGTTTAAAAGCATCAACTTACAAATGTGTACATGAATTCCTATGAGATTTTTTGAAGCATCACCTTTCCAGTGAATACTGTTAGACTGAAGAGAAACAGATTTACTTTAAATTGTTGTGATCTTTGATAGCATAGCGGTTAGAGTTTTATCCAAAAGAATTCTGTGTTAATCCTCAACTTCAACATATGCTTTTAATAAAAATAACTGAATCAATTATACAGAGCTGCTTTCATTTCTTTCACTAAGGGACCAATTTAATAGGTACACTGTCCTAAGAGCAGTTAGAAACTGCCTTTGCTCCTCTGAACAGAATCCAGTCATCATTGGATGGATTCCATAACATCAATGAAGCACTCCACACACCTAGGCAGACTCCGCCATATCATTTGCCTCAGACTGGACTACAGTCGGCCCCTGTACAATTATTGAGTTAGAAACTATATTACCAAACACAAGGTAGAAGGTTCAAAAACAACCAGTGCTTTTTCCAAATATTATACCAGAAGATATATTAGAAATTACAACAAAAATATGAATATGTTCAAATATATAATAAACAATAATAAACAATAATAATAATAATAATAATAATACACAGAACATGTGTTCATAAAGATAAAGTTAATGTTGTGCAAAGTAGTCAAATGAATGTCACTGTGTACCATATATCAATGTAAAGGATCTTAGAAAACAGCATGTGCTTAAAAACAATGTCTAGAAATCTCATAATCTTTAGTTCACACAATCTAAAGGAATCAGGGCTGGATTTCCCAGTAGGTAGAACAGGCAACTGCCTTAAGCTCCAAATTTTGAGGATGCTTCAACTGTGCTAGCAACACTCACATTCTGAATTGTGGGTGTCACCAGGCCAATCTCAATTTCTCTGCACCAGTTTTATACCCCTTTACAAGCTATTTGTCACAATCCTATTCACGTGCTACCACTCTCTGTGGATTAGCTGTCCATCATTTGAGCTCACTTCTCCTCCTGTTTTTCACCCTGTCTATCATCATTTCACCAGTCTTGATGCACCCCATTGGTCTGCCCACCTTTTTATACCATGCCTGAATGCCAGGAAGATACTTGTTCTTCTAGCCGTATTACATTTCTGAGTTTCCAGTTGTTTGTTGACTCTTGTGTATGACCATGGCTTGCATCCGACCTCGCTGCTGATCTTCGACTTCGATTCCTGGTTCCTGACTGTGGGTTCGGTGTTGAAGGAACATCACCAGTAAGCACTAACACAACACAGTCCAAATTTTTTCAACTGTTGGCCACATGATCAGAAAGCCATAAATGTGAGGGCCATTATTTTTTCTTTTTTTAATCAATAATGATGGTGAATTGTAGTCTGTCATCTATTCAAAAATATGGATTTACTTATTTATTGATCAGGTCAATAACAATACTGATATTTAACATACATCTAATACTGTACTGGCAGGCAGGGGATAAAGTCTTACTGGTCTACTAGCTCATGTTTGCTAGTTAATAAAGTAAAAGTAAAACATTTTTTAAATTTCAGGCAGGTCACACACTGGGTGACCCACAGGCTGCATTTTGGATGCCCATGCACTAACATGTCTTCACCATAATTTCTCCTTCAGTCATCACCAATGCGCACTCATGGCCATCAATCCACTATAACTTCAACAGGTTTACTATTTTGCACTAAACACTTTGACAATGGCTCATTTCCATATGGAAATGCAGGTTAATGAGCCATTGTCATAGTCATGTGGGTGCATTCATATGTTAATGTTCACCACATGCACTAACTCCAATAGCAGGCTCTGCCTCCTGAGGTTCACAGTCTCAACATCAGCTACCTGAGGCTGACAATGTTGGGATTTTCCTGTAGTTTCCTGTACAGTAACAGCCCTCAATCAATCATAAACATATAGGGTTGTCATAATGCTAGCTATGCAGAAGGCATGCCCTCTCTTATATATCACCAGCAGTAGACAACCTTGAAGTGTGAGAAAATACTCTCTGCTTTCCACCTTACTCAGTGTGGTAGTAGAGAGGATCCTCTCAGACTTCAGCACCACAAATAGCATCACTTACTTAACTGTTTGAGTGCCGCAGAGATGCACATTGCACCAACGAACCTTAGTGCAATCCACCTATGTGTAATATCAGACTTGTTCTCTCTGGTGCATCACAAAACATATCAGACAACATAAAAATAAGACAAAAAAATATAAAAAATAAAATAAATAGTGATTGGTAGAGTAAAGCATGTGAATGTTTTGTGAAGTAAAATATTGTGGTTGCAGTGCTGTATTGGAATGCCTCTATGTACTGGCAGGAGATCAAAACATTCACAAAAACATAAAAAGAAACAAAGGCCCATGTCTATAAATGCAAGCTGGAGTTCTTCTGGAGTAAACCAACTGCACCACGGGGGAGAAATAAACATTCCTGTTAAATTAAATTGGGCTTTTGACTGTGTGAATTCTAGAGAGGTTTCAAATGCATTGTGAAGTAATGCCTGGATACCTCTCTAGCATTCAAGGGGTTAAAAAGCTCTATTCAAGTACATGGGAATTTTTTGTCTCTTGTCCGATACAGTGCAACTGGTGTACTCCAGAATAATTACTGTTTATAAATATGGGACAAAGTATCTAATGATAAACTTTATGATTTAAGGCATAGTAACATTTAATATGTAAAAATATATATATATTATAGGTCAAAGAGGAGTATTAATCTATTATATATTTACCATTCTAGTGCCAGAAATTATATAAATAGAATATATATACAATGTCTAAGCTACATTGATAGACTCCAATAGGGGGCTAAGGAGAAAATGATCTACTATACTATGGTAATGTTAAAGGGATAGCAAAGTTTCAAAATAAAAGCAGCTCCAATTAATCTTCATAGTATTTGAGCCATGGAGAGTGTTATTTCAATACTGTCAGAGTTGTAGTTCAAGAGTAATTGAATGATAAAGTATCCCTCTCCCGACCCTTTTATTGATATAACACTGCTCAACTCAGAGCAGCAAGACTGTCCGGATGGAATACAGAGAGGGACAATCTTCAGTGAGCATGAAAAACCTGAAAACCTGTCAAATGGTGCAGGGTCTTCCTTATGCTCACAGTAAGAAGATTGTCCCTTGCTGTGAGCTGTCTAGTCCCAGGACCAGATTCCACATCTGGGAGGGAGGATACTTTATCATTCAATTACTCTTGAACTACAACTCTGACAATATTGAAATAACACTCTCCATGGCCCAAATACTATGAGGATTAATTGGAGCTGCTTTTATTTTGAAACATTACTATCACTTTAATACAGTGCTCTATACAAACACCCATGCCAGTGGAAGGCAGCTCAACCCATAATGTAGTTCACCTCTTTACCCACCGGCACATGGAGGGTCACCAACCCCGTTCTTCAGAAAGATTATAATGCATTAGAGGATACGAGGAGCAGAGTTACACATATTAAACCCTTTGACTGCTGCAAAGGAATCCAGCACATTGGATTGGATACCTCTCTGGTAATCAAAGGGTTAAATATGAGAGCATAGAACATCATGGGAGAAATGAATAGCAACAGTATCAGAGTCATATAATCAGGAATCCTTAGGTCAAATGGATTTCCATCCCACTGTATGAAATTATAGTCCTAAAAAGTGTCTCAAATGTAATTTTGTGAAAACAACTGAATATCACATTGCCCGTGCTATTGCTGGCGACATTTTGACAGTGTTACTTCCTGATGCCTTTTATTGATTTGCGTGGCTTTGCTCCACCCAGTGCTAGCCCTTAAATACTGAGCTCTGTCATTTCTCTGGTGCCCTTTTGTGGTGTTTCCATTGCTAAGCGCTTGCTCCAGTATTTTGTGTGATTCCTGTGTATGACCCAGACTTCCTGACTACTCTGTCTGTATACATTCCTGCTCTGTGTACCGACCCAGATTGGCTGACGTTCCTGCTCTGTGTACTGACCCTGCCTGGCTGACGTTTCTGCTCTGTGTACCGACCCGGATTGGCTGACGTTTCTGCTCTGTGTATTGAACCAGTTTTGGCGGACATTCCTACTCTGTTTATCGTTCAGGCCCGGCTCACTGCTCCATCTAGTATCCGGTTAGGGGCTCCGGTGTCCTCTCTGTCCACGGACAGATCCTCTTTTTGCTGCTCAGGCAACCTTGTTACTGTGTTCCAGTCACCGAATTGTGCCTCGTGATCTGACACACCTGTGTTGTAGATCCCTCCAGTTGCACCACGGTACGCTTGACCTATTACTGCTACAAGCTGAGGTTGGTCTATTCCTGGGTGCCTCAGGCTGTACTCACTATCTGGCAGTCGACTCCAGGTCTGAGCGTTCGTTAACCCCTTGTGGGTGGGTGCCATTACACATTGGGTCACAGTCATTGCAGTCTCAGTTTGGTGTCACTCTGTGCCTACAGTCGCAGTCCTCCATTACTGCTCTGGCAGTCTACCACATGTCCAGGGCCTTCATTTACTGCCATTACACATTGGGTCACAGTCATTGCAGTCTGAGTTTGGCGTTATTCTGTGCCTACAGTCGCAGTCCTCCATTACTGCTCCGGCAGTCTACCGCTTGTCCAGGGCCTTCGTTTTCTCCTGTGGCCTTAGTCGCTATTGTGTCACTCTCTGCATAGTGAGTGTCCTGTGGGCCTCGCGCTTTTAGGACCTGTCTGTCCTCCTGGCCTAATAGCAACCATTTCACTGCTGTCTCATTTGGATTCACACAAACTGTACCTGACCTGTGTCAGTATTATATTGCTTTTATATATATATATATATATATATATATATATATATATATATACAGGGCTTAAAATGTGAAGTCTTTTGCTACTAGCCAGACCTGAAAAGTTACTCGCCACTACAAGCCATAACATACCCACCAGGGCTGAATTTCTACTCTCCAGGGATGAATTTTCACTCACCATTGGCTAGTGGCGAGTGGAAATTTAGAGCCCTGTATATATATATATATATATATATATATATATATATATATATATATATATATATATACTGGACCTGTGTGGGTATTGATTATTGTAACCTGACCTGTGTCAGTATTATATTGTGTACATATATTACTGGACCCGCGAGGGTTATTCTATTTCTGTGTTTTTTCAATAAAACTGTGTTTTATCTAAACCTTCTGTGTCTGAGTGTCCATAAAACCGTAACACTGAAGTCTTATATTTTCTTCTAATCATTTGCTGGTACTAAGCCAGTCAGTCAAATTGAGAGAGATACATATTGCCAATCTGGACCCTCTTAAATCACATATGTAATAGTTACATCTAAGGAGAAGCAGCCCTATCATAAAGGAGATGTTTAATTAGCAACACCTGGTATAATAAATTATATACCTAGGTTCTATGCCCATCTGTAAATGCATACACATCTCTTATCTTAGCCTAGCAATTGACCCTTAATCCTTTAACTATCAAGGGGGTTCCATATTTCTGTCCAGGGGCTGGATTCTATTACAGGTGCTAATTCTATCACTGCTTTTATCTCCAGTTTTCCCTATAGACTTCAATAGGAAAATGTTTGATAAAAGGGTGTTAACATTTAGCACCTGCAATAGAATCTAGCCCCAGGTATATAATAATACACACATAGTTCATTTGCTCATTTAATCATCTAGGGAATCTGGTGCCGAGTTGGTGAATCCAATGTTCTTTCCGGCATATTAGACATTTCCTCATCCCTCCATTTTAAGTTGCCATGGTATGTCTGGCTTCTAGGAAGTGGTTAGACAAAAGTTTATTTGTATAGGATTGTAGTGGATCATTTGAATCAGTATGTCCCGTCTTCATTTTTATAACAAAACAAAGGTTGTTGCTTGAAAACTGGTGGTAATGTTTGGTCTGTGGATAATACCTCCCAATCTTTCCATACACTTCACTATATGGCCTGGCTTGCTAGAAAAAATAATCTGTTAATGGTCTTTTTCATATCTTTTTTTCCTTAAAGGGATAGAAATGTTTCACAATAAAAGCAGCTCCAATTAATCTTCATAGTATTTGGGCCATGTAGAGTGTTATTTCAGTACTGTTAGAGTTGTAGTTCAAGAGTATTTGAATGATAAAGTATCCCTCTTCCTCACCCTTTACCTAGTGTAAGCCACCTCCCTCAGATGGGGAATCTGGTCCTGGGACCAGACAGCTCACAGCAAGGGATGGTATTCTTACTATGAGCATAAGGAAAACCCTGCTCCCCTTGACACATTTTTCCTTAAGCTCACTGTAGAATGTCCCTCTCTGTGATCCATCACGACAGTCTTGCTGCTCTGAGTTGAGCAGTGTTACATCAGTAAAAGGGGAGGGAGGCGGTACTTTAACATTCAGTTATTCTTGAACTACAACTCTGACAGTATTGAAATAACACTCTCCATGGCCCAAATACTATGAAGATTAATTGGAGCAGCTTTTATTGTGAAACATTACTATCCCTTTAAGGAAAAAAGATATGAAAAAGACCATTAACAGATTTTTTTTTCCACATTCAATGCAAAAAGCCATGCCATATAGTGAAGTATGTGGAAAGATTGGAAGGTTTTTGTGAAACATTACTATCATTTTAAAAGAGCTAACTGCAACTACATAAGTGTTATTTTACAAATGTTTTTTCTAGTCACTGTTGCTTATAACCCCTGGTTTGCCAATCTTGAAGACAGTTTCTTGATCTGTTCCTGTGCCTTTCTGCTGCATACTGAGTTATTTGTTCTAATCCTGAGCATCTGGGAGTAAGTTATTTCTTCCCTTGTGAGTAAAATTGTGCTGTGATTTGTGGGTATCCTAAAATTTGTAGTACCTAAAGATTTGTTATCATGGAAAATAGTGATAACTAAAAAACTGACTTGTAAAAACTGACTGTATTCTGTAGTGAACAGTACAATGCTTGAAAAATTATTCAATGCCTCAATGAATTCAGTAAGAGAAGATGGTTTGCCAATCCAGATAAATAATAGTTCATCAATATAATAAAAACAGCATAGGAGCTGGTGGGAATATACTCCATAGATATATTCAGTCTCATATTGTTTCATAAATAGATCACTATGAGATGGAGCAACCTTTGAACCCATAGAAGTACTAGTCTTTTGTAGATAATATGTGCTTGAAATGAAAGAAATTGGAAGTGAGACATAACTGCATTAGAAATTTGGTTGGTGGATAAGTGGGATCTCTATACTTAATGAAAGAAAGTTTTACTACCCTTAGACCCTCTTCTAAGGGAATAATGGTATATAAGATCTGGACATTTATAGTTAATAGGAAGTACAATGTTCATATTTGGACACATTTACATATTTAGAGATGAGATACACCATGAGTGCGTTGGATGCCTCTCTGGCACTAAAGGAGGAATACTATAATAGATTAAGATTTGTCTTTGATCTGTGTGTCTGCACTCTCTAGATTTTAGAAAAGGTTGAACAAAGCATAGGCAGTGTTAATTAGAGGTCAACATTTCTGTGATCTCTGTCACCTTTATCAATAGAAAACAAAATGTGTGAACGGCATCTCTCTGCACTTGAATAGAGACCCAGGCTGTGATGAGACAGCCTGCTCAGTGCTCAGGTCTCTTGCATTGATGTTGGAGATAAGAAACATAATTCTATTTATAAACAGCACTATGGCATGGATGTTAAGGTGTTAATGTTGTGTTGATAAAGGCACTATTAAGCTTCCTCTTTTTTGTTTTTCAGCATTACAGGGATCTTATCTTTCCCAGGTAGAAATGCAAATATACACACCCTTCTATCTATATTGTTTTTATTGTATATAACACATATTTATCTCTTTTATTGCTCCACAAAGTTTGCAAGGACACGTTTGTTATACATGATTCTCAATGGACTTATGCAAGCATAAACATAAAATGCTACACTTATTTTTAAGTTTAACTACTTTCTTCAAGGAGTGGTAAGCCGTTTTTATGAAAAATGTAAACTGTATGATTTTACTGCTGAGTAGTGCAAAGGTTCTCCCCATTGTTACTGTTGCAGTTTATGGAAAGCTTATAGCTCAGCTGTACATAGACAACGATATTAAAGGGATAATAATGGTTCACAATAAAAGCTGCTCAAATTAATCTTCATGGTATTTGGGCCATGGAGAGTGTTATTTCAATACTGTCAGACCTGTAGTTTAAGAGTAATTGAATGATAAAATATCCCCCTTCCTGCCCCTTTTACTGATGTAACACTGCTCAGCTCAGAGCAGCAAGACTGTCCAGGTGGATTGCAGAGAGGGACAATCTTCAATTAGCATAAGGGAAAAACCAGTCAAGGGGGACAGGGTTTTCTTTGTGTTCAAAGAAAGAAGATTGCCCCTTGCTGCAACCTGTCTGGTCCCAGGACCAGATTCCACATCTCTGGGGAGGTGGCTTACACTAGGTAAAATGGGCAGGAGTGGGATACTTTATCATTAAATTACTCTTGAACTACAACTCTGACAGTATTGAAATAACACTCTCCATGTCCCAAATACTATGAAGATTAATTGGAACTGCTGTTTTTGTGAAACATTACTATCCCTTTAACGTGTCAGCTGACAGCAAAGCAATCTTTGACTCTCAGCAAACATATCTATCTATCTATCTATCTATCTATCTATCTATCTATCTATCTAATATGTCTGTAAGGATTTACTGTCCCTTTAATACTGAATGCCGTTTCACCCACATTCTTTAGACCTTGTTTGCGATTGCATAGGAGGCCCTATGTTCGACAAAAACTGAAGTAAATGTGAGGTAAACCTTCTGCATCATAGGTAACAAACAAAAATTCCAATTGATTAAAAGAATTTTTTTTAAACCCTTGAATGACAGATGTCCCTAATGCATAACTTCACAAAGGTCTGTACAACTCCCTGCCACTCAAGTATTTGAAAGCCACATTTAAATCAGTGGGGGTTTTTGAGAATCAATATGTATCCCATAGTGTAGAGCTATTTAGCCCCCAAATGAATCCAGATTGTTTTGAACATATTGCTCTTTGACCTAGATTATTGTTTGTCACAATAATAAGTATGTAAGTAGGAAAAGAGAATGAGCATGTTAGCACACAGAGATGGTGTGATAAAGCCACCATGTATTAAAGCGATAGTAATGTCAGAAAAAGTATTAACTATATGGTAGATATAATTAAAATAGAGTACTTGCACTTATTCGTATCTCTCAGACCGTTATGGTTTGAGAGAAATAGGAAAATAAAGTTCTCTGCTCCCAACCCTTTCTGCTTCACGAGCTGTAAAGTTGTCAGAAGCAGATTCTGGTTCCTGGATCAGATGGCGGCTCTTCAGCAGTGCCGACATAACAATACCCAAAAATAAATACTTAATCAGAACGGTCTACAACGTGTGCCTGATTTGCAAGCACATGTTGTAGACCATTTCGATGAAGTATTTATCTTTAGATATCGTTATATCGGCACTGCTGAAGAGCTGCGTCTGGTCAAGCAACCAGAATCTGTTCTGACAGCTTTACACTTCGTCAAACAGAAAGGGGAGGGAGCGGAGAACTTTATTTTCCTATAGCTCTCAAACCTTAACGGTCTGAGAGATACGAATAAGTGAAAGTACTCTCTTTTAATTATATCTACCATATAGTTAATACTTTTTTCTAACATTACTATTCCTTTAACCATTTGAGTGCCAGAGTGGCATCCAACACATTGCAACGCAATGCGTTGGATATCTCTCTGGCGCTCAAAGGGTTAAAGTTTTATCTTGCTTTTGCCTCAGTAATTAGTGCTCTGTAAACAATTTTCTACAAGCATTGAATTATCAGAAGGAATGCAATTATCTGTCAGTTTTATTCATGTGAAAGATATTGACCAATATATTTTAAAACTCTCTAAAGCTTTTATGTGGCTCATTATCAATTGTGCCAAGTATTTTATTTTTCTTACCATATTTATCTGTATTTTCCTTTAATTTTGCTACATTCTTTGTGGCTTATTTTCTTAAAAAAAGTATTAATTTAACCACTAATTCTATTAAGCTAAATGGTTCAGATTTTTGTTAGAACTTCACAGCTGCATTTTCACAATTTATGGACTAGGATTCTAAGCCTGACATTTGAGTCAGGAAAAGAGAGTTTTTCCAGAAACAGAATAATGTTTTCATAATTATGTTTAAACATCTTAAAGCTTCTTAAAATATATGAACGAGTGTTTTATGTCACAGGAAACGGATGTGTGAAGGCACTGCAAGATTATTGCAATATGTGTGTAACATTAGATCATATTTAAATTTGTAAACATTAATGCCATTCATGTGGATAAGTGCCTAATTTATCAGTGGCAAGAGCCCTTGCTAAAGGTGATAGATGTTATTAATGGTTTTCACTATGACACAAAATAAACTTTATGGACGTTCTGGAACCATTGGCCCATATGTATAAAGAAAATAGGAAATATTGTTGTGTAAACGCAGTGCAGTATTGGGGAAATAAATATTCCCTAAATGGCCACTGTTTTTTTTGTTGTTGTTTTTTTTTTACATTTTAAATCAAGTTTATTAAAAAACAGAAGTTCCATAATAATATATGGTATACAATAAATTAGTCATAATATAACGTCAATTTCTGAAACATATTAGTTACAAGAAGTCATACATGAGCAAGCAAATATAATTGCTTGTAATAGTCAGGGTTCTGAGCTGTAAGTAACTGAGCTAGCTAATTTAAGTACCTAGCAGTTCCCTCACTCCCAGCTGAGAGACAACAAGATCTGACATGCTACAGTCAAGAGATAAGGGGGAACCACTTCTGTGCCAACATAGTAAGTAACATGGGTAGTAGAAGGTTAGAGCCAAAAGGTCGAGTTTAGAAAACTGAGTAAGAATTAAGGATGAGAAAACAAAACAAAAAATGAGGGTTCTGAGGGGGGTGGGGTGAATGGGGTGGTGAGAGGGGTTCTGTGCTGAGTAGGGATGTTCTGTGGATTAAATGTTTGGCTGGGCCATGAGCAGTCATCTCTGAGACACCAATTTCTACATGTAACACAGTGTACATTGAACCATTGAGATATCAATTGAGGTAGTCCTGGTGATATCAAATAGACTTGTGCGATTTGGGTTGGTGACATTCAGAATTTGACGAAAATGGGGTCTTTCGGCGACATTCGGACCTTCCGACAGGCAAGGGTCATTTGCCAAAAAAAAATGAATCTGACTAGCCCTGGTTCGAATGTTGTTGAAACTTTTGGAAATTTGGCGACTACTACCTGTAATTGATTACTTTCCCTACATACTTTCCCTCCATGTCTCTACTCCAATTAGCTTCTCCGTTTTATGCGCTACTTTCCCGCTTTGTCTCTATTCCAGTTGACTTCTTTGTTTCATGTTGGGAGTTGGACTACTGACACAGACATCCAGGCAGACAGCCTGCATTTCCTCATTGTGTTGTTGGAGCTCAGAGAGAGAACAAGGAGATAGAGAGTGTTGTGTAGGCAGGGAGTTAGCATTAGGCATAGGCATGCAGCCATCATTAGTGCCTTATTGACACTGCAAGGGAGAGTCATCTTTGTTCCTGTGCAAAAAATTAAAAATATTAGGGTTTTGTTTTAATAATTTTCAGATTGACACATCAGCCAGTCTCACAGTTCTGCAGGCAGGCCTAGTTCCTTATTACCACCGCAAGGGAAAGTCACCTTTGTTTCTGTGTTAAATATTAAAATTAATATAAGGGCTTTGTTTGAATAATTTTCAGAGTGACACAGCCAGTCTCACAGTTGTTGTGTGGCCAGGTATCACAGTGCCTGTGATTCTCTGTCACTCTTACTTGTGGTTCGCTCTGATTTGCTGAGCCAGTTTGGCCCGCCCCTGGTGACCTTCTTATGCCTGGCCCAGACATCTGTCAGATGCCCTTTCGTGGTGTTTCTGAGCCAGTAGTGCTGTTGCTGTGTTCCTGTGTTCCGGATTCTCGTGTACCGACTTGGCTTGTCCTGACTACGCTCCAGTGTTCCTGATCGTGTTTGACCCGGCTTGTCTGTGAACCACCTCCGTTTCCTGACCCGGCTTGGCTGACGTTCCTACTCGTGTATGACCCGGCTTGTATGACTACCTCCTGGGTGCTACGACCTGGCCCGGCTGATTTCCTGCTCCGAGATCAACTTCCAGCCTGTTCCATTGACCTCTGTTCCCGTTGTCGCCGCCGCGACATTTTTCACCTGCTGTTGCCAGCTGCCTTGTGATCACTCTAGCCTTGTGTTGTCTTTGATCAGTGCAGTGTCCCGTTGTCTTGCAGAGCTGTGCATTCCTCCGTGAGCCTCACTACACTTGCAGAGCTTCAATACCTTGCAGAGCCTTGTGTTTAAATGTGCATATTAACCCTTGTAGTGCTGCTTTACTCTCGCTACCTTGATTCCCAGTATAGAGCCTCACTCGCTGTGCTACGTCTGCTGAGTTGGCCACTTACCGACGGCGACTCTATCTATCCTACTGCAGAGTAGTCACGTTATGTTGGTCCGGTAGGGCGTCATTGGCTCTCACTTTTACGTTAGTTACTGGGCGATATCTACTGTGGCCTCTGGGCTCGTGTGGCAGCAAAGGGAAGGCTCAAGCTCTGGCAGGTTCTCGTTGTATACGCCCGTGGGGGCTATTGGCTCTATCACTGCTATTTCTGGTCTCCGGTTAACGCCTGTGGAGGCTATTGCCAGCTCTTGCATTGCAGTCCGGTTTCCGTTACGCCCGTGGGGGCTATCCACACTCGCACTCGCAGAAGCAGTCTTCCTGTTAGGTACGCCCGCGGGGGCTATTTGGATTTCTGTTCTGCTTAAACTATTTGGTCATTTCGGCTAGGCATTTACATTTCCAGAACACTGTGAACTGTCTCTATCAGCACCTCCTTTTAACACCTAGGGCGTGTCAAACCACCACATCTGAGACTGACTGATTTATGCTCTTAACCCTTTGGGTACTGAACACCATTCTCTGTGAAGAGATATTGTATGTCAATTATACTGTGCATTGACTCTCTGTGTTATATCAGTCATCACTGTGTATTTATTCCTGCTGCCTCTAGAGGGCGTTCGTTTGCATTATTTGCTATTAAAATAAAATTATGTTTTATTTTACCAACTGGTCTGAGTGTCCTAAAAACCGTTACACCAGGTTTTTAAATTTTAAAGCTATTATAGTTCACTACCTACCTATCTTTCATGGATTTGAGTCTTAGTGAACAACCTGATGTTCTCCTCCTGGTACTAGCTGCAGTGACCCAGCAACCACCAACACCACTACAGTGATGTTGCTTTCAAGCAGAGCTAGCAGCAGTAGACAGGCAAAGAAGAGTACTTTGAGAAGTACTAGTCAGACTCAGCAGCAGCACTCCAAACCAAAAACTAGAAAGAATAAGGGAACTGCATGTCGTTGTACCTCTACTAGCAGGGTAGAGAGGTCCAGGCCCTCCTCTGAGACCATGAAGCAGCCATCACCGGTGTCTCATCAGCTGTTTGGTGATGATCCCCCCCAGAACCACCTGCACAATGACTGGTGCCACTGCCAGTTTAGTCACCACCACCGCTACAGCCAGTTCTGTAAACCTGGGGATATCTAGTGTATGTAACACTACTGGTCAGACACTGCAGGCAGTATCAACATGGGATTTTTATAGTGAATGTCCGTGTAAGCAGCCCAAATGGACATTTTTGCAATATTTGGAGAAAATTTCTCCTGCCACTACTGTCACTGCCACTTAAAGCATATCTTCTTCAGAAAAGGTTATTGAGGGAGATAGCTTACTGTAGCCACCAGACAGAAGAGGGAATTGAGCAGGGCTCCTCAAAATCTGCTGCTGATGATGATTTTACTTCCTGTCAAAACCTACAAGAGGTAGAAGAAGAATCTGAGGAATCAAGGCCTCCTAAGCTTGATGTGTCCCCTGAGCTTTATTTTTCCAGTGACCTTGATTATTCCCCTGAGCTTAATTTTTCTCCTGTTTCCCATAGTACGCCTCCTGTTTCTCCAGTTACACTTGTGTCTTCTATTGACGACTCAACACCTGCCTCTCTAGTTCAATTTGAGTGTCCCAGCCAGGTAGTAGCTGCTAGTGTCTCCGCCACCAGTACCACTGTTACTCCACTATCCTCCTCCAATCCCAGTCCCAACATCCCTGCTGCCATCTTTAGGTCTACTGGTACCCCTGTAACAGTATGTAGAAAGAAAAAGCAAAGTGAGGTTGATCCAGCATGTGAAGATCAAGAACGTGTCAACTCAGTTTCTTCTTCTCCACAAATTTCCAGAATCATCTGTCTCTCCAAAGTGTGGGATCATTTTGGCACACTTGGCGATGGCCGGCTAGCGAAATGCAAATTGTGTGACAGGGAAGTCAGCTGTGGGAAGGTGTTGGATCATCTAACCACCTCTGGGATGAACCAACACATGAACAACTACCACAAGTCAGTGTTGATTAGTGCAGAAAGTGGCACTACTGCATATACTAGTGTCACACTCACCGCCATAGGCAGGGGAAAGGGCAGAGGGATCATGCCACAACTGGTCCTAAGAGCAGACAGTCACAGCCCATTCTGTCAGAGACTTTGTCCTGGGGGAGCATAGAGGGTTAACTCTAATAGTAGAAATTAACTGAAATTCTGTTTAAAATGTGTTCAGATTCTCTCCTCTTTAAGATAAAGAAATAACAAACTGACAGTAATGGTGATAAATTGAGTTTGCCAGACAGTCTTGGTGTCTAGAAAATAATTTTATCTTATGAGAAAAATACTCCCCTATGAGAACGTCTAAAAAATGGCAGATTTATATGACGTTTAATGCCCTCTTATATACATCATTGATGACATAAAACTGATTATATGTAAGATGTTAAGTAGAGTAAGAGTGCCCTCTAGAGTCTTGAGAGCATCATGACTGGGGTATCCACATTCCGTGAATAATTAGGGATATATTAATATCCAATCAGGGCATACTGGTGATGTCACGGTATTATGAGATGGATCTTTGTCCAATCATTAGAAAGAGGTGGGGATTACTGATAAGGCAAAAATTGCCAATATAATGCCAAAATATACTTAGTTCAGGCTTGATTTCCTGAAAAAGAAAACTCCTGGGAGATTCCTGGCAAAAGAAGGCTTTGCTGATTAAATTCCTAACCACACCTTATAACTTCAAGAATCCACACTGATTGAGCTGGTAATTATATTTTATTTATTCTAATTCTGCCTAATTTCAAAATAAGTATATTTCCTCAATATTTGAGGAAAATTATACACATATATATATATATATATATATATATATATAAATATATATATTTCCCCATAGAAGCCTGGCCAGTTTTATGGAAAATATTATAATCAGCTATATTTAGCATAGTCATTAAGAAATTACGCATAATTAATTAATTAATTAATTTTTATAAATTACCAGAGAGATCATAAAATAGATATGGCAGTGAGACATATTTATCCTTGTGTATATTGGTTAATATAATTTTGGTATGTCTAGAATATTGTGTTTCTGGTAAAATTATAATAGCTAATATTTAATCAAGGGAATTCTTGGAATTCATTAATTAACTCTCTAACTGCTGTTTGTCTATTTATTTGTGGTGTGCATTCTAAAGTTCTTTGTGAGGGTACTAGGCTTATATTTTGTAAATTAGAGGTATTCATTTCTAATAGACAAAATAACTTCTGGGTGTGGCACCTATTTTAAACGAGTGGATTAACCCTTGGAGTGCCTATAGGTTTTATATATGTTGCTGTAGTCAAAATTATGATATATGTTGCATTACTAGACATATGCTACTGGATTAATTCTGGTAGATTATTTGTATAATCTTTGATTGACTATATTAATTGCAATTTATATATTTTATTCAGAGGTAAGCAATATTGAATTCAGTATATAATTAAATTATAGTGATTTAAATCTGGGATTCTATTCCAGTTATTCACTAAATTTGATTATTATTGATATATGATACAAGGAATTGTTAGAGGAATTATTTAATTCATCTCACAATACCCCTTACATCATCATTGGCATAGTCTATACAGTTTCTGGGGCAGAGGTATTAAGAGACACTGTGGCCAACTGTATTATATTAATTGTAAGAATCAATTAACCTGTTCTATGCTACTGAATGCAATTATTGTTATTATACCTCTGAATATACCTATGTGTGGTTAACCCTTGCACCGCTGGTAATCCTTATGGTAATAAGTGTGGTTTGATTTTCTATGTGCCTATTATAATTGCTAATCACTTATATATTTCATTGTTACTGATACTTGTTATATATATAGTATATTGTATTTTAATAAAATATATATTTTTGCACAAATATGAAGGATTGATTCTTGTGATCAATTCATTACTGTGAAGTAGTGTCAGTACATATTAAAGATAAAGTTCTCGAATTATTTTATTGTCAATTGCCTATTTAAGTGAAGAAATCCAGCCTGAGTGGTTCTCTGTTTTAACCCTTTGGATACCTTCATATAAATAGTCCGACAATTCCAATATCAATACTGGCTACACTGGAAGATTTTGGTGGGTTTCATTCAAAGGGGTTGTGCAGACAGCAGTCCGGAGGTTATAGTAGGCAGACTGAGTCTAATGCACCCGGAGGCAATAGGGAGAGCAGCAGTACAGCAACGCAACCTGAGACAGCTGATAGGTGCAAACGGATAGGTCGAGCAACCACAAGTACCCAGTGAAGCAAGGCAGAATAGAGTGTAACCGGGGTAACAGTGAGGCACTGACCTAAGTAGCGTAACCGGAGGCAATGGGAAAGAGCAGACTGACAGGAGAGCCACCACTAATGACCGTTGAGGCACAGGCTGTATAGTAACAAACGGAGGGTACAGTGAGGCACAGGCTATAAGGTAGAGCAACCGGAGGCAGCAGATATGTGTAGACTGAGAGGTGGTAGAACCGCTAGTGACCGTAAAGCACAGGCTGTATAGTATGCAAACGGAGGCTGCAGGGAGGCACAAACTGAAAGGTAGCGCAACTGGAAGCAACTGATAAGTGCGGACTGGCAGGCAACCCTAAGGCAAAGGCAATAGACACAAGACTGGGACAACAGAAGCACTAGCGATAAGCGGACGCTAGGCGAGTAGCCAAAGTCTGGAACGGTACACAGAGAGTGGTAGTCAGCCAAAGCCTGGGTCGGTACACAGAGAGCGGTAGTCAGCCAGAGCCTAGATCGGTACACAGAGGGCGGTAGTCAGCCAAAGCCTGGATCGGTACACAGAGATCGGTAGTCAGCCAAAGCCTGGATCGGTACACAGAGAGCGGTAGTCAGCCAAATCAGTCAAGGAATTGTAGTCAGGTAAGCCGGGCCAAAAACAATATGGGCAGCGAAGACAGGAGCAAGGTCAGACGAAACTGGATCATACATGGAACAGGAACACAGCAACAAAGTCTGGTCAGGAACACCACAAAAGGGCACTGGCATAGTGACAGGAGGGCGTATATAAAGGCAAGCCCTGGGAGGGGTTGAAACCCCAGAGCCAATAAGAAGCAGCCAAAGCAAACCCGGAAGTAGGAATGTCGCTCAGGCAGAATCATGGGCACCGTGATAGAAATATACTTAGTCCCCCAGTGCTCTCAATTGGCCCCCCAGCTCATGGAGCAAATTACATTTTTGAAAGTCAACCTGCCAAAGCTGGGTTATCCTGCTCTCAGGTTTGATGGATATTAGAAGAAAAAAGTACCACAGTACCATAATATACTGAGCGCTCCAGCTTACCCAGCTCTAGAACCATGGTAGGTGGGCAGAGAACACCCCCCTGACTTGGTGGGACGTGGTGGGGGATTTAAAGTCTACATTGTTGTCCCACTATACAGGTTGTTCATTCTGGCTCTATTGTTTTTCATCTCTTGTAAAAAAGTCTGCTGTATCTCTACTGAGTCCTGACTTCTCCGGTTTTCTGCAGTTTGCTGCTGGCTACATCTCCAGTGTTGCTGTCATCCTGAGTCCGTCTCATACCAGTCATCCTCAGTTTTGTAGTCTCTTGTAAAAAAGTCTGCAGTATCTTAACTGAGTCATGCCTGATCCAGTGTTCTGCAGTTTGCTGCTGGCTACATCTCCAGTGTGTCATAGCTTACCTTGTTTCCAGTACCGCCGCTTCAGCGATCCTCGGCATCTTTCCACGCATCATCTGCAGGCGCGAGGCTTCAGAGTGAAGCAGGCCTCTGTTTTATGCCATGCTTCCTGTATTCTCCTCCCACCTACTTCCTTCTCTCGAGTCTACTCCTCCTACCTACTTCCTGATTAGGGGTTTATAGGGCAGTCTGAGTCCTTACTCAGTTGCCCTTGCATTGTTGTGCTAAGCAGTTCTATACCTTGGGCTCTGTGTATGATCCGCTTGTCTTCCATCCAATCTGGATGGAAGGACTTTATCTTTACTGTGGTAAGGCTGGACGTCTGTTACGGTCCCGTCCGATTCGTCCTGAGAGACACACGAATTTAAGACCCGGTCGGAGACAGATTATAGGGGGCATTTCATTGTGTCCAGAAAAATTTTTGGATAAGCCCATGTTGAAGTCCTGCATTTATTGGGCAAACAAGCCTGCCTCAGTTCCAGCATTACTGGACACGGGGGCTGCTGGCTGCTGTATGGATGCGGAATTTGCAGCCAGTAAGAATATTCCATTGTTGCCTGTTGCTTCCCCTCTATCACGGTGCCTGTGATTCACTTGCGACATGCCTACTTCCAGGTTTGTCTTGGCTGCCTCTTATTGGTTCTAGCTGGCTAGCCCCTCCCAGGGCTTGCCTTTATATACACCCTCCTGTCACTAGGCCGGTGCCCTTTCGTGGTGTTCCTGACCTTACGTTTATTCTGTGCTCCTGTTCTGTGTATGATCCGGTTTTGTCTGACCTTGTTCCTGTTCCGCTCTCTGTGTACCGATCCAGGCTCTGGCTGACTACCGCTCTCTGTGTACCGATCCAGGTTTTGGCTGACTACCGCTCTCTGTGTACCGACCCAGGCTTTGGTAGAGCCTTTGCTATTCCTTGTCACACCAGTTACCAGGCTGCCTTACCCAGTATTCAGTAAGGCCGGTAGAGCCTTTGCTATTTCTTGTTGCACTTGTTACTAGGCTGCCTTACCCGGTATTCGGTAAGGCCAGTAGAGCCTTATTATTATTATTATTATTATTATTGCTATCTGTATAGCCCTGACCTGTGTCAAACTATCTTACTGTATTCTGTGAGTTTGGACCCGTGTAGGGCCTTGTTTCACTTTATCTTGCCTAATAAAGCTTGTCTATTTTATCCTACCAAATTGTCTGAGTGTTCAGTAAAACCGTGACACCTTGTGGCTGTAGAAGCCATTGATGGTAGACCATTACAGCCCTCACACATTACTCATGAGACAGCCTTGTTAACCCTGAGGGTGGGAGCCCTGCATATTGAAACCCTGAAGTTTCAGATGATTAATTCTCCGCACCACGCCATGGTCCTGGGGTTTCCCTGGGTACAAAAACATAACCCCAGGATAGATTGGCACACTTGTGATGTTTTGGCCTGGTCCCCACAAGAAGTCTTGTTTATCTTGTCCCGTTAGAGTCACTCAAGCTTCGACTCCACTCCTTCCAGAGGAGTATACGTCATTTATAGACATTTTCAGCAAAAGTCAGGCCGAGGTCCTACCCCCACATAGGCCGTATGATTGTTCTTTGGAATTGTTGCCTAGCACTACACCTCCAAGGGGCCATATATACCTCTTGTCTGTGGAGGAAAATAAGGCCATGGAGGAATATGTGTCTGATGCACTGGCCAGAGCATCATTCGTAAATCTACATCCCCAGCTGGTGGTGGATTCTTTTTTGTCAAGAAAAGGATGGAGAGCTACATCCATGGACTTACTTTCGTGGTTTGAACAAACTGTTAGTTAAGAATATGTATCCTATCCCCCGATCACTGAACACTGTGACCATATCAAAGGATCTAAAATATTCACGAAACTCGATCTGAGAGCCGAGTACAATTTGGTGCGGATTAAAGAAGGGCATGAGTGGAAGACAGCATTCAATACACGGAGTGGGCACTATGAATACTTGGTTATGCCCTTCGGGTTGTGTAACGCTCCAGCTGTCTTCCAGGAGTTCATAAATTATGTTTTAGGAGAACTCCTTCAAAGTTGCGTGGTTTTGTATTTGGATGACATCCTAATTTACTCTCCTACATTGGAGACACATCATTCGGGTGTATCCAAAGTCCTGAGCCTATTATGTGAGAACAAGTTGTTTTGTAAACTTGAAAAATGTGAATTTCACAAATCTCAAGTAAGATTCCTGGGCTATATCATTTCTGCTTCCGGGTTCGACATGGACCCTCATAAATTGTCTGCAGTAGTAAATTGTCCGCATCCTATAGGACTCAAAGCGATCCAAAGATTTCTGGGATTTGCAAATTACTACCGAAAATTCATTAAGAATTTCTCTACTATTGTAAAACCTCTGACTGACATGACTTTCAAGGGGGCCAAAACCTCGGAATGGTCACAACCTGCTATTATGGCTCTTGAAAGTCTCAAGGCAGCCTTCACTGCAGCTCCAATATTGGCGCATCCCAATCCCTCCCTGCCCTTTACCCTGGAGATGGATGCATCCGAAATCACAGTGGGTGCTCTGTTGTCCCAGCGCTCAGCTCCTGGTGAGGCCTTACGTCCATGTGGGTTCTTCTCTAGAAAACTGTCCAAAGCTGAAATGCTTTACCAAATTGGGAACAGAGAATTATTGGCAATTATGCTGGCCTTGAAAGAATGGAGACATCTGCTGGAGGGCACTAAATCTCCTGTCTTGATTTTGACAGACCAAAAGAACCACATTTATCTTTCTGAAGCCAAATGCTTGTCTTCCAGGCAGGCCAGAATGGCACTGTTTCTGTCTTGCTTTAATTTTGTGGTTTCCTATCTACCTGGCTCAAAAATGTGAGGGCAGACACGTTGTCTCGCCAGTTTTATAGCCCATCCAGGCAAGAGGTTCCACCTTCTCCGATCATTCTGGCTGATCGTACCCTTGCTACAATTCGTACCTGTATTACTTCTCCTCTAGGAAAGGAGATTCTAGCAGCCCAAGACTCTGCTCCAATGGAGAAACCTGACTGTCATTGCTTTGTTCCAGCACAGTTGTGCATTAAGCAGCTGGAGACATATCATTCCTCAAAAGTTGCTGGCCACATTGGTCGAGACCAATTAATATGGTTCTTGTCACGAGTATTTTGGTGGCCTAGTCTCCGGGCCGACTGTACTGCTTTCATGGCTGCATGTACGACTTGTGCTTAAAACAAGTCGCATAGACACCTGCCAGTTGGTTTGCTTCAGCCAGTGGCCAATGGGGAACGCCCCTGGTCACATCTATCCATTGACTTTATGGTCGAACTCCCAAGTTCCATGGGTTGTACAGTCATTCTGATGATTGTGGACAAATTTTCTAAGATGGCTCACTTTGTGCCACTTAAAGGGTTACCATCCACGCAGTAATTGGCAATGGTATTCAGTAAAGAGGTCTTCCATCTCCATGGCATACCTAAAGTAGTTGTGTCCGAGAGAGGAAGCCAATTTGTGTCCCGATTCTGGAGGTGTTTCTGTTCTCAAATGGGTATCCAATTGGTATTCTCCTCCTCGTATCATCCACTGTCCAACAGTGTGGCAGAAAGGTCAAACCAAGCCTTGGAACAGTTTCTCTGCTGCTATATCTCTGACCATCACGATAACTGGGCTACCCTGATACCTTGGGCGGATTTTGCCCGGAATAGTGCTGTTAACTCTTCCACAAAGAGTTCCCTGTTTTTTGTTAATTATGGGTTCCAATCCTCGGCTCTCCCCTTCCAAGCACAAGAAATTACGGCTCTGGATGAGCTGTACAGGTACAGCATACCCTATGTGATTCCATGCAGCAACAAAAAAGGCAGGCTGACCGTAGGTGACTGCCGACACCTACCTTCCAGATAGGAGACAGAGTGGGGTTGTCTTCCTGTAACTTGCACCTCCAGATTCCTTGTAACAAATTGCTCCTCAATTTGTCTGTGCAAAATTAACCTGGTGGCTTCTGCATTGGAACTTCCAGCCAATATGCGCATCTATAATGTCTTCCATGTCTCCCTGCTGAAGCCCTTGGTCTGCAACCGGTATACCTCTGCTCCTGTCCGTCCTGCTCCCGTGAGAGTTGCAGATCACAAGGAGTATGAAGTTCAAAATATTCTGAACTCCCGTTTGGTTCAAGGGCACCTACAGTACTTTACTCATTGGAAGGGATACGGTCCAGAGGAGCGCTCCTGGGTTCCAGCTAGTGATGTTCACACTTCTGTTTTAGTGAGCAGATTTCATGCGCGATTTTCTGACAAACCCCGACCAGCTCCGCGGAGGGGGGGCCTTTGAGGGGAGGTTACTGTCATTGTCCTTGTTTACAACGCCACCACTTCAGCGACACTCGGCGTCTTTCCATGCGTCATCTGCAGACTCGAGGCTTCAGAGTGAAGCAGCCCTCTGTTTTGTGCCATGCTTCCTGTAGTCTCCTCCTACCTACTTCCTTCGTCTGAGCCTGCCCCTCCTACCTACTTCCTGAGGAGGGGTTTAACGGGCAGTCTGAGTCCTGACTCAGTTGCCCTTGCATTGTTGTGCTAAGCAGTTCTATACCTTGGGCTCTGTGCTAAGCAGTTCTATACCTTGGGCTCTGTTTATGATCCGGTTTGTCTTCCATCCAATCTGGTGCTGACCTGTGGCTCTGTCTGACTATTCTTTTTGCTTCTCTATAGTGGGCAACCAATCTGGTGCAGACCTGTGGCTCTGGCTGACTAACTGAACCATGTATGATCTGGCTTGTCTGATTACCCTCTCTGGTGCTGACTTGTGACTCTATTCTAACATTTGTCCCCTGTACCTAGCAGACACCCAATCTAGTGCAGACCTGGGGCCCTGGCAGACTTGCTCTGATCCTGACTGCAGGCGTGAGTCAGGCATTAGTTTCCCTTTACTGACTGCAGACGTGAGACAGAGATCTCTCCATATTGAAGGCGGCTGGCTTGAGTCAGTAGTACCGCTACGTCGGATCAAGATCCTGTGTTCCTGGTCCTGTGTTCCTGCTCCTGGTTCCTGCTGAGAGTACCAGTGGCTGAGGCCTAGTCTCCAGCAGTGTGGTCAAGCTTAGAAGTCTTCTATTTCTGATAGTGTTGGCCACCTGAGTACTAGCTCCGTGTATGCCTCTTGGATACTGGAATAACACAGAGACTAGCAAGTGGCAAGGAAGTATGCTCTGGAGATGGAACAGACTGAGCTGAGCAATGAGAGGAAGAACCCCGCCAGAGGGACAAACCGAAAACCGAAGTGGGGGACAAGCCGAGGTCAGGGCAGGCTGATTACATGCAAAAGGTAAGGCTGAATCCGAGGTCAAGGGCAGGCTGAGACACATGCAAGGGTAAGGCCGAATCCGAGGTCAAGGGCAGGCTGAGACACATGCAAGAGTAAGGCCGAATCCGAGGTCAAGGGCAGGCTGAGACACATGCAAGGTAAGGCCGAATCCGAGGTCAAGGACAGGCTGAGACACATGCAAGGGGCCACTGGCAAGGAAAGGAAAACAATCCGGCGAAAAATAAGCGAGAGCGCACTGAGGGACACTGGCATCAAAGGGAACTCGACGCAAGAGCGTGCGAACCCTACCGGTGCGGTCTTTTAAAGGCGGAGGCGTCTGACGTCACGCGTCATGACGTTGGCCGCGCCCGAAACCCGGAAGAGAGAAAAGGAAGGCCGCGCATGCGCACACGCGATGGCCAGACGCGAGCCGCCCGACGGAACGGGAGGAAGGTAACCGGAACGCAACAGATAGCAGTGCTTGTTGGCTTGTAACCCACTGCTTGTTCCTGTTGTATATTTGTGTTCCACCTTTGTTACATGTTTAATAAATTGCATTTAACTATAACGTACTGACTCCAGAACATATTTGGGAACCGTGATACAGCGTTCCAGTCATCCTAAGTCTGCCCTGCACCAGTCATCCTCAGTTTTCCTTCTTCCTTAAAATTTAGCTAGATCCATACTTCATCTACTTCATCCATAGTACCATAAGGCTAAATGCCCACATTAACCTGTTTCACCATCTTCATTTAGACCTTGGAAATGGTTCCATTCATCTAATTTTCATTTTTTTATTGTATTTTTAAAAGTATTTTGAAGTTGCCAAATAATTCGGACTGTCAACGACTTTTGTCCAAGTTGAACAGGTCAGATCCAAATTGCAGAGTCGAAGATGAAAAAAAATTCCTCTGACATCAAATTTCACCAAAAATTTTTGTCGTGCACAAGTCTAATATCAAAGTCAAGGTCTCAGGAAAAATGTATAATGAGTGGGAAGTGACAATCAGTTTCCTAGGGTGAGTCTAACTAGGCTGTGAGATGGATCTGGAGTATGATAACCGAGGATTCCATTTATCTTGATAGCTCCCCATAGAGGATGTGGATAGAGCATGGTGTCTCTCTAGATCTAAATATTACTTTTTTAACCCATTGAATGATAGAGAGGACTCCAACACATTGCTTTGCGATGAGTAGGAGACCTCTCTGGCTTTCAAGGGGTTATATGTCCCATTTTAAATCAATATAAATTTATATTTGAGCCCTATGGTGCAGTTGGTAAGCCCTAGAATAGCTGCACTTTGGTTTTATACATATGGGCCATTGTACCTTATGTTTAAAGGAAAAGTGAAGCAATTCTGCAGGAAAACCATCTGCACCATAGGTGACATAAAAATCCCCATTGATTAATATGGGGCTTTAAACCCCTTGAAAGCTAGATAGGTTTATGATGCGTTGCTAAGTATTTTGGGGGATAAAAGCCCCATTTAAATCAATGGCAATTTGGGGAATATTTATTTGTCCCTTATGGTAAAAGTTGGTTTGTCCCAGAATTGTTCCAGGTTGGTTTTATATATATGCATTTATACAGATGGACCATTGTGTCGTACTAATAAAGGCAAAGTAGGGCTATCCTGAAGCATAAGGGAGATATACAAATTCCTAGTCATTTTAATGCTTGAATGCTAGAGAGGTCTTCAGTGCATTGTTTCATATTGTTTCACTGTCTAGCATTTAAAGCAGAACTTTCACCTTCATATTATTTCCCCCCAATCCTTTCCTAATGTAGCACTATGTAAAGCCATAATGTTATTATGATGAAAACATCTGTGTTATTAAAGAAAATAAACGTCTCCTGTAGGCATCCAGGGCACAGAGATTACAATAGAAGCTCTGTGATCCTGCACCTTTAGCAACTGGAAGTAAGTCACCACCCATCCGGGCAGTGTACAGGACACACAATGCAGACTCAGAGGTACCTTAGCTCTAAGATATCTGCGCCGTTGTCCACTGGATGCCCACAGAATAAGAGGCTTTACTTAATAACTTTTTCAGCGTAATAACAATATGGCTTTACATATCACTACATTAGGAAAGCATTGGGGTGCAATATTAAGAAGGAGATAATTCTGCTTTAAGGGGTTAAAAGACACATTTCAATCAATGAACAAGTATGACATTTTTATTCATCCCCTACAGTGCAGATGGTTTCCCCCACAATTGCTTCACCTTACCTTTAAATGTGTGGTCCATAGCATTTGATGCAGTTAACAACCAGTTGGTCCATCTAGTTTCCCATTTGTTAATATATTTAACCCCTTAACAACCGGCTGTGCAGGCACGCGGCAGTCACTAAAGGACCACGGAGCATTTTTTTTTAATTTGCTGATCCAACTCGGGGCTCCCCGAACGGCGTGCAGCCGTGCGAGGAGCCCTGAAATCCATGACGGTCCTGGTACATCATGGGTCGTTCAGTCACTTTTACCCATGACATGCTAGGACTGTCAAGGGTTGTTAAGGGGTTAAAAAGCTCAGCCTTATTTCATCCTTCCTAACATTACATTTCTGACACTTCACATTCTAAGCACTTTGGAACTTTAATGATTGTCCAATAAGTTAATTAGGAATTCCATTTTCTATGATAGTTCTATTTTTTCTTATTTTCATTTATTATTTTGCATCAGTTCGGTCCAATTGTATGTTTACAAATGAAAGGTTAAACTGTGTAAAACAATCTGTAATAAAAAATAATACATTATTAATATTATTATTTCTGCCCTTATTTAACCCATACATCCTTTGTTCGTGTGTAGTGATTGCTTTGTTTATGTAATCTGAACTGCTTGTTGAGCAGCACTTCAGTAAAAGAAAAATTCTTAAGTGCTAGAATGCATTTATCCTTCTAGGTGAGACCAGACCTAAAATTTAAAATATCATTCTTAGAGCTTATATTTAGTTATTTATTTATTTTTGTTTTGTTTGTATAGCAGTGTCCATTTACTTTTGAGGATAAGAGTTATATGTTAGTATTTAGTGAAATTTGGAAGGCGATTTGGCAGATATAATATGCTTATTCCTCCGAATAACAACTTCTGGAATTGACATTCTGTGCTTATTCCTACTGAACATCAATTTACTGAGCTACACTAGTGCAGTCTGTGAACATTTGGGGGTGGTACCAATGTACAACCCTTTGAGTGGCACTCAAATGGTTAAGAAATGAGTAGATGGAATTGCTTAACCCATTGAGTGCCAGAGAGGTAGCCTACACATTGCTATGTAATGTGCTGGATACCGCTCTGGCACTCAAATGATTACAAGTACACCATTTCTCTGTGCATACTATGAAACTGGCATTTAGGGGCTTGCTGGCATTAAAGTCTATGGGGGACACTGTACACTGATAAGCACTATAATGGTCATTCACTGTAGTACATACCTTAAAGGGATAGTAATGTTTAAAAACAAAAGCAGCTCCAATTAATCTTCATAGTATTTGGGCCATGTAAAATGTTATTTCAATACTGTCAGAGTTGTAGTTTGAGAGTAATTAAATGATAATGTATCCCCCTCCCACCCCTTTTACTGATGTAACACTGCTCACCTCAGAGCATAAAGACTGTCTGTATGGATTGCAGAGAGGGACAATCTTAAGTGAGCATAAGGAAAAACCTGAAAAACCTTTCAGGTGGGTGGGTGGGGGGGGGGTCTTATGTTCACAGTAAGAAGATTGTCCCTTGCTGTGATCTGTCTGGTCAAGGGACCAGATTCCACATCTGAGGGAAGGTAGTTTACACTAGGTAAAAGTGGAGGGGGGAACACTTTATCATTCAATTACTCTTGAACTACAACTCTGACAGTATTGAAATAAAACTCTTCATGGGCCAAATACTATGAAGATTACTTGGAGCTGCTTTTATTTTGAAACATTACTATCCCTTTAACGTGATTAAGCATTGATAACCTGAAAACGTGCACTGTTGGTGTGCCCTGAGGACTAAAACTGAAAAACACTAAGGGATCAAGGTCAGTGTTGCTAAATTGGCAAATTCATAGAGCTACTATATTACTTAACAATAGAAAGCAATTAAATCCTGTCAATGTCCATGAAATGAGTTGATGACATGACAAGTGTTATTGCAGATGATGAGGATGATATGTGAAATGATTAGTGTTTATGGAAGCTTGGAAAAAAGCATCCAAATGTTATTGCAATTGGTGAGAAAAAAAAGAAATTCCAGTTCATAAGTCGCCCACTAGAAGCTGGATTAATATTTTTGAACCAGTACTGTCAATGCCGACTAGTATGCCAGCCCAGGTCAAGAAATTCTTTACTAACACCATACCATTGCTAAGAGACACGTCAAGTGTTTGACCCATATACAGAGTTTTACCTTAGAAACAAGTGCATTGGATCTCTGACACTCCCTCTTCAGCACTGTCTTCTCAGTATATACACTGTTAGAGTGTCTTGTTTTGAGCAAGTTGCACTAAAGTATGTACTAAAGTGATCATACACTCTAGCACAGGGCTGGGCAATGTGAAGCTTTCCAGATGCTGCAGAGTTGCAATTGCCATCATCCTCTAACAGACACTGGCTGGCAAAGAATAATAGGAGCTGTGGTCCAACAACAGCTGGAGGGCCTAACATTTCCCAGCCCTGTGCTAGAGTGTATATCTGATGTTATGAAAAAATCTTCCAGAATTTGACTAATTGCTGATGATACACAGTAAAGACAAATATGTTATAATTAGCCACCAAAATACCTCATGTGAAAAAATGCTTAATGGGTATTAAATTACAAAACTAATTAAATAAAATAACCTTGGGATTATCACAGATTAAAAAGTAATAAAAAGTAATTTACTGTACATGATAGCACAACAGTAAAATTATACTCCATAAAGAAACAAAATAATATGCTGCAAATTTCAAAAATAAACTATTTTACATATGTAATTCCCTATTTATTTTTAGATTGTTGTTTAGTTTCCTTCATTTCAGTTTTCCTTTAAGCCTCTTTCATACTGGAGGGAAGAACATTTCTAGTCCCCTGTGGTAGCATTGTCAGCTGTGTATTTTCACTCCCCTTTTCCAGTGTTCCACAGCCATTCTGAATGCGGGAGAGGTGTGCTCTACAGCCAGCCCACTTGACTAGCAACTAATACTACTGTATGATGTCCACGTAGGTCAGCAGCAATTAATTTATGCCGACCTTCCTTACTGCAACTTTACTATGTTCCTGAAGAAATCCAGTAAAGTTACAACTTGCTGGACTTTGGTGCATTAACAAGAGATGAGAGGTATCACAACCCAGCATAGGACCTTTCAGAACACTTGACAAAGCCAATGCAGCATTGCTGTGTTGGTGTCTACCTTGTGAAAGGGGCTTTACACAATATATAATAGCACCATTGATTAAATGCATCCCGGTCTAAACATTCACATGACTTGATTAGATACAAGTATTTTCACATTATGATTTGGAACACATTTCATTATACTGGTCGTGTAGTAGCAGCTATGCTTTGACCTCAGTGGATCATATTGTTTTTAATAGGTCACAATAAAATATTTTTGTTTATCATAATGTTTCCATGCCAAGATAGCTATGCCATCCAGCTGGATCATCTTCTATATACTGTACCTTCAGGAATTCATAGGCTTTGAGGGTATATGAATCTAGTGATAGGTGACTTGTACAAACTCCTTCTAAGGAAAAGTAAGCAGACCATGATATTGTATTGAGTATGGGGTGAATGTATGAATCCATCAGCACAGCTCCATTAGTGTTAGCCTCCATAGCCAACGACTGCACTGCAGTACAGAGGTGCTTACTACAGTGCATACCAACGGACACACTCCATCATCACTAAGACTTTATTGGCAGCAGGTCCTGTACACTTGCCCCATAGCTTACTATAGAAAATGGCATAAAGTTTATCCATTTTTTTATGTACCTTTTTTAACACAATTGAATAAATTACTGTGTGAGTAGCTTACTATATCTGCATCAGGCAGGTGTATTGTTAGAATCTGTATACAAGACCCTGTTTTGTGCAGAACTGCATTTATTCATTTTCCCTATTGTTCTACTTTAATTTTGCAAATTAGTTTTTCTTGATGCCTAATATGAGGTTACTGAAAAGTTAACATATATCAAGGTACTGCAGAGAGCAGAAAATACTCTCCAATTGTAAAACATTTGTGCATGGAGTAACTTAAACATTCTGCTGTGGGTCCACTTTTTAATTGCTTATTATTGACTTTGAAGTGGGTAGGTATTGAAAACAATGACTCAGTGTTTCCCAGTCAGGATGCTTGTTTTCAGCAGAGGGATTGGACAACATTAACACATAGACGAGTTTAAACATATCGTAAGTTTGCAAATTATACATATCTTAGGAGAATATGGGAATAACAAGAGAAAATAAACTGTGCAACATTGTACTGTCAGCCAGTGACTTCAAAAGCCAGCAGTCTATAATCTTTCATAACAATGAGCATAGACTCAGTGGAAGAAAGCACACATTTATGATCATTTAGTAAAGTCCCACTTTAATAAAATTTTTAGGATAACAAGAAATGAATTATTGAACTGGAAAGAGTTTAGAGATGGTCAATAAAATTAATAATAAGAGAGGAAAATGTTAGATGTTTTCTAAATGGGTCTATTTACTCTGGAAAAGAGTTGCATACAGGGTGATATAAATAGTTTCCAAATATATCGATTGGAGACATTATAACAGCATGGCCTTTGATTCTTATGCCGGTGCATACCAGACAACACACTTCACCATCGTAAGACTTGAATGCCATCAAGCCCTGTACATCGGCACCATAGCATACACAACAGATTCCAGTGTGATAAAGTTTACTATGATATGCTAATACATGAGTAGATTTTGGAGCTGAATTGCAATGGTTTGTTTGACACTCATACACAGTAGGTTTAGATAAAACACAGTTTTATTGAACAGTTGCAGAAAACAATAACTCACACGGGTCCATTAATATATGACACAATACAGTACTATCACAGGACAGGTTACAGTAATATATACCCACACGGGTCCAGTATAGGCAAAGTACAGCAACACAATATACTGACACAGGTAGCTTTCGCGTGATACTCAAGCTAGGCAGCACTGAATGGGTTGCTATTAGACTAGGAGGACTGACAGGCCCTAATATCATGAGGCCCTTTAAGACTCTCACTCTGCAGAGAGTGCACAATATTGAGTAACACCCCAATAGACAACGGAGACCAGAATAACTTGTGAACTGCCGTAGCAGTAGCGGAGGACTGGCAACAAGCCCGGAGAGGCACCCAACCGGAGACTGCACGGATAGATAGCTGGTGGACTGGCACCTAACAATGCTCAGACCAATGTCAACTGCTCGATCAGGTGAACTGCCTGAGGTGCCCAGAATAAGCCCAACCTCAGAGTGAATGGCAGGAAGAATGGTCAAGTGTATCATGGTGCACGGATGGAAGGAACACACCAGCAATGTCGCTGGGGCGACACCGACAGATAACGGATACTAGACTGCAAGTGGATAGTGGTTTGAGGGTCACTGTCAGGAGACAGAGAGGATCCTGGATAACAACCCCAACCGAGGACCGGATGGGGCGTCAGCAGGAGAGATACACGGCCAATGGAGCCCAACCAGGCCGGGTCGGTACACAGAGCAGAAACGTCAGCCAATCCGAGTCGGTACACAGAGCAGGAATGCCAGCCGGGCCGGGTCGGTACATGGAGCAGGAACGTCAGCCAATCTGGGTCGGTACACAGAGCAGGAACGTGTTACGGTTTAAATGACACTCAGGCTCAGGAGATGGAATAAAACACAGTTTTATTGAACAAGTTTAGCAACATTAACCCTCATGGGCCCAGCAGTATAGGTGACACAATATAATGCTGACACAAGACAGGTTATGGCAAAATTACAATGAATACCCACACGGGTCCAGTATATGTACAAACAGACCATACAGTATACTGACACAGGTCAGGTAAAGATCGTGTGAACTCAGACCAAGACAGCCAGGAACGGGTTACTATTAGGCCAATACAGTGAGCCGGCACTAATAGTGCGAGGCCCTAGGAACTCCCACTCTGTACAGGGAGTGATAAATAGCGAGGAACGCCCAGGAGAAAATGGAGGCCCAGGATACTAGATCTGTCTCTGTAGTAACGGAGGACTGAGACAGTATGCCTGGATGAATGCCCAACGGAGACTGCACAGTGATTGACCAGAGACAAATGGCACCTTCCCCGAAGGGGTTAACGCATGCCAAAGCCAACCTAGACTGCCTGATGGTAACACAGCTTGAGGCGCCCAACTCAACACCAGCCTCAACCGTAGGCAGAAAGGAGGGTCAAGTGTACTGTGGTGCTCTGAAGTAATAATATCGGAATGTCGTCTGTGCGACACTGACAGACACACAAGAGACTCTGAGGCTCAATAGGGTAGTCCGGAGACTGAAGCAACAGTGGAACCCCAAACCGAGGACGGGAATGGGACTGCAAGTCGCTCCCGGATCAGGAGCAGTAGCCCTACCGGACCGGTATGCAGAGCAGGAATGTGCCAAACAATCGATACACCAAACAGGAACATCAGCCAGGCCGGGTCAGTACATGGAGCAGGAACGTCAGCCAATCCGGGTCGATACACAGAGCAGGAACGTCAGCCGATCCGAGTCAGTACACAGAGCAGGAACGTCAGCCAATCCGGGTTGGTACACAGAGCAGGAACGTCAGTTGGGCTGGGTTGGTACACAGAGCAGGTACGTCAGCCAATCCGAGTCGGTACACAGAGCAGGAACAAGTTGCAGAGTAGTCAGGCAGTCCGGGTAGGTACACAGGCAGGAACAAGATGCAGAGTAGTCAGGCAATCTGGGTTGGTACACAAAGATCACACGAAAAACAGGAACAAGCGCAGGTAACGGAAACACCACGAAAGGGCACCGGAGAAGTGACAAGAACCAGTATTTAAGGACAAATACTGGGCGCGACAAAGTCACTTCAGCCAATAGGCGCAAGCAGGAGTGGAAACTGAGAGAATGTCGCCAGCATAGCACGGGCACTGTGATATGAATAAAGCAACACCCCAGGACACCCACAAACTGCCCCACTGACCTCGCTTTGATGAAAGAGGTGTTAGGGGTGGAATATATGCAGTACATAGCTGAGTAATCTGGCATTAGGCAGTTGATTCCAGTGCCAGGTTTAGTACAGAATCCCCACTGTACATTCACCCCATTGTACCTACAAAAACATCATGGTGAATTATCATCAGTAGGTTTGTGGGTATGCCGCTTCTTCCACAGAAATTAGAGGAAAGCTGATTATATACAATAAAAAGGTTTTATTTTATGTATTAGAAGCAAATATATGAAATTTATTACAGAAGAATGTGTTGTCAGATGCAATAGAAATCTTAAAGAAAGGACTGGACACTTTTTATGAAGAAAAACACAGTAGTTGCTACTAGGCTTTAGCTCTTTTAAACTTTTACATTTATAGTAATAACTGAATATATAGATAAATACAAGTTGTTAAACTTCTAAGGGCACTTTTAGTTCAACATGCCTGTGACCTCATAGGGGTGTTAACTGCATTTCTGAGGGAACCCTTAAAGTTTCAGCATGCTGGACATTGGTGTGATTACATAAGGTGCTGGCACTGTAGTCCAGTATTTTACCTTTCACCATGAGTGACAAATCCAACATAGCATTACTGCATTGGTGTCACCATTGAGGATCCTAAGACAACGTAATGGCATGCAAGTTCTAATGTATTATTTTGCGTCAATGTGCTCACAGAGAGGAATAAGATGTGTAAATGAGAATGAGGTACTAAGAAGAATGGAACATTTATAATGCAAATCATCTACAGCACAAATAAAAACTACTTTGGATTTAAATTGGGCCTTATAACCCTTGGAATGTGATACGTCACATTCACACTGAACTGTATTGTCATGGTCTATAAATGGGATTTTTGGCACTCTTTATTTCACCTCTACAAACCAACATGTTTTCAATTTTATATAGCGTTTGTAAGTCAAGATTGGACTCTGTTAATGATTGCTTTAGTTACTGTAACTTGACTAGAACTCTGACAGCAGTATCGGGCAATATCTAGAAATACAAAATCTGCTTCTTACCACACCTGGACAAATTTTTGTTGACATAGTTATGAAAGAAACCCACAAATTATCCAAAGGTGTCAAACATGATAGGGTTTAGGCATGGGTAAAAGCAAAAGAACCGTAGGATAAGCATTTACTTGGAAGGAATTTGTTTACCCACTTGGGGCTTAATTTGAAATGGTTTCACTGGAGTTTTTTGTCTTCCTCGGGATCAGCATGAGCGTATTGACATGGGCTGGACTTGATGGATGCATGTCTTTTTTCAGCCTTATCAACTATTTTACTATGTTACTATACCGAGGTGTGGTGGTGATGCACAACTGCAGCAGTTGCAGTACTGGGTGCTTTATCATTTATAGCTATCTGCTGATTCTGAAGCAAATTAGGCTATCATTATCATGTAACAAGACTGTAGTCAAGTTGGGAGAGAAGGAGAAAGCTGCTGCTGAAATTTTGACTAGCTACATGTAGAGGCACAGAGGCAAAGCAGGGGATCTGAAGCTGATTGTGCTTGCAGGGAGTGTGGATGTGATTTCTTTGTAGACAACAGGGACAGTAAAAAAAAGATGAGACTGACAATGATAGATATTACAGGCAGAGACATATATCATACATTATTTTCAGATGGAGAAAACATCACTCCACACATTAACAGCTCTGTTGTGTACTTTATAGTGGGATAGGTGAAAATTCTCATTTTTTTCAATAGAAAAGCACACAATTTGCAACTTTTCCATGGAAATTCCCATCAATTGAAAATGCATAATACATTTTCGCCTTCCTCACTAATGCTATTAAATTTCTTATGGAAACTTTGCAGTTTCCTGCCTAGATAATCACTACCAAGATAATTCCTGCCTCACTACTATAAAAATTGGGAATTTAGTTCCTTGCTGCAAGGTATAGTATACTGTTTGTTGCTGTTGCCTGCTGAATAATGTATGCGTGGGGGGGAATAAGTGAAAATAATTGGCGAAAATGCTGCTGCTGATATGGAGGAATCTAGTAGCAGCAGCAGTAGTTCTAGTGGGAGAAGTTGTCAGAAGAGCACACCAGCAGATACTGCTGCTACCACCACCACCACCACCTCAACCACAACATCACCTGTGAGTCAGGGATGTCAGAGACTACTAGCAGATATTGTGCTACCAGGGCCCTGGAGTGAATTTCTGAAATATTTTTGTCTCAGGTTGCTGTATAGCAGTGGGAGCACAGAGTTTGAGACTGTTACTGTAATGTCTATGAATGAAACACTTTGTGTACTACCTACTCCAATATCATACTCGCCACCACCACCACCTGAAAAATAGGAAGGATAATCTGGTGGTGGTGCTTCTGCTGATGATGAGGGAGCTGGTGATGCCATTGGTGGAATGGTTACACTTTTCCTGGCTCATGCAAACCACGAGTTGGAGACAGACATGGTGAGAATGGGTATCACTGGCATAATGTTGTTTGACAGTGATATAATTGCAGTTTTGAACTTACTCCTGCTGAACTGTCTGATTCCCAGTCTCGCCATCATCATCAAATGCCCCCCTTCCAGACCAGAATATAGACAACATTACCTGACTCACCACCTAGTCATAGGGCTAGTATATAAATAATCCCCGATCACCCTAAGGATTGCCACAGTACCACCAGAAGGCACTGAATCTGCTGATATGGGGCAATCACATTTTCTGATGTGTGGAAATATGCCTCCACACACTCGACATTTTATAGTGCAATGTCCACTCATGGAAAGGTAATGAAGACCAATAGAATGCAGGGAATGATGGAATATCTGCTGACTGTCAAACTTTCAGAAGTCAATAAGCTCACAGCAAGGAGGGGCAATTATTTTATTGTGTAGTAATAACCCATTCGACGTGTCAGCCATTCTCCATTGTCACCACATCTACCAGACATTTGTTCTTTTGGGGATGAGCAAGAGGCAAAGTCACTGACAGCTCTTGAATTCTTGTAGGTTGGCTTCAAATTGTTGACATATATAATTAGAGCACATGCACCAAGGTGCGTGCTCCAAGTCCTTCTCCCTCTACACAACATTTTCACACATTGTGCACATTGCAGTTTTTGATAATTGCACAGTTTATCTCTGTCCCAAATTAAGTATTTTCCAATACCCAGGAGTTTAGGGGAGGTGGAGTAGGAGAAGGATTATGGTGACTGGACAACTACTCCCCCTATAAACTAGATGTGGTGGTGGTTTGTTGTGGTGCCACTGCTACCAGTGGAAACCATCACTACCTGTACCATGTCATGTTGGTGCTGATTACACCACCGCTGTATGTGGAGTTCATGATTTCTGTCCCACTCCCAACACCACCACAACCACTACTATTACCTATGAAATGCTGGATACAGCAGCCTGATCCTGTGAGCTCAGATGAGGCAGCAGTAGGAACAAAAAAAGAAAACACCAAAATGTCTCCAGTGAGAGGAATATGATGCTCCTGCTGGTGGCTTAAATGGCTGTAGGCTTGCAAACAATATTTTCAAGGCTTGTCTTACCGTAAGCCTGCTCAATTTTTCTAGGCTTGTTGACTTTAATATGGTGGATTTGTATGGTAGTGATGCATATGATTATGATGAGTAGGAAGGAATTCTAAACAAATTATATGCAGTATTAAATATGATTACAATATGACCTCACATTTTCATTTGTCAATCATTCACCAATGTTCATAGCACTGGTTCCAACTGACATACATGCTGTTTCATCTTTTAAAACACTTTTGCTGGATAGCCATGTCCTATGGTTATTAAAGATATAACCAATTACACTGAAAACTCACTTTTACTGCACGCTTGCTGGTGGGCAACTAAGGGTTTCCACACAGAACACACCAGTATTGTCCTCACATAATATTTTATTTGCCAGTGCTCAAGTATGATATTGATTTGGCTTATAATTATAGCTATCCTGCAGGTGTGCTGTAACCATCAATCACAGTGCCGTGAGTCTGCCTGTGACATTGCTACTTCCGGGTTTACCATAGATGCATTCTTATTGGTCCTGCGCTATGATTCCTCCCTGGGTTTGCCTTTATATACGCCCTCCTGTCACTATACCGGTGCCCTTTTGTGGTGTTTCCATACCTAGCAACTAACTAGTAGTTCTTGTTTCCTGTTTCTGTGTATGACCCGGCTCGCCTGACTATGCTTAGTGCCTGACGCTCTTGTGATCCGATTCCGTTGCTGACTAGGACTGGCTGGCTAACTCCTTGTGTACCGAACTGGCGTGGCTGAGTGTCTGATTCCGTTACTGCCTAGGACTGGCTGACTACCCGTTATCACCGATCTGGCTGGGCTAGTGTCTGGTGATTCTCCTGACTGGCTGTAGTCCATGTGTGCCGACCTGGTTGTGCCTCTAGCTCCGTGTTCACGGGACTAGCCTGTTACCTCCGTGTACCGACAGGGAGACACCGGTTGCAGACCGGTTATGTTACGATCCTATCTCTCCCGCTCGCTTACCGCTCCTATAGTCTCCTGGAGCCTGTGTTGGTCCCTGCACTCACCAGTGTCTGTGTTGCCACCGGTAAGCCTATATATCTGGGTCCAGTCTGTACCACACTTGCCCACTTTGCCTCAGTTCACCCTATTGGCTTAGGGTCGTTATATTGCCAGTATCTGGTGTCTGTTGCCTCCGGTAACCCTAGCATGCTAGGGCTCTGTCACTGCCAGAATCCTGTCTGTGTTGCCTCCATTTACCCTAGCATTCTAGGGTTCAGTCACTACCTAAGTCACAGCCGCGTTGCCTTCGTTAACCCTAGCGTGCTAGGGTCCAGTTGCTGCCAGTGTCCATTCAGTGTTGCCTCCATTAACCCTAGTGTTCTAGGGCCTAGCCATTGCCAGAATACTGAATCTGTTGCCTCGATTAACCCTAGCATTCTAGGGTTCAGTCACTGCCAGAGTCCTGTCCGTGTTGCCTCTGTTTACTCTCCTAGGGTCAGTACTCTGCCAGTGTCTTGCCAGTGTTGCCTCCGTTAACCCTAGAAGTCTAGGTCCTAGTGTCCACTCGTACACTAATTGTGCTGCCTCCGTTATCCCTAGTCCAATAGGGAAGTGCACTTCAGTTACCCATCACCTGTGTCACCTATTGCGGTGTGGTGCTGTTGAGGATATTCTTGTTCCTGAATTTTGCTGTGAATCTGCGTACAAGTCCAAGATCATCACCCCTATTTTGCTTACTAATACTGTGTGTTTATTTTCATCCTGACCTGCGTCAGATCTGGAAAGTACCTTGTACGGACCTTATCTGGACCTGAGAGGGGCTACTGTGCATTATTTTTCAATAAAGCTTTTAACCTTACCTAACTGTCTGAGTGTTCTTTACAAACAATAACTAACCGTGACACAATCACACATGAAGTAGGGCCACTCTTTGGGGATAGACTGTATTTATGTGCATCAGATACCAACTCATATTCTGTGAGCAAATCCCACAGAGATGTGCCAGTGCCACCACCACATCACATATAGATTGCCAACTCCTTAGACACCTTAATTGGTTCTGTGATGATATATCTGCCAAATGTAATCTTATGCTGACTCTATAAGTTATTTTTTTTTAAATTCTCAGTGTGTTGCTGCTCATGCCTTGGCACAAATCCAGAAATGTTAAGTTTAAAGTGGGCGTGTCACGGAGTGACTAGACAAATAAAGATTCTAACTAGTACGGGTATAATAAAAATACATTTTATTAAGAACAAATGCAAACAAGATGGTAATAAGCACTTCCCCAAACTCCCCGGGTAAGGTGTGAGGACAGTGCACAGTCCACTACCAGGATTAGCACTGAATGTAGCCAGACAATGCATTCAGAGATAAAGAGAGTACAGCACTGACAGTGTGCAGAGACTGGAGGCCCAAAACCCTAGAAACGCTAGGGTCCACCGACACAATACCCTAGAATGCTAGAAGACACAGGAACTGCCACACGTCCTAGAACTCTAGGACTACAACTGACCGATAGGACCAATCACTGCTGCAGTACAGAGTGAACTCACCCGGAGGCAACCAGGCCCCTGAGCCTGCACAGAGTGAGCCAGGCCCCAGGAAGCACAGAATGGAACAGACTAAGCCAAGATCATACACTATTTAGATAGTCAGACAAAGCCACAGTATAGCACGGAGTGGGTAGTCAGCCAGGCCAAAGGTCATACATGGATTGGGCAATCAGATGGAACCAGGAGTCAAGCACGGAGTGGGTACTCAGAAGAGGCCAGAGGTATAAGCACTAAATGGGTAGTCAGATGAAGCCAGAAACAAATAACAGCGGAAGACTAATGATAACTCACGTAGACCACCAAAGGGCACTGAGGCTATGACAGAATGCAGCATATAAGGCCTGTTGGAGAGGCGGGGCCATGCTCGACCAAATCAGCCTAGCCTATAATAATAGCAAGAGCTCCGAATGACCCACGTAACAACCAGGAAGTCAGTGATCGGCGACGCTTCCGCCGAGCCTACCAGGAATGGACAGGCAGAGACAAAGGCCCGGATCACGGGCACCGTGATAGGGGGTCCAGCAGACTTTTAAAGGAGACTATGAGAGGACCCTGATCAAATCATGTTAGCATGTCATTCATCAGCTAGTTCATGCTGTCTGTGTGCATTATTATTGTGAAAATATTTTTATGTTAGGGGCCCATAATTTTTGCACTTGAACCCTCCAAAACTCCCATTAGAACTAAGGCAAAGAAATTAGCATTGCCAAAATCCACAAGCTATGCACTGCATCATATAATTTTTAATCACGACAGTTGCATTTAACTAACTATAGACTTCAAGTCAAGAAATGCCTATATAGACAACGGCAGACACAATGCTTGCTTTCTCAACATGCACACACACATACTATATATATATATATATATATATATATATATATATATATATATATATATATATATATATATATATATATATATATATATTGTGGCAGGAGTGTTTGCATGTGTCAAGGAATACAATAACTATGCCATCGGGAGCATATACACCTGGCAGGGTCACAGATTAAAGCTAAGACACCAGACTAAATCACTCCAAAATATGCCTACCCACACTGGACCAGCATGGCAGATTATGGTCCATTCCCTCAGCATGGCTTCACAAGAAAAGCATGGTCCTCATTCCCAGGATGCTTGAAAGCTACTACCTTTGCCAGCAGGAAGACCAACTTAATGGCAGAGAATCACAAGGTTCCATCAGGCTAACTATGGTCTTTGTACATTGAAACACTTAACATTCAATCTATCAGTACGATTTCTCACTTAAAGGAACTAATACAAGAACTGAATAACATTAATTGGGACATTATAGGCTTATGTGAAACCCATAAAAAAGGCAAAGATTTAGTCAAATTAGAAGATGGACACTGGTTATAATATAAAGGAACCAATGATGGACAAAGTTGAGGGATCTGATTCTTGATTAAGAAAGAACTGACAGTAGAAAGTATTTCAGAAATAATCCTTCCTGTATTATCAAATTAAACAGCTGTTATGTTCTTCAAATCATTCAAGTTTATGCGCCACAATGATGGGAAGGTTGAAGAATTTTATGATAATATAGTATGCCTCTTCAAACAGTACAATTACCACTGCAAATTTATGACGGGAGATTTCAATTTGAGAAGTGGTAATATTCAGAATGGTGAAAAATCTATTGGACCACATGGCACTGGAAAAAGAGGCAACTAACTGATTGAATTTGCATAAGATCAAAACTTATACATCATGAATTCATTTTAAAGGAAAAAGGCCCAGAGAAAATGGAAATGGAAAAATGGTAATAGAAGTGAAATCAACTTCATACTTGCAAATAATAAAATGATACTCACTGACTGCTCAGTCTTAATTAATTTTAATGTTGGAAGTAACCATTGTCAAATGTGATCAAAAATCAAAATTGACTGCAAGAAAGAAAGAAAGAAAATGATCAAGTCTACAACGTGAAGATCGGTACTAGCCAGCTATTGAGAAATCATAAGGATTTTGAGTTAGCTCTGTCTAACTGCTTCATTGTTCTGCAAGACCTCCCAGAAACAGACATTTCAACCCATAATTAAAAAGTTATTGAGACTTTCATAGACATTGCCCATGCCCTTGCACCTACTGTGAAACAAGAAAAAACAGCCCTAATATCAAAAGAAACAATTGCAGTGATAAAAAATTAAGCAAATCGCTAATATTAGAAAAGGGTAGAATATTTAGAAATTTGCAAGACAATAAGGAAGATCATAAGGAAGAGCATAAAAGAAGAAAACTGGTTGTTCAATGTTGCACTCATCAAAAAGACAAGGGTTAAAGAAAGACAGCGACACATAGCAGCCAAATGTTTGCATTGAAGTTTGAAGATGGGACAACAGAAAAACTCAACAACAAATGCAAAAATGAGTAGAAGAATTGTAATCAAATCTTTAAAAGGATGTGGAACAACAATTAAATTAAGTACCAGAGGGGGAAGCTCTGCCAGAAGTTTTGATAGAAGTAGAAGCTGCAGTAAAAATCAATGAAAAATGGCAAAGCAGCTGGACCTAAAAAAATTACTATTGAAGTTTTGAAAGCTGGAGTTGAACTCTTATTCAAAACACTAGCTATGCTATTTTCAAAATACTTACTAATCAGCAAAGTGCCTGAAACATGGAAATACAGAAGTCACCCTACTGCACAAAAAAGTTGATAAGGCAGATGAAAAAAACTACTGATGAAATAACCTATTGACAGTCATCTGCAAGGTTTTCACAAAGGTGATATCAAGAAGAATGGGCACAATACTTAACACAGTACAACCTAAAGAATAAGCAGGCTTCAGAAGTGGTTGCAGTACAATGGTCTACATCCAGACAGGTCAACAAGTTATACCTTCCATTTTGCATAGCCATCACTGACTGTAAAAAGGCCTTTGACTCAGTGAAGCAAGCAATAATCAATACCCTGATCAATAAAGTAATACATAGAGCTTAAATCAATATCCTCCAATCAATATGTGAAAATGCAACTTCATCAATATAGGCCATCAATGATAAAGTGCAGATCAATATAGAAAAGGGTATCAGACAAAGAGACACGATGTCCCCAAAACTATTTTTGGCAAACTAAATTGGGACAAAAATGAACTTACGATAAATGGAGACTAACTACATCACTTATGTTTTACAGACAATATCATATTCTTTGCCAGTAGTCCTGAGGAACTGCAAGAATGCATGGAAGAGCTACCACAGAAAAGCAAAAATGTTGGTCTGATGATGAATATCAACAAAACACAAGTCATGTTTAACACATTTACCATACAATGGAAAATCAAAGTAGATGGGGAATAACTAGAAGAAGTAGACAACAAATTTCACAGGAAATATCAACAGATGGAAACACCATGATGGAAATTGAGAAAGGAATAAAACTGGGATGGCAAGCATTTTGAAAATTTCGTAGTTTTGTCATTAAAACAAATTTACCACTCTGTATCAAGAGAGGCATGTATCCTCCCAGTTCTTACATATGGATGTGAAACATTGATACTGAATGCCAAAGCAATACAAAAACTTAAGGTTACAGAAAGATGTATGGAGCATCAAATTCTGAACATAAAAAGAGACAGGAAAATATGTGCATGGATTTGTCAGCAAACAAAAGTCTATGATATGATTGAAAGAGTAAAACACCTGAAATGGAAATGGGCAGGCCACATAGCAAGAAGACATGATGGTAGATAAACCAAATCAATTTTGTAATGGATTCCACTTGATACTAAACACCCAAGAAGAAGACCAAAGACAAGATGGGTAGATTAAATTATCAAATTTGTTGGTACACAGTGGCAATAAAAAGCACAAGGCCATGTTGTTGGAGGCTTACTGAGAAGGCCTTCATCCTGCAGTGGAACGACAATGACTGAAGATGATGATGAAAGAGAGAGAGAGAGGACATTATACTCTCCATTAAGCTGTAACAGAGGGATAATATAAATTTCCATAACTATCTGACCCCACGGGGCACTGGAACATTTTTATCTTATGTATACATTGTTACAATAACATATTAGTTACAGACATTAATTATTGTACACAGGGAGGTGATTAAAAGTCTATTTTATTTTAAATTGCAATTAAATATATACACATATCTATATTTAAATCTATTGAAGGATCACTTGTTTTATAAACTTTTATACAGCACAATAATTCTGTTTGGGGATGATAGGAGTTATAGTTCTGAAAAGATAAAGGGCCAACAAATGACTACCCCTGGTCTAAGGTTTCTATACATATAAATGAAAAGTATTGCCATACATCTCTGTGGAAATAAATCTATTTATACAAACACACCTGCTATGCTACACTTCTCTATAGGCCTCCACTGCTTCTACAGAGGATCAATTCTCCACTAAAAAGAGATGTAAAAAAACCTGCAAGCCTCATTCTTTCAAATATATTTCCAATAGTACTGTCAATGGTAGGGGGGACCTATAACAGTGCCCGCGATTCTGTTGCTGAGCGGTGACATTGTTATTCTCTGCTGCCTTCTGTTTGGCTGGTCTTATTTGCTAACACTGGGCTTGCCTTTATATACCCTGAGATGTCCTCCTTTAGGTGCCCTTTTGTGGTGTACGAGTTCCTGAGTCTATTCTACGCTTTGCTGATTCATGTATGACCGGCCTGCCTGACTACGAGTTTGTTCCTGAAGTTCCTGTTGCTACGTTCCGTTGCTGACCGTATCTGGCTGAGAACCCGCTCTGTTGCTGACCGTATCTGGCTGAGAACCTGCTCCGTTGCTGACTGTATTCTGGCTGAGAACTCACTCTGTTGCTGACCGTATCTGGCTGAAGAACCCGCTCCATTGCTGACTGGATCTGGATGAAGAACCCACACCGTTGCTGACCGTATCCTGCGACCTGCTCCGTTGCCGACTGCTGCTGGCTGGAGAACCCGCTCCATTGCTGACTACATCTGGCTGTGTGTTGCTCCTTGTCTGACCACTTCAGACTGAGACCCACTTCATTGTCGACTGTATCTGGCCATTGGACTCGTTCCAGGGCTGACCGCTGGTGGCGCTATTCCTTCCATTACTATCCCTAGCTCTCTGCTATACCTCGAGCTACAGCCAGCGTTTCTCATTCCATACTGCAGGTTGTGTGGTCACTGGTTGTATTACAGTTGCTTATTGTCGCCTCGATCCACCCCTAGCGTTCTAGGGTCTGTCTCTAACAGCTACCTTGGTCTCAGTTACCCTTCCTGAGGGTAGCATTTCCACTCCACGGTTGCCTGGTAGTTGGGGACTGAGTCTGGTCCAAAGTTGCCTCGTTGCCATACAGTCTGGGTCTAAGTTGCCTAGTTGCCATTCCATACAGTCTGGGTCAGAGGTGCCTCATTGCCATTTCCCTCAGTTTGGGACAGTGTGGTTTTGCTCCTCAGAGTTTGATGCCCAGGCATCTGGGCAGTGCCAGTTCCGTTTCACGTGCACCCCCGGTGTACGTTCACCTGGTCTGCTCTCCAACGGGTTGCCCTCGACCTCACTGATCCTGTCAAGAGTCTCTCTACTAACTGTTACCTGCTGTTCCAGTCCACCTATTCTAATACCGCAGTCTTATTGCTATTGTGTATTTGTATATTACTGTGTGATTTGCCTTGTGGGCCTCAGGGCCTTATTCCTTGTTTGCGCTCTTTCAATAAAGTCATTTTAACCTTACCATCCTGTCTGAGTGTTCATCTAAGAACCGTGACAGGTCCATAAAATTAAGTTAGCACAGAATCATTAGAATTATCAGTTTATACTTGGGACAAAATGTAATAACTGCATTCTTGCTAGAAACCTTCAAATATACTGCACATAGTTCAAAGATTATTTAGCATGTGAAATGCTAATTGACTTTAACTATTACTTTCCAGAAGTCTATGAAGATGTTCGAGTTAAATAAATTAAATGGTTGAGGCATCATAAGATCTATAGTATCATGATTTTATGATGTTACGAAGATTAATAAGAAATAAAAAAATTGTTTTGCGATTCAAAGACAGTATTGCTTCACATCTTTCTTTTTATTAAAAATATATCTTTGATATTTTGAATTTCAAAGAAAAGCTAAGATTTATTTAAATAATTTAAATGTAGCCTGAAAGCTGTTTTCATGTGGAACTCTCTCATCGTATTAAAATTTGAACACTAACAATGTTTCATTGGTGTATTCCCCTTCAACATGAGCTGCTTCCCCTGAGTCCATTCTTTTCAGCAATTGCATATGGAAATCAAAGTTAGTTTCATCTGATGTCTTTCATCATGAACATGTGAAAAAAAGGCTTGTAGATACTTTTGCATTGAGGCAAAGGGTAAGGTGTAATTCTTTGCAGGCTTATATTCTTATGGCCTGGTTGAAGAGAAAATAATTTTCCAAAAGGGATTTTGTGGCTTTTGGCACTGTTAATATTTTATATGGAAAAATAATGTTTTCTTGTGTGTTTAATCATATGCCAAGGCAGCTGCTGGTGCAGTAGCGATCTGCATCAAATTAGTGAGCAGTTAAAACAGTTAAAGCAAGATTTTCCACAATCAAGAACAAAGCAGGGCCAGTTAGTATGAGGACAGCTTGTTCTTGTTGCTAATGTGCTTAAAAACTTGCTGCACATAATTTGAAACAGCTTTTGTGTGAGGATGTTGGTTCTGGTTTCTGAGGTCTTATGATAAATCAAAACCACATGGTGTAAGTATATGACAAATTATATATTGATGTCTTCTTTGACAAAGTAGAGTTGATTTTTCATTCTTGTTATTGATTTTAAAACTCTTATATAAAGTGATGCAGAGCATGTGACTACAGCCACAGTCTTATAGCGCACAAAAGCTGTATTGTATAGTAAAATAACACATTCATCTAAGAAGACTTAGACCTTGATTCAATTGTGGCCCACTAAAACAGCTGATAGGGCAAAAATGGCTACCAATTGGTGCACACATTAGTCTTGATTCACTTGTGGCCAACGCAAAAAAAAAAAAACAACAACACCCAACAGCATTTTTTCAAGCACAGTAAACAATTCAATTACCTATGCTATGAAAAAATACCAGCAGAAAAAAACTCATGTCATTCGCAAAAGTTAGTGCCTATCAAAACCCATTAAAACCAGTCTCCTTTTCCAATTCAATTCCATGAGTTAGTTATTAAGATGCATTAAGGGACCCACTCTAATGGGTGAAAATCTATACCAGTAGCGACAACGGCGGAGGCAGCAGCATTATTTAACACTCTCAATGCCTCATCATATTATCTTGTAGGGAGACAATACATGATATTTTCAATGTGGACTATAACAACTTTTGTGAAATGGATTTGCATTGGGCAAATATTTATTTTTAGTATTGGAATGCCGGCACAGATTTAACCCTTTGAGTGCCAAAGAAGTAAGCAACACATTTTCCTTACAAAAAAATGTATGAGCACTGTTTAATGATGTCTTTATTTTTTTCTTTACTAGGTCATCTTTGGAAACAGCAGAAAACAGAAGATGAAGAGAAAGAAGATGAGGCGGAAGAAGAAGGAAGATAGAAGATGACAGGAGAAGATAGACAGGAGAAGATGGACAGCGGAGGATGACAGGTAAGTGTTACAATTCAGGGTGTTAGGCTTGTGTTAGTGCTTTAGCCGTTTTCCTTTGATGTTCCCATGTATCACGCTATTTATCTTCATTTTAGGAACTTAAAAAACATGACGGACCTTTGACCACAAGTCAGGTTCTGTGGCCCAACATTTATTGTGGTATCAGTTGGTAAGGCAAATGAATACCAATGGTGACACAGTTTGAGTACCGTTTGGTAGACAATTTTGCCCTACCTGGTGTTTTATCAGGGTAAATTTAATCGAGGCCATTGTGTCAAGCACCGAACATGAGCTCAACACACAGTCACCCTCCCAAACACTAACCCTACACTACCCCTAACAGTAAAGTATAACAACACTATCCTAAAAAGCGGAGCTATATAACTCTTACTTGTCATACACTGTCATTCTTCTTCTGTCATCTTCTATCTTCTGGTTTCTGTAATCTTCCATCTACTTTCTTCTTTTCACTCTGTATTGTAAAATGTAAAATATGTCAATGCAAGATGTTTTAAAAAAGAAATACATGCCCCAAAGATATGCCTGACTTAACCCTTAACCCTAAGGGTTAAATGCAGTCTGGCATATCTGTTAAAATAATATGTTGCCATTCCTGTTTTTTTTGTCTGGATGTTTTTCATTTCCAGGACTTTGGCATTCAGCCAGCATTTAATGGAGGATTCCTGTGTAGGCAGGTAGGTTTGTGTTCTCTAGTGGGCCAAGGTACCTCCTGCCGAAGAAGCAGTGCACTTAGAAATGCATTGAGCATTTGGTCCTCTGCCCAGAGGTAGTCACAGAACCACACATACACTGTCTGACACCCAGCTTTATTTCTCTGCCCAGAGGTAGTCACAGAACCACACATACACTGTCTGACACCCAGCTTTATTTCTCTGTCCAGAGGTAGTCACAGAACCACACATACACTGTCTGATACCCCAACCTTGCACTTAAAGCAACTGGTGAAAACCAACCACATCATAGGTGGCAGATAAAAATTCCCATTGATTTAAAAGGGGATAAACCCCCTGGATATTAGAGAGACCTCCAATCCACTTGAAGCAATCCACTGGATACCACTATACTTTGAAGGGGTTTAAAGTCCAGTTTAAATTAATATGAATCCCAAATTAGTCCAGTTCTGCTTGGTACATCATCTTTCCTGTATTCTTTGAAGATGCTACTCTCACTAACCCCAGATTCCCACTTGAACTGCTTCTGGTCTTGACACCATGCTGATTTTGAACCCACCACCTGCTGATGTCACTATCTGTCTTGGGATTAAGATTGGGTTGAAGAATATGGGAATTTATTCTGGCACTGAAAGGACTTCAGAAGGCAGGAGAAGCATTGGACACCTCCCACTGAAAGGGTTGCAGAGGGAGAAGCATTGGATATCTCTGGTGGGAGGGAGAAGTGTTGGACACATCTAGCATTGAAAGTTTGTGAAGGATGGGCGGGAAACTGCACCAAACACTTCATTAGCATTATACTAAGAACTTTGTAGGAAGGAGAGGAGGACCATGACAGGACCTAATGGAAATCACACTGCCATGAGCGATGGAGCCTGTACATTTTGTAGGGGGATGATTCTTCCAATGTCTTGCCCAAGTCAGTGTTCCAGTTAGATATTTTCTAGGTTGCAGTGGGAAGAAATTACATAAGTATGCCTCATTGCCAGCTCAGGGCTATGGCTGTCAAAGATCCATGGGTGTCACGGCATTACCCATGCATTAAGCATTTCACATACCGACACACACACACACCTCTCTATAATTAACTCCCATTTCTGTATCACAGTATCACAGATGCTGAGTAGGAGATGAGTAGGGATGTGCAAAAGGACCCATTGTGTTCTCACAAGAAATGAAGTGAAAACCATGTGGTTCTACTGCTTTTTCGTGGGAAATTTCACCCATAGTAAATCCATTAAAAAAATCTCCATTTTCCTACTCCAAAAAATATTTTGCTATGTCTTTCAATGGGTACATACTTCCCGCCCATTTACTACACATATCTCACATTTCTGCATTTAAAACATGATGTTACCAGGAAGCGAAATGGAGAAATAAGCAGCTAGAAGATTGAGAAGGCTGAAGACAATTTTCTAGCTATTTAGTGAGTGAAATAAGGGTAGCAGAGGCTAATAGCATTGGCTAACACTATGAGCTCCAATATAAAAAAAAGAGGAGCATGCAGGACCGTGATGTGTCCAGCAACAGAGGAGAATGATAAAATCACTACCACCAGCATAGAAGGATCTGAGAGCCCAAATTCCTCATACCCAATGATGCCCAGTTCACCAACTTCTTTACTTGGTATCTGGGAGAAAAGAGTGACAAAGGCACAGAAATAATTGCGTGGTAGTGTGAGTAAAACAGGCCACCTGTCTTTGCCCACCACATTAATCACCTGCTTGTACAATTCTGGCACAGCCATCCTATAAAAACAATTGCAGCTTGGTATATGCCAGCCAGGAGCTGCACATGACATCAGTTCTCTAAATCCTTGGTTTTTAAGAAAAGAATACAGCAGCATGTCCACTTCAAACATCCTGGCACCCTTGCCATCCCACAACTGCATTTTGTGGTTGTTTTTTTTAAGTTTGTGAATCCTTCCCAAGAACTCAGTAAGTGAAGGTTGACTGTACATGGCAGATTAACCCTGTAACTTCACTGCTTTAACAACATGACTAGTGGAGCTGGTGGAGATGCAGAGAGCATGTGCCAACAGTCTATGACACTTACCATCGCCTACAGCAAACTCAGTCATCATACTCCTCTGCAGCAGAACAAACTCTCTGATACATCAACATTATTACTTCTCTAATGTGCCCCAGAACCCTGGGAACTTTTAGGAGTGCTTCTGTTTTGCTAGTTGTGGCACCTGTGACTTGTTGATGCTGTGTCTCCCAGTCAGACCTGTGGTTATGCTTCGGGTGGGATCTCATTGAGGAGGTGCCTAGGTGTGAGCCTGCTTTCCCCCTGTTCACACTCTTTTTAGACAACCAACAGATAGCAACATGTGTAGACTAAGTGAAGTATCTCCATATTGTGGACTTCATAGACTTAGGGGTTTCTGAGGGGTTGCTACTACTGGGGCTAGGTGTTGATGCAATTCTATTACTACTACTGGGTGTGTAATGTGCTGCACTTCCAACAGCACCAGAGGCACTCATCATAGCTAATGTTGTGGATGCTGATAACCTGTGTTGCTGCCGGTTACTCAACATTATTAGTGTTTGTGTGTGACCGAGCAGTGACTATAATGATGATGACTGACAGGATGACTGTGTATTTTTGGGCATCTAGGGTCAGACTTTCCAATTGTTTTCTCAAACAGTTTATAGACAGGCACAGTTCTCCTTTTCAGTGGTGGGAGATGGGGCTTTTGCCTTTCAACTTTCTGGTCATGTCATCATCTCTATTACTCTCAACATCATCGCTAGTAAGGAGAGAGAAGGTGGGAAGTTGGTGAATGGGAGGAGGTAGGTGTGACAGTGGCTGAGGGAGCAGATCACATCAGCTATGTGCTCTGGTGACGAGAGGGGGGTGATGACATGGCGGTGGCAATGAGGGGGGTGTTTAAAGTTGGTGAAAGGGAAGGAAGGTGGGACATGGGTGCTGAGAAAGGGAAACAGTTTAGTATTTGGTCTGGATTTAATTGATATTGAGTATAATGTACAATAGCGGTGAGGCTGCTCAAAACAATAAGCTCCATATTCCACAAGGGGAGGGATGGTGGCAATGAGAGCAGGTCAGGTGAGGGAAGGCATCAGAAGATTAGCTCTGCTGCTGCCTCCACAAATATTTGGAGGAGGGGGAGATGGACATTGAGGATGGTGAGATGGACATGGATGTGGGGATCTGGACATGGAGGGAAGTTGATGAACATGAAGGATGAGATAGACATGATGGGTAAAGCATGGTGTCTGTGTGTGTGAATAGTCTCTGCATGCTGGAAAGTGCAGGTGAAGAGTGAAGACTGTAGCAGTCAGAGTAAGGGCAGACAGTTAGTGAGGGTGAAGAGTGGACATGACACTAATGGATGAGAGTAGATACAGGGAAGGATGTGGTGAAGAGTGAAGACTGTGGCAGTCAGAGTAAGGGCAGACAGGCAGTGAGGGTGAAGAGTGGACATGACACTAACGGGAGTGAGTAGATACAGGGAAGGATGTGGTGTATTTGAGAGAGGACATGGACACAGAAGTTTGCGAATGCAGAAATTTCAACAGAAGTGGCCAGGGGACCTTTGGGTGTATCTAGCATGGGCAGAGAATTTGTGTCACATGATGGCCTTCTTCTTTTATAAAAAAAAAAAAAAAAAAAAAAAAAAAATATATATATATATATATATATATATATATATATATATATAAATATATATAGTTAGGTCCAGACATATTTGGACACTGACACAATTTTCATAATTTTGGCTCTGTATTCCACCATGATGGATTTGAAATGGAATGACAGATATTCAATTAAAGTGTAGACTTTCAGCTTTAATTCAAGGGGTTGAACCATTTTCATACACAGTCCCCTTATTTCAGGGGCTCAAATGTATTTGGACAAATTAACACAATCATAAATAAAATGTTAATTTTTAATACTTTGTCTAGAATCTAGTGATGAGCGAGCATGCTCGGCCGAAGCTCGGTTCGGCTCGAACATCGCTCTGCTCGGCACATGGCGGTACTCGTACGAGTACCGCATGTGCTCGCCCGCCATGTTCGGGTCTCCTCCCCGCACGTTTCGCGGCTGCTGCGCAGCCAATAAACATGCGGGGAGGCTCTGACATCAGTGTAATGCCAGCAGCCATGTTGGCTGCTGGCATTACACTGATTGGCTGGCCAGAACCCGTGATCGGGTGCTGTATAGCACCCGACCAACGAGTTCGGCTCAGTCTTAGCCAGGGAGAGATGAGGATAGGAAGGGAAAGTCAGTGTAGGGAGAATAAAAGTGTTGGAACTCTATCAAGACCCAAAAGTCCTTTTTAGGACTGTTGTGTGTGGGGGCAGCATTTATATTTTGTTTGGGGGGGCACAATTTCATTTTTTTTTTGTGGGGGGGGGATATTTAGATGACATTGTACTAGGTGCACAGGGACAAATAGTGTACAACGCAGCGACAAAAAGGGCCATTTTAATAGTGTGCCTAGCCGCAGATTATTTTCACATTCTGTTTAGTGTGCAAATTTTAAAATTAACGTCACATATTCCGTTCACTGTGCCTAGCCGCAGATTAGCGTCACATTCTGTTTAGTGTGCCTAGCCGCAGATTATTTTCACATTCTGTTTAGTGTGCAAATTTTAAAATTAACGTCACATATTCCATTCACTGTGCCTAGCCGCAGATTATCGTCACATTCTGTTTAGTGTGCCTAGCCGCAGATTAGCGTCACATATTGTTTAGTGTGCAAATTCACAAATTAACGTCACATATTGTTTAGTGTGCAAATTCACAAATTAACGTCACATATTCCGTTCACTGTGCCTAGCCGCAGATTAGCGTCACATTCTGTTTCGTGTGCCTAGCCGCAGATTAGCGTCACATATTGTTTAGTGTGCCTAGCCGCAGATTAGTTTTTATCTTCCTTTTTGTGTGTTTTACGGTCAGTCTGTAAAAATGGCGTACTACGGGCGAAACATCGTTCCCAGCAGCGACGTTGGAATCCAAGATGCATCCAGACATCCTCCCTATGCTGTCCCTGAACCATTTCTGTGGTGTTTCCATCATTTTCTGACCTTTTCCTATGAACCAGGCACCCTCCCCTCATCAGAGCAGGGGGTGCCTGGTGTAATGCTCGAGTCCTCCCATTGACTTCAATGGGGCTCGGGTGCTCGGCCGAGCACTCGAGCCTCCGGGGGCGCTCGGCCAGAGCACCCGAACACCCGAGCATTGGGGTGCTCGATCATCACTACTAGAATCCTTTGCAAGCAATGACTGCTTGAAGTCTTAAATGAATGGACATCACCAAACGAGGGTTTCCTCTTTTGTGATGTTTTGCCAGGCCTTTACTGCAGCTGTCTTCAGTTGTTGTTTGATCGCGGGTCTTTCTGCCTTAAGTTTTGTCTTCGGTGGTATCCTTTTGAAATAGCGCATCTTTGAGCCGCATTAAGTAGGTCGCCCTGCTGAAAAGGACGACATGAGAATCTTGCTCTGCATATCAGAACAAGATTTTCATGTTGCTTCTTTTAACAGCATGATCGCCTGCGGGGTTGGTTTGGAGAAAAAAAATATATAAGTATAAACGAGCACACTACACTGCCTGTAATAATAAACTGATTTACTGTTGCAAAATGTTTTGAAACTTGAGCTATTTACTAATGTTAGACGTGCACCTGCCTCTGTGTGTGTGTCATTAATTAAAAGTAAAGCTGCCTGATAAAAAATATGCATATTAACCCCTTCCGAAAAGAAAGGGTTATTATCAGGCAGCTTCACTTTAAATTAATGACACACACACAGAGGCAGGCACACATCTAACATTAGTAAGCTGCTCAAGTTTCAAAACAATTGGCAACGCTAAATCATATTATTGTTTATTATTACAGGCAAGGCAGTGTGCTCAATTATACTTTTTTTCCCCCAAACCAAACACACAGGCAATCACGCTGTTAAAAGAAGCGACATGGGTGGCCGAGCTGCGAATGGCGGAGGACGCGTAGTAACTGAGCTCTGCACCCCAGGGGCTATATTTTTATAGATTTAGACCTTTATCAATTGCGGCAGACGACTCAGTCTGGATCTTAAGGGCTATACACTATGGTGAGACACAGATCTGGGAAAAAACCTGGTGATCTGTCGTGTTTTTTCTCGAGCAAAACTCCAGCTCCCGCCAAGCCGGCAGTGATGGCGGAGGCCGTACAAGCGGAGGATTCCTCGACATCGCTATCTCTTTCTCCTTCTGACGGGGATGAATTGGGCGATCCGACGGGTTCTATGCCCATTTGTGCTACACCTTCTACAAAACAAGATATTAAAAACCTACTCTCTGATTTAAAGCTGTTCCTTAAGGAAGAATTGGCGGAGGTTCGTCGAGATATACAACATATAGGCACCCGTGTGGGTTCCCTGGAGGACTTTATGGCTGATAGCAAACAGGAACATGTCAACACTGTGGTCAAACATGCCCAACTATACCGCCAAACTATTGACCTGCAAGTAAAGTTGGACGACCTGGAAAACAGACACCGCCGTTCTAACTTACGGTGCAGAGGCATCCCGGAGGAGGTTGATGCCCAAAACTTACCTGACTACTTGCAAAGACTGTTCCGGACCATTCTTCAGGAGGAAGATCTCTCTGTTTATCGGCTAGATCGGGCTCATAGGGCCTTGAGGGCCCGCTCTCAGGACTCCTCTAATCCGCGAGATGTTGTGGTGAAATTCCACTACTATGAAGAGAAGGAGAAAATCTTTAACACTGCTAGGAATCTGGGCCTGATTCAATTTGAGGGTGCCAGTATCCAGTTGTTCCATGACATCTCCCCTCTCACGATGCAATGGAGAAGGGACCTGAGACCGATTACTGAAGCACTACGGACCAGCCAAATCAGGTACCGCTGGGGCTTTCCGCTTCAACTGATAGTGGTCTTGGGAGGTACGACACACGTCCTACGCTACAAAGGAGAGTATCAGGCCTTTCTGGATGCCCTGTCGTTGACGATACCCGAGGCTCAAAAGCACTTACTTTCCAGGTTAGATGACCCAGAATTACACGATCCGCTTCCTACATTCCGTCCGGAGTGGCAACGAATTTCTAGGAAAAGGAAATCCAAGAGTTCAAGAGACAACGGAGTACCGGGCTCCTCTGGGGGCTCTGAGAAAGGATGACTCTTATCCCATGGATTGTGTTTTACCGTCTTGTTATTCGGACATGTTCTGCTTGCTTTTTGAACTCTGCGGAATAGACTCTATGGATTTCTTATGAGGCCAGAATGATCACTTTTCTGCGTGAGATAAGTTATGATATGTTACCTGTTATGCATATCTGGTTTTGAATTTGACTATATATGTTATATGCCGCGATTTATTTGTATGTAAACTGTTTTTTATTATTTTGGTAGGTGTTGGGATTTTTCCAAAACCCCTATATCCTTATGTTTGTTTGTGTTTACCCTCCCCTTCCCTTCGCCTTCCTTCCCTTCCTCTCTATTTCCCTTCCCTAGAAATTATTTTTATTGAACATGCATTATATTGGTGCCTACTGTTGGGATGTGGGCCTTTGGGCGCGGGGAAAGGTTGCAGTACGCGGTTTTGCAGCGTGCTGTGGGCTCCTGAGCGCCCTTGGGTTCAGGGAATAGAGTCTTAATTCATGCTGTTTATTTCTTATGTGTGATGTTAGAGCGTAACTTGCTTGATTGCAGACCCCTATGATCCGGCCGATTGGGGTCTCTAATGGGCTGAGATTGCGGCCCTTTTTGAAGGGCGATACGCAACATTATGCTCCTGCATATGCAATTAGAGCTCAGGCACTGATTAATTCAGTTTAATGCTGCTATTTATGCATATGTATGTTACTTGGAGACTAGGGACGGGCGTTTTTCCTTTCCCCTCCTTTCCCAGTACCTAGGTTGTTGTTTGTGCACATCCCTCCCCCCCCCCTTTTTTTTTTTTTTTTTTTTTTTTTTTTTTTTTTTTTTTTTTTTTCTTCCCCCCTTCACCTATACCACTTCTCGTTTGTTTTTATTATTGCTTTCTTGCCCCTGGGTGCGCTCAGATTTAGCATCTGTAGACACACCCCTACAATACTCGTGGGAGACTTTATTGTGGGACACCTTTACTTGCTATTATTTGCTAGCTTAAGAATGGTTACCCCTCTGCTTTGTTCAAATGTATTGCAATTTCTAAGTCATGGATTGGATGGCGGCCGACGTGTTCGGTTTGCCTCATCCAATTGGAGTACTGCATTTTCTCTTCTTCCTTGGCTTCTCATACTGCTATATTTACTTCTCTCTGTTCCTTCTTTTCTCTCTCTGTTCTTTTCTCCTCCTATTCCGTGCCCCGTGTCCTTGGCCTCAGATTTCGTGCTTTATTATAAGTGGAGCTTTCAGGTACTCTTTTTGCTAGAGATATCTATATGTTATTACAATATTCAACCCAATTGGTTAGCTTTTCTTATGCTTTCTGACCCTCACATATAGGTATTATGACCAATAAACAATCTTCTTCTGTTACATTTAATATTGTTTCATACAATGTCAAGGGTTTGAATTCACCATTTAAGCGCTCAATGGCTCTGCATGAATTTCATCGTTTACGGGGAGATGTGGTGTATGTTCAAGAAACGCATTATCAAAGACAGCGAGAGCTTTCCCTTTTGAACCGCTTCTACTCTCAGGCTTACCTGGGCTCCGGTCCGGCTAAGCGATGTGGAGTGGCGATTTTATTTCACCGTTCTCTTCCCTTCATACATAGCCACACGGTGAGGGACTCAGAGGGAAGGTTTTTATTTGTCAAGGGCTCTATTGATAACACTATGTTCACGTTTGCTAATATATATGCTCCTAACTCCATGCAGGTTGAATTTTTCACCCGGGTCTTAGATAAATTATTGGGATTTCAGGAAGGAGTCCTGATCCTCGGGGGTGATTTTAATGTGTCACTTAACCCTTTGCTGGATTGTTCCTCTAGTTCCTCCAGTTTCTCTAGCTCGAAACTGAGGAATTTATTGAAACTTATTCATGATTCTAGACTGATTGATGCCTGGAGGGTATGTCATCCGGGTGATAGGGATTACTCTTTCTATTCTCACCCTCATGACATATACTCACGGATAGATTATTTATTAATATCTCATGATGCTTTACCCTCGGTTACTTCATCGTCTATAGGCTCTATAACTTGGTCGGACCATGCTCCAATAGTATTGTCCCTTCGTCGGCCCTATGGAGGCAGCTCTTATAGACCTTGGCGTTTAGATGAATCTCTATTAACCCAGGAGCTGGTCCGATCATCTATTAGGGACACCATATCCAACTATTTTGAGATGAATCAGACTGCTGGAATGTCACCTCTTACTGTATGGGAGGCACACAAATGTGTCATAAGGGGAGAATTACTTAAGTTTGCCTCTCGTAGGAAAAAATTACATGACGCTCAGGTCTCAGATACATTAAAGGAGATTAAAGATTTGGAACTGACCCATAAGAGTGACCGAGACCCTGATATATTATCGCGATTGACAACAGCGAGGCTTCGTCTCAAAACGTTGTTGGATATTCGAATAGAAAAACTATTTTTAAAAACCCGACACTCCTTTTATGAATATGGAAACAGAGTTGGTGCTGTCCTGGCCCGACGACTCCGGCATAAACAGAATCTTTCTTATGTCCCTCATTTGGCAGACAGTAGGGGCCAGAAAGTGTATGCCCCTGATCGGATTGCGGAACAATTCCGTGCATTTTATTCTGCTTTATATAATTTGAGAGACTCCGAGAGGATCCAATCGGACACTGATTCTAATACAGACTTATACCTTCGGGGATTAACATTGCCTACGTTATCTGTGGCGGCTATGGAGATGCTGGATGCCCCTCTGACCCTGGCTGAAGTTAAGTCGGTTATGTCAACTCTGCCAAAAGGCAAAAGTCCGGGTCCAGATGGATTTTCCAGCGCATATTACACAACATTCGGAGAGCTTCTGGCACCCAGATTATTGCGCGCTTTTGAGTCCATCCCAGATGATGTGGGTGATCACCCGAGGACTGCAGAGGCCCATATCACAGTCCTTCCTAAACCGGGTAAGGACAGCACCAGATGTGAAAGTTTTCGGCCTATTTCTTTACTTAATTTAGATTTTAAGTTATATGCGAAACTTTTAGCAAATCGACTAAAACCTTATTTACCTTCCCTGATTCACAAAGATCAAGTGGGCTTCACCCCTGGTAGAGAGGCCAGAGACAACACGAGGAAAGTCCTTTCCCTCATTCATTATGTTACCTCCGAACATCTTCCGACGGTCCTTCTCTCTACGGACGCAGAAAAAGCGTTCGACAGGGTGAACTGGGCATTTCTATTTCGAACATTGGAAGCCTTCGGGATTGGACCTTATTTCCGTAGATGTATCCAAGCTTTATATACTAATCCCTCTGCTAAGATTAGAGTTCATGGATGCCTTTCAGATTCTTTCTCTATTTCAAATGGAACCAGACAGGGGTGTCCTCTGTCACCTCTTTTATTCATATTGGCTTTGGAGCCATTTGCCCATAAAATCCGTTCAGATCCTAGGATACAGGGGATTAAACTGGCTGGCATGGAACATAAATTATCCATCTTTGCAGATGACATTCTGATGACCTTATTGAACCCAGAGGAATCCATGAAGGCGGTCATGGAACATATATCGGAGTTTGCACAGTTATCCCACTTCAAGGTCAATTTTACAAAATCTGAAGCTGTTATGTTGCATTGTTCGCCCTCTGTCACGAATGCGATCCGTACATCCTTTCCATTTAAGTGGACCTCTGGGGGGCTCAAATATTTAGGAGTATGGCTGGCGGCTGATATGAAGGATGTGTATCGCTTGAATTATACTTCTTTGCTTAAGGCGATCCAGCGGGATCTCCGTAATTGGACTCCATTATACCTGTCATGGATGGGAAGGATTAACTCCATTAAAATGAATATATTACCCCGAGTCTTATATATTTTTCAAACTCTGCCCATTAAAGTGCCCAGATCCTTTTTTGTGCAGCTATCCAGGATGGTGTCTTCATTTGTGTGGAGCCCGAGCAGACCTCGTTTGAAATGGGCCTTTTTAGTTAGACGTAAGGAAGATGGAGGGTTGGGGATACCTGATTTTCATAGATATTATCGAGCTGCTCTTCTCTCGACGCTCTTAGACTGGAGACATAGGGGTGGTTCGAAGTTGTGGGTATCAGTGGAACGATTCTTCTATCCAGGTCTAGATATGTTACTTGAAGCTTTTTTACCGCCCACTTCTAGAGCTTCTAAGTTTCTTTCTCACCCGGTATTGGGGGCAATATTTGTGGTCTGGTCCGGAAAGGCATTGGGAACTGTATTAACCTCCTTCCCATCTCCGTTTTCCCCCGTAATATATACTCGGGATACTCCACACACTTTACCGCGTCGCGATTTCTCGAACTGGCCTAGAGATTCTTTGCTCTATGTAGCTGATTTTATACAGGATTATAAGGTGATCCCCTTTTCGGATTTACAATCCTCCTACGGTTTAACTTCTGGTGAGATGTGGAAGTATTTCCGTATTAGACATCTTCTAGACTCACAAGCATGTAAAGTGTCGTGGAACAGGGAATATACTCCTTTTGAGACTCTGTTCCACAAACTACCATTGCATTTATCGATACTCAGTAAAATGTATAGACTTTTGGGGAATGTGGGATCCACACCGCGACCCCCTTATGCTTTGGCATGGGAAAGAGACTTGGGATCGAGCTTTGGGGATGAGGAATGGAGGGGGATTTGGAGGACAGCGCATTCTTGCTCGATCTCCACACAGTTACAAGAATCACATTTTAAATTTTTATCTCGGTGGTATTACACCCCAATTAGACTTCACAAGATGTTTCCTTCTGTTTCATCTGTATGTTGGAGGTGCAATCAGCATCGGGGCACATTTGAACACCTGTGGTGGTCCTGCCCTTTACTGCAGAGGTTCTGGTCGGAGAGTTTGGCTTGTATGGAGAGGAGTTTGGGAGTGACACTTCAGAGAGACCCTTGGCAGATCCTATTTTACAAAGACCTCCCCAGATTGCCCTTGATGCCCAAACAATTCTTATTGACAATGTTGGGACTGGCTAAAACTATGATCCCAGCATGTTGGAAATCGAACACACCTCCTCTTTATAAGGATTGGGTACGTAGGGTACGAGAGGCAGCCACGATGTTGAGAATCTCGGCCTCCTTGAAGGGTAGGGATCCCGGCATGGTGGATTCCTTTCTTGATTCCACTTTTCAGCCCTGAGTGGTGTAGCAGGCTCTGGGGGTCGGGACATGGGGTGCACGGTCTAACCTTTCTTTCTTTTCTCTTCTTTCTTTCTGAGCTTTATCCTTTATTCTATATTCTCTATCTAATCTCTTTAACTTTTTACTCTTTTTCCTTATAATACTGTATCAAATATTGTTGGATGACACATATGTAGGGGAGCGTTCATTTATGTACCATCCTTCGCTCTCTATTGCTCCCTGAACTTCTGTATACTGTGTTTACTCATATGCTATGAAGTGTCACTGTTCTTAACATGTCACTTTATTTTTCTGTAATGCTTTAATTTTCAATAAAAATTTATAAATAAAAAAAAAAAAAAAAAAAAAAAAAAATAGTCAGACCATGTAGGGAGGATGGAGGTATCCAACCCCCAACACTACCATCACAGGCTATTGATCATCCAGCCCACGGCTCTGGGAGATGAATTATGGGAAACATGCAGTGGGGCTTGCCTTCCCTGCCTCCATGCTGCCTGGACTTCGGGGTTGATTGGGTGCGATTGGTGTGGGTTTCCCGGATCATCGGTGACATTGGTAATGTTACCGGTGGTGTGGATTGCTTTCCCCGGTCCTGCCCACTCGGCCTATGGGTTCGGGTTGTGTGGAGGTAGGGGAGTCGTGCTAACCTGTATGGTCACAGCTACTGATCTCCCAACACAATAGTTTGAACAATCAGTATCCAGGGAGCATCGGGACAGTCCTGATGCTTCCCAACAAGGTCTGTATTAAGAAAAAATATATATAGAACTTGTGTCAGGTGTCAATCATATGGCTTTGCTACATGTTGGAAACCCTCTGGCAATTGTTTGCTACCCCAGCCTTGTTCCACTGGTAGCCATATTCCTGGAAATCCTCTACGAATGTGCATTTTAGTTCATAAAGTTGAAAATACCATTTTGAGCTCCTATATACCATTTTGAGCTCCTGTGAATTAGGTGTCTGAGCAGTCAATACATGTAGGTAAAACTATACCATACCTCCCAAGTGTCCCTCTTTAGGAGGGACAGTCCCTCTTTTAGACCCAAATCCCTCTGTCCCTCTTTCCCACCCTGAAGTCCCTCTTTTTAGGAGATCAGATTGTGTGGTGTGAATATAAGTGTATCACATTGATCCACAGCAATAAAACTCACATTAATGTTTGTTTAAATATCAGTATATGTGTTTATAAATGAGTCTGCGTAACTAAAAAAAAAAAAAAAAAAAAAAAAAAAAAAAAAAAAAAAAAAAAAAAAAAGAAGCGACATGGGGGCATGGCTTGACAGCCATGCTGGATGGTAGCATTTCTTTGTAGCTCCAGAAACACAACTGATTAATCCACTTCTATCAAATACATAACTTAGAGATCGGTGACCATAATCTGCACCTCCGATTTCCTCGTTTTGAGAACTACCCGGGGATACCCATATTTCCATCTGAGGTACTTGGAGAAGGATTGCCATCTTGGCGGAGGCCAATGCTGCGCTTCCGCAGTCTTGATTGCCGGACTGTTTGAGAGTGGAGGGAAGACCACGGAGGTTGTGCTTGCTGCAAATCAGTTAACCGGGTGACGTGATTGTGCCACTAGAACAACATTTTACCGGGAGCTGACGGAAATTAGCAGAGCCTGAAGCCTTATCCCTGAAGTACACAGACTATGAGAGCTACCGGGTGATACCCATATTTTCATCTCAGGTTATCTGGAGACGGAGTGCCGTCTCGACGAAGGCCTAGAGATTATATTCAGAACTACAGTGTGTCTTCTAAGTAATATTCCCTACTATATATGCCTTTAAGTTTTAAAGATATGCACAGTAGACCAGGCATTATTATTTGATCGCAATCTATATCCAGAAAAACTCTATTGCCCCTCATAAAGCAACATCCCTCTTTTTTATTTTTATTTCTCAGTCCCCTTTTCCTGCATATAGGTCTGTGAAAGGTTTTCTCAAGTCATAGGAATTCAACTATAGAAGGACCAGTTTTATACCCAGTTACATACCAAGACTCTGGGAATTATCAACACATTCAGCTCATCTACACTACTCACTTGAGTAGTTTTCGTTATGGAATTCTAACAGTATGCCTGCCTGATAAAGCATGGTGACCACTACCGCCTGACTTGATGTAATTGCGAGATGTGGTTGTGTTCAATGGTGTAGGGGTATTACTCATTTTGCTACTAGAATGTGATCATACTTAAACTCACATTCCTTCCATCTTATCAATTAAATTTCTACTTTCTACTAAGGACTTTCCCTATTGTCCTGTTTTGACAAGTAATAAGAAAAAGAAAAGTCATTAAAGACAATCTACTAAGAATAAGTTGAGCTCCCCATACTCGACGTATAACTCATTTTCTACATTACAATATCTTAACACTCTAGATAAAATGGCTAAACAATAAGATTGATATGGATACATTTCTTACAAATGAGGATATTAAATCACTACCTACTAAGGAGGACCTACAAACACTTCTATCACATATGAGTGACTCTATAAGACAAGACATCAAAAGTGACAAATCAGACCTCAAAAATGACATTAAAATTCTGGGTAACAGAGTAGTCACTCTTGAAGAAACCCAAGAATCTATATTGAACGACTGCCACACTATGAATCAACAAATATCAACGCAGGATAATACTATAATCAGCTTCGGCTACAAATAGATGATCTCGAAAACAGAAGTAGGAGAAATAACATTAGAGTTTGGGGTTTACAGAATCTATTCCTCCTAAGTAGTGATGATCGAGCACCCCAATGCTCGGGTGTTCGGGTGCTCTGACCGAGCGCCCCCGGAGGCTCGAGTGCTCGGCCGAGCACCCGAGCCCCATTGAAGTCAATGGGAGGACTCGAGCATTACACCAGGCACCCCCTGCTCTGATGAGGGGAGGGTGCCTGGTCCATAGGAAAAGGGCAGAAAATGATGGAAACACCACAGAAATGGTTCAGGGACAGCATAGGGAGGATGTCTGGATGCATCTTGGAATCCAACGTCGCTGCTGGGAACGATGTTTCGCCCGTAGTACGCCATTTTTACAGACTGACCGTAAAACACACAAAAAGGAAGATAAAAACGACTTTAGGCGAAAAATTGTTACCAAACAGTATTTGCTGTATATTTACTTGTATATCATCTGCAAATTCTGCAAAAAATTTCATCGATTTTTCGGAACTGGGGCCATGATTAAGAGGGAAACGTGCGCAGAGGCAAATTCTCCCAAAAATGTCCTCGATTTTTCTGAACTGAGGCCATGATTAAGAGGGAAACGTGCGCAGAGGCAAATTCTCCCAAAAATGTTCTCGATTTTTCTGAACTGAGGCCATGATTAAGAGGGAAACGTGCGCAAAGGCAAATTCTCCCAAAAATTTCCTCGATTTTTCTGAACTGGGGCCATGATTAAGAGGGAAACGTGCGCTGAGCAGACCATCTAAAACATTATGGGTGAGGGTCTGCTGCGGAGCTGACCATCCTAAACATTATATGCGAAGGCCCGCTAGTGAGCTGACGCTATAAAACATTATATGAGAGGGCCCGCTAGAGAGCTGACCCAATAAAACATTATATGAGAAGGCCCGCTGGTGAGCTGACCTATACAAAAATTGTCAAACTGCGCCCGCTGGTGAGCTGGCCCTATATAAAAATTATATCACTGGGCCCGCTGGTGAGCTGGCCCTATATAAAAATTATATCACTGGGCATATGGAAGAGAGTCAACCATATACCTGTTTTTTGGGTGGAAGGGGTGAATGGGAATACAGAGTATTCCCATCATTGTAAATAACATATATAAAGTGACTTTATGTTCCCCCGGGGCTTTCCTCCAGTGGAGTGGAGAAGTCAGGGGAAATCCAGGCCTTGTTCATTTTTATAAGTGTCAACCTATCAGCATTTTCGGTGGAAAGGCGGATACGCTTATCTGTTATGATGCCACCAGCAGCACTAAATACCCGCTCAGACAGAACGCTGGCAGCAGGGCAGGCCAGCAGCTCCAAAGCGTAGAGTGCCAGTTCATACCACGTGTCCAGCTTGGACACCCAGTAGTTGTAAGGCACAGAGGGATCATTGAGGACGCTGACACGGTCTGCTACGTACTCCTTCACCATCTTCCAAAACTTTTCCCTCCTTGTGACACTAGGCTGCGCATCAGGGTGAGGGTGCTGGCGGGGTGTCATGAAGGTGTCCCACGCCTTGGAGAGTGTTGCCCTGCCTTTGTCGGAACTGCTGTGTGCTCCCCTTTTCTCCCCTTCTCGGTTGGCCAAGGTAGCACGTACTCTGCCGCCAGCGTTGTCAGATGGAAAATTTTGGAGCAATTTTTCAACAAGAACCTTCTGGTATTGCACCATTTTGCTTGTCCTCTCCACCGGAGGAATGAGAGATGAGAAATTCTCTTTGTAGCGGGGGTCCAGAAGGGTGAACACCCAGTAATCCGTGTTGTCTAAAATGCGTATAACGCGTGGGTCACGGGAAAGGCAGCCTAACATAAAGTCAGCCATGTGTGCCAGAGTACCAACAGGCAAGATTTCGCTGTCCTCACCAGGAGGATGACTCTCAATCTCCTCATCCTCTTCCTCCTCTTCTGCCCACCCACGCTGAAGAGATGGAACTAAAGTTCCATGGCTACCCTCTGTAGCGGAGGCAACCGTGTCTTCCTCCTCCTCCTCCTCCTCCTCCGCCTCCTCCAATTGTCGCTGAGAAGACGAAGTGAGGGTGCTCTGGCTATCACCTTGTGTAAGCTCTTCCTCCCGCATTTCCATCTCTTCCACATGCAAAGCGTCGGTTTTAATTGTGAGCAGCGAGCGTTTCAGTAGACACAGAAGTGGGATGGTTACACTGATAATAGCGTTATCGCCGCTCACCATCTGTGTCGATTCCTCAAAATTGCGTAAAACCACGCAGAGGTCTGACATCCATTCCCACTCCTCACTTCTGATTACAGGAAGTTGAACGGAGAGGCGACGACCGTGTAACAGCTGGTACTCCACTACTGCCCTCTGCTGCTCACAAAGCCGGGCCAACATGTGGAAGGTGGAGTTCCAGCGAGTGCTCACGTCACACAGCAGCCGGTGAGCTGGCAATTGTAAGCGCTGCTGCAGCTTCAACAGGCCGGCTGAAGCTGTAGATGACTTACGGAAATGTGCACACACGCGGCGCACCTTGGTCAAGAGATCATGCAAATTAGGGTAGGTTTTTAGAAATCGCTGAACCACTAAATTAAATACATGCGCTAGGCATGGTACGTGTGTGAGCTTGCCGAGCTCCAAAGCCGCCACCAAGTTACGCCCATTATCACACACAACCATGCCTGGTTGCAGGTTGAGTGGCGAGAGCCACTGCTCGGTCTGGTGACTAATCCCCTGCAACAGCTCTGAGGCCGTGTGCTGTTTGTCCCCAAGGCAGATCAGCTTCAGCACGGCCTGTTGACGCTTCCCCACTGCAGTGCTACACTGCTTCCAGCTACCGGCTGATGGGTGAGTGGCGCTGCGCGCAGAGAATTCGGAGGTGGAAACGGAGGAGGAGGAGCCAATAACGTAGGTGCTGGCGGAAACCCTGATGGAGGTAGGGCCCGCAATCCTCGGCGTGGGTAGCACCTGTGCCATCCCAGGGTCCGAGTCGCTCCCAGCCTCCACGACATTCACCCAGTGTGCCGTCAGGGAAATGTAGCGTCCCTGGCCACAAGCACTTGTCCATGTGTCAGTCGTTAAGTGGACCTTCCCAGTAACTGCGTTGGTCAGGGCACGGGTGATGTTACGGGACACATGGTGGTGTAAGGCGGGGACGGCACACCGGGAAAAGTAGTGGCGGCTGGGGACCGCGTACCGAGGGACAGCTGCTGCCATCAGGCTGCGGAAGGACTCAGTCTCCACAAGCCTAAATGGCAGCATTTCGATGGCCAGTAATTTGGAAAGGTGTGAGGTTAGTGCTATGGCCTGTGGGTGGGTGGCTGGGTATTTTCGCTTGCGCTCAAATGCCTGGGGTAACGACATTTGGACGCTGTGCTGGGACAGGGAAGTGGATGTGGTCGCTGATGGTGCTTCAGATGGTACAGGTGCAGGGCGGGAGGTATGCGGGCCTGCGCCTTCGACAGGCGATTGGCCGGCACCGAAAACAGGGGAAGAGGAGGCAGTGGTGTGGCCTGCAGACACAGATTGGCGATCCGGGCGTTCCTCCCACTTATTACGGTGCTTGGATGCCATGTGTCGGATCATGCTGGTGGTGGTGAGGTTTCTAGTGTTCATGCCTCGGCTCATTCTGGTGTGGCACAGGTTGCAAACTACAATTCTTTTGTCGTCCGCACTTTCCTTAAAAAAACGCCATACCGCGGAACACCTACCCCTTGGCAAGGGAGATTTACGCAAGGGGGTGCTCCGTGGAACATTTGCGGGCCGGTTTGGTGCGGTCCGCCTTCTTTCTGTAGCCACACCACTGCCTCTTCCAGCCTGTTGCGGTGCTGCAGATGGCTCACCCTCAGGACTGCTGTCATCGCTCGGCTCTACACCTTCCCAGGTGGGGTCAGTCACCTCATCGTCCACCAAGTCCTCCTCCACTTCCTCACTCTGATCATCCTCCTCATGTCTTGATCCCACCACATACTCAGTCATTGACAACTGTATATCATCCTCCTCATCAAGGTCTTGAGACAGTAATAGTGGTTGATTTAATGGCAACTGTGTCTCATCATCATCATCATCCACTTCCTTTGACCTTAAATGCCGTTCCCCTCTGTCATCTTCTTGTGATTGGGTACCCTCTAGAGGTTGTGAATCAGGGCACAAGATGTCATGTTCCTCTGCAAGCGTTCTTGGAGAGAGGTTCAAATTAAGGATTGGTGATGAGACGAGCTCCTCACTATATCCCAGTGTGGGATCACTTCTTTGACCAGATCCTCTATGGTGGGAGGAAGGATGATCAGGGTGAGGATTATGTTGACCAGACTCTTGGCTACTGAGAGTGGACTTGGTGGAAGACAGGGTGGTGCTTAACCGACTGGAAGCAGTATCAGCTGAAATCCAACCGACCACCTGTTCGCAGTGGTCTGACCTCGAGAGTGATGTCCTGCGACGCCCTGTAAACTGAGACATGAAGCTAGGTATGGTGGATGTCTTTCTGTCTTGTGCTCTGGCACCAGGCACAGTTTCTACGCGTCCTGACCCGCGCCCTGAACTATCAGGATCACGTCCACTTCCCCGTCCCTTTTTACCCGCCTTCTTCATATTACACGGAATATGTGCTGCAAATCTGCAACTTTGCACAGTAAACAGAATGTTCTCCTAATATGCAACTTTGCACACTAAACAGAATGTGCTTCTTATCTGCGGCTACGCACAGTGAATGGAATATGTGACTTTGATATTTTACACTTTGCACAGTTAACAGAATGTTCTCCTAATATGCAACTTTGCACACTAAACAGAATGTGCTTCTTATCTGCGGCTACGCACAGTGAATGGAATATGTGACTTTGATATTTTACAGTTTGCTCAGTTAACAGAATGTTCTCCTAATATGCAACTTTGCACACTAAACAGAATGTGCTTCTTATCTGCGGCTACGCACAGTGAATGGAATATGTGACTTTGATATTTTACACTTTGCACAGTTAACAGAATGTTCTCCTAATATGCAACTTTGCACACTAAACAGAATGTGCTTCTTATCTGCGGCTACGCACAGTGAATGGAATATGTGACTTTGATATTTTACACTTTGCACAGTAAACAGAATGTTCTCCTAATATGCAACTTTGCACACTAAACAGAATGTGCTTCTTATCTGCGGCTACGCACAGTGAATGGAATATGTGACTTTGATATTTTACACTTTGCACAGTAAACAGAATGTTCTCCTAATATGCAACTTTGCACACTAAACAGAATGTGCTTCTTATCTGCGGCTACGCACAGTGAATGGAATATGTGACTTTGATATTTTACAGTTTGCACAGTTAACAGAATGTTCTCCTAATATGCAACTTTGCACACTAAACAGAATGTGCTTCTTATCTGCGGCTACGCACAGTGAATGGAATATGTGACTTTGATATTTTACAGTTTGCACAGTTAACAGAATGTTCTCCTAATATGCAACTTTGCACACTAAACAGAATGTGCTTCTTATCTGCGGCTACGCACAGTGAATGGAATATGTGACTTTGATATTTTACACTTTGCACAGTTAACAGAATGTTCTCCTAATATGCAACTTTGCACACTAAACAGAATGTGCTTCTTATCTGCGGCTACGCACAGTGAATGGAATATGTGACTTTGATATTTTACAGTTTGCACAGTTAACAGAATGTTCTCCTAATATGCAACTTTGCACACTAAACAGAATGTGCTTCTTATCTGCGGCTACGCACAGTGAATGGAATATGTGACTTTGATATTTTACAGTTTGCACAGTTAACAGAATGTTCTCCTAATACGCAACTTTGCACACTAAACAGAATGTGCTTCTTATCTGCGGCTACGCATAGTGAATGGAATATGTGACTTTGATATTTTACAGTTTGCACAGTTAACAGAATGTTCTCCTAATATGCAACTTTGCACACTAAACAGAATGTGCTTCTTATCTGCGGCTACGCACAGTGAATGGAATATGTGACTTTGATATTTTACAGTTTGCACAGTTAACAGAATGTTCTCCTAATATGCAACTTTGCACACTAAACAGAATGTGCTTCTTATCTGCGGCTACGCACAGTGATTGGAATATGTGACTTTGATATTTTACAGTTTGCACACTAAACAGAATGTTCTCCTAATATGCAACTTTGCACACTAAACAGAATGTGCTTCTTATCTGCGGCTACGCACAGTGAATGGAATATGTGACTTTGATATTTTACACTTTGCACAGTAAACAGAATGTTCTCCTAATACGCAACTTTGCACACTAAACAGAATGTGCTTCTTATCTGCGGCTACGCACAGTGAATGGAATATGTGACTTTGATATTTTACACTTTGCACACTAAACAGAATGTTCTACTAATCTGAAACTTTTCACACTAAACAGAATGTGCTGCTAATCTGAAACTTTGCACACTAAAAAGAATGTCATGCTAATCTGCAACTTTGCACACTGAACAGAATGTGCTCTAATCTGCAACTTTGCACACTAAACAGAATGTGCTGCTAATCTGCGGCTAGGCACAGTGAACAGAATATGTGAAGTTTTTTTTTTTATATCTCTGCCCCCCCAAACAAAATAAACTGCTGCCCCCACACACAGTAGTCCTAAAAAGGACTTTTGGGTTTTTTTTTTTTTTTAAATAGCTTTTCTTCTCCCTACACTGACTTTCCCTTCCTATCCTCATCTCTCCCTGGCTAAGACTGAGCCGAACTCGCTGGTCAGGTGCTATACAGCACCCGATCACGGGTTCTGGCCAGCCAATCAGTGTAATGCGAGCAGCCAACATGGCTGCTGGCATTACACTGATGTCAGAGCCTCCCCGCACGTTTATTGGCTGCGCAGCAGCCGCGAAACGTGCGGGGAGGAGACGCGAACATGGCGGGCGAGCACATGCGGTACTCGTACGAGTACCGCCATGTGCCGAGCAGAGCGATGCTCGAGCCGAACCGAGCTTCGGCCGAGCATGCTCGCTCATCACTACTCCTAAGGATATCAGCTCAACTCTACAAAATCTTTTTGCTCAGATCCTGCAGATAGAAACAGGAGAAAGCATTAAATTAGAGAGAGCTCACAGAGCTATGAGACCTAAAATATTATCAAACGATAACCCAAGAGATGTGGTATGGTGCTTACACTCATTTCATATGAAAGATAACATCGTGAGATGTGCGAGACAACAATCATCTCATACTTTTGAGGGACATGATATTCACTTGTTCAATGATTTATCCTCCCATACCCTCCAATTAAGAAGGCAGTTCAAACCTCTTACAAACACACTGAGGGAGCATCAAATTCTTTATGGATGGGGATATCCATTCTCACTTTCAGTTACTTTTGAAAGAAGAGTGACCACTATACAACAGGCTTCAGAAATTAAAGTGCTATGTGAAGCGATAAACATCACTAATGTCTGTCAACCTGAGACTTTGCCTACTCAGTCTACAACTACGAAACATGCTACCTCAACATTAACGTTTGACACCTGTTTCTGCAAAGAAGCATCTGAACAGGAACACCCTGATAACTCCAGCAGAAGATTCAGATAAATAATCGAAGAAGATAAAATACATCTTTAGCATTAAAAAATTAAGTCTAAGGGGAAAAAAACTATTTGGAAAGGTTCTTAATTTGATATTGTTTAAGGGGGGAGTGATGTTTAGATGATGATAATTGAAATGGCAATATTACTAATATTTTTTTTATATCTGGATATTGGTTTATCTCTTTAGATTCTCCCCCTGTCTCTGTTTCTTTCCTTCTCTCCCCTCCTCACCTCCTTTCCTACCTACCTGTACCTCTTATAGATTACATATTTTCAATTCCTAAAATATGTGAATGTGTTATTGCTTAAGATCGTAAGAATGTTATAGATCTTGGGACGTTTTCTTTTTCTTTTTAATAAACTGACCCTCTCAGGTTACTTGTATCTTGGGTATATTTGTCCCATAATATACTTGAAGATATTTAATCTTGTTTCTATGGGTGGTGGGTGGAGAGGGTGAGGTGGGATCCACTACATAAGTTTGAATATGAGAGGACAACATTTTTTGGAAATATCTGATCTTCAGATTCATATCTGATCACTTTACTTACAATTTAATATGAAATATACATTACTTAACCGAATACCTTTACAGTTTAAAGTTAAAGTATTTTGATATCTTTGGGAAGATCTCTTCTGATACTGAATAATTTTAGATCAGAATAGACCCCTTTCACTAAGAAAGTTATGTTCTATAATTATCTGAAACTAAACTGAATAGGACACGCCACATCTTGATTGTTTAATTTTTTATACATTTTCAGGCGGGAATCTTGACATTTCAATGTTGACCAAGACCCCCACCACTTATCGCCATATCTATAAGGAAAAAGGGAGCGCAAAAGGAACAAATCTAAAAGCAGTATTTATTCTATATAATTGTTTAACACGCAAGAATAAAAATTCGCTTACAGGACATTCACAAAAGATCTGAGAAATGGATGCTGGATAGCTGAGAGACGGTAATCACAGCGTCAAGGGTATTTGAAGCGGGGAAAGGAGTTAAATGCATATCTTTTGTGAATGTCCTGTAAGCGAATTTTTATTCTTGCGTGTTAAACAATTATATAGAATAAATACTGCTTTTAGATTTGTTCCTTTTGCGCTCCCTTTTTCCTTATAGATTTCTGCACTGTATGGACGAGGCCATATTGGGATGCGGCATTAAGACTATCTAAGTGCAATACTCTGATAGAGTTGCTGCTAAGTGACAGTTCATCTCCATTACTTCATATCATCCTTCATTTTCATTCCATTTAAGACTGTTTGGACTATGCATAGAGGCTAAACAATAGCCCTGAAAGATAAGTGGACTGTGTTTTCTAGATACTTGTGACTGGATATATTGGATTTATTTGTTTATATATTTTATTTATTTTGCAGATATATTTCGGCAGTTATATATTCTCTGATCTTGTCTTACATATCCTTTTGGTTTATAGCGCAATCTTTGTGTATATATTTACTTATCGCCATATGACTGGTTTACATTACAATTATTTCTTATGTTATTTGTTTCTAATCTATATTGGCGATTCAGAGTTTTGTTCTTGTTGGATCACCCAGCTGTACACTCGTCGCTGGGATTTCCTTCTCAATTCTTTACTTAACTATATCTTTTTTCTACACTTCCTAATATTCTTTGAGGACACACCCCATCACTCATGCACTATTAATATCTCTATTGTGGTGATATGTCTAGTAATTTTGATCTGAATGTTCTGTCAATCAATGCTAAAGGTTTAAATACTCCACAAAAAGAGCTTGCTTTATTAGTTACTACTAGTGATGAGCGAGCACCCCAATGCTCGGGTGTTCGGGTGCTCTGACCGAGCACCCCCTGAGGCTCGAGTGCTCGGCCGAGCACCCGAGCCCCATTGAAGTCAATGGGAGGACTCGAGCATTACACCAGGCACCCCCTGTTCTGATGAGGGGAGGGTGCCTGGTCCATAGGAAAAGGGCAGAAAAAGATGGAAACACTACAGAAATGGTTCAGGGACAGCATAGGGAGGATGTCTGGATGCATCTTGGACTCCAACATCGCTGCTGGGAACGATCTTTCGCCCGTAGTACGCCATTTTTACAGACTGACCATAAAACACACAAAAAGGAAAATAAAAACGACTTTAGGCGAAAAATTGTTACCAAACAATATTTGCTGTATATTTACTTGTATATCATCTGCAAATTCTCCCAAAAATTTCCTTGATTTTCGGAAGTGAGGCCATGATTAAGAGGGAAACGTGCGCAGAGGCAAATTCTCCCAAAAATTTCCTTGATTTTCAGAACTCAGGCCATGATTAAGAGGGAAACGTGCGCAGAGGCAAATTCTCCCAAAAATTTCCTTGATTTTTAGAACTGAGGCCATGATTAAGAGGGAAACGTGCGCAGAGGCAAATTCTCCCAAAAATTTCCTTGATTTTCAGAACTGAGGCCATGATTAAGATGGAAACGTGCGCTGAGCTGACCATCTAAAACATTATGGGTGAGGGTCTGCTGCGGAGCTGACCATCCTAAACATTATATGCGAAGGCCCGCTAGTGAGCTGACGCTATAAAACATTATATGAGAGGGCCCGCTAGAGAGCTGACCCAATAAAACATTATATGAGAAAGCCCGCTGGTAAGCTGACCTATATAAAAATTGGCAAACAGGGCCCGCTGGTGAGCTGACCCTATATAAAAATTATATCACAGGGCCCGCTGGTGAGCTGGCCCTATATAAAAATTATATCACAGGGCCCGCTGGTGAGCTGGCCCTATATAAAAATTATAGCACAGGGCATATGGAAGAGGAGGAGGAGGATGAGAAGATTAAGAGTCAACCATATACCCGTTTTTTGGGTGGAAGGGGTGAATGGGAATACAGAGTATTCCCATCATTGTAAATAACATATATAAAGTGAGTTTATGTTCCCCCGGGGCTTTCCTCCAGTGGAGTGGAGAAGTCAGGGGAAATCCAGGCCTTGTTCATTTTTATAAGTGTCAACCTATCAGCATTGTCGGTGGAAAGGCGGATACTCTTATCTGTTATGATGCCACCAGCAGCACTAAATACCCGCTCAGACAGAACGCTGGCGGCAGGGCAGGCCAGCACCTCCAAGGCGTAGAGTGCCAGTTCATACCACGTGTCCAGCTTGGACACCCAGTAGTTGTAAGGCACAGAGGGATCATTGAGGACGCTGACACGGTCTGCTACGTACTCCTTCACCATCTTCCAAAACTTTTCCCTCCTTGTGACACTAGGCTGCGCATCAGGGTGAGGGTGCTGGCGGGGTGTCATGAAGGTGTCCCACGCCTTGGAGAGTGTTGCCCTGCCTTTCTCGGAACTGCTGTGTGCTCCCCTTTTCTCCCCTTCTCGGTTGGCCAAGGTAGCACGTACTCTGCCGCCAGCGTTGTCAGATGGAAAATTTTGGAGCAATTTTTCAACAAGAACCTTCTGGTATTGCACCATTTTGCTTGTCCTCTCCACCGGAGGAATGAGAGATGAGAAATTCTCTTTGTAGCGGGGGTCCAGAAGGGTGAACACCCAGTAATCCGTGTTGTTTAAAATGCGTATAACACGTGGGTCACGGGAAAGGCAGCCTAACATAAAGTCAGCCATGTGTGCCAGAGTACCAACAGTCAAGATTTCGCTGTCCTCACCAGGAGGATGACTCTCAATATCCTCATCCTCTTCCTCCTCTTCTGCCCACCCACGCTGAAGAGATGGAACTAAAGTTCCATGGCTACCCTCTGTAGCGGAGGCAACCGTGTCTTCCTCCTCCTCCTCCTCCTCCTCCGCCTCCTCCAATTGTCGCTGAGAAGACGAAGTGAGGGTGCTCTGGCTATCACCTTGTGTAAGCTCTTCCTCCCGCATTTCCATCTCTTCCACATGCAAAGCCTCGGTTTTAATTGTGAGCAGCGAGCGTTTCAGTAGACACAGAAGTGGGATGGTTACACTGATAATAGCGTTATCGCCGCTCACCATCTGTGTCGATTCCTCAAAATTGCGTAAAACCACGCAGAGGTCTGACATCCATTCCCACTCCTCACTTCTGATTACAGGAAGTTGAACGGAGAGGCGACGACCGTGTAACAGCTGGTACTCCACTACTGCCCTCTGCTGCTCACAAAGCCGGGCCAACATGTGGAAGGTGGAGTTCCAGCGAGTGCTCACGTCACACAGCAGCCGGTGAGCTGGCAATTGTAAGCGCTGCTGCAGCTTCAACAGGCCGGCTGAAGCTGTTGATGACTTACGGAAATGTGCACACACGCGGCGCACCTTGGTCAAGAGATCATGCACATTGGGGTAGGTTTTTAGAAATCGCTGCACCACTAAATTAAATACATGCGCTAGACATGGTACGTGTGTGAGCTTGCCGAGCTCCAAAGCCGCCACCAAGTTACGCCCATTATCACACACAACCATGCCTGGTTGCAGGTTGAGTGGCGAGAGCCACTGCTCGGTCTGGTGACTAATCCCCTGCAACAGCTCTGAGGCCGTGTGCTGTTTGTCCCCAAGGCAGATCAGCTTCAGCACGGCCTGTTGACGCTTCCCCACTGCAGTGCTACACTGCTTCCAGCTACTGGCTGATGGGGGAGTGGCGCTGCGTGTAGAGAATTCGGAGGTGGAAACGGAGGAGGAGGAGCCAATAACGTAGGTGCTGGTGGAAACCCTGATGGAGGTAGGGCCCGCAATCCTCGGCGTGGGTAGCACCCGTGCCATCCCAGGGTCCGAGTCGCTCCCAGCCTCCACGACATTCACCCAGTGTGCCGTCAGGGAAATGTAGCGTCCCTGGCCACAAGCACTTGTCCATGTGTCAGTCGTTAAGTGGACCTTCCCAGTAACTGCGTTGGTCAGGGCACGGGTGATGTTACGGGACACATGGTGGTGTAATGCGGGGATGGCACACCGGGAAAAGTAGTGGCGGCTGGGGACCGCGTACCGAGGGACAGCTGCTGCCATCAGGCTGCGGAAGGACTCAGTGTCCACAAGCCTATATGGCAGCATTTCGATGGCCAGTAATTTGGAAAGGTGTGAGGTTAGTGCTATGGCCTGTGGGTGGGTGGCTGGGTATTTTCGCTTGCGCTCAAATGCCTGGGGTAACGACATTTGGACGCTGCGCTGGGACAGGGAAGTGGATGTGGTCGCTGATGGTGCTTCAGATGGTACAGGTGCAGGGCGGGAGGTATGCGGGCCTGCGCCTTCGACAGGCGATTGGCCGGCACCGAAAACAGGGGAAGAGGAGGCAGTGGTGTGGCCTGCAGACACAGATGGGCGATCCAGGCGTTCCTCCCACTTACTACGGTGCTTGGATGCCATGTGTCGGATCATGCTGGTGGTGGTGAGGTTTCTAGTGTTCATGCCTCGGCTCATTCTGGTGTGGCACAGGTTGCAAACTACAATTCTTTTGTCGTCCGCACTTTCCTTAAAAAAACGCCATACCGCGGAACACCTACCCTTTGGCAAGGTAGATTTACGCAAGGGGGTGCTCCGTGGAACATTTGCGGGCCGGTTTGGTGCGGTCCGCCTTCTTTCTGTAGCCACACCACTGCCTCTTCCAGCCTGTTGCGGTGCTGCAGATGGCTCACCCTCAGGACTGCTGACATCGCTCGGCTCTACACCTTCCCAGGTGGGGTCAGTCACCTCATCGTCCACCAAGTCCTCCTCCACTTCCTCACTCTGATCATCCTCCTCAAGTCTTGATCCCACCACATACTCAGTCATTGACAACTGTATAACATTCTCCTCAACAAGGTCTTGAGACGGAAATAGTGGTTGATTTAATGGCAACTGTGTCTCATCATCATCATCATCATCCACTACTTCCTTTGACCTTAAATGCCGTTCACATCTGTCATCTTCTTGTGATTGGGTAGCCTCTAGAGGTTGTGAATCAGGGCACAAGATGTCATGTTCCTCTGCAAGCGTGCTTGGAGAGAGGGTCAAATGAAGGATTGGTGATGAGACGAGCTCCTCACTATATCCCAGTATGGGATCACTTCTTTGACCAGACCGTGTATGGTGGGAGGAAGGATGATCAGAGTGAGGATTATTTTGACCAGACTCTTGGCTACTGAGAGTGGACTTGGTGGAAGACAGGGTGGTGCTTAACCGACTGGAAGCAGTATCAGCTGTCATCCAACCGACCACCTGTTCGCAGTGGTCGGACCTCGAGAGTGATGTCCTGCGACGCCCTGTAAAATTACACATGAAGCTAGGTATGGTGGATGTCTTTCTTTCTTGTGCTCTGGCACCAGGCACAGTTTCTCCGCGTCCTGACCCGCGCCCTGAACTTTCAGGATCACGTCCACTTCCCCGTCCCTTTTTACCCGCCTTCTTCATCTTACACAGAATATGTGACTTTAATATTTGAGTTTGAAAACTTAACAGTATTTCTTCCTATTCTGCAACTCTGCAGAGTACACAGAATAGGCTGCTAAACTGCGGTGACACACACTGAATGGAATAAGTGACTTTAATATTTGAGTTTGAAAACTTAACAGTATTTCTTACTATTCTGCAACTGTGCAGAGTACACAGAATAGGCTGCTAAACTGCGGTGACACACACTGAATGGAATAAGTGACTTTAATATTTGAGTTTGAAAACTTAACAGTATTTCTTCCTATTCTGCAACTGTGCAGAGTACACAGAATAGGCTGCTAAACGGCGGTGAAACACACTGAATGGAATATGTGACTTTAATATTTGAGTTTGAAAACTTAACACTATTTCTTACTATTCTGCAACTGTGCAGAGTACACAGAATAGGCTGCTAAACGGCGGTGATACACACTGAATGGAATATGTGACTTTGATATTTGAGTTTGAAAACTTAACAGTATTTCTTACTATTCTGCAACTGTGCAGAGTACACAGAATAGGCTGCTAAACGGCGGTGATACACACTGAATGGAATATGTGACTTTAATATTTGAGTTTGAAAACTTAACACTATTTCTTACTATTCTGCAACTGTGCAGAGTACACAGAATAGGCTGCTAAACGGCGGTGATACACACTGAATGGAATATGTGACTTTGATATTTGAGTTTGAAAACTTAACACTATTTCTTACTATTCTGCAACTCTGCAGAGTACACAGAATAGGCTGCTAAACGGCGGTGACACACACTGAATGGAATAAGTGACTTTAATATTTGAGTTTGAAAACTTAACAGTATTTCTTCCTATTCTGCAACTGTGCAGAGTACACAGAATAGGCTGCTAAACGGCGGTGATACACACTGAATGGAATATGTGACTTTAATATTTGAGTTTGAAAACTTAACACTATTTCTTACTATTCTGCAACTCTGCAGAGTACACAGAATAGGCTGCTAAACGGCGGTGATACACACTGAATGGAATATGTGACTTTGATATTTGAGTTTGAAAACTTAACACTATTTCTTACTATTCTGCAACTCTGCAGAGTACACAGAATAGGCTGCTAAACGGCGGTGATACACACTGAATGGAATAAGTGACTTTAATATTTGAGTTTGAAAACTTAACAGTATTTCTTCCTATTCTGCAACTGTGCAGAGTACACAGAATAGGCTGCTAAACGGCGGTGATACACACTGAATGGAATATGTGACTTTAATATTTGAGTTTGAAAACTTAACACTATTTCTTACTATTCTGCAACTCTGCAGAGTACACAGAATAGGCTGCTAAACGGCGGTGAAACACACTGAATGGAATATGTGACTTTGATATTTGAGTTAGAAGACTTAACAGTATTTCTTCCTATTCTGCAACTCTGCACAGTACACAGAATAGGCTGCTAAACGGCGGTGATACACACTGAATGGAATATGTGACTTTGATATTTGAGTTTGAAAACTTAACACTATTTCTTACTATTCTGCAACTCTGCAGAGTACACAGAATAGGCTGCTAAACGGCGGTGAAACACACTGAATGGAATATGTGACTTTGATATTTGAGTTAGAAGACTTAACAGTATTTCTTCCTATTCTGCAACTCTGCACAGTACACAGAATGTGCTGCTAAACTGCGGCGAAGCACACTGAATGGAATATGTGACTTTGATATTTTAGTTTGAAGACTTAACAGTATTTCTTCCTATTCTGCAACTCTGCACAGTACACAGAATGTGCTGCTAAACTGTGGCGACGCACACTGAATGGAATATGTGACTTTGATATTTTAGTTTGAAGACTTAACAGAATGTGCTCTAATCTGCAACTTTGCACACTAAACAGAATGTGCTCTAATCTGCAACTTTGCACACTAAACAGAATGTGCTCTAATCTGCAACTTTGCACACTAAACAGAATGTGCTCTAATCTGCAACTGTGCACACTAAACAGAATGTGCTCTAATCTGCAACTTTTCACACTAAACAGAATATTTTTTTTTTTGTTTTTTTTGTTTTTTTCCCCCCACACAAAATAACCTGCTGCCCCCACACACAGTAGTCCTAAAAAGGACTTTTGGTTCTTTTTTTTCACAATTTTTGTTTTTTTCCTCCCTACACTGCCTTTCCCTTCCTATCCTCAGCTCTCCCTGGCTCAGACTGAGCCGAACTCGATGGTCAGGTGCTATACAGCACCCGACCACGGGTTCTGGCCAGCCAATCAGTGTAATGCCAGCAGCCAACATGGCTGCTGGCATTACACCGATGTCAGAGCCTCCCTGCACGTTTATTGGCTGCGCAGCAGCCGCAAAACGCGCGGGGAGGAGACCCGAACATGGCGGGCGAGCACATGCGGTACTCGTACGAGTACCGCCATGTGCCGAGCAGAGCGATGCTCGAGCCGATCCGAGCATCGGCCGAGCATGCTCGCTCAACACTAGTTACTACCATCCTTGCTACCATTGCATACTATAGTCAGAGTGGTATCAGCCTCTGTGCAGCCAGTGGATCCTGTGCTGTCTCCACACCTGGTCCTGTGAGGGTTGGGGAAGTGCTTAGGCACCGTCTTCACACCTGGTCCTGTGAGGGTTAAGAAAGTGCTAATTCATATTTATTCTGTTCTTATTTTAATAAAGATATCGATTTTACTGTACCTGTACTTGTCAGTGTCGTTATTCCACAGTCACCCCGTGACAAATCTGAGCAGACGAAGTATCCCTATACACGTCAGAATTCATTCGGCTGCTTCTGTCACATCATCAATAAACACTAGTGACCCAGTGCCATTGGAATCCATGCATGCCCATGCCATCACACTGCCTCCACCCTATTTTACAGATGATGTGGTATGCTTCAGATCATGAGCCATTCTCCATACTTTTTTTCCCATCATTCTGGTACAGGTTGATCTTAGTTTCATCTGTCCAAAGAATGCTGTTCCAGAAATGGGCTGGCGTTTTTAGATGTTTTTTGGCAAAGTCTAATCTGGCCTTTCTATTCTTGAGGCGTACGAATGGTTTGAACCTTGTGGTGAACCCTCTGTATTTGTTCTCGTGAAGTCTTCTGTTTATGATAGCCTTGGATAATGATATACCTACCTTGTGGAGAGTGTTCTTCATTTGGATGGATGTTATGAAGGGGTTTTTCTTTACCATGGAAAGGATCCTACGATCATCCACCACTGTTGTCTTCTATCCAGGCCTTTTTGTGTTACAGAGCTCACTAGTTTGAATAGCCCACACCTGCCCATGAAAAAGCTTTTGAGTCAATTGTCCAATTACTTTTGGTCCCTTGAAAAAGAGGGGGCTACATATTAAAGAGCTGTAATTCCTAAACCCTTCCTCCAATTTGGATGTGAATAGCCTCAAATTAAAGCTGAGAGACTGCACTTTAAGCCCATATTCATTATTTAACTCTAAACAGCCAAAATAATACAAATGTTTTCAGTGTCTAAATATTTCTGGACCTAACTGTGTGTGTGTGTATATATATATATATATATATATATATATATATATATATATATAGTGAGAGAGAGAGAGAGAGAGAGAGAGAATCCAAAATAAATCAACTCACAGGTCTTCTGCAGGTGTCAAAAATGTGATGGTTTATTCTATCAACGTTTCGGTCACAACCTGGGCCTTTATCAAGATGCATCTTGATAAAGGCCCAGGTTGGGACCTGTGAGTGCATTTCTTTTGGATTATCTATGACATGTTTATTATGGATTAGCACCCAGTATTACAAGTGAGTGTACAGTTGTGGGGTTTACGATAGATAGATAGATAGATAGATAGATAGATAGATAGATAGATAGATAGATACACACAAAGGCAAGGTTTTGTGTGGAAGGTACAGCTTTTTTGGCTTTACTTCTCAAGACCCAGCAAACCTGAGAGACATTTTTGTAGCAATACAGATCATTCAACTTGACAGAGTTCCCATGCTGTCATTATAACAACTGCTTCTATAATGAACATATACTAATGCACTGATAGGAACATGTAGCTCTCCAGCTTTTTTTGGACTTCAGCTTCTATCATCCTATGACTGAGAGAGAGATGGATGCAGAGAGACAGAGAGAGAGAGAGAGAGAGAGTCAAAGAGAAACAGAAGAGATACAAAAAGAGACAGACAGAGGTACTGTCAGAGAAAGAGAGAGGGAGGGAGACAGATGATGACAGAGTAAGAAATACTAAGAACAAAAACAAGAAGAAAGAAAAGGGCGCTCCTAGTGCAATATGTTGCCAATACAGGACCTCCACCAGTACAACACTGTACTCACAATTTCCAAGACCACTAATAGTGATCAGCGTACACTAATGAGGGAATCCAACTGCCCTCACTCAGTCCCACAAACGATGGATGCTGTGTCTTAGAAAGGAATTCCCACAATCTTCTGGGACCCTTAGAATAGAAGAAATACACGAACAGGAAGAGTACAAACCACCTCACATATATCCTTAAGACCATCAAATATCAGGCAAAATAGATACTCACTCTTTTCAGAAGGAATAGCTGGTAAACGATATAACCAGCTCAAGCAAATGGGGAAACATAAACTGCCCCTATACAGTTACCTTCACAAGTATAAAAACTGGATCCTTTGTCTTGTTGAAAAATATTTATTTAAAATATGATAGCCTAGTATTTGAAATAGCGTTATGCATATAACAACTTCATAAGCCTGATAACGTGTTTCGAGGTTATACCCCTTTATCAAATTATTTAGGCAAAAAGGATAATCAATACAGGCAATCTACCAGCTTGAGCTGGTTATATCGTTTACCAGCTATTCTTTCTGAAAAGTGTGAGTATCTATTTTGCCTGATATTTGATGGTCCAGAGGATATATGTGAGGTGGTTTGCGCTCTTCCTGTTCGTGGAATACTATGAGAATGACATGGCACACCATGTCGGAAAGGGTGAGAAAGATAGGGAACCTTCATACGTTACTGCAAAAATGAGGAGGATTTTGCTATATTTGGACTAATGGCCTATTTGCAAGGGTGAGGGACTACTTATTATAGTTTTCATCTTTCCAATTAAGTGATAGATGTGGAGTGGTTCATTTACAGTATGTCTTGGTGAGGTCCGAAAAGACCTTAGAGCCTCTGGAATAAGGGTCTATCTATCCATGAAATGTTACTTGTAGTCACTGCAGGGACTCATCTAATGATTTTAAATGAACAAAGCTGACAAGGAATGTGCACCATAGGGTAAGTAAGTAATTTTTCCAAACTGATTGGCTCAATAATTTAGGAAAAAATAAAAGTAGGCAGATGCATAGTAGTTCCTCATTTTCTGTAGAAATGTGTTGGCTGAAGGCTACTTCTACTGAGTCACGTGTAAAGAGTGACTAGGCTGGCATCTGTGTCTCTGACAGACAGCCTAATCACTTTTCTTCTGATATCAATGAGAAGAAAAAATTTGTCCTTACGTCATGTACCCACTCCTTACAAGTTATTTCAACAGGCAACAGTAGTGTGCCAGTAATCATTGTTAATACTGCACACCTGAACCAAGTATGTGGCTCATTTAAGTTAGCGTGCTCTATACATGGGCATTGTCAGTCTATCTGGCTGTCACCTGTCATATTGTGGCAGATGTTACATCTGGTATGTCAGTTGGAAATGTAATCCTTAACAATGCTCAAATCCTTGTGGGGATTACCTAGATCAGGGTGTTGGAGATTTATGAGTCATAGGCCACATGATTATAAGTCTATTTGTGTGAGGGCTGTGTGGACTTTTTTTTTACTGATGACAATGGAGAGATATACTCTGTGAAATATTAAACAATGGATCTTAAAGCAGTAATACTAAAGCAGTACAAAAACTTTTAATCCGTTTTATACAAATAATAGTGTATATTTGTACCAGCCAATCGCTAGTCACTGATCTGCTCAGTGAGAAAACTGGTAATTAAATGACTGAAGTATTCTTGAACTGTTCTGTCAGTGGTAGTGGTGAGAAAGTAGTTAGGCCCAACTGATCTACTAGTTAATGTGTGATACCTAAGTAGTTAAGATATTTGTTAAAGATCTCAGGTGGACCACATCCTGGAGTCAAGTGGGCCTCATTTGTCCTGGGGGGCCACATGTTTACCGGGACACCCATAATCCAGGTCATGGGTTGCCTGCAAGAGGAGTGTGTAGAGCACAATTAGGCACAATTACTCCAGCCAGCCCAGCATAAATGCTCAACAGAGGATTTAAAAAATATTCTGATGTACTAAGAAAAAGTAAAGCAATTCTGGGTCTCCTCGGGGGAAAATGAGTCGTAATCCTACTTTTCATTTGTGTCACTGCATATCAGTATCTTACTGTGCCTGATGTACTAAATAAACATGGAGAGGTTCTAGAGAAAAACAGCATGATATGTAATAGATAAAAATCCCCATTGATTTAAAGGGATAGTAATGTTTCATAATAAAAGCAGCTCTAATTAACCATCATAGTATTTGGGCCTTGGAGAGTGTTATTTCAGTTCTGTCAGAGTTGTAGTTCAAGAGTAATTGAATGATAAAGTATCCCCCTTCCGCCCCTTTTACTGATGTAACATTGTTCAGCTCAGAGCAGCAGGGTGTGTCCAGGTAGATTGCAGAGAGGGACAATCTTCAAATAGCATAAGGGAAAAATCTGAAAACCTGTCAAGGGGGCAGGTTTTCATTGTTCTCACAGTAAGAAGATTGTTCCTTGCTATGAGCTGTCTGGTCTATGGACCAGAACCCACATCTGAGGAGAGGGGGCTTACACTAGGTAAAAGGGGTGGGAGGAGGAAACTTTATCATTCAATTACTCTTGAACTACAACTCTGACAGTATTGAAATAACACTCTCCATGGCCCAAATACTATGAAGATTAATTGGAGCTGCTGTTTTTGTGAAACATTACTATTCCTTTAAATGGGGATTTTAATCCCTTTACAATGTGTTGCTTACAACTCTAGAATATAGTAATCAAACCCTGAAAATATTTTACTGGAAAACATTATGGACACTAATTTTTTTATATATTTTTTGACCTTCCATATATCAATAACATCACAATTTTTTGCAGACTTATTAAAGTTTCTACAAATTTTTACTGACGGACAAGTAATTTATTGGAAATGGGCAACTGTGGTCTAACATACAATTTTATTATTAACACATCCATTGCCAGATTGGCCTGCATCATGTGAAAAACCAATCCAGTTGTGGCAGCATTGGCACAGATGGTTTAAAAGCATTTTAATTAAATCCTTTGCTATCTCATCAACAACACGTATTAAGTATTAACACCTCCACTGTGAGCTAGACCTGCAACACATTAGAAACCATTGCATGTTTTCCTTAACCCTTTGAGTGTCAGAGAAGTATGCAATGCATTGCTCTGTAATGCATTGCATTCCTCTCTGGCACTCAAGGGGTTAAAGCTTGGGATAATTAATTGGTAGAAAATAAAAGACATAAATAATGCCAATACAGACAAAAAACAAACAAACAAAAAAGACCCTGGAAGGATTTAATGATTTCTCTATGGCCTCAGTTCTTTTAGGGCCTCAGAAAGACAAATGGCAATGGTAGTTATGAAGTCACAGTTTGGTATTCCATTACCTAGGCTATAACCTAGCAATGAGTGTTAAATATGCATGGCACCCACTAGATTTGCACCCATAGATATCATGGAACAGCCCAAACATTTTTTTTAGTTTATTGCATGTGTTGAGTGTTAACCAACTAGACTAGGACACAATGCACATGTAAATAAGCCATGCAAGAGGTAGCATTTGTAAACAAACAATGGGAGAGATGAAAGCTATCAAAAAAGCTAATTGCCAATACAACTCACTCTGATATGTTAAATTTAAGATGATTAAAAGTATTACATCTACATGTACACAATCAAAGTGTATAAGCTTATAAGTCTGACAATTTACCCTTGCTTTTAAATCAAAAACTCAGACTATAATGACAGTTAATTTGAAAAAATCATTATTAATAACCACAGACAACCCACATATTTTACATGCCAAAATTTGCTAAATAAAAAAATACAAACATTTTCATTTAATTATTGAAAAATATGTTAGAAAACACATGCAACATGACATTTTACTCTAAAAAAACTTTAGCTATAAAAAATGTTTTCCCTAAAAATCTGTGCGATTAAGAGAGTATACAATTACAGCAGGAAACAAAGATCAACTCAGAAATAACATATAGCATCACACCTGGAAATGAAGAGATAGGAGAAAATAAAAACAAAGAAAAAAAAGGAGATAATATAAAAGTAGACAATATAAAAATAATATAAACAGTTTCAAATCAAATTGAATATTTAATCCATAGGGCTGTTAGCTATAAGGATGAAAACTGTGCTTCCTTCCCTTAAAAGGGAATCTTTCATTTCCTCCTCTCTATAAACAAAATCTATGCCATTGAAAGTTAGCCAGGATGGACCACAAACATGAAACTGTAAAAAATGTTCAGATAAACTATGTTTCTTATAAACCTTGTAATGCTATTTATGGGCTCTCCAATCTAGATACTAAGCATCCTAGAACAGTGGTTGTCAACCCTTGCCCTCAGTGGCTACTAACAGGCCAGGATTTGAGAATTTCCTTTTAAGAGCACAGGTGAGTTAATCAATATAACTGAGCCTCTGATCAACACAGTTGTGTTCTAGCAGGGGAATTCCTAAGTCCTGGCCTGTTAGTGTCCACTGAGGGCATGGGTTGAGAACCTCTGTCCTAGAAGTCTGTCCAAAATATTGCTTTTGGCATAGGCAGGTGATTAAATAGATCACATACCCACAACAAAAGTATTTTATGCTTAATCTTATACTCTTTTTGAGCAATCAGACCATGGACTGGATAAATAATGGGTCCTGTCTGGACAAATAGTGTTAAAGCAGTGTTTTTTATGAGAGGTGTGGTTGCAGGGTAAATTAGAGTTTGTTATGGACAAGGTGCATCAGTGCCAGATTTCAAGCATTTTAACCATTATTTGGGACTCAATTGCTGTCCGATAAATAGAGGTGCTTGTACTGAGACTTTATATTTCATCCCTGCGTGGAATGGTTGCCTAAAAGTGTAATCACAGAGCTGGAAATCAGAAAAGGAGAATTCCAATAGAGAGAGAACCAAAGTAATGGGAAGCCCAGTGGCCCAGACAACTGCACTATATTGGAAGCTTAACTTGTACAGTTGGAAATTCACAATGATTGGCTCTAAAAGAGATTGTTGCAAACAGATATGAAACTTTGTTTGCCGTACTCTTTTTAAGTACTCTGTGTTTTTAGTATATCATTGCAATTAACCTTACTACTCTATGATATTTCGTTTCAATTTTAGTCTTTGAAGGCTTCTTATCCTATATATGAGGTGTGTTTAGATAAGTATCTTTTTGTAGATCATTTTTTTCACTAGAGTGCATATCATTATCTGTTCAACTTTTTTATAGCACTGGGCCTGTGTTTAATATTGCTGCACTTGTGGTTTGCACTTGTTTTTGCACTTACAACACTGGTTTAGTCTAATATTGGCTTTGAAGTTTTGAGTGCCCGAGGGGTGTGCAACAATGTGTTACACACCCTCTGCCACTCAAACAGTTAATCTTAGCATTGTGAATTTTAGTTTCCGAGTTCATAGGATAAATATAGCCCATATTAATAATAATTGTCATAGGTGAGGATACCCAAATTCATTATCTACTCCTTGCTCAGTCATGGGTAAAGAAGGATTTATAATAAATTAAAAGAGAATCCATATAAAATTTGCCCTCGTATTAAAGAAATTTGGACAAGGGGGTGATCTATTTCTCTCTATATTTATATATGCCTCTTTTTTTGCTTAATTAATCACTGTAGACTTCTAGACATGCTGTTTTATTAATAACTTTTAATACTGGTTTTCCTTAACCCTTCTGAATACTTTAAGAGGGAGAGCCATGTTGCAGAGCAATGAGTTGCTCACCAAGTGCCTTTTAAAGTATCACTTTAACATACCATGGTTCATCATGCTAGAATGTTGAGGTGAAAAGACTAGATAGCAAGCCCTCAGAGAAAATGGAGAGGGAGACCAAAGTCAATTGACCTAACAACTCTAATATGTAAAGGGGGTTGTAGGACGCCTGAATTTTATTATTTATTCCAACCCTACTAATGTGGTGGTGGTGATGGTGGTGGTGGTGGCAGTGTGAGTGCTAAACCTCTTGGGAAAATGGTGCTGATATTTAATTAATATATCCTATATTACATTTTAAAATAACCTTCCTCATATACAGTGCCAATTCATGCAACATTTCTCGAATTCAATCTTTTTTCTGACCCATGTGAAATATTATAACACCCTCCTACTTGACCTTCCTCTCATCTAACTAAAACCACTATGCTCCATAATAACATATGTTTCAAGACTACTTCACTCATCTCTCTGCTAATGCTTCCCTCTCTTGCAGTCCTTACATTGTTTTCCATGATCTTTCAGAATTAAATACCAAACTTCTAACTTACAGAGCTGTTACAAGCACTGTACCATCATACATCTCTGCTCTTGTTTCTAAATACCCAGCCACTTGCCATTTTCACTCAGCATAAAGGATGGGGTCCTTCTGCATTTAATGTCTGAATGGTGCAATGGGGTCTATGGATCCTGTATTTAATTTTAATCCTTTACACCCTGACATGATTAGGGTGTGGATCATTTATTTTCTAGGATTATTCTATGACTATAACCTCTCTTGTTTTAGAGCCAGGAATGAAATTCAATACAATGTGTTGCAGCCCCCCTCTGGCAATGGAATTGTTAATCCTGTATCATGTGCATGAGATGGTAGCAAAGAGGATTAAAACTTTAACTTTACCCCTTTGCTTCTACTCTGGTTGTAATGAAGCTAATCAGACATTGACGAGGTTAAGGCATCATGGGGCGGTTTAGTGCTTGTGACACTTGAAGGATTAGGAAAAATGTAACCCTTCATAATGGTACTGCAGAAAAATGTACAGACTTGTTTGAATTTACCTTAACAAAGTGTTGTGTTGATGCATCTCTGGGTCACATGCAAACTGCCCTACACCCATGTATGTACCATACACAAGGCCAAGATATTGGTAGGAACTTAGTATATGGTCACAGGTGCTATATTGACCAGGCCCTTTTAGGGAGCATTTTCTGGCCTAAGTATATGTGCCTCATCAGCTTCTGAATTTAAGAAGATACGATGCTTCATACAGATGAGAAGAGCCAGGATGATCAGATTGATCACACTCAGATTTGCAAGGTTCATGTTATGTTTTAATGCAGCTCTGCAGAAACAGTCCTCATTAATCCTTCAGCGTTGGGTTGCTCACCTCTGCATAGTTTAGTGCTTAACAGGATAGTAACACCTAATTTAAAGTTTATTTAGTGTTGTAGGCTTTAAAAAAATATCAAGAACTATGTAAGTCTTATTTCTCAAACCTTTATGGTTTGAGATATATTTGCAACTAAAGTTCCCTCTTCCTGGCTTTTTCAATCAAGTCTGCCATCTAGCTGACACACTTGGATTCTGGTCTGCAGACCAGCTGGTGGCTCTTCAGCAGAGCCAAGATCTTGATCTTTAAAAAGAATTACTTCATTGAAACAGTCTACAAAGTGTGCCTGGTTTGCAAGCACACTTTATAGACCGTTCCAGTGAACTCTTTTTAAAGATCGAGATACTGGCTCTGCTGAAGAGCCATCGGCAGGTCTGAGAGGCAGAATCCAAATCTGTCAGCTAGAGCGCTGATGTCACGGAGGGGAAAACTTTAGTAGTGAATCTCTCTCGAACCATAAAGGTTTGAGAGATAATACTTGATTAGTTCTTAATATTTTTTTAAAGCCTACAATACTAAATAAACATTAAATTAGGTATTACTATCCCTGTAAAGAGGACTGTTTATATCAGGCCACAGTGGTATAACTGGTGCACCATGCAGCCAAGTTCTAATTTTTCTTTTAACTCTTTTAGTGCTGGATCACTCACTCCTGCTCACCATACAGGGAACTCTGGACTGGTTGGCTACCTGAAGAATGTAAGCTTAGGGCACTGGTGGAACTCTTTTGGGGCAAATGCACCACTGGGAATAAAGTAAACATGTCTGTTACCAGGGGCATTTTAATGCATGGGTGGACTTTGGAATTTGCTGCGGGCCTCCAGCCACAGACAGCCTCATCTTGTGCTCCCAGCAGTCCCATTTTAACACAAAGGAACCAATCTAATCAATTGGTCAGATGGCCAATTAGAAGTGAGGCAGGTCTGGAAGTACAATATGAAAATGTGGATGTTTTTCATACAAACTGGAAGATTGAAAGAGGAAGGCTACAACTAAAATGTTAACCTATATATCGAAGGGTCTCCATTCCACCTGGGGTCTCAGAGGTTCTTAAAACTGCCCTCACTATTACTATTTTTAATATTATTATGCTTTATTTATTGGTCTCCAAACTGTTCAAATAAGGGAAAAAAGAAAGTACACCATGTGTCGATATTATGGCAATGTTTTGTGACAATGTGTATTGAAAATATCACCTTCAAGACAGAGATGCACATGTCCATATGCCGTAAGATTTAGGAATGCAAGGTGAAGGAGGGGTTGAATTAATTCATTAGCATATCATCCTGTCTAACGGCAAGATGTGGAAAATCCTCCCTTATACATCTAAAGCAGTTCAACAACACTGAAGCCTCTGGGGGAGTGGAGAGAATGTGTTCAGACTTCAGCACCACAATCCTTTTCAGTGCCATAGGGATGTGCATTACATACCCCTGTGGCACTGAAAGGTGTAAAAAGTTCTGTAAAAATATTTTTAAGGCACAGGGTCACAATTAATATTCAGAATATACTACTCTTGTGGGCATTTTATAATTGTACTGTAATCTGTTCTGTTTACTACAATTACTACTCAAACCTGATGTGGATTGCAAGGTTTTTCAACTTTATTCACTTAATCAGAAATAGTAAGTCATAATGTGAAGGTTAACACAGATCAGAGTTTTCCCCATTATTTTCCACTGACCTGTCTCTTATATATGGCACTACACCCAAACTAATCTGCACCTTTTAAGGAAATGAACATAGTGCATAACATCAGTTATTCAAAGTCAGTACTTCCCTATCCTTGGGAAACGAGTGACCCCGTTTCTCAAATTCTTTAGCAACCATGAAAGGGGAAGTATCATTAATATAAGGAGTCATAGCACCTCATATTTTGAGCAGATGCACCGCCAAGCAGCTCTGCTAACATCCGTTCATGTCCACTCACCTCGCCACACACTGTCTGGTGAGGTGAATGAGTGTGAGAAGATGCCAGTGGTGCAGCTTGGCGAAGCATCTGCTAGCATCTGTTCACAACCACTCACCTCACCAGACCATGATATTGGTTTTTAATTACTGATGTCATGCACTAAAAAGGAGCAGAATAGGTTTAATGTAGTACCATATATATAAGGGGACATGTCAGTAGAAAATGGGTGCAGGGAAAAGTCTGATCTGTGTTATCCTTCACATTATGACTTATTCTTTCTGTTTAAGGGAATAATGTTGAAAGACATAAAAACATAGTAAATTAGGTTGAATAAAGACACAAGTTCATCAAGTTCAACCTTCTCCTCCTACCCCAGTAATTTTATAGCTTTCTTGCTACCAAATAAGTTAGTCTTTATCAGGCCTTCCTGATCTGGCTACTCTTAAACAGTATAACTCTATATGTTCCCTTTGGAAAGAAAAGTATCTAATCTTCTCTTGAATGTATCCATTGTATCTGCCATAACCACCTCCTTGGGCAAAGAATTCCACAATTTAACAGACCTCACTGTAAAAAAAAAAACCCTTCCTCTGCTGAAGTCTAAACCTCCTTTCCTCTAATCTCAAGGGATGTCCCCTGGTCATCTGATCAGGCCTTGGAATAAATAGCTCACCGCAGAGATTCTTGTATTGACCTCTCATATATTTGTACAATGTGATAAGGTATCCTCTTAGTTGTCTTTTCTCTAAAATAAATAAACCAAGATTATCTAGTTGTTCCTCATAAGTCAAGTCCTCCATTACTTTAATTAGACCTTGCAATCCACTTCATTTTTGAGAAATAATAGCAGTAAATAGAGCAGACTGCAGTACAATAATAAAATGCCCACAAGTGTAGCACATTCTGAATACTGTAATCCTGTGTCCTAAAACATGTTTTTACACAAATTTTTAACCCTTTTAGTGCCACAGGGGGGTGGGTATAATGCACAACCCTTTGGCACTGAATGGGCTACTGGAGGGCATCTCCCGTCTCTGCTCTTGGCAGAGACAGCAAACTTCTAGCTCCATACAGAGCTAAAGGGATAGCTCAGCATCACCAGCCTCAGGCAGGATATGATGGGACTGTGAAATCTGACAGCACAGACAGCTGTCAGAGCTTAGTGCATGTGACAAAGTACCACATAAATATATAAAAACACCCACATGAATAGGATGATGTCTCAAACCTGCATTTCCATATGGAAATAGGCCATTGGCTATGTGTTAAGTGCAAAATCATAAATCTGTCAATGACAGTGGATTGGTGATGGATTGACAGGGATATGATGGGGAAGACATGTTAGTGCATGTTGTTGATGTACGTTGAACACAGATACGACACAACATGGACGTTCTATTCCTGAGGTCTTATAAAGTTTGGGGCGTCGCTGCCCAGGGGTCTCCAACCTCTTTCTTAATCAATGAGACATACTGAGCTACTCTAAAACATATACTGAAAATACATGAATTTATCATTTTTATTAAACCATCTTCAAAAAATACTCTTACCAACTCTTTGTTCCTTTCTACCTCTTACAATGTCAAAGTGCTGGACATAAAACAAGTGACATTCTTAACAGCTTAAGGTGATAAAATTCTGCTATAGGGCCTATACCTTTTAGCAGAAAATAATCTATATTCACTGTAGAAAACAAAACCTGATTTTCTGATTGATCGTGCCTTCCCATTCTTAACAGCAATGTCCCATGTTATTATGCATGTTTAAAGTTATTATAGTGCTTTATTAAAGCATTTCAGTAATATAATATAAACTTTTTTTTTACAATAGGTGAGTGAACATGGACATATATTTGGCAGGCCAGATCGTTTGATACTAAATTGGACAGGAGAGAGTTGCTCACTGGTAGCCAAAAAGTCCTTTATGTACACTGACATATAGAACCTGATTGAAACACATGGTGTTGAGGTTCCTGCTTGTGGGAACTGACAATCCATTGACTTAAATGGGACTTTTTAACCCCTTGAATGCCAGAGAGGTGTGCAGCACACTGCTTCAAAAAACTTTGTAAACCTTTCTAGAATTCCAGGGTTTAAAAGTTGAATTTAAAATAACTGCCTTTTTTGCAATTTTTTGTCACCTATGTTCGTTTGCTTTGCCCCAGTTTTGTTTCTGTACATATGGCCCAGTGACATTTTCATAAGTTCAGTGATACCATGAAAACTGTATGAGAGTGTAAGAGATTTAGTATGGCCTAAGCATTAAAGGCCAATAACAACATTGTATGAGGATTTCACTTTCCTCTCCACTCTGCCGTCAGGCTTTTTCCTACTGCATTTAGGGCCATTCAGGAAGCTAAAGAAGGAGGTACCATTCCTGAGTAAACCAACTGAACCATAGGAAACATAAATTGGGCTTTTAGGCAGAACGGTCTCTAGCACATTGCAAAGAATTCAGAAGGTTAAAAGCCCCATTTAATCTTTTGAATGCAATGTGCTGGATACCAATCTGGAACGTAAAGGGTTATATCAATTAGAATGATTACTTGTCCCTAGGGTACAGTTGGTTAGAAACATAAAAACATAGAATCTGACAGCAGATAAGAACCATTCAGCCCATCTAGTCTGCCCATTTTCCTACTGTAAAAACCTCAAACCTTTTTTGGTCCTTGGTCTTGTCTTACGTTAAGGACAGCCTCATTCCTATCCCATGCATGCTTGAACTCTGTCACTATATTAACTTCTGCCACTTCTGCTGGTAGGCTATCCACTTATCCACTACCCTTTCAGTGAAGTAAAACTTTCTTACATTACATCTAAACCTGTGTCCCTCTTGTTTTAGACTATGGCCTCTTGTTATAACATTTTTACTCCTTTGAAATATACTTCCATCCTGCACTTTGTTGAATCCCTTCATGTATTTGAATGTTTCTATCATATCCCCCCTCTCTCTCTCCCCCCTCCAATCTATACATATTCAGATCCTTTAGTCTATCCTGATATTTATTTTCCTGTAAACCAGTCACCATTTTAGTAGCCCTTCTCTGAATTTTCTCTAGTGTATCTATATCCTTCTGGAGATGGGGTCTCCAGTACTGTACACAATACTCTAGGTGAGGTCTAACTATAGATCTGTAGAGTGGCATGACCACTTCCCTTTTTCTGCTACTAATGCCCCTAGCTATACAATCCAGTACCCTGCTTGTGTTCCCCACCGCTTTATTACATTGCCTGCCTACCTTTAAGTCATTAGAAATAATTACTCCCAAATCCCTTTCCTCTGTTGTCTCTGACAGCACAGTACCCTTAATGGTATATTTTTCCTTTGGATTTTTATGTCCCAAGTGCATTATTTTACATTTATCAATGTTACACTGCATCTGCCACACTCTTGTCCATTCTTCAAATTTACCTAAATTATTTGTCATTTGGCTTATTCCCCCTGGAATGGTTTACCCCATACTGTTCCTCTTTCGCTTACTGCAATGGTTCTCAAGCTGGTCTCTGTGGCTGAACCCTTTTTGTTTCAAATTAAATCACAGTGAAACAATAACAATGAAACTTTTAACCCCTTGTATGCTAAAGAGCAGCCTCTCTAGCAACAAGAGGTTAATATAATATGTGCCTCAAGCAATTTTCTTTTGACCGACGTTAATTAAATACAACCCTTTGTACATCTTGAGGGCACCCCGGGGTTCCAGGGCATGCAGTTTGGGGATTACAGGTTATTGAATACAGCCATTAACCTTTTAAAGGCCAGAGGGGGGTGTAACACATTGCAAAGCAATGTGTGGCACCCCACCTCTTGTCCTTGAAGAGTTCATTGCTATAGCTTCTGAGCTATACATAATAAAATAACATGTTACTAGTTCTGCTATCATCAAAGCATTTAATGCTCCATTTTAAGAAAAGCTGTCTGCAATTTTGTAAAGATTTAGCATTAGGTTTGTAAGCTTTTAATCAGTATAGTTTTACTAAGTACTTCTAAAAAAAGCTCCACACCACTAAACCCAAGGGAAATGAACTGCTTGAAATAAATGCTCCTGAGCCAATTAAAATACATTGAACACTGCAGCACACAACACAACACAAACTGCAAGGTGCTCGCTTGGAGCCAAGTCTCCTGCCCTTTATAGTAACATGCTGAAAAAATGTTAACGGATTTCTACTGAGAGATTTCAAATAATAAAAGTAAGAATGGAATAACAGTGCATTTAAATTGTAACTGTTGTTTTATTACAAATAAGGTGATTTTGAAGGAAATTTCAGAAGCAGCTATATTTATGGCATCAATTTTTATTTAAAAATAGATTTAGCTTTATTTGTTTGTTAGTTAGTTAAAGAAAATCTGGCAGATAGGACTGGGAGATATGTTCAGTATATATTTCCCTTTGTGCGCCCACCAATATTTAAGGGCTAGTAATGATTCATAATAAAAGCAGCTCTAATTAATCATAGTATTTGGACTTTGGAGAGTGTTATTTCAATTCTGTCAGAGTTGTAGTTCAAGAGTAATTGAATGACAAAGTATCCCCTACCGCCCCTTTTACTGATGTAACACTGCTCAGCCAGATCAGAAGGGAGGTGCCCAGGTAGACTGCAGAGAACGACAATCTTCAATTAAGATAAGGAAAAAACCTGAAAACTTGTCAAGGGGGGCAGGGCTTCCATTGTTCTCATAGGGAGAAGATTGTTCCCTTCTGTTATCTGTCTGGTCTTACAACCAGATTCCACATCTGAGAAGAGATGGCTTACACTAGGTAAAAGGGGCGGGAGGGGAAACTTTGATTGTGAATATCTCTCAAACCATAAAGGTTTGAGAAATAAGACGTATATCATTCTTCATGTTTTTTTTTAATGCCTACAAAATAAAATAAAGATAAAACAAACTATTACTATCCCTTTAAAGTAGGCTGCTATCAGAAACTATCCTCACTACAAGATATGTTACAAATATGAAACACAAACAATAAATCTGAAGCTCCACACCTCTAACAAAATACCAGTTGGATATATAAGTATAGAAATGTACAAAACATGTATTTAAAGCCTTGTTTTCAGACTCCAGGACAACTGTACATATATTCACATGTGGCGATATGTAGAGTTGTCCTGGAGTCTGAAAAGAAATACTTTTCTATACTGATATATACAACGGATATTTTGTTAAAGGTGTGGTGCTTCAAGAACGGGAGAAGCTAATATTCCATAATTTTATACCTTACCAACAGCCACTTTTCCTTTGATCTATTTCTAATGCCGTGTATTTTAATAATTAAAAAAGGAAATTACCAATTTTTCTATGGGACAGGTATAAGCTGCCTGTTGATAATGATGGAATGTGTCTAACCATAAGCATTAAAGTGACTATGCACAGTGGTGCACACCCTAAAACAGACTTACATTGCAGACAAATCACAGTGGAGATGTGCTGGCAGATTCATACATTCCCTTCACTGAGGCTGATGTACTTAAAGAACTGGGGGGAGATTCACTAAGGCGTGATAAAGAGGTGATAAAGCGGAGATGACTTCTCCAGTGATATCACTTGTCCAGTTCTTATGTTATTCTATAGAGCCTATAGACTAAGATTTCTAGAACTTTGGAGACCTTAGAATAACATAGGAACTGGAGAAGTGATATCATTGGAGAAGTCATCTGTGCTGTATCACCTCTTTATCACACTTTAGGGCATAACCTTCCTGGAGTCAAAATTCTAATTGATTCAATGGTGCGTTTAACCATTTGAATGCTAGAGAGGAGTGAGTAAATGTTTCCAGAAGGTGACAGGATTGTAAAAATAAGTTTTTTTTAACATTTCCCCTCTGCTACTAATATCTTAAAAGACTATGGAATGTTGTAGCTGAAATCAGTATGTAATGCCAGCCTGTGAAAAATGGTGCCCCCTTGCAGGGGGTACCGGAAGCAAACAACTATGTATTTCATATTGTGTTTTTTTAATCATATTTCAAATGGGACTATATCTATATAATATATATATGCATATATTTGAAGTGGAAGGATGAGATCACTCACTCTTTGCCTATTTGCTAAAGATATGCCCTGGTGCACAATTCCAATCAGAAGATGTACAGAAGTAGATAAAGGGGGCAGCACTTGTGGGAATTGTATTAGAAGGCAAAATCTGGCCTCTTGTCAATATATACAGTATATATATATTTTTTTTTTTTTTCTGCCCATCATAAATATTTTTTAAAGGTACCCTCATCTGAAAGAGGATGTGTGTATGTGTGCACAGTATGTATGCTTGTGTGTGTGTGTGTGTGTTCATGAACAACCGGTCATTTTGTGGTCCGTGTATTCTCCCTGTTTACAGAATGATCTCCCTTCTGTGATCTGTATTCTGTTCAAGATTTTTTCTTTCCCATGAGGATTAATTCTTACATATAATGAAGGAGACGGACATTGTTTTAATTGAACTCAAGTTTGCTAGTAGAAATCTACAAAACATAAAAACATTACCCAGTAACTGCACATCACACACAATGCTCCATAGTTTCCTTTAATATATGCTCATAACAATTTTATATACAGATTATAAATAAATCGAAGAAACACTCTAGCAATTACATATGTAACTACTGTATTAGCATGATCATTGAAAGTGCATACCTTCAGTCTATAAGAGCATACATTAACCAACTTGTCTCCAGTTTTCCACACTTACAATCTTCTACAGTGTACAATAAAATGCACTTTTATGAGAATAACCTCAGGGAGGATGCATTGAAAATAGCATATATAACATATTTATAGTTTAAGTATCATTACATTTAACATATAAAATATAAAAAGCCACAGCAATCATATATTGATAAGAAAACCACAGAATACACTTCAACATTGTTTAAATGCATTCTAAAACAATACCCAGCACATTTTAATAAAATGTAACACTTACGAATTAATATTAATAGGATGGTTGAAACATGTACCTTTCTCTGGTTAGGCTTAGTTTTAAATTTCATTTAGGTCACACGACTCAGAATGTAACTGTCACTCTGACACAGTAAGTTCTCTTAAAGGTATAGTTTATTTATAACACTATTCATGCAACTACATCCATATTAATGAAATCACTTTTTCAGTATGTTACACATGCAGGCATGCTTGTGTGTGTATATGTGTGTGCATTCTTGAAAACATGCTTGCGTATATGTTTGGGTGTATGTATGCATTTGTATGTATTTGTGTATGTATATATGTAGGTATATTCATGTATGCTTGTGTTTATATATGTGTGCATGTATGTGTGTTCATGGGAACATGTGAATGAGCCTGTGTGTTTGTATGTTTGCATTTGTGAGATCTGGGACACCCTTAGCTTTTCTATAAACAATTATATCATGTTTGTTGATCACTAAGTCAACCAACATGTATACTGTTAAAGAGTACCATTGAATAAAAGGGGGGCTCTAATATTTTAAAGTAAGTGAAGGTTTGACACAAGCTCTACAGGAGCCTTTCCAACCTTCTATTGTTCATACTAAATGTGTTTTGTAGTTTGGGTGATCTGTTATCGATTTAATAGCTCTACTTCTCTCCCACATATACTATAGTATAAAGAGAATCCCGAAATATAAGTGTAAGGAGCCATGACCTGGGCCTGGATGGACCACAACTCTATGTGAGAGTATGAGTGGTCTGGAAGTGAAATGCTGGGGTGGTCTCAGTCAAGAGGCTATAAGAGAGAAGAGCTGATTAAGCCCACTTCCTTTTCTTGCTGACAGGCCCAACTTGTGGTATATTCCCCTCCCTCCCGCTCTTGTGATGTTCCTTGGTATCTTCTTGTGCTCTTTGTTTATTCATTTAAAAAAAAACTAGTGTTAAAAAAGAGAAAGAGAACGCTTATTCGAAAATACTGTTGAACTCTTCCTTGCTTGTGAATTGGCTTTTGTTCTGTTCTCTGATTCTATATTGTCTCAGCAGCACTTTACTCAGATGGCAGTTTGCGTTATAAGGGCCTAAGGGAGACAGTTCAGTGGGTCGGATTCTCTGGAAATGGTTACTTTTTTAGGATCTCTGGGATCTGCTCTGTCTGGTGGATTTGAAAGGATCTCTCCTGTATGGCCCTGGGGTTTGGTCATCTGTCTTGGAGTCAGACAATGGTGTTGCTTGGACACATCATCCATGTTCTAATACTTCCCAAGTATAGCCTTAACCATTTGCTATACAGAAATAAGGTTTACCGCACTTTCATTTGTAAAGGTCAATAAATTGCTGCCATGAATTCACCCAATTTAATTGTCAGTGTGTTTATCGGGATGGGGTGTGGGTTTTCTCCAGAGACCCACGTCATGTCTGGTGATCACGAGATTACTAGACATTATAATGCATAAGAGTATTCTCTTTTCAAAGAGGAGATGCCCTTCTCTCAAATGAGGGCACTCTAGGCCCATTTTGAGCAGGGAGGCTGAGTTCTAAGTTCTTAAACAGCCTCCCCTGTTCATGTTAAAAAAAGTGTAACTGGTGGTCTATTGGGATCTGGCACATTAATGACATAATCCCACTTTTGAATGATGATATAATTTGTGCAACAGATTCCTGCTGCGAGGGACTGCCATTGGGGACTGAGGACTTCTCCAAAGGTAAGCTTCAGTCCCAGAAGTAATCTCTTCACTGCTGGAGTGCAGTGGGCATGAATAACCATGTCCTTAACAGTTTTAGACTCCTTAGCAGGGAATCGGTTAGATAAATAATGGATAGTTGTTTCCAAAATATCTTTAAAAATCACCTATTTCGGAAGTAAACCAACCACACCATAAGGAAATAATAAAAATTAAATTGATTTATTTAAATCTCTTGATTGCTAGAGAGGTCTGCAATGCATCACCTTGCAATTCTTTGAAGACATTCCATATTATAATTCGCTAACGATGTTTGTCAGAAGCCGTCATGCTCAGTAGAAATGGCTGCGTGCGCTGCAGTCATGAGCAGTACAGACTGCCCGCACCACGGCTGATATGGAGCGGGGCACTACGAATTCAGACCGGAGTCCTCTGTGTGCACCTTCCTGGGACCACTTGGTCCCAGAAAGGTGCCCAGAGCGTATCAGTTGCGGCGCGGGCAGTCAGTACTGCACATGACTGTAGCCCGTGTATACAGGCTTTAAAACTAGTTGCTATTATTCTGTCAAGGGGAATTTTGTACATTTGTATTTGTCCCCAGTTGTTCCAGTCCAGTATTAATCAATTTCCTCTAAGTATGTCAGTCTTATTGCAGCTGAGTGTGGATAAAGGAGGAATAAGAAACCTATAGTGCACCAGCTGTTGGGGGACTACAGGCTGATGGGAGTTGTAGTCCAACAACAACCATAGCCAACAGTTTTCATTATTGTGGTGCTAAATCTTTGGCTGTTTCTGGTCTGGTAGGGGAAATGGAATGCAAGGTGGATTCTGGGTAACTGGAAATCCCCTCTCAATTTGCCCATGAATTTATACTCTGGAACTGACAAACCTAATAATAATATGAAACATTGCTTGACTCAGACAAGCCTCATATTACAACCTAACACATGCTCAAAAAGTTAAATAACATCTGCTAAAAAAAGATGATGTATTTAAAAAAATAAGTTTCTTTAAAAGCTCCCAAGATCTCTTAACTGCCATTTTTTGTTATTTCCTTGAAATTGGAATCTTGGGGCTTTATGCTTTTATCATCTGCATTTGCATATTAATGTTTTAAGGTACCTATAATACAATTATGTCACTTATTTGTTTGTCTTCATGGCTCTATTTGTTTCACTGACATTTTTATGACTACATTTCTACTATTTTAAAGAATTTAAATCTTCTCATTTTGGCAGTTAAGGACACTTCTGGCATTTTAGAAATGCAAAATATTTAATCCACAACTTTTCCTCTGAAGAAGAGACAAAACCAGATGGGAGAAGGAAATAATGAGGAAGATGTACTAAGTAGAAATGGATTAATTCGCTGACAATCCAGCTGCCCCACGAGGGACAGATACATATTCCCTTTGATTTAAAAGGGGTTCTTAACCCTTGCTTTGCTTATCCCTCTGACATTCAAAGGGTCAACCCCCTTCAAGGACAGTGCCACCTATAGGCGAGTAGGCGCCGGCCTAGGGCGCATATCTACTGGGGCCGCAGACCAGAGCCACACGCACATCGGCAGCTACTGTAACAGAAACTGAGGAGAGAGAGAGGTGCCATTCTGAAAAGAGGGAGAACCTAGAAAGCCTCCTCCTATCGCCTCCAATGAGCGTTGCAGCTCGCTAGTTTGTTAAACCATGTGGGCCAGCTGTAAGTCATGTCTCCTCTGAATCTGGACTATCTATGGAACACAGGAGAGAGGTGAGATAAGTTACACAGGGCTGGGCTGGGCAGGGGGGGCAATTGCCCACTGGGTCAATCATGCTTATGGGCCAGTGCTCCTATGTTTTATTTAACTATTTAGGACCAGCAACTCTCGTCCTCAAGCAGTGGCAATGCGAGGGGGCATCCCCTATATGAACTGACTGACCCTTTTACAATAAGCTTCTCTAGTGAGTGGATAACTGGAGGGCACCGCCGCTGCAATGCCCTCCATTTGAGATCCTGTGGTGGAGCCATTTCATTGGCTCCCTCTTTACAAGATACTTCCAGCCTTCCAGTTTGTAACCTGGAAGTATTATGTAATGAGGGAGCCAGTGGAACTGTTGCACTGCACGATCTCAAATGGAGGACATTGCCGCAGCGGTGTCCTCCGGTTACCCACTCACAGGGGTGGATTGTGGTGCAGTACCAGACCGGGGGATTATTTTATTTAACTGGCCCACTAGCTGGTATTTTAATCTGTGTGCATATAATAAAATTCCTCAAGTGGGGTGGGGGGGTTACTCAGTGCATTGCTTAGCAATGCGCCATGCACCCCTCTGACACTCAGAGGGTTAAATACAACTGTTTTTCCCCACTCTGTCCTCCTTCTCCAGCCTATTACTCCTCTCCCCCACACACACACACACACCACTTTGCTAAAGAGGCATAAATGCTTATCTATTAACCCCTTAACCTACCGTATGCAATAGATTATCAGTTATAAACCCCTTGTATGCCAAAGAGGTGTACAGTAATGTGTTCTGCCATTAACCCGTTGAATGTCTCATAGGTGCACAGGAATGTGTACCTCGATGAATAACCCTTTGTGTGCTAAAAAGGCATAATTCATCATTAACTAACACCTTTATTCACCTTTGTGGCATACAAGGGGTCAGTTACTGATGAATTATGCCTCTCTAGCATGCAAGGGGTTAATCAGTGAGGTACTGCACATATGAGGAATCCAATAGGATTAATAACAGAACATTGCTGTAATCCTCTCTGGAATGCAAAGGGTTAATAACTGATGATTTATACTTCCCTAAAGCATACAGGGGGTTAAAGGGGTTTAAAGAGTTAAAAGATGATAAACTAAGCCTCTCTAGCAATGTGTACAGTTAGTTATGAAAAATTAAAGCATACCAGTTGAAACTGCTAGGCATTTGGGATTCAGAAGCTCTGCTTGCTAATTATGAACTGCACAGGACACGCACAGGCAGAGCAGGGCCGGCTAAGTCAGCCTTGGGGGCAGGACAATTACAGAGCACAGGACCCGGTCTCTTTGCTTCACTGCTGCACTGCTCCTGTGAGTGAGTTGTCCCTCACATCTACAGAGCTGTGGTGTGGACTGGAGAGGTGAAATCATATGATCTCCCTACCGGCCCATGACTGGGCGGCCCACCGGGGGATGCCCGATCCCCTGATAGGACAATCCGCCCCTGCTCACTCACTACAGAAAAGTGGTAAGGGGGGATCAAATATCATATGCGAGGAGATCAGTTTATTTTTTTACATTTGTTCTATATGGAACAGTAACAGTAGCTTGTACATATTTCATATATAGTACTGATAACTTTAAACATTGTTTTCAGTACAGATAAAATTAGCACTTAACTCTTTGCAAGCTTGTAAAGCATTCACCATTTAATTGAAGAGGTGATTTAGTCCAACAGCTAATTAATTGGATTGTAAAGAGGGGGCTCTAGCACATTACTTCCCAAGGCTTTGGACTCCAAACTTTGGCGTTAAGGGGTTACATTGAACTGCATACTCAGCAGCATATGGATCAATACTCGAATGGATGTACTGCTACAAATTTATCACACTGTTTAGTGTGTGTGTTTATGTGTTTATCAGAGGGACTTAAATAGATACAGGTCTTGCAAACAACAGTCAGTTAATCTTTACTGTTTTATGTTCATTTGATCTGCTCAGCTGCTTCTGTTTCTTCAGTTCCAGTCTGAAAGACTAGTGCCCCTTCTGAGTGATTTGTGTCTAGTGATGTCCATTGTTTGCTGGGAGGAGGGGTGATCTAGAGAGATACTTCAATAATGTTAGTTATGTAGAAGTAACTAAATATAATTCAAAAACTAGGCGGTATACCTGACTGCTGTATAGAGGACATCTACTTCTACATTTGCAACAAAAAACATCTCTTTTAGCGCATAAAGGTGCTAAGGTAACAGTCATTAAAAGAGGCATACATGTGTGGGGGATAAAGGAGCGGGAGACATGAAGTTTTGCCTATGGTGGTAAAAATCCTTCACCAGCCCTGACCCCCTTAAATGAAGGACAGGTCACTTGCATTACAAAACAAAGCACTGGAGACCCCTCTAATGTTTGACGTTAAAATCCCTATTTTAAACCTTAGAGTACCACTCTGGTATCCAACAAATTGCAGTGCATTGAATACCTCTCTGGCACTCAAAAAATCCCTATTTAAATCAACAGGCATCTGAGGAATGTTAATTTGTCCTCATTGGAGCAGTTGATTTACTTCAGAATTGTTCTAGTTTATCTTAATACATCAGCATCAATATATTTTTCTAACTGTGGCACTGAATACTTTTATCAGAAAATTGTTGAAAATAATTTTGTGATTGCTATATTATCATATCTGTAAACCTTCTACTTTTTGAGCCCCTGGAGAATGCTCATGGGCTGGGAACTGTAGTGTCTAATGGACTGGAATTGTGGCATAAACCTCTTGGTGCTTAATTGGGTGGGATTGAGAGAAGGAAGGGTGGGGTTTGATTCTAGAATGAGTGGGAACTGGGAACAACAGGGTGGGGACTAGGTAGAATGATGAGAAGTGGGAGGAGTTATACTTAAACTCAACAAAGTAGGAGAACCAGCCTCTGTCCCCATTGTATAAAAAAACATAATCTCCAGGGCAAATCTGGAGAGTTCACAGGTAAGTAAATTATATGCAAAGAAATATACTGAGGCTGCACATTTCTAATCCTTTGAATTCCATTGCACACTCCTCTGGCACTCAGACAGTTAATGGTAGATACTGTATTTTGGGGCCCACTGGAAATACTGAGGACATTGAGACAAATGTAAATGTTCACCAGTGCAGCCACTATCACCAGTTGCTGCACTAAATGTTATGAACTACAGTATGTGAGTTGCTGAGGTGCATACTGGTAGACAATCTCTGCCAACGTTAGAACTTTAAACGTCTATATTTGACAAACTATGAAATATGAAATTAAACAACCCCAGTACCATCTCTCAAACCTTTATGGTTTGAGAGATATAGAAGGCTAAAGTTCCCCGCTCCCTCTGCTTTCCTTGACATCAGCTGTAAGCTGACTCAAGGATATCCTGGTCCTGGGACAAGCAAGCGGCTCTTCAGCAAAGCCGAAATAGCAAAATGTGAAAAGAAATACTTCATGGAATGGTTTACAAAGTGTTCCTGCAAACCAGGCACACATTGTGGACCATTCCAATGAAGTATTTCATTTTACATTGTGCTATGCTGAAGAGCCGCCTCGAGTCAGCCGACTTGAATCTCCTGCTGTCAGCTTTACAGGTGACAGCAGGGAAAGCAGAGGGAGTGGGGAACTTTAGCCTTTTATATATCTCAAACCATAAAGGTTTGAGAGATGGGACTGGGGTTGTTTAGTTTCATTTTATAATAGCTGCAATATTAGTGTTTGTTAAATATAGATATTATTAACACTTTAATATTTCTTCCATCCATTGTTTAATACATAGTGTTGAACAGCTGTACAGGAAAGGAACGTAGATTGTCTCATTGTCCTCCCCTTCACAATAGACTAAACCAAACCCTCTCAGGGGCTGTGAGATCAGGTTGTTCTGACCCAACCTGCATAGCCACACACACACATATATGCAATATGTGAGGGATCAGTTTGCTTGGCTTTGGTATGCGGATGTATACATGGAGAGGAATCGCCAGCCTGTCATGTTTCTTTTTTTTTTTTTTTCATATTGACCAGGCTTCCTTTACTCAGCCATATATAGGCATGAAGGAAGATTTTTTGAGCTCTTTAGTTCCTGTATTATTTTATGAATTCTATGTACTAAATGAGGTGTAGTCAATTGTTAGACCTCCACCTGCTGGTGACAACTCCCATCACCCCCAAATAGCTGTCTCTATCAGGTGGAGGTCCAACAATTGACCACTCTACATTAAATGTGTAAGATCTTTCCAACTTGAAAAGGAAGTTGTATAGAATTTCTGTAGTACTCTGCAAGATTCAACTGAATATTCTATTTTGACTTACCATATTATAGTAACAAAAATAGTAAAAGGATACATTTACTTGAATGAGTGTTGGTTTAAAAAGCTACCCTTCACGGAATGGCTTAATTAGTTTTTGACAGGTTGTTTTGGCAGATGTACACATTTGTCAGTATAGTGCCACTGGCATTAACCTCTAACGTCAGTGGCTGACTACTTTTCAGGGTATGCACTACAGTGTATGAATGCTGTTGTTCATATTGTCAGGCAAGCTCCACCATCCCTGCGTCACTTGCCCCATATCAAGTCCGGGGCTGCCTGTACTGGTGCCTCTTTACTTTGACCCTATATTATGCTTTGGCTGTTTCTGTACTATGGAACTATTTTTTGGTGCCCTTGCAAAGGGATCCCAAATCCCGATGCAAAGACAGAGAATCTCCACCCTCTCTAAGGCTGGTTAAAAGCTCTTCTGTTTGAAAAATAAATTAAAACATGCAAAGCACCTCTGTGGTGGCACCAACAGAGAAACAAGCTGCCTAATGTTTTACACTACAAGCCCTTACATACAGACCATAGCTGCCTCTGAGCAAACGATTTATACCTTCAAGATGCTGTTTCGTAGTATCATTTTTTTTTACCATCCCTGGATTCAATATAGATTTATGTTCTTTTGCCTGTAGAGTCAGTGAAACAATAATTTTTGCCTTGATCCATGAACCATGAACCATCCATCCCCATTTCACTGGAGTTACACTGGAGCTAAAATTTCATTAAAATGTACTGGTTTTACAAATAAACGAATATATGGTATATATGGTATATATATGGAATATATGGTAGCTGTAGGTAACAGTGTGGCCATGACAGCAGATAACAATTAAAGTGAAACCCTACCCAAGAATGAGTGGCTCTTAATTTGTTAAATAGAAGGACTTACCTAGCTAGATATCATTCATACAGCTGTCCATTATATCTATATATTATTTTAGTTGCTTTTGATCTTGTGTCCAGTTTATAGTGATTATAAGAACCAAAGAAACCCAATGCTTGTTTTTAGGAACAAAAGGAAATTTTCAACAGAAATAACTATACGTAGGACAATGCAAACATAATACAAAAAATAAAAATATTTACCTTATTGCTGTATGAAGGGCGCCTGCCCAGATACAGTAACCTTACAAACTAGACCTCTTCCTTGGCACATCAGTAAGCCTTTGAGTGGTAGAAAGCATGCCCAATCTTCTGGCATTCAAAAGCTAAAAGTGCAGGCCATTCACACACATTTTATTTCAGATTCAATACTATTACATGATCTACGGTAACATTTTAGAAATATTCAAACAAAGCTAAAACTAGTCAACATAAACTATTTCTTTTTGAGTCTGTGAGGCTGATAAACAAAGAGGAACTGGCGCAATTCTGGGGCAAACCAACTACACCACATGGGCAAATGAACATTCTCATTGATTCAAATGGGGGTTTTAACCTAACACATTGCTATTCAATGCATTAGACACATATCTAGCATTCATGAGGCTCAAAGCCCCACTTAAATGAATGCAAATTTGCGGTTTATTTTTTATAGGTCCCCGAAGGTGCAGTTGGTTTTCTCCAGTACAGCTCCAGTTCTTAATATTCCAGTCCAGGTTTTGATAAGCATCCAAATTAAAAATACATTTAAATAGCTGGAGTTCAACTAATTATAATAATTATAGCTAGAAGAAAAAAACACAGACTATTGAGGGATATCCATATTTATTCAATCTTAATCCCTTATACTGTGGCCTATTGAGTACATATAATCACTAATACAATTAATGTTTTAGTCACATAATATGGCCATAGTATGCCAAGATTGCCACTACTACAAGGTACCCCATTTGAAGACAATTTGCTTTGTCCTAGGAGAGAATATTTCCTGTATTACTCTTTCTAATGGAGAGAGACTCTCTCTTACTAGCATTTTATAGTGTCTATGGCAATAAAAATTGCATCTGGGAGTATGAGGGTTGTTTGAACCAATAGAAGCTGATAAATTGTCCAAATGTACAATTCCACTCCAGGGGGGAGATTCACTAAGCAGTGATAAAGTGGAGATGACTTCCCCAGTTTATCACTTCTGCAGTTCCTATGTTTTTCTATGGAGCCTATGCACTAAGATTTCTCCAGCTTTGGAGATTTTAGTGCATAGGCTCCATAGAATAACATAGGAACTGGAGAAGTGATAAACTGGAGAAGTCATCTGCACTTTATCACTGCTTAGTGAATCGTGCTCCAGGTTTTGATAATCAAAAACAAAGAAAAAAAAACACATTTAAACTGAGTAAATATAGAAGTGCATCAACTTTCCAGTTCTTAGTATATCAAGTTCAAACTCCGTCTGTGAGATGTTTCTCGTAGTCTGGTGTCTGTAGTTTATATGGTACTGGAACATATGAAAAGCATTGAGAGGAAACCAATGATTACAGAACTAATTAGTTCAAAATGTTAGGCTTTTAATACGTTTAATAGATTCTGTTTAACTGACAAGAATGCAGAGAAAAACTCATTTTCAAAGGGATATAGAAAGTTGGCAATAACTTCAACAAACAGTCAGTCTTGCATCTCTGTTCCTAGATAAATACTGCATGAAAATGACATCATCAAAATATGTTTGAAATCACTGGAAATCTGATAAGTAAGCTCAAAGTAAATTGAAGAAAACCACAACAATAACCACTTGTGCCCACAAGCATTCCACCAAATGATGTTAGAAAAACAGTACCTTCATTTACAACTATTAAGACAGCTTCTCTGTGAAATGCATAGTATGTCATCACTCTTCATCCCAGTAAAAACATGTGTTATATGCACAAAGTCAAAACGGGAACGTAGGGAATAAAAATAGTCTATTGCTGTAGCCCTATGAGTGCCAGAGTGGTATCCAACACATGGCTTTACAATGCTGTGGATCCCCCTCTGGCAATCAAAGGATTAAATGAGGAATTAAAATACTTGAATACTAGAGAGGACTGGGCAATTGGTTAACCCTTTGGGTGCCAGAGGGGTACGCCACACATTGCCATATCTGGGAAATTTGACTACTCGATTCCCCGCTGGGTGGAGAAAAATGAAGAGATTTGTGTCAGAAAAGGGGTGGTGCTTAATTGTGAATGGGGTGGGGCTTAACATAAACGGCCAGAATAGGAGGAATAGGCTGGGGAAGAAGGAGAAATGGGGGGGAGTGAGAGGAACAGACAGGGAAGACGCAGAAGTGGGCAGAGTTTGATTATAAACTTCTCATATCTGAAGAATCAGCCTGTGTCTGGAAACCCAGTAATTAACAGCAAAAACTCTTGGATAAATCCAGAGAGTTACCAGCTATGCGCATTGATCTGCAATGAGTGGCGTACCCCTCTTATGCTCAGAGGGTTAATGTTAATTTGAGGTGCAGTTAGTTTACCTTAGATCTGTTCTTCTTTTCATGTTTGGATGCTAGATATGTCACATTATGATGGAGAAAGTCTATGGTGTCCACAGGGTTATATATCTGAAAATGCATCCCTAACACAACAATTGCATTTGGTTATTTCTTTATACCTATTTTGTAGAACAGACTATATACTGCTATTTATCTGATGTGGATCATAATGAATCTTGTGAAAGCCACGTTGGGCTTATGTGTGTATATGTGTGTATGTGTGTGTGTGGGGTGAGTGTGTGTGTGTGTGTGTGTGTGTTACAGAAACACTTTCATAAACAGAAATGTTGCTGGAGATGTAGACTCACAATACTGGCCACATATTATGCAACCCTTTGCCACAGGGGTATCAAACACACTGCAAATCAGTGTGTTGAATCCCCTACTGGAACTCAAATGGTTAATACAGACTGATTTACAGAGAAACTTTTCTGCATCTCTGGGGGGGGGGTGTGAGGGAGAGATTTGTTTCACAGACTACTTTCCAGTTTTGCACAGAGCTTGCATGCCTCAATAGGCTAATACTCAGCTTTGGAAACCCTGGAAAACTTAGGAATTCACTCCATGTAAATACTGGAAACAGCTGCAGATTGCCCTCTGTCTAAATGTAATTTCCCCAATGCTTTGGTGGCAGTCATGGAATGCCAAAGGAAAAGGATCTTGGGGCTTGGTATGACCTACTAACCATATGCTGAGTTTCTTAAATATCAGGAGAAAGTACACAGAAAATAGGTGCAGGAAATATTTTTGTTTGTAAAAAAAATAAATGTACTGGTGCAAAAAGGAGAGCAATGGGGAAATGTGTGGGCATTTTGTTACTGATCATGATATACTGGTGGCTTTGCTCACATTAAATGCTTAATCATGATGGAGTTGGTACACTGTTATGTACTGGTATGTATATCCAAAATACATTTATGGCTCATGGGGGAGATGCACTAAGGAGTGATTAAGATGTGATAAAGTGGAGAATTCCTATGCTATTCAATGGAGCCAGTTAACTAAGACTTATCCAGCTATGGAGATCTTAGTGCATAGGCTCTATAGAATAACATAGGAATTGGAGAAGTGATATCTCTGGAGAAGTCATCTCCACATGATCACCTCTTTATCATGCTTTAGTGCAGACGCCCCCTGGAATCAAGAGGAGAATCAAATTTTAACTACTACAAAAATAAAATAATTTCATTAACATGAACAGCATCCAAAATGGTAAAAAAAAAAACAAAAAAAACCCTCTTACTGGACCATATTAAAGCAATATGCATGTAATTGCCTGTACTTTTTCACTCTTCTGTACTATATGTATAGAATAATATTAGCTGAAATAAATGATGGGAGAGGTGGATTCATTTACTTGGAACACTAGTCCCCAGGAAAACTAAAACATCCTAATTATGCATGCTTCTATTAAATGCTGTTTTGGACTCTACCACCTATAGTTCATGATAGGCATAGATCTCAGGCTACATTTGACATTTTAAACATGTTATCAGATATACTATATAACATGTTCGACAATTTATAAACTGTCTAATATTAAATCTCTTATGTAGTATATCTGATAACGTTTAAAACGTCAAACACAGTAGGCTGGGCATACTTCACAAACATTGTAAGGGACAATATCAGAGCATATTAACTCTGTGATTAAGAAAAATATAACAGAATCTGTAGCTCATCATTCGGTGGATTGCAAGTATTCAGACATGTCCAATTTCATATTTTAAGGCATTCAAAGTGTGATTTTGCCTGAGAGAGTGGTTGACATTCTAAACATAATGGATAAATCTGAAGTAAATAGATTTTCTTTTGGGTACACTTTTACCCAGAGGTATCACTTCAGAACATGATGGTTCCCTTTTTTGTCCAACAGTGAAACTTTCAAACTGTGTATATTTTTTCTCTTCAAACTTTTTTGTTTTGAGATGTATTTATTTCATTAAATCAGAGTACATCTGTTTGTATGTATTGCTGCTTTACATAATAACAATCATGTTGCCATTTATCTATTTTGATTTGATTACAGTTGAACTTTGTCAGTTTTCTTACTCCTATACATACAGGATGCCTCTAGCCCTTGTAGTAAATGGGAGAAGCTAACTGCTTATTGTCCCTAGAGACACCATTAATATAGTGGTCACAAGGTTTCTTAATATCATGAAGTAAGAACTCCCCACATGAAAAAAATGTACCTAATGGTTTACTGGTTCCTTCATATGTTGTGAGTACTCTTATTGGTTCTTATTGTTTACATTGATGAAGGTTTTATTATTTAAGCATGACTGTAACACATGAGAGCTGCATATGTTTAAGTGGTCTTTCATAAAACACATTAGATTGGTCATGTGTGCTCCTCTTTTCTATCAACCATGTTTAACTTCTATACACACTACTGTTTTTAATATTGGGAATAAAGATTGATACTTTTATAATTACTGGCTCACTTGCTTACTTAAGTAGTGTCCGTTAAGCACTCCCTTCCGGTATCATCAAAAACTGACAGCAGCTTTGGTTGCTGCAGCATGTGCAATAAACATTGATGATCCTTTTCCTCCTGAGGATGCTATTTGTGAAAGTGAAGTAAATTCTTCCATTAGCTGTACTATTAATAATCTGTTTAAAAATGCCAAAGACGTCAACAAATCACATTCAATTATTGATGGCATAGCAGAGGAAGGTATAGCTGGTAAGTCAAATGCTCTGTCTGACAGTGAGAATAAAAAGTACAACTTCTGTCCTGAAAGTAGTAGTGAACATGCTGAAAATCCCTCTAAGGGGAAAAGTAAAACATTTTTTGAGAGTACAGTAATATATATATATATATATATATAAGTTGTGGTGCTGATGAAGCAGCAGGCAAAGCTGAGGATGACCTAACTATTGATAGACAATTAATTACAGGAATCAGAGTAAAACAGATTATACAAAAATACTGAAAATGTATCAGGTCACTGAAAGGTACTGAAAGGGTTAAAAGGGTCTTGCTTGGACTGTATACCGCCCCTTTAATCATTTGACTAAGCTAGTGAGTCAGCACATTTCATGAAATGCTCTGACATAACCTCATAATGTAGTTTATGAATTATTCAAGAGCACTCAAACCAAAATATGGCCCTACCAATACATGTTATTTCCCAACTACATTAAGTCTTGTTTCCTCTGCCTTGTACATTTAATATTTACTTTTGGGCACATAAATAATTAAACCATTCATAAGCATGCCACAAAAATGTTTCATAGCAATCAAAATGAAGAGGCTTGCATACTTAAAGTATGTATGATCAATTCCAGATTTGAAATTGCAGTGCTTGAGGTGCATGAAAGATCACGGGCAATGCAGTATTTTGGGAAATCATCAGCCAGCTCCTCAGATCTAAAACACATGACAAGACCACAAGCCGCACATTATGAGATCTGAAAACTGAAACATGAGTGACCTCATTTATTCCACATTAATTTCTTTTTTTTTTTTTTTTTTTGGCTGTTTGATGTTGTATGTTCTGAGTACACAAAAAAAAACTCTGTGGTAATGTTTCCCTCAAAGGAATCACTATAACCATATTCTGAATAGCAGCTTAAGGACACAAATGGGATTTCTTATTTATTCTTTAAGTCAGAGTACTTGAATGTTTTGTTTCAGATATATATCAAATACAAATGCTGCATCTATATGTATGTATATTTTGTCTGTCTGTCTATCTATTATAAGTTTGGAGCAAGGTATCTCTCCTGTTTATTTAGAGTCCTGTTTGAGTATCCAGCTTTGTTAGTGGGAGACCCATTGTTAATGTCACTGATGAGTGGAGCCATTTCCATCAACATGGATGTATTTTGGCCTGTTCGAGGGCTAGTGGTCCTTTGGAAATGGAGCATGTGCTTCAGAGAGGAGGTTTTAGTAAGAAGCTACATCAGGCCCCCTAGGGAGGAAGGTTAAGGATCCCCAGGAGTGTCCCTAGACCTGGGAATGCAGAACAATGCAAGTTTGGCAACTAATCAGAGTCCCTTCAAGGGATCCATCTGGATTTCAAGGTAAGTTCTGGACCTAGTTTATCTGGGGTGGGGGGGGGGGGTAGTAGAGTCCCTACCAGGGTGAGAACAAGAACAGAATGTAAACACCAGAGAGGAGGGGAGCCACAAAAGAATGTGAATCAGATCAACAAGTGATTTATTGTGCTGGAATAAAATTATTGTTCTGGTTGAAATCCCCTGAATGCCTATCTGAGATTCTGTTATGAACCACTCACAAACAGAACCATCAAGGCCATTGCCCTGGAATGATAGTGACAAAGGCACATCAGGACCTACAAAGAGTCAGGTGTGTATATCATTATCATCATCAGCAGCAGCCATTGTTTATTCACTGCAGGAAGAAGGCCTACTCAGCAATAACTTTGGTCCTATGCCTTTTGTTGTCACTGTCTAACAATAAATTTGGTAATTTCATCTACCCATTTTGTGTTTGGACTTATTCTTAGACGTTTAGAGTAGAGTGGAATCCATTCCAAAATCCATTTGGTCCATCAGGTGGTCTTGCTACCCTACCCATTTCTATTTCAGGTACTTTACTTTTTCAATGATATCATAGACCTTTTATGCTGATGAATCCATGCACAGGTTTTTCGGTCTCTTTTTGTTATTTAGAATTTGCTGTTCCATACTTCTCTGTGTAACCTTAATTTTTTGTATGGCTTTAGCATTCAGTGTCCATGTTTCACAGACTGGGAGGAAACATAGGTCAAAAACCCTTTTGCTTAAGGCAGAGTGGTACATTTTTCTTAAAGACTATAAGTTTTCCAAATGCTTGCATCCCATTTTTATTCGTAGCTCAATTTCAGTCATGAAGTTTCCTGTCCAAGGTAAACATACTTGTCCACACCTTCTAGTTCTTATTCATCTACTGTGATTTTCCTTGGTATGGTAAATTTGTTAAACATAACTTTCGTTCTGTTGATATTCATCTTCAGGCCAAAATGTTTGATTTCCTGTTGTAGCTCTTCAATGAGTTTATGCAGTTCTTCAGGACTACTGGCATGTAAGTCATGCAGAAATTCTCCATTGATCTTAAGTCTTTTTTTCTCCCAATTTAGTTTGTGGAAAATTTCTTCTAAACGAGCAGAAAATAGTTTTGAGAAGATTGTGTCTCTTTGTTAGATTGTAGAAACAAGAAGAAAAGAAGGCACTTCTGGTGCAATATTGTTTGCAAATTGATGTATTCACCACCCTTCACCTCTTTGTAGAGTATACTCACAAAAAACGTGGTCAGTGTAATATTTCTATGTTCACTGACAATCACACTCAGGGGATGTTCCTTCACCACTGTCCCCCATACAGTGATACCTTCTCAAGGGAATTAAATCAGGACCAGAGCTGCTCCTCACTTCAACTCGAAGGTAGTGAATATATGTAAAAAAACACAAGTAGGAGGACGCCCAGTCGTGCCTGTTAACCAACAATATCACTTTGACAAGTAAAGAATATAAGTATACTCACAAGTATAGATGTTACTCAGGGGCTTATACCCACAAATAACAAAACATGCCTGCAGAGAGATTTCATCTGTCTCTGCTCAGGTCTCCTCAAGTGTTGAAGGGATTCAAAACACCGTGCTGCAGTCTTATATCTCCAAAAAAAAAAAAATTAATACATATAAATTTTTCTTACAAATAAAATCTGCTCCAATGAGCTAAACATAAAAAACAATCTTAAAAACTAGACTGATAGATATTGCATAACGTTTTGTAGCTCTCTAGCTACTTTCTCAAATGCAAACTCTCTGTCTCAAAAGCTTTTATTAATTTTTTTTTTTTTGGAGATATAAGACTGCAGCACGTTGTTTTGAATCCCTTCAACATTTGAGGAGACCTGAGCAGAGACAGATGAAATCTCTCTGCAGGCATGTTTTGTTATTTGTGGGTATAAGCCCCTGAGTAACATCTATACTTGTGAGTATACTTATATTCTTTACTTGTCAAAGTGATATTGTTGGTTAAAAGGCATGACTGGGCACCCTCCTGTTTGTATTTTTTTCCATATCTCCTTGTTAGATGTCTTTTTCTGTGTTGATTTGAACTTTATCATTGTTCACCTGAATTGATGCATTTACATTTTCATATATTGATTGAAGGATATTGATGGAAGCTCTATCTGTTCCTTGATTGATCAGTGTCTCGATTACGCCACTCTATAACTTGTTGCACTGTCTGGATTTGGTCCATTAAACTGAAACCGCCCCTGAGGCCTGCATGTTCTTTAGGTTTTGCTGTGTTAAGTACTGTGAGAGTACCTTTGTAAAAGCCTTGCAAACCAATGACAATAGGCTTATTGGTTGGTAGTTTTTAGACAAGCCTTATCACCTTTCTGTGTAGTAGAAAGAATTCTGCATTTTTCAGGATCTTTGCCAAGTAATAGGCATTTTGAAAATAGTTTGACTAGGGCTTTGAATAAGGTTTGATCTCAAGCTTTCAACATTTCAATAGTAAATTTATCAGGTGCAGCTGTTTTGCCATTTTTAACTGATTTTATTGCAGTTTCTACTTCTACCAAAATTTCAGACATAGTTTCAGCCTCTGGCACTGCATTCAGTCTTTCATTCTTATAAACATTTGAATACAATTTTTTCACGTGTTTGATTATTTGTTGTTAAATTATTGCAGTCTATCGAGCTGACCCAACTTTTCATTGCGAAAGGATACATCAAAATATGTATAAAAAAAGGAATACAAAATATCCTTATACACATCAAGACTCTTCTTGTTAAATCATCAGAGAGTTGATTCCAGCAAACAGGTTACTAGGTTCATTTCTACCTATAACTGTCACTGGGAAAATATTAAATCTATTCTCGGCACTGGCACATCTTGCATTCAGATCCTAATTTACAGGCATTCCTGGATGACAGTGTCCATTAGACTTGTGTGAATTGATTCGGAGACATTCGGATTTCGTCGAAAATGGGGTCATTCGGAGACATTCGGCCAATCTGGAACTCAAGGGTCATTCGGGGAAAATGATCCGACTCCAAACAGCCCAGGACCGAAATTCATCGAAAGTTTCGGAAGTTTCGACATTCGACAAATTTCCAAAAGTTTTGACTACTTTCAACCAGGAATTTTTGGACTTCCTGTGCACGCTCAAATACTTTCCCTCCATAATTTTCCCTCCATGTCTCTAGTCCAATTCCATTCTCCGTTTCATGCACTACTTCCTTCTTTTGTCTGTATTCCAATAGCCTTCTTCGTTTCATGATGGGGGTTGGACTAATGACACAGTGACACAGGCAGACAGCCTGCATTTCCTAATTGCGTTGTTGGAGCTCAGAGAGAGAAGAAGAGATTACAGAGTATCCAGTTGTTGTGTAGGCAGGTAGGTAGCATTAGGTTAGGCATAGGTAGGCAGCCAGCATTAGTTCCAGTTATTGCCACTGCAAGAGCGAGTAATATTTGTTCCTGTGCAAAATATAAAAAAATATTAGGTATTTGTTCGAATAATTTTCAATGTCACATCAACCAGTCTGACAGTCCAATAGGCAGGCAGGGTGCCTTTTCGCCACCGCAAGGGGGTCATCTGTGTTTCTTAAAAAAAAATATTAAAAAGTACAAGTCATTTGTTTGAATACTCTTCAGTCACACTACCAGTGTCACAGTTGTATAGGCAGGCAGCGTGCCTTTTCGCCACCGCAAGGGAGACCCACATGTGTTGGTTTTATTAAAATTATTCCTAATACAAGTTATTTGTTTGAATAATCTTCAGCGTCACACTGCCAGTGTCACAGTTGTATAAGCAGGCAGGGTGCCTTTTCGCCACCGCAAGGGAGAGTCACATGTGTTGATTTTAGTAAAAATATAAAAAATACAAGTTATTTGTTTGAATAATCTTCAGCGTCACACTGCCATTGTCAAAATTGTATAGGCAGGCAGGGTGCCTTTTAGCCACCGCAAGGGAGACTCACATGTGTTGATTTTATTAAAAATATAAAAAATACAAGTTATTTGTTTGAATAATCTTCAGCGTCAAACTGCCAGTATCACAGTTGTATAGGCAGGCAGCGTGCCTTTTCACCACCGCAAGGGAGACCCACATGTGTTGGTTTTATTAAAATTATTCCTCATACAAGTTATTTGTTTGAAAAATCTTCAGCGTCACACTGCCAGTGTCACAGTTGTATAGGCAGGCAGGGTGCCTTTTCGCCACCGCAAGGTAGAGTCACATGTGTTGGTTTTAGTAAAAATATAAAAAAAAAATACAAGTGATTTGTTTGAATAATCTTCAGCGTCACACTGCCAGTGTCACAGTTGTATAAGCAGGCAGGGTGCCTTTTTGCCACCGCAAGGGAGACCCATGTGTTGGTTTTATTAAAATTATTCCTAATACAAGTTATTTGTTTGAATAATCTTCAGTGTCACACTGCCAGAGTCACAGTTGTATAGGCAGGCAGGGTGCCTTTTCGCCACCGCAAGGGAGACCCACATGTGTTGGTTTTAGTAAAAATATAAAAAATACAAGTGATTTGTTTGAATAATCTTCAGCGTCACACTGCCATTGTCAAAGTTGTATAGGCAGGCAGGGTGCCTTTTAGCCAGGCAAGGGAGAGTCACATGTGTTGATTTTATTAAAAATATAAAAACATACAAGTTATTTGTTTGAATAATCGTCAGCGTCACACTGCCAGAGTCACAGTTGTATAGGCAGGCAGTGTGCCTTTTAGCCACCGCAAGGGAGACCCACATGTGTTGGTTTTATTAAAATTATTCCTAATACAAGTTATTTGTTTGAATAATCTTCAGCGTCACACTGCCAGTGTCACAGCTGTATAGGCAGGCAGGGTGCCTTTTCGCCACCGCAAGGGAGAGTCACATGTGTTGGTTTTAGTAAAATATAAAATATACAAGTTATTTGTTTGAATAATCTTCAGCGTCACACTACCATTGTCAAAGTTGTATAGGCAGGCAGGGTGCCTTTTAGCCACCGCAAGGGAGACTCACATGTGTTGATTTTATTAAAAATATAAAAAATACAAGTTATTTGTTTGAATAATCTTCAGCGTCACACTGCCAGTGTCACAGTTGTATAGGCAGGCAGGGTGCCTTTTTGCCACCGCAAGGGAGACCCACGTGTTGGTTTTATTAAAATTTTTCCTAATACAAGTTATTTGTTTGAATAATCTTCAGTGTCACACTGCCAGAGTCACAGTTGTATAGGCAGGCAGCGTGCCTTTTCGCCACCGCAAGGGAGACCCACATGTGTTGGTTTTAGTAAAAATATAAAAAATACAAGTGATTTGTTTGAATAATCTTCAGTGTCACACTGCCATTGTCAAAGTTGTATAGACAGGCAGGGTGCCTTTTAGCAACCGCAAGGGAGAGTCACATGTGTTGATTTTATTAAAAATATAAAAACATACAAGTTATTTGTTTGAATAATCGTCAGCGTCACACTGCCAGAGTCACAGTTGTATAGGCAGGCAGCGTGCCTTTTTGCCACCGCAAGGGAGACCCACATGTGTTGGTTTTATTAAAATTATTCCTAATACAAGTTATTTGTTTGAATAATCTTCAATGTCACACTGCCAGTGTCACAGTTGTATAGGCAGGCAGGGTGCCTTTTCGCCACCGCAAGGGAGACCCACATGTGTTGGTTTTAGTAAAAATATAAAAAATACAAGTGATTTGTTTGAATAATCTTCAGCGTCACACTGCCATTGTCAAAATTGTATAGGCAGGGTGCCTTTTAGCCACCGCAAGGGAGACTCACATGTGTTGATTTTATTAAAAATATAAAAAATACAAGTTATTTGTTTGAATAATCTTCAGTGTCACACTGCCAGTGTCACAGTTGTATAGGCAGGCAGGGTGCCTTTTTGCCACCGCAAGGGAGACCCACATGTGTTGGTTTTATTAAAAACATACAAAATACAAGTGATTTGTCTGAATAATCTTCAGAGTCACACTGCCAGTGTCACAGTTGTATAGGCAGACAAGGTGCCTCTTAGCCACCACAAGAGAGAGTCACCTGTGTTTGTTTTATTAAAATTATTCCTAATACAAGTTATTTGTTTGAATAATCTTCAGTGTCACACTGCCAGCGTCACAGTTGTATAGGCAGGATGCGTGCCTTTTCGCCACCTCAAGGGAGAGTCACCTGTGTTGGTTTTATTAAAAATATTCATAATACAAGTTATTTGTCACAGTTGTTGTGTGGGCAGGTGTGGGCAGGTTTTAAAGTTGTAAAACTATAATCGTTCTCTACCTACCTTTCCGTAATGGATTTGAGTCCCAGTGAACAACCTGTTGTTCCTTGTCCTGGTACCAGCTGCCATGACCCAGCAACCACCAATACCACCACAGTCCAGTTGCTTTCAAGCAGAGCTAGCAGCAGCAGGCGGGGAAAGAAGAGTACTTTGATTAGTACTTGTCAGACTCAGCAGCAGCAGTCCAAAACAGAAGACGGGAACTGCTGGTCATTCTACCTCTACTAGCAGGGTAGAGAGGTCCAGTTCCTCCTCTAAGACCACGAAGCGGCCATCACCCATCTCTCGCCAGCTGTTTCGTGATGATCCCCCCTGAACCACCTGCACAATGACTATTGCTACTGCCAGTTCCGTCACCACTTACTGCTACAACCAGTTCTATAAACCTGGGGACACCTAGCTTGTTGAACATGAACACTACTGGTGGGAAACTGCGGGCAGTATCAATGCGGGAGTTTTACAGCGAACGTCCGAGTAAGCAACCCAAACTTGAATTATTAGAGTATTTTGAGAAAATTTCTCCTGCCGCCACTGTCACTGACACTGACAGCATATCGTCTCCAATAAAGGTTATTGAGGGAGATAATTTACCATTTCCCGGTAGCCACCAGGCAGAAGAAGGAATTTATCAGCTCTCCCCAAAATCTGCTGATGATGATTTTTCTTCCTGTCCAAACCTACAAGAGGTGGAAGAAGAATATGAGGGACCAAGGCCTGCTAAGCTTGATTTTTCCACTGAGCATGATTTTTCCACTGACCTTGATTATTCTCCTGAGCTCCATTTTTCCACTGCTGCCCATAGTACTCCTCCTGTTTCTCCAGCTACAATTCTGTCTTCTTTTGATGAAAACTCACCACCTGACTCTCCAGTTCCAAATGAGTCTCACAGGCAGGTAGTAGCTGCTAGTGTGTCTGTCACCAGTGTTACTCCACCCTCCTCCAATCCCAGTCCCGACATCCCTGCTGCCATCTTTGGGTCTACTAGTAACCCTGTAAAGGTATGTAGAAAAAAAAATCATAGTGAGGTTGCTTCAGCATGTGAAGATGAAGAAAGTGTCACCTCAGTTTCTTCTTCACCACCTTCCAAAGTCATCCGTCGCTCCAAAGGGTGGGACCATTTTGTGACACTTGGCGATGGCCGGCTAGCAAAATGTAAATTGTGTGGCAGGGAAGTTAGCCGTGGGAGGGTGTTGGGTCACCTTTCCACCTCTGGGATGAACCAACACCTGAACCACTACCACAAGTCAGTGCTGATGAATGCAGAACTTGGTGGCACTACTACATTTACCAGTGTAACACTCACCACCAGTAGGCAGGAAAAAGGGCAGGGAGATCATGCCACAACTAGTCCTAGTAAAAGCAGTAGACAGTCACAGCCCATCCCAAAGTCAATACAGGCCACAGTGGAATATTTTGGTGGGTTCCAAGGGGATGTGCAGACAGCAGTCCAGGAAAATTACACGCCTCATTGCACAGCTCATAGCCGTTGGGGGTGCAACTTTCAATTTGGTGGACGGGGAGCCCTTCCATCAACTTATGGAGGTTGTTGCACCCCGATATAAAATTCCATCCTGCACCACATTTAGTAGAACTTTAGTGCCCTCACTGTGCCAGTCGTGCGTTGGTCTTTTGAAGGAACTGCTAGGAAAGGCTGGTGGCCAGTCAGTGCACTTTACCACTGACTTATGGAGTGCTCCGAGTGGCCAGCATGGCTTCCTGTCATTGACGGCACATTGGTGGCAGCCCCATGTGTTGCAAGACACACTGATAGCAACAACAAGTTCAGATGCAATAGCCAAGCAGTCAGGGCACCGCTCTTTCCTCCTCCATGTTGAGGTAATGGATCAGCAGCACACCTCAGATAACATTTGCAAAGCACTGCAGAACATGGTGGCGCAATGGCTAGGGGAGCAGGCAGCCACACAGGCGCAAATGGGGTTTGTGGTTACTGATGGTGCAGCTAACATGATCAAGGCTCTCCGGGATGGCAGATTTGTGGGTGTGCGCTGCTAAGTGCATGTTCTGCATCTAGTAGTGAAGGCTGCTCTTGAGGATGGCAGTAACACTGGAAGGTTGTCAGCACTTCTGGAGTCGTGCCGACAAATTTCTGGCCACTTCCATCGGAGTGTCAAAGATAGCCAGCTACTCAGGGAGGAACAGAAAAAGGCAGACCTCCCAGAGCACCTCCTAAAACAAGATGTTGGGACCAGGTGGAACTCCACCTTAGATATGCTAGAGCGTATCCTGGAGCAGAAAAAGGCAATTCATGCAATGTCATGTCACCATTTCATTGGAAGTAACAGAACACTGGGCAGGGCTGACTGGGCCCCGATGGAACAGGTAGTGACAGTCCTTACGCCTTTCCGTGCTTTGATGAAACTTTTGAGCAAAGAGAACGCTAGTCTGCAGAAGTCATTCCCCTCTTCACGCACTTCTCCTTAAAATTGGATGATTTCCTTTCCCATAGGGAACGCTTGCCTGGTGCTGAGGGTAATATACTTCCAGATGTTGCTGCCCTTCTAACGAGGTTGAAGAAGGAACTTACTCGGCGCATGGAAGAGCGCATGGACAATTGTCCCGAGTTAATGCTTGCCACAATTTGCGATCCTCGAATCAAAGGCAAGTTGGCACTTGGTTCCAATTCTGTCAGTATCTGAGAAGGGTTAAGTGAGGTGATGATTTAGCACAAGATTAACCCCTTAATGACCGGCCGTGCGCGAATGCACCCGGCACTTAACGACGGATTTTTCTTCTTCCTCATTCTAGCGAATTACTTCCGGGATTTACCAGGTACGTCCTCCGTCACTAAGTGACAGTTTTTGCGGGACGTACCTGGTAAGTCATTTGTCGCAATGGGGTTAATGTATTTTCAATACACAAATTAGTTTAGACACACATACTGCAGTTTAAATAGTCATTGATGTTTATTCTTGATGTAGTATGAAACACTACAATGTATATACACATAGACTTATCTGATATGAGGGGAAATAAGGATAGGAAAACGAGAGAGAGGAATTTGGGTACTAAAAAGGGACAGTAGGGTAGGAGGCTGGTACCAGAAAATGAAACCTTAACCTGTACCCATGTACTAACATAAAATGTGACATGTAGTTTGTCCATGTTCGAGTCGACCACTTATGTTGAGTAGGATGTGACAGGCATGGGTTTTCAATGTTCGAGCATATGCTATATTGAATGACAGGCATGGGGTTTCGATGTTCGAGAATATGCTAAATTGAATGACAGGCATGGGTTCTCGATGTTCGACGTTTGCATTGTGACTGGCATCCCATGCTGGAGTAGAGGTGACATGCACAGACTGGCAATGTACGACAATGTCCATTTTTGGGATGGATCTTTTTCTAAATGCACACCCTGTCTGCAAAGAATGATAGCAGCGTGCACGGAGGCGCACTGCTATAATTTAACCCATGTTAAATTCGGCCAAATAATTCAGAATGGATCAGAATTTCGTTCGAATCGAATAGGCCCAGTCCGAAATTAGGATCATCCGAATTAGGAAAAAAAAAAATTCGTCCAAATTTGAATTTAATCGAAAATTTTGCCCGTGCACAAGTCTAGTGTCCATGGCATGCAGAAGGGCACTGACTAGACAGACTAGTACAAAGCCACCAAATAGCAAAAGCACCTCTTTTAATGGATCACTGCATTCATAGTCAACAAATGGTTAAAACCAAAATACTCATTAACTGGTTTGGCAGAAAGCATACCATTTGAGATTTCATCACATACAAACGACAGGAGTCATTTATTGCCTTAAATGCCCATGTGAGTTATTATACAGTACTCTGCAAAAGTCTTAGGCAGGTGTGGAAAACGCTGTAAAGTAAGAATGATGATTTAAAAATAGACATGTTAAGAGTTTGTTTTTATCAATTAACAAAATCAGTATCAATCAATAGTGAGTGAACAGAAGAAAAATCTAAATCAAATCAATATTTAGTGTGACCTTCCTTTGTCTTCAAAACAGCATCAGTTCTTCTATGTACACTTTCACAAAGTCAGATATTTTGTAGACATATAGGGCTTGATTCTATTACCCGCGCTAAAAAACAAGAAAAACAAGTAGTGCAAATTTTGCAAACATGTGTTACGTCGGTATTCTATTGCTGAACCACGGTAAAACAAAACTGGAGTAGACAGCACTTTTCAGAGTAGTAACAAAACTGACGCTGTCTGCTTTTTTTTCCTCCTACTGCCTACAAAAAATGCACAAAATGTCAAAGTCCAAGGAAATAGGCGGACATTTGATGACAGAAAGGTCAAGTTCAGTGTTAGATGTGTTCTCCACATAACAAAATCCGACAGCGTGCCCCCCTCGACATATTAACCCCCCCTTTTAAAAGTCGACCTACACTGCTTTCTTCCACCACATTAATCCGACAAATATTGTTCATAGTCGACAATTAACCCTTCCCCTTCCAAAGTCAATATACAGTGATTTTTTTCACCATATTAATTCGATGAATATTATACATCTGACATTTTAACCCCCCCTCCCCCTTGAAAAGTCGACTACAGTGCTCCCGTGAATTTCTTTCACCATTTTCCTCTGACATTTTTCTTATATTATATTCGACATGCTCTCGTATTTTGTATTGCATGATTAACCCTATGAGTACCAGAGAGGTATTGTAATGTGTTTGCTACCCCTCTGGTACTCATAGGGTTAATAGGCAACCTGTATATGTATAAAAAAAGGTGTTTTTATTATAGATGTAATTTGTGTGAAATGTAATTATTTTATTGATGTGTAACAATGATTTTCTTTTACTAAATTATATATGTAATTTTTATTACAAAAGTACTTCAGGCCTCAAGAGGGGTATCATGACCCCTTATGACAACCCCCTAACATGGGGGCGACAAGTGCCCCTTTATTAATTAAAGAGCATATAACCTTCTGTATTACCTGCTACTCTGGACTTAGTAGAAGTAATTCACCCATTACCCTTTATCTCCAATGGCAAGCCGGTTATTTAGTTCCCCGGTATCTTAGCTTTACTCATATTGAGAAAGCTGAGTTACTTTGTGCACATCACAGGTGTTTTGGATAGCACATCAACATTCGTCGACAGCAGACATCAGTTGTTTGTTTAGAAAATTGAGCTAGATAAGCAGATACTCTTTCTATGCATTGCCAAAACAATTGCATCACTAGGGTTCAGTTATACCCTGTTTAGCCAGTAGCCTTATGACTTTGGCATATGCCCATCTATTGTTAGTAGTTTGCTGAAACCAACATCAATTATCTCATTAACTAGGTCTAACTATCTAGTGGCAATCAGGCTGTCAACTCCCTGGCATTACACATTTACATTGTAACAACAGACCATGACAATAAGCAAGACAACCTTCGTATACAACTACCTCCAAATAAATCAGTGATCATCATTCGCTCTGGCTAACTCTCAATTCAGATAACAACTGCTTTTGTTTGTTCCATCGGTATTCTTGCAGAAGGGCACTTATTTATAGTGTGACAGTTCACATCATTACCACAAGGGTTCCTTAAACACTCAACAGCCCACATTAAAAATCTTTTGATAGAGCTGTTTTATATATTTTTTATTTTAATCTGTATTTTTTAATAAAAGTTAAGATTAAAATGGATGGTCTACACCTTCTGGGTATCCACATATATGTGAAGCAACATCTGGAGTGCTAGTGCAGCAGGGCTATGTTTCTCTTGTCTGGTTCACATTGTCCTATTTCCCCAGAAGCACCCTGATACTCCCCCATTAGAACAGTGGAAATCCTGATAGGAGTGTTTCTTTGCCAGTGTGCGTTAGGCTTTCATAAAGTTTTTGCTGTTGCACCATTTTCAAGCTTTAATGCTGACATTTGGCGGCCATCTTTCGTTTTACTTTCTTTAGCCCTTGATTTACTTCTGGTATACTTTTGAGCTCAATATTGTGATTATGTGTTTTTTCTTCTTATGCTTACATTCTCAGCACTTTTTCATCATGGCACCTGTTTCTTTTGATATTCGGGTTGTTATTTCTTGTTTCACAGTAGGTGCACAGGCATTGGCTGTGTCTAAGATAGTCTCAATAACTCAATAATCACTGAGCAGTCAGTGAATAGAGTTGTATTATTTGCAAGTATGAAAGGGATAGTAATACTTTGTTTTATCTTTATTTTATTTTGTAGGCATTAAAAAAACATGAAGAATGATATGTCTTATCTCTCAAACCTTTATGGTTTAAGAGATAGTCACAAGCAAAGTTTCCCCCTCCCACCCCTTTTACCTAGTGTAAGCCATCTCTTCTCAGATGTGGAATGCAGTCTATAGACCAGACAGAGAACAGAAGGGGACACTCTTATTCCTATGAAAACAATGAAATCCCTGACCCCCCCTTGACAAGTTTTTCAGGTTTTTCCCTTATCTTAATTGAAGATTGTCCCTCTCTGCAGTCTACCTGGGCACCTCCCTTCTTCTCAGGCTGAACAGTGTGACATCAGTAAAAGGGGAGGGTGGGGGATACTTTATCATTTAATTACTCCTAAACTATAACTCTGACAGAATTGAAATAACACTCTCCATGGCCCAAATACTATGAAGATTAATTAGAGCTGCTTTTAATATGAAACATTACTATCACTTGAAGTCAATTTTACTTGTATTACCATTAGAGCTTTTCGATGCCCATTTCTCTGGGCTTTTTCCCTGTAGAATGAAATCATGATGTACAAATTTTGTTCTTCTACAAATCAGGTCAGTTGATTTCCTCTGTCATATCTTTTTTCCATTTCCATGTGGTCTGGTTGATTTTTCTCCATTTTGGATCTTACCAATTCTTGCATTGAAATCTCCCATTACAATATGTAGTGGTAATTGTCATGTATGTAGAAGTGTAATAAATCATCATAAAGTTCTTCAACTTCATCATCACTGTGGATACTGGTAGGTGCAAAAACTTGAATGATTTGAAGAACATAGTAACTATTTAGTTTGATAACACAGGAAGCAATTCTTTTAGAAATACTTTCTACTTTTACGACTGAGTCTGTCAGTCTTTTGCTAATCAACAATCCAATTACTCCACATCATCCATCATTGGTTTCTTTATACTATAGCCAGTGTCCACCTTCTAATTTGACTAAATCTTCATATTTTACGAGTCTAACATAAGCTGATATTATTAGTGATGATCGAGCACCCCGATGCTCGGGTGTTCGGGTGCTCTGGCCGAGCGCCCCCGGAGGCTCGAGTGCTCGGCCGAGCACCCGAGCCCCATTGAAGTCAATGGGAGGACTCGAGCATTACACCAGGCACCCCCTGCTCTGATGAGGGGAGGGTGCCTGGTTCATAGGAAAAGGTCAGAAAATGATGGAAACACCACAGAAATGGTTCAGGGACAGCATAGGGAGGATGTCTGGATGCATCTTGGACTCCAACGTCGCTGCTGGGAACGATGTTTCGCCCGTAGTACGCCATGTTTACAGACTGACCGTAAAACACACAAAAAGGAAGATAAAAACGATTTTAGGCGAAAAATTGTTACCAAACAGTATTTGCTGTATATTTACTTGAACTATCAGGATCACGTCCACTTCCCCGTCCCTTTTTACCCGCCTTCTTCATATTAAACGGAATATATGCCGGTAATCTGCGGCTAGGCACACGAAACAGAATGTGACGCTAATCTGCGGCTAGGCACACGAAACAGAATGTGACGCTAATCTGCGGCTAGGCACACGAAACAGAATGTGACACTAATCTGCGGCTAGGCACAGTGAACGGAATATGTGACGTTAATTTGTGAATTTGCACACTAAACAATATGTGACGTTAATTTGTGAATTTGCACACTAAACAATATGTGACGCTAATCTGCGGCTAGGCACACGAAACAGAATGTGACGCTAATCTGCGGCTAGGCACACGAAACAGAATGTGACGCTAATCTGCGGCTAGGCACACGAAACAGAATGTGATGCTAATCTGCGGCTAGGCACAGTGAACGGAATATGTGACGTTAATTTGTGAATTTGCACACTAAACAGAATGTGACAATAATCTATGGCTAGGCACATGTTTAAAATGGCCCTTTTTGTCGCTACGTTGTAAAATATTTGTCCCTGTGCACCTAGTACAATGTCACCTTAGAACATGTCCCCCCCCACAAAAAAATGAAATTCTGCCACCCCCCAAAAAAATTAAATGCTGCCCCCACACACACAACAGTCCTAAAAAGGACTTTTGGGTCTTGAAAGAGTTTCAACAATTTTATTCTCCCTACACTGACTTCCTGTGCATCTAGTATTATATGTCACCTTACTAATATCCCCCCCACAAAAAAAAAAGGAAATTGTGCCCCCCCAAACAAAATATAAATGCTGCCCCCACACACAACAGTCCTAAAAAGGACTTTTGGGTCTTGAAAGAGTACCAACAATTTTATTCTCCCTACACTGACTTTCCCTGCCTGATCGCATCTCTCCCTGGCTGAGAATGAGCCGAACTCGCCAGTCGGGTGCTATACAGCACCCGATCACGGGTTCTGGCCAGCCAATCAGTGTAATGCCAGCAGCCAACATGGCTGCTGGCATTACACTGATGTCAGAGCCTCCCCGCACGTTTATTGGCTGCGCAGCAGCCGCGAAACGTGCAGGGAGGAGACCCGAACATGGCGGGCGAGCACATGCGGTACTCGTACGAGTACTGCCATGTGCCGAGCAGAGCGATGCTCGAGCCGAACCGAGCTTTGGCCGAGCATGCTCGCTCATCACTAGATATTATCCCAGTTGATGTTATTCGGTTCTTGTACTAGATCCTCTAAGCGTGAAAGCTACTTATAGATCAAATGTTAAGCATTCCAATTTCTAAAGATCAAAGGCAGCCTGACAGAACCCAGTGATTCTTAGCGCTCTCTTCTGAGCTGGTCATCCTACTGCTGCAGAAAGTAGTTTTCAGGCCTCCAGGAAATGAGGACCATTGTTTTTGTTGTAAATCCATGCTGAATGAATGGACTATAATCTGCCATTCTGGTCCAGTGCTGGCTGGCAGATTTTGAATCAATTTATTTGTCTTAGCTTTGATCTGTCCTGATAGCATAGTTCTTGGCTTCATTGACACACGCAAACACTCCAGCCATGATAAGGCATCGACCTATGGGAGTGGTATGTTTGTAAAAAAAAAAAAAAAAATATATATATATATATATATATATATATATATACACTAGTGTAAAAGCCTGTGTACATGGACCAAGGTCTGGGTGATGTTAACCCCGTGAGTGCCAGAGGGGTGCGCAATGCATTGCTTTGCAAAGAGTTGTGTACCCCTCTGGCACTTAAAGAGTTAAGAGGCCGGTCCTACTCTGCATACTGCTGCAGCCTCACTGGCAGAGCACACAATGCAGTCATGCGTTGTAGTGACTGCCCAAGTGTACAGAATGCTCCCAGTATTCTTTGTGTTCAAGCAGTCTCTACTGAGCATGACTGCATTGGACAAACATTCTAGCATTTTATTATATAGGATTATATATCCTATATAATAATTCACTAGAAAGTTTATAACGACGCAGTCAGGCACAGTAGAGACTACTGCTCGTTCTGCAGTCATGCGCAGGAGAGACTGCCCGTGAGGAGGCTGAAACAGAGCACCAAAGTGTCCAGCTCTGTAACAGCCACGGCAGACATGACAGACAAGAACTAGAAGAAATGGACAAGTATGTTTACCATGGACAGGAAACGTCAACAGATGGAGACACTGTGATGTAAACTGAATGACGAGTAAAACTGAGATGGCAAGCAATTGGAAAACCTAGTAGCTGCACCTGCCTTACCACTCTGCCTCAAGCAAAAGTTTTGACCAATGCATCCTCCCAGTCCTTACAAATGGCTGTGAAACACTGACACAACTAAAAGAAAAAGTGTGCATGGTTTCATCAACAAACAAAGGTCTATGACACAACTGAAAGAGTAAACCACCTGAAGTGGAAATGGGCAGGCCACATAGCAAGACCTGATGGTAGATGGACCAAACTAATTTTGAAATGGATAATAAATGAATACTAAATGCCCAAGAAGAAGATCAAAGACAAGATGTGTTGATGAAATTACCCTATATGTTGGTACACAGTGGCAACAAAAAGCACTGGAAAGAAGTTTTTGGAGGCTGGCTGAAGGAGGCCTTCACCCTGCAGTGGATAGCAAATAGCTGAAGATGATATATATATATATATATATATATATATATATATATATATATATATATATATATATAAAACTTTGTAGGGTGCCCCTTTTGCATCTAAACAGCCTTAATTCATCACTGCATAGATTCAATGGCATGATGGAAACGTTCATTAGGAAATTTGGTTCATGCTGACTTGATAGCATTACACAGTTCCTGAAGATTTGTTGGCTATGCATTCATGTTGTAAACTACCTGCGCTGTTGGATTGAGATTGGGGTACTATACAGTCCATTGCAGTAAACGGAAGTCACTGTCATGTTTGTAGAACCAGCTTGAGATGATGCATACTTTGTGAAATTGTGGGTAGTGGACATAAAGGCATGTACATGTTCAGCAAATACTTAGGTATGCTGTGGAACTGAAATGATGGTCAGTTGACATTAAAGGGGATGTATCACCTTATAAAAAGGTTTTACCATCTGCTTTGTTAATAAAAGTCATTATTGAAGTGCAGAAGAGCTTTGCTGAAGAATCAACATGTCTCATTATGCTGACCGGTAAAGCTCTTCTGCACAACCTATTTCTCCACCCACCTCCCTCCCAGCTGCCCCAGGGAGCTTGTTCACGCTTCACTTCAGTGTGCTGTGAACAGCTCCTAGCGTTACAGCAAGCTACGATTAGCCTTATACAGAGGTTGCAACCTGTGTTCACCATCATAGGTTGGACCAACAAAAAATTGTTGCTGACGGTAATATTATTTGTTGTTTATAGCTATAAATGTATAATTGCTTCATATTAGTACATTATTTCTGAGTGGTAGAAAGGGAGTTATATCACAATTGTGTATTTAATTTGCAATTTCCTTTTCTAAAATCTGTCAGATCTACAATATTCTATGAGCATAAATGTTAAAAAGATGAATATGGATAAATGATAAAGATTGGAGTTATGACCATGTTTAATCAAAATACATATTACTAAGCTATAAAATATGTAAATAAACACATACTTTGTACAGAATTGTATTGCATTGTTTAAATCAATAAACCATTGATACATGCATTGTTACATTAGAATGTATTGACAATTATCAGTCACTCTCTGTGGTACATATCTGACTTACATGAAAAGTGAATTTTAACCTTGGGGCTCAATTGAGTTAAATTTGTGTAATAGCTGTAATCCTGTACAATACAGAGATTTTATTGATACCTAGGAGCATATGTATATAAACAAAGAGCAATTCTGGAGTAAATTATTTGAATTTTGCCTCACATCTACTTTTGTACTACTTAGTCCGAAGAATGGATATTCTCACTGTTGAACTTAGTATTAAAACCATTTTTCAATTCAAACATATGACATTTAAATGTGATGGACCATAGAATGACCCCCAAGTAGCAACACAGACTACTGAGGTTTTACTATTTAGTACATATGCCCCCAAACCCCCCTACTGGAATTGTCCCACGAGGGACCAGGTTTAACCTAATGCTCTGGGAATTCCAGGCTGCTCTCCAATAGACTTTTCTTGGACTGCCATGGTACAGGACTAGTGTTGAGCGAGCACCCCGATGCTCGGGTGCTCGGGTGCTCTGACCGAGCACCGCCGGAGGCTCGAGTGCTCGGCCGAGCACCCGAGCCCCATTGAATCCAATGGGGCGACACGAGCATTACACCAGGCACCCCCTGCTCTGATGAGGGGAGGGTGCCTGGTCAATGCCCCCCTTCATCTCCACAATGCCCCTCTTCCACAATGTCCCCCTTCCACAATGTCCCCCTTCCACAAAGTGCCCCTTCATCTCCGCAATGCCCCCTTCATCTCCGCAATGTCCCCCTTCCACAATGTCCCCCTTCCACAAAGTGCCCCTTCATCTCCGCAATGCCCCCTTCATCTCCGCAATGTCCCACTTCATCTCCGCAATGCCCCCTTCATCTCCGCAATGCCCCCTTCATCTCCGCAATGTCCCCCTTCCACAAAGTGCCCCTTCATCTCCGCAATGCCCCCTTCATCTCCGCAATGTCCCACTTCATCTCCACAATGTCCCCCTTCATCTCCGCAATGCCCCCTTCATCTCCGCAATGCCCCCTACCTCCAGTCCCTGGTGGTCCAGCGGAGCGTCTGCAAGATCTGTGCCTCCTCCGGCACAGATCCCTTCCACCCGAACATGGCGGGCGAGCACATGGCGGTACTCGTACGAGTACCGCCATGTGCCGAGCAGAGCGATGCTCGAGCCAATCCGAGCATCTGCCGAGCATGCTCGCTCAACACTATACAGGACATTTTGCCTTTGGATATGATTGGATTGGAGAAGCTCCAGAATTTAGGATCCTGTGACAGAACTGATCAGGAGGGCAGGATCAGGAGGGGCAATCACTGGGAGCAATGGGGACATATCAAATGGACAAGGTAGTCGAGATCTAACTCTGAGATATATTGAGCTAACTTATAGACAATGGACAGTGAACTAAATGAGACAGGAGTGCTTGTATCATTGCACTTTATTGCGTATTTACTTTCCCAACAGAACAACATGGAAAACAAAGGGCCCCTTCTTCACTGGTCAACACCAAAGCATTGTTTAATATTCACAATGTAGACCCTCTCCACACTGACCCACTCACCCAGTATTATATTTGCATAAGTTAATGCAGTTAGACAATAACAATCTTGTAAAAGTGAGTGCTGCTTGCAATTAAGAGTTCAGACATAATGAACTCTGTGTCACCAACCCTTCCAAGAAGCTTGGGATTGATGTTTGAGATCAAGGCCTAATCCAGACTAAAGTTGCTATCAGATTTTCTGTCCTTAGTGGAGTCAGGGAAAGACCAGGATGGAATCATCTAAGGCCAAGATGAGGAAGAGCTGGGTCAAACCTAGGACCAAAAAGAATAAAAGCGAGAGAAAGAGAGAGAGAGAGCAGAAGAAAAGAGAGAGAGAGAGAAGAAGAGAGTCAGAGAGAGAAAGAGAGAGGCAGTGAGAGTGAGAGTGAAAATAAAACAAAGATAAACTAAAGGGAATAGAAGAGGAAAAGCAAAGGGACAGAGAACTTACCCTAAAGAAAGAGAACATATCAGAGGTAAGAACAAAAAACAGAAGGGCACTTCATAGTGTAATAAGTCATGATGTATAAATGGCCTTCACCAATATACCTATATACTCACAATATAGAAAACCACCATAAGTGGTCAGTGTAGTGTATGGAGCAACTGGAACTGCTTCCACTCAGTTATTGAATAGGTCATCTGTAACTGCAGCCTTCCACAATTGCCGCAAAATGACCTCCAGGATCCTTGTAACACAAACAAACACAAAACCACAAGGGGGGCAAGGAACACCGGTAATATAGACTTTCGAAATCAATGTGTTGCTATAATACTCACATTACTCCCACAGGGGTGCCGGTTATGGGTACAACCTGGCCGAGATCCAACGGGGAAATGTTACTGCCCCGATATGGTCAATAGTGTCTCCAAAAAATATATGTGAATCTGAATATTGAAATATAATAGTTTCATCAACAAAATTGTGCCACATATAAAAATAAATGTTTGCATCAATAACTGCCTCTTATCAGAGGTAAAATAAGAGAAAAAGAATAAAGAAGTGAAAAACTTAAAGAGTAAGTACTAGAAGAGGAGCAGAGAGGAAATAGGAGATACCTCTAAAAAGGTATAGGCAGTAGAGAAAGGGAAAAAGACCTGGGTGAGAACTAAGGGCACTATCTCTTTAAGAGGCATAGGGAAAGAGGTGCAAAGAACTGAATCTGAGAAAAAAGTGAAATAGACATGGAGACAAAGCAGAAAAGAATGGGGCTGGAGAAGACACTGAAAATAATCATGGAGAAATAGGACGGTGGAGAAGTAAACCTGAGTCTGAAAGCTAAATACAGAGAAGAATGAAGAATGCAGTTGATGAAACAAGGTAAGGGAAAAGGAGTGAAAGGGGAAAGGAGATGAAGTATAGAAGAGTAGACAGAGAAATGGGTCATAGAATAAATAAAACAAGAGGCTAACAGCAGAATGGTCAAAGTGAACCTGAAGTCAAAACTGGTTGGTGTCAGATGGAGAGTTAAAACTGTGAGTCAGGATCACAACTAGTAAATCTCCAATGTAGTGTCAAAAAGTTAAGAAAATGGAAGAGTCAAACTTGAGCCAAAGTCAGAGGTGTAACTAGAAATCACCGGGCCCTGGTGCGAAAATTGCCATGCCCCCCCACCAACCTCACGCCCTTTCCTGTAGATCATTGCCCCAATCTGTATATTACTGCCCCCCATGCCCTCTCCCATACATCACTGCCCCCATGCCCTCTCACATAATAAATATGCTTGGCTACCTCTTTGGTAAATGATATGGTGATTATTCTGCTTGCCAGGGTCTTTAGCAGATATTGGGGCACACATGTCTTAATTTAAAAGGGTAAGCAAAATATTACTGAGTGATCTGGTACTCAAAGGGTTATCAGAGCCCTGTCTCCTATAGGATGTCTTCACTCCCTATGCACACTGCCTTGTTACGTGCATCCATTCATCACAGTACCCCCTCTGGCTGGAGGCAAACAGAGCAGACAATACGTTGAACGCTAAAGAGGGATCTGATAACCCTTTGAGTGCCAGGTCACACAATAATATTTTGCTGACCCTTATCAATCATAAGACTTGTCTGCCCCAATATCTCAGGAATATACTGTCTTAAGATCCTGGCAAGCAGAATAATCAAAGGATCGTTTTAAAAACAGGTAACCAAGCATATTTATTATTAGGCTCAGCCAGGCTGCATTGCTGGGGTTGACTGGGCAGCTGGGCCCCCTGCAGTGATGGGCCCGGTCGTGGTTGCGACCACTGCGACCATGGTAGTTACTCCACTGGCCAAAGTCAGAAAACCAGAACACACAACTACAGAGAAAAAAAGCAACTGGGAATCTTGTAGAAAGGGCAAAGAGTGTCACAGGTGGCAAACTTACAAATGCCAGCTACTTAACCAGAAAAAAGAGAAGAAAAACAGAGTGGGGACAAAAACATAGATTCAATGTCACAACACAAAAAAAGTATGCATTCAATGAGTGGTATATTAGTAATACATTTTGTATGTGAATTTAAGCTTGCCACTTTTACTTTATTTCATTTCATATTATTTCTTTCTTATATTGGAAATCTTTTTTATCAAAGTGTTTTATTTGGAGGATTTACGTACTACACAGTGATCCCATTTCTTTGGGATTATACCCTTGGATTAAGTTACAAGTCAAGTCAAGAGATGGGACCTCACTCACAGGAGGCACACCGAACAGAGATGGTGAGAAATTCTCTGTATGCCTTTAAAGCTATGTGAATGCATACGTCTACTACATAGCATTTACTAAATGTGAGTGAGAATTGTTATATTTATTTATTGCTCTCAATTCTTAAGTGATAAGGCACTATTAGCACACCCTTTTGTTTGTTTTTCTCTTCTATAGAGTCCTGTAAGTCTGCTTGGTGAATATCCTAATAGGAGACAGGTCCAATCCCCACTAAGTCTTTGGTTTCTGTGCTCCGAAAGTCTGATGGCTGACTGAGAACACTCCCCCAAAAGGTGCACGGATCAACACTGTCAGGTGCTTTGGCTCTTCGTTCTAGGGAACCACTGTATAACCACAATAATGATGTTCAATATGCTTTGACAATCCTTATTCATATTCAGCTTTGATAATGATGTACATATTTAAATGATATTATTTGTATTAATTAATTTTTAAGCACTGAATCATTGCTTCAGGTAAAGAATTGCATTAAAGGGATAGTAATGGATGCCAAAAATGTATCTCCTTTTAATGCTCATATGTTCTGGTTCATTTTGCGATGTATATGAATAATTTCTCGACGTGTGGTTCAAAAGTAATTCCATTTTAAAGTATCCCCCTCCTGCCCCTTTTACCTCTAAAATGCACCTCCCCGCACTTGTAGAATCAGGTTGTTTAACTGGACAGCTGACAGCGTGGGACAATCACTATGAGCATAATGAAAACCCTGCCCTCCTTTATAAAGCAGGGCAGGATTTTCATAATGCTCACAGAAGACTGTCCCTCTCTGCCCAGTGTCCAGACTGGCTTGGGGAGCACATTGGATAGGTAAAATGGATGGGGGGGATACTTTAAAATTGAATAATGTTTTAACTAAATGTTGGAGAATATTGATATACATCACAGAATGAAACAGAACATATGAGCATTAAACAGAGATACAGTTACTGGCATCCATTACTATGCCTTTAACAGTGTTCTCCTCCATGGCCACACAGACAATAAATTAACTCTCCTGTTATTTCTTCCCCTCCAATCATACTTGGGTTAACATTTTTTGTGATTGAACTGGCTTTCCTGCTGCACTCTTAAAATGCATTTTGTTACTTTCAAATTTTAACCTCTAGTCACACTTGTATTGAATGTCACTTGTTCCATAAAGATGTGCAAAGCTCAAGCAAATTAAATGTGTTTATCATTCTATAGGTAAAAAGGTGGTAAAAGCAGGAAACTGTTATAGTAAAAGTGATACCTTTATTGGCTGAGTATATTTCAAGATAAATTGCCTGACATGCCAAGACACCTAAGATGTTTTGAAAGCTAGCACTCAAAGCTACTCTCTTAGCCAATAAAGGTATCACTTTTATCATGTTTACTATACCAGTATCCAGCCTTATCATTATATAAACACGGTTTTTTTCCAGAATGCTTGCAGTCAGTCAAGGAAACAAAATTTTGATCAAATTGGTGATATTAAAACAAGTTCAGATTTGGTATAAAACTGCTCATTTCTACTTACAATAGAAAAAACGGTATATTCTAAGGTTAAAATTATACAGATTCATGTGAAATGAAAATAAAAAACAAATAATAAAATATGTTTTACAGCAAGGGCAATAATTACAATTTATAATTGAGTGAAAATATGTTATTAACTTGCTATTGAGCTAAGAGATTAAAAGAAGATTATGTTCCTCAGCAAGAATGCAGGAAATGTATGGGTTTAACCAGCACAAAATACAGTAAAAAGATGTTATTTAACCACTCAGAACAGTGGTGAATGACTCCTGTCCTTAGGATCCTCCAATATTGCAGTGTTTCTTGATACCTATCGTGAGCACAGATGGATAAATTAGTAAATGAATCTTATGTTAGAACCTGGTCCCAATAGTTCTGTACTGTAATTACATGCAGCTCTGATGTTCACCTGGGCACAACCCATGGACAATTTGCTCTAGACCATTATCACAGTCTACCTTTGAGGCCTAGTTAGCCTGTGCTTCCTTCCTCTGCAGTGTGTCTGCTGGCATCCTTGCGGCCACCTCTGCATTACTCTGTCTGTTACAGGCACTGGCTCGGACACCTGTTTATGGGCCTATTCTGGGTGGCCTAATTGTGTCCCGCCTCCTTCTGCTCCTTTATAATCCTCCTTGGGGCTAGGAGTCATTGCCCTTATGTGGTGCTCCTGCTCATTACTCTTTGCTCTCCGTTGTGACCTGTATGTTGCCTGAGAATCTTACTCTGTGTTTGACCCCAACTTGTCTGACTACCCACAATGGTTCTGACCTGTGGCTCTGGCTGACTTCTCACTCTGTGTATGACCCCGGCTTGTCTGACTACCCACATCGGTTCTGACCTGTGGCTCTGGCTGACTACTCACTCTGTGTATGACCCTGGCTTGTCAGACTACCCACATCGGTTCTGACCTGTGGCTCTGGCTGACTACTCTCTCTGTGTATGACACTGGCTTTCCTGACCAGTTTGTTCGAGACACAGACACAGTAGGTTTGGATAAAACACAGTTTTATTAAACAATTAAAATCACAGTAACCCTCACAGGTCTTGTAATATACACTTATTATAGTACAGCCACTAGACAGTTTATATAGATGTAAGCACACACAGGTTCAGTATAAGTAAAGCGTCTATATAACATTATACTGACACAGGTCAGGCAGATCTTGAGTGAGTCCCAGTATATCGGTATTGCATGGGTTAATAGCAGACAGAGAACTTTGACAGGCCCATGTGTGGTAAGGCCTTTTAAGGAGCTCAAATAGAAGTGAGAGCTATAGTACGAGTAACGCCCAAGAATGTGTATACCAGACAATTGTGGACTGCCTTAGCAGTAGCAGAGGCTAAGCAACTTGAGCACTGCCGTAGCAGTAACGGAGACCAGGCAACTTGAGCACTGCCATAGCAGTAACGGAGACTGAGCCACGTGAGCGCTGCCGTAGCAGTAGCGGAGACTAGGCAACTGGATACTGCCGTAGCATTAACAGAGACTAGGCATCTGGATACTGCCGTAGTATTAATGGAGACAGAGCAACTGAGGATCTGCCGTGGTAGTAACGGAGACTGAGCAATAGGGGTGCTGCCGTAGCAGTCACAGAGAATGAGCCACTTGAGCACTGCTGTAGCAGTAACGAAGACTAGGCAACTGGGCACTGCCGTGGTAGTAATGGAGACAAGGCAACTGGACACTGCCGTGGCAGTAAGTGAATCTAAGCAACTCGCCCTGAGAGGCACCCAACCTGGAATGGTACGTAAGGCAGACCAATAGGAATGTCGCCGGGGCAACACAGAGGCAACCGAGACCAACTGCACAGCTGTCCACAGACAGTGAGAGTGAAGCACTGCCCTTAACCTGGAGACCGGTCAGGGCGTGCAGAGGAGGCAGCAGCCCAACCGGGTGGAATTGCACAGAACAGGAACGTAGAACAATCCAAGTCGGTACACGGAGCAGGAACCTCAGCCAATCCAAGTCGGTACACGGAGCAGGAACGTCAGTCAAGCCGGGTCGGTACACGGAGCAGGAACGTCAGCCAAGCCGGGTCGGTACACGGAGCAGGAACATCAGCCAAGCCGGGTCGGTACACAGGAGATGACATGCAGAATGGTCAGGCAGTCCGGGACGGTTCACAGGCAGGAAACGAAATGCAGAGTAGTCAGGCAGGCCGGGTCGATACACTGAGAACACACAATAGTCAGAAACAAGCACTGGTACTGGAACACCATGAAAGGGCACCGGAGATGTGCCAGAACCCAGTATTTAAGGACAATACTGGGCGGGACAATCACAGATCAGCCAATAGATGTTAAGCAGGAGTGTAGACTGACAGAATGTCACCGAATAGCACGGTCACCGTGATATACCCGTTCAGTGTAGCCTCCCGTTGGCTTCCCTGAGGGCCTGGTTACTTTCGCTCCTTGTAGTCCTCGATTTGCCTGACCAGTGGCTCTGGATGCTACTCGCTCAGCATAGTGTCCAGTTGCCTGACCAGTGTCTTGGTTACTCTCGCTCCATGTTGTCCCTGGCTTGTCTGACCTGTGACTCTGACTGCCTACTCACTCCCTAGACTACCTGCTTGCCTGACCTGTTGTCTCGGTGCCTCTTGGCTCTGGTCTGTTCTCGCTCTCTGTTGCCTCCGTTCACAGACCAAGTGGTGACTTACACATATTCTACCATTCTTCTGTTGTCCCACTTGAGTCACTTCCCTAGTCTCAAGATCTTGAGTAGTGCAGTGCACAGCACAGTGTGCAGCTCTGGAGGGACCTTGGGTCCTATTTACATATGTCTGGGGTTCTGTGTGGGCTCTACCATTATTGTTGTTATAATCAGTAAAGGTGGTTATAGTTTATCTTTGTGTCTGTCCTTATTTGCCTGATTACCGTGACAACCATGTTTTCAAAGTGACTAGCATTATCAAGCCTTGTATCCTGTTTTGTGTGTGTCACTCTTACTTTTATTGATCACTGTTTCTTTGTACTTCCAGTCTTACCTACCTACTGAATGACCTCAGCCTGTTAAATAACACTGTTACTGCCTGACTTCAGTCCACCCACTCAGCCTGTTAATTGATCACCATTGCTATCTGCCACCAACACAGGATGTCAAGGTGTTAAATTGCTTTCTGCAAGCCACCACAACCTCAGCCTCTTAGAGGTCACTGCTATTGTGTGCAACCAACAAACAACCACCGATAGTAAAGCCACCATTACCCACAGTAAGTATTGCAATTTGCTATTTACAGTCTTCCTATCCCCAGCATCTTTCGAACATTAGTGGTGGTGGTAAAGTTACTGGCTCCAAAGCTCCTTACATGACTTATTGGTCATCTGCACACCTTGCTACATACAAGCTGTCTGGTTGAAGTGCCCTCATCATGTGTCTGTGGTAAGACTAAGATCTCTCCCTTTCCCCATCTGAACCTGTCTCCTATCTAGAATCCAGATACAGTATAAATTCAAGCATCTCATTTATATGTTCCTAAGGATTCAGATACCAGTTTATTGGGTTGTTTTCTAGAATTCCTTCTTTTTCCTATGGACCCATTCTTTAGTCTAGCCAGTCAGCATGCCATTTTATCTGATCCTACTTTGCTAATAGTATTTCCCGTGCTCAAGTGAGCTGGCTTATGGGAACTGGAATTGGAGGCCCCAAATTTCTCCTTTATATCTATTTTTGTATCTGTATCCTCATGTTTGGTAAGGGCATAATTGTTCTTTCTCTTTAACTTGCAATACTTGGTGGGCTGGCAACTGTATGTTTCAAAGGTCTATTTATATTGGTATAACTGTTTTTATAAAATGAAAGGATAAATTGAAAGGATACATTTCTTCTTTAAGTGATTGTTATGAGAAATTATAAAATTAAATTAAAAAAAATTTAGAAAATACCAAATCATTTTCTATAATTAATTAGCACTGCCTCTTTTTCAAATGTATTATTGATAAAATGATTAGTTTTTCTGATTGTATTTCATTTAAAAAAAATAATAGTTTCTTTTGGTTGTATGAACTGAAATGCATATTGTAAGACTGAGATATTCAGTTACTTATAATATGCAGTATCACCATTTCTATTGAGATAAATTTCACAATCTATTTTACACCTTGTTAAGTTATCATAACATTTATTTTCAATATGTCTCCCTCCACTGAACTCTTCCTCAAGCAGGCGGTAATCTCCACTATGCTTGGGGAAGGCCCTAATAACAGTGTCTCAACCTTGGTCTCTAAGTGCACTAACAGCTCAGGTTTTCTGGGTTTCTCTGCCCGAGCACAGGTGAATTATTAGGAGACTCTCTGTCACATTGGTCATCACCCACCATTCCTACAGAGCAGCAAAGACTGGTGGTGGTAGTGAGGAGAGGGAGGGTTGTAGAACAGCCAGTGTGGAAGTGAGTATGAAAATGTTTTAGGCTCAAATAAATAAGGAATGGAAGAAAGAGATGAAATTGGGAATGGGCATCACCACCACCAACAGCAGTAAAATTCTTGCATTTGCTGCTACTGTAATTCCTACTTGTGTCATTAGATGCAGATGTTTATGTGTCATAGCAGCAGGCAAATGTCCAGGATATTATGTCATAGACCACTGTGGCCACCATGAGAATGTGATTAACAAGCAGTGATATGGAACTAGGACAGAATCTACATGCTACCACTACTCCTAGTCATAGATCTACTGCAGATGTTGAAGTAGCAACACCTACCCAAGCCATTTCAGGTGCTTCCCCCTCACTAAAATCATGGGTGGGGGAATATTTTCCCTTGGGGTAGGCACAGTGCAAACATCAGTGACTGCATTGTGCACTAAATACCTTGGTGTTTATGTTAAGCATGTGAAACCCCAAACCCAAAAATAAATTAAGTGCTATTGTCACTGTGCCCAATCTCATCTAGTATAAGTCTGCCTCAGTCATAGCTCATGTCAGGGTCCCTATCACCTATCAATTTTTTCTTCTTATATATAGATATATATATATATCCCTATTCATATCACTGACAACAGAAAAAACACATTAAAAAATCCTGTTCAATTACTTCTTTCCGCAGACTCCCCCAGCACAGAGACAATTATAGCCAGATCAGAAAATAACTTGGTTCAGGGCTGCCTGTGTTTTTCCAATCAGTCACACAGAATATTGGGGTATTTGGGGTAAACCTTCTTTACTCCTTTCTCACATTCCAGACTCCTCTAACATAGATATAATAGCAGCCAGATCAAGATGGAACTGGGATCACAGTTGTCTGTGTTTTTCCATTCAATCACACAGGATGTTGGATATTTTTGAGTAATTCTCCTTTGCTCCCTTCTCACCCCACCCCCCAGACTTCTCTACCACAGAGATAATAACAGACAGGTCAGGAAGGAACCGGGATCACAGTCACATAGAATTTGGGGGTATTTGGGGTAAATTGTTTTTGCTCCCTTCTCACACCTTCCAGACTCCTCTAACACAGGGATAAAAACAGCCTGATCAAGAAGGAACTTCCATCACAGTTGTCTGTGTCTTTCCAATCAGTCACACAGAATTTTGGGGTATTTGGGGTAAATTGTTTTTGCTCCCTTCTCACACCTTCCAGACTCCTCTAACACAGGGATAAAAACAGCCTGATCAAGAAGGAACTTCCATCACAGTTGTCTGTGTCTTTTCAATCAGTCACACAGAATTTTGGGGTATTTGGAGAAATTCTCCTTTGTGACCTTCTCACACCCACAGACTCCTCTAACACAGAGATAATAACAGCTGGAACTAGGATCACAGCTGTATGTATCTTTCCAATCATTCATAGAAACAAAGAAACAGAGCAGAAAAGAACCATTCAGCCCATCTAGTCTGCACATTTTTCCTTCTGTCACATGGAATGTTGGAGCATTTGGGGTAAATCTCCTTTGATCCTTCCTCACACCCCCAGACTCCACCAGCATAGAGATAATAATGTCACAAAGAAATGGCAAGTGTGACATTAGGAGACCCTCTGTCATATTGCTCGTCACCTCCTCCAACCAGCAGTGAGCATTTGGAATTTGAGGAATTTGCAATTGCTCTAATTCCTGCTCCTGTTAAGCAGGCTGCTGAGGAGCAAGCTAGTGTGGAACACAACAACATGAACACAATGGGAATGGGGTCAACAAGTGATTTGGGACCAGGAAAGGTTCCACTTGCCAGCAGCAGCAATACTTCTCATCCTAGTTGTAGTGCTTGTTCTGAGGCAGTAGTAGTAACAGCAGCAACATCATCCTCTGCCACAGATAGTGAAGGACAAGAAGAAAGAGGCCATTCTTCTCCACATTTCTTCCTCCCCCCTAAAGTCATGGGTGTGGGACTATTTTTATCTTGTACAGCGCTGCGGAATTAGTTGGCGCTATATAAATAAAGACTAATAATAAAAATAATATCTTGGGACTGCCACAGTACGGTCATCACCAATGGCACTCTGCACAATTTGTGACAATCAGTTTTAAGGGGAAAGGAGTGAACGCACCTTGGCACAATCCCCTGATAACACACATGAAACGCAAACACCATGACATGAAATATCTTTTATCCTGAAGAAGAGGGTTTTTTTTTATCCCGAAATGCATTGATTATTACTATTTTTATGTGATTCTTATGATCACTATGTATAACATGGACCTTCTTTATTTCATCTTTTGTTAAAATAAATAATTTGTATATACTTCCCAACGTAGTTTGATTCTACTTTTTTTGTGAAATACAACCTCATAAGGTACATCAAAGGCCACTTAACAATCTGTGGTCATAGTGATACAAGGTAGACAAAAGCAAAAGGAGGCGTGGACGGACATCCAGCTAAAGAGAAGAATATAGTGGAGGCATCAGAGAGAGTGAGGACACAACTTGCTAAAAAGAGAGTGACGGGGAGTAAAAGGGAGATCCAAGGAGCAACTGAGACTGTACCAAAGACAAATTATACAAGGCTCTACTATCAGGAAACAGTCTGGTAAGTGCACAAGAGCGCAGCTAACTGAATATATATTCAGAATGGTTTATATACTATTCACACAGTGTGGTGCATAGTTGTGTAATAGATACAATATCCTTTTCTATTGCCTTTCACATTCAGTCTTGGTTACTGATCTAGTACTCAGACTCCCATCCCGCAGCTCACTTTCATAGTCCTATTCAGTCTGATATCACATAGGTCACTCTGATACTGAAGCACATCCCTCAACTCACCTTGTAACTATTGTCCATCATGAGTATTTCACCATTTATAACATCTAGCTTATTCCACTATATATATATATATATATACATATATATATATATATATATATATATATATATATATATAAACATCCTCCAAATCAGCACTCTCAGGTCTGCTCATATGATTACATATAACTCCTTTATTAAGATCAACGTTTCGATCCCTCACTAGGGATCTTTATCAAGACACCAATACAAACACCCATCCCCCATTAAATACCTTGTGATCCGAGGAAAGATTGACACTCCCGCCCAAATGTGTATAAATATAAATGATACATTATACATAAGTATTCCACCCAAATGTGAATCACCTTCTATCATAAACATAAACGTTTGGGCAGGAGTGTCAATCTTTCCTCGGATCACAAGATATTTAATGGGGGATGGGTGTTTGTATTGGTGTCTTGATAAAGATCCCTAGTGAGGGATCGAAACGTTGATCTTAATGAAGGAGTTATATGTAATCATATGAGCAGACCCGAGAGTGCTGATTTGGAGGATGTTTAGAGATATATTATCCGACACCCAGGCAATCATCTAATTTTGTTGCAAGTGCGTTCTTATTGCCAAATATATATATAAATAATATATACATATATATATTTTTTTTTTTTTTGCTTTTTTTGCTTACTCTCACGTGAGACATGGGTGTTGGGAATATTTTGCCAAGTGTTACAAACATCTGTGTTCCAGGAGTTCATAAATGATGTACTCCGTGAATTTCTTCTGAAATGTGTTGTAATCTACCTGGATGATATACTCGTCTATTCCTGTTCACCAGAGTCCCACTGCAAGGACGTGTCCAGAGTCCTTCAGAAACTGAGAGAAAATGGTCTATTTTGCAATGCTGAGAAGTGTGTGTTCCATCAAACACAGGTGACCTTTCTTGGGTACATCATCTGGGCAGAAGGCTTTACAATGGATCCACAAAAGCTCTCAGCAGTATTCCAATGACCTTGCCCGATTGGCCTGAAACCCATTCAGAGGTTCCTGGGTTTTGCCAACTATTACAGGAAATTTATTAAGAACTTTTCCTCCTTGGTGAAACCCATCACCGACATGACCCGGAAAGGGAGGGATCCCACTTTATGGTCACCTCTAGGGTCCGAGGCATTTCAGTCCTTGAAAAAAGCCTTCGCTCAAGCACCGGTTCTGGCCCTACCTTTCGTACTGGAGGTTGATGCATCCGAGACGGGTGTTGGTGCTCTTCTCTCTCAGCGTCCCAGTCCCGGGGGCCCTCTTCAACCCTGTGGGTTCTTTTCTAAAAATTGTCCCAGACTGAGAGCCAGTACGAGATTGGGGACAGGGAACTCATGGTGATTATTTTGGCTCTCCTTGAGTGGAGACATTTGTTGGAGGGTACCCGCATTCCTATTCTCATTTTGACAGCCCATAAAAACCTAATTTACCTCTCGGAGGCTAAAAGACTATCCTCCCAGCAGGCCAGATGGACTCTGTTCCTCTCCCTTTTTAATTATGTGGTATCTTACCTTCCAGGCACCAAAAATTTCATGGCAGATGCCCTATCTCGCCAGTTTTCTGCCGACACCAGGGAGGAACCAGTTCCCAATCCGGTCATTCCCCCAGACCGTATTTTGGCCTCCCATAGGATAAATATTACATCTCCTCTGAGAGAGGACATTTTGGCTGCCCAGGTGCCCGCTCCTACTGGCACGCTCCATGGGAGTTGTTTCGTGCCAGAAGACCTGAGAGTGAGACTATTGAACTCCTATCATAATTCTAAGGCTGCCGGTCATCCAGGTAAAAAACAACTAATTTGGTCAATTTCTCAAATCTTTTGGTGGCCTACGCTTCTCAGGGATGTCACCACATTTGTTGCAGCATGTCAGATTTGTGTCTGCATCTTCCTGTTGGTCTTCTGCAACCTATCTGTTTTGGGGATTGACCCTGGACACATCTGTCCATTGATTTCATTGTGGACCTTCCAGTCTCTCAGGGCAACACTGCTATTTTGATGACTGTGGACAGATTTTCAAAGATGTCGCATTTTGTTCCCCTCCCTAAACTTCCCTCTGCTAAAGAGTTGGCCATGGTGTTCACCCGGGAGGTCTTTCGTCTGCATGGATTACCCAAGGTGACTGTTTCCGACAGCGAGAGCCAGTTTGTGTCTAGGTTTTGGCGCTTCTTCTGTAAGCAACTGGGCAAGCACTCCTTTTCCTCTTCGTACCACCTGCAATCTAATGGGGCAGCTGAACGGTCCAATCGGGCCTTAGAGCAATTCCTGCGATGCTACATTTCGGATCACCACAACGACTGGTCTGACCTCTCACCCTAGGCATCAGCGTCTAGCTGACAGCAGGAGACCCCGATCCGGGGACCAGCAGGCGGCTCTGCAGCAGAGCTGAAATCACATTATTGCTAAAGAATACATTCATTGGAAAGTTCTAAATGGTGTGCCTGGTTTGAAAGCACACTTTGTAGACCTTTCCAATGAATGAATTCTTTAGCAATAATGCAGAGCCTCCTCGAGTCGTACGACTCGATTTTCCTGCTGTCAGCTTTACAGCTGACATCAGGAGAAGGGGAAGGAGGAGGGAACTTTCAATGTGAATATCTCTCAAACCATAGTGGTTCGAGTGATAGGGTTTGGAGCATATTGAATAATATTTTGACCTCAACAAAACTGGACATTTGTTTTTTGGGACAATACTGTCCCTTTAAGTACAATTTATCATTACTGTACACCCTTTCCACCCTACTCAGTATTAGGGATTAATCACAGCCCGTGGCCTAGTGCAGTCCAGACCCCTTTCTTTGTTATTTATTGGAGTAGCAACTCACAGTTTATGTAATTTTTTTAGATATCTATTTTATATTTATCTAGTGCACATTAATATTTTTATTTATTCACTATTTATGTGGATCACTTTCATTAATACCATTATATTGCATTTACATCTGCAGTTTGAGAGGGCAGTGTGGCATTGAGAGGGTTAATTTCCCATGTTTTACATGAGTGATTGCCCCATCTATGCCAAGGTGGTCCATTGGAGATAGTTGTGTGGTTTATTCAAGTGCAATAATGTATATTACTTGTGTGGAGTGGGTTTCCACCTGGGTGTCTGTCCGCTGTTATCTCAAGGATTGTGACACCTTTGTGATACTGTTGGTCCGGTGACCAAACAATTACAAACAGAGGTGTATCTAATAAACATTTTTTATTGTTGATATATGTTGGTAGACAGTGCCAAGGGAGATTAGTTTCTATTATTTTATCTTTTAACAAAATTTTATTTGGATACAATTCTTAGTATATATAGAAGATTTATCATACTTGGTTACTTATTAAACTACTAAAGGCGCTTTGAATATTTCTAGTGTATTCATTTTTTATAGTACCTTACAGTATAGATCTATTAGCTTCAGAATAAGTAGCTTGCAATACAGGATAAGAGCATAGCAGCTGGTGGTGAAGCACCCCCATACCTCAGTTTATGGTTGTTCCTCTTGTTCTTGAGGAAAGGTGTGAGTATGCATAAGTAACACATTATGTGAAGCTGAACCTGTGTTTTTGTTTTAATGTTTTGTATGATGTATTTAATGTAGTTAATGTAGTATTCACCCGGTTTCAGTAGAGTCTCTGGCTCAGCCAGCTCAATTATGAAAGAACACTTAGTGGCAAAAATGCTTTTCCTTTGCCTGTCTGTCTGCACTAGTTAGCATAAAAAAATCCTTATACTCTTCCTCTCTCCCAAACACAGACTCCATGCATTATTTACATTATTATTTTCATATATAAAATATGTATTAAATATGGCGTTCAAGTGCTGTGAGGTTTAGTTTTTGGGTTTTTTTCATACATTTTTAGTACAATAGACCATATACAAACAGTACAATAAGTTTTAGAATGACATAATGAATACAATTTTCCATTATGCATAGCCTTCATTGACTATAAAAAGGCATTTGATTCAGTGAAAAAGCAAGCAATATTCAATGCCTTGATCAAGGAAAAGGTAGGAAGAAGGGGAAATCAGCAGTAGCAGCATGACCAGCAGTCAAGGGATCCCACATACCCCTGACCCTGTGATTCCCTTCCATCTGCATTTTCCCTCTGGAGAATTATGATGAAGATGGCCAAACTGGCTAGCGGCATGAGCAACAGAACAAGTCAGCAGCCTGTGCTTGCATCTACTTCTACCAGTGTGCCTTCTTCTTCTTATGAGGAGGAGGAAATGGTAAGTGTGACAGCAGTGGACTCTCTGTCATACTTGACATCATCACCAAACAGTCCCACTCCAATACAGCAGTGAGAGATTGGTGGTGCTGATTATGAGAGTTATGGTGATGGTGGAGCAGGTGGTGTGGAGGAGGGCATTAGGGTGTCAGTTACATGCTTGTGTAGGCAAAACAAAAAGAGGATAAATGAAGAAGCAGAGAGGATGCCCTGGCAATGTGTCTAGTAAGATAAACAACATAAATTACTACCGCAAATACTAAGTGACAAAAGAGAAGTGGATAATGGGATAATTGCTTGCACAGGAGTCCAATTATGACACCTCCCCTGCTTGTTATGCTCATATCTGAAAAAATATTGTATTGCAGGTAGTACCAGTGAACATTAATTCTGTACCAGGCACTTTAGCTGATGAATAAGCCTCTTCAGTTAGGATAAGTTAATTATAATTAACAGTGACGTTTATAATTGTAACATAGTGTTTTGCTTTCCTTAAACTAGTATTGCATTTGTTTTCATGAGTGGGATAAGAATGGAATCTAGGAAGTGACAGGTTTCAGGAAGACTGTAAGTGATACTTTAATGAGGCTTTAATTATTCTGGCATAAAAAGGTAAGTAATAAATAAAAACAATTTATACAGACAACATTTCTGCCACCGTAATTTCAAGGGGTTACGTGAGCTTTAAAATAATAGGCCCTTAAATCACAAATTGATGTGGGAGTGAATAATCACACCCAGGTGGAAAAGCTTCAGTTGAGCTCTGAGCAGAATATCTAATGGCTTAATTACTTCAAATGTGAAATGCAATTCAAAGTAAGTATCATCTTTAAGATTGCATTAAAATGCAAAGCTTTGCTTTAGAAAAGTAAGATTGCAAGCTAATTTGCATGGCAAAATAAAAATGACATACATATAGATGTAACTAAAAATGAGCAGAAAATCAGAAAGCATCCATATTCAATAAAATTCAGTTTTCAATAACATTATCCCAGTCCTATTCTTGACATACTGTTGTATCATAAGCTGACAGTCGCCTGTGTTTTCTCCTGCAGGGTGAGAAGTACAAAAAAGATACAATGACTTCACTAAGTGGAAGAAAGGAGAAAATAAAAATAACATCAAAAACCCATAAGACTTAAAAACAATAAGCTGAGAAATGTAAAGTAGTTTTTCTGCTCTTATATCAAGAATTGTATACTGATTTAAACCTTTGAGTGCCACAGAGGCATCCAACACATCGCATATCCATGTGGCACTCAAAGCGTTAACTTTTTGATAAATAAAAGAAAATCAATAGAGGGAACATAATAGCATACTATCTTCAGTACAGAAGATAGCACACACAGATAGCACTCACAATCCTTGTGGTCACCTCATATATTGGTCAATCCACATTAGTGAGGGATATTACTCTGTCCCCAAGGCATCTTCTGTTATGCTGCTGTCTGGATCCTGGCCTGCTGCTCCTTGAACAAACATAAGATCCTCTAACTGCAGGACCTTTATCCATCCAAACAGAAGAAAATACACAAGGGAGTATATAACACCACAAAAACTAATAGACTAATAGGACTAATATTCCTAATAGAGGTAGAATTCTCTAGGAGATCGGGTTATCTGTGTGGGGAGCGTACTTAATCATCCCCACAAGCAAGCTATTATTGAAACTGCTTTGCTCCCCAGTTAAAGCAGCTTATGAGTACTGTACTTATATTAATAATGGGGGAAATGGTTAACCTTCAAAGCAAAATAAGCAAAAAAATGGCATTTCCCACTGTGTGGGAAATGTTTAATGAAAAATAAAATGTTCCTGCTTCCCACCCGCACACATGGAGAGTTACCCTTGTAATCCCACAGTGTTAGTATAGAAGGGATGCCAGATACCTGCATTGTATCATTCTGTTTTAGTGAGTCTTAGTGGCAGGCAAGTTGTTCTCTGTGTATGGGGAGTCTGCAGACTCTGGGATGTTTGCAGAGAGAAAGGAGAGTAAGTGAGTAAATATCAGACAGGCAAGGGATCCAAGTTCCTACCTGACCTGGCTGAGCCTCTGTGACTGAGTGGCAGATATACTTTACAGACTGACACCTAAGAAACAGACATATACTGTACATCTTCCTTGACAATGATTCCTACAAATGCAAGAACAACAGGGACAATCATATAGTGTCTGAGTTGTTGGGGTGCTGCATGCCTGCAGCAGTTGCATGTAGCACAATTTATCCTCCATGCAAAGTGTTGATGCTGAAGTCAAAACAGGTATATTCTCATCCTGTACTGTAAAAAAATTAAGACTGCTGCCTTCTCCTTCAGAGCTCCAAAGGCCTGGAACAATCTGCCTGAAATAATCAGATCTGCTCCCAGTCTAGAATCCTTAAAAGTAAATGCATCTTTATATCCAAAAACAGTGTGTAACTGTATTTAATTTTACTACTTGATATGCATGTATATGTATGTATGTATGTATAATGTTTCTCAATTTGTGTAAATATGTAACTCTTTACTGAAAACTATCCAGGACACACTTGAAAATGAGAGAAAACTCAATGTATTCTTCCTGGTAAAATTTTCTAAATAAATAAAAAAAGTTTAGAGAGAGAGGAAACGACTGCTGTTGTAGGTAGTTGTAGGGAATGCAATTGTCATTTATTTGTAGAAACTAGAAAGTGACAAATGGGAAAGTTTAGAAATAATTAAAAATAGCTTTTAACTGATAGGTGACAGAGACAGGCAGGAAATTTGACCTGAGCTGTGTCATGGTTGCTGCAACATGTGCAATAAGTGATGATGATCCTCCTCTTTCTGAGCAGTAGGGAGGGCAAAAGTTTTTGCCTCAAAGGAGTAACAGGAAAAAAATGGCACTTTTTGCAGAGACAGAAACTTTATTGCGAAAAGTACATTTTTCTTGCTTTTTTCTCCTAAGACATTGATTTGAAATCAATTGTGAGACTGAGTTTCAGCCCAACATGTGGCACATTTCCCTTATTTTCCCTCATGCATAATATTAAAGGGGTGTCATATTTAGGAATGGGCGAAAAGTCAGAGAAAGTTCCCACAGGACTTTTCACAAAAAAAGCCGATTTCCCATTTTTTTGTGAAACTTCTTACTTATAGACAATATAAAATGTTCTCCTTTTGTCCACTGCCAATACATTTCCTGTGAGAACTTTTGCCATATTTTGCCTATACTTTCTATGACTGCAAGATTTCCTGCCACAATAATACTTCTTCTGATGTCTGAAGCAGAGAAACAGGATGAAACTTGTAGCTGCATGTGTGTTCCCAGTCAGTCACACAGAATGTTGGTGTATTTGGGGTAATGCTTCTTTGATCTCATCTCATTTGCCTGTTCCTGACACAGTACTAACAGCCAGATCAGAAAGGAACTTGACCATGGCTGTCTGTGTCTTCCCAGGCAGAGTGACCCCAGTCTCCCCTAATGCAGAGAACAAATGTCCTGCCTAAAAGATACCCTAACTCCTTTTTATTAGCCTGTCTTCACTAGCTGACAAATGTGCTGCTCTCTCTTCCTGTCCTTCCTGTCACAAACAAAGAAGTGCATGCTGTGGGACCCCGAGACACCCTTTATACTATGCATGTGGTAAATAAAGTAAATTTGCCATGTGGTTGGTGTAAATTCAGTGTTTCCATTGATTTCAATACAATGAGTTAGACAAGAAAAACAGAAAAACTGCACTTTTCGAGAGAACGTTCATGCTAGGTGGTAAGTGCCATTTTTCTCTTTCGCCCATCCCTAGCATTAGTCACTCCCTCTCCACTACTTTCATATTCTTCTAGGCATTTCGGAGTCTCAAGCAGTTATTTTTCTTAAGGTAGATTATTCAACACTATTTGGTGGATGAGTGTTACTGGCACTGTCAGACACAGCAGTTGTTTTAACTGTTAGGCCCTAACAATAGAGTGTAACTCATTGTCAAATTCAGGGTTATTATTACTACTGCAGGTGGTGGAACTTTTCATGTCACTTCTAAGGAGGAGGAAGGCGATCACCATCATTCATTACAAAAAAAGCAGCAGCGATCATGAATGAAGTTGGATTTTGGAGTACCACTATACTATCAATTCCTTGCTCTTTTACTAATCCTTTCCCCTTACCCATGCCCTAATGTTTGCTGGATATAAAAGAAATAGTATTGATTTTCACTTTAAAGTGCACAACAAAATTGTTTGCGTGAGGAGTGATATTATCTTGCCCATTTCAAAATAATGTAACATGTACATTTCTGTCTCTAGTATCTGTCTCTGTTAGTCTCAGTCATAACTCAGATCAAGGTACCAGTATGTCTCTGCTACGTATCATTTAAAAGTTGTTGCTTTTTTTTGTTTTTTTTATATAAATTATCCCTGTCTGTTAATGTTTACAGAGAAATAACACTCACACTCCCTGCAACTACAAGTGAGTCGTTACCCACTCCTTTGACTCTCTGTATGCCTGTATGTTTTGCTAGTAACAAACTTTCAAAAACAGATTTTTTTTCTTTCTCACCTAATTTGACTGCCATTTTCATTTTATTATTACACTTCAGAATAAGCATAGACCTGTTAGCTATAGAGTCAGCAGTTTTCAGTAAAGGTTAAAAATAAAGTGTGCCACACAGCTGCTGCAGGCATGTAGCACCAGCTCACCTCTAATAAATGCTTGTCCCTCCTCCTGAAGGTGTAGAAGTGAGTGTCAAGTAAGCTGTACTTGCCTGTCTCTTGGGTGTATGATGTTATTTTACAAATCCTTCTGTTTAGCTGAATCCCAGAATCAGTGAACAGGAATTCAAATACATCAAAAATACCTTCACTTATCAATAAGTATATTCTGTGTAACTTCAGTCATAACTTTGTAAACTAAAGGTCGGTCACTAATGGCATCCACTGCCAAAGGAATAGGGAATAGGGATTTTGTGGAAGGCTAAATGTTATAGGAGATGTTCCCTGAAAAGTGTTAAATGTTCAAATTGTGAATGGTGGGTTGGATTACAACAGCCCCCCACAGTGCTATACTCTGAGGAGAAGGGACTGAATGCAATTATTCTCCCCTCTTGCTATATAAATAATACACATTTTCTAATCTTTTTATATTTTTTGAGATTGAGGGATTTGAGAAAATAAAATGCACAAAGAGTTTTTTTTAATTTACTTTTATAATGTTGTCCACAAGGAAGATATGGGAGGACAGAACTAGGGGTAAGGGAAAGCTCTTGTCATGTTCCCACGAGAAATTCCATGAAAACCACATTGTTGACAGCTTTTTCACGGGAAAATCAGCTTTAAAACCAGTCATTAAAATCTTAGCATTTTTTGCTCATTGGCCAAAATTCTTCACCATTTTTTCAATGGCTAGAACGTATCTGCCCATTGGTTTGGAAAATTGAGGCAGGGGAGGCTCGTAGTGACTGCTATCAGTATTAGATAGTTTAAGAATAGTAAAAGGAGGAACTGGAAGGACCCTTATGTGTCCACTTAGTCTGAGGAGGAGGAGGAGGAAGTGAGCACTACAGAACCAGTGCTGGCCAGTCCTCCTAAACCACCCCTAGGGATCTTGGGAAAATTAATGGGAAGGGAGGAAGAAAAGAGTATAAGTGAGAGCATGACAGGTCAGCTGCCTGTGCCTGCTGCCAGATGTGCTGCCCCTGCAGCACCATTGCTGTACCTGTTGCAACTTGTGCTGCCACTAGTGCTGTGCCTGCTGTCACACATGCTTCCTCTGCTACTGCTACCACCATTGCTGTACCTGCTGTCAGATGTGATGCCCCTGTTGTCACCAGTGCTATGCCTGCTGCCAGTGCTGCCCTTGCTGCCACCAGTGCTGTGCCTGCTGTCAGACATGCTGCCCCTGCTATAACCAGTGCTGTGCCTGCTGCCAGTGCTGAACCTGCTGCACCAGTACTGTGTCTGCTGTCAGATGTGCTGATTCTGCTGCCACTAGTGCTGTCCCTGCTACTTCTACCACCATTGCTTTGTCTGCTGTCAGATGTGCTGCCCCTGAGGCCACCAGTGCTATGCCTGCTATTAGACATGCTGCCCCTGCTGTCACCAGTGCTGTGCCTGCTGCCAGTTCTGCCCCTGCTGCCACCAGTACTGTGCCTGCAGTCAGACATGATGCCCCTGCTGCCACCAGTGCTGAACCTGTTGCCAACAGTACTGAACCTGCTGCTAGTGTGTCTTGTAATACTCAGGAGGGGGGGAGGAGAAGATGATGCCAAGTGTGACACCAGGGGACCCTAAGTCACACTTGCCATACCCAAGCAGTCCCACCAGTGCTAGTACTACTAATACTAAGAAGGTCCAGCAGCTTGTTAGTGTTAGGAGTGAAGGAGGGGGTAATCAATATCCTCATATTATTAGTGACTGTGAGGAGGAAGACTCTGGGGCTGAACTTGACGTGGTTGGTGTTAGCAGTAGTAACAGTAATGGTGAAGAAGCCTGTGGTACTAATGTTAGGGGAGTGGTAGGGAAAACATTTGAGAGCATCCAGACTACAGGTCAAGGGAGCCCACACCATTCCTCTGTCCCTGAGTGTCTCATTCCATTCACAATAGTGTCCAGGTGAAACATGATCTTGTAGAGCCAGAACTGGTGGTAGGTTGCAGAAGCAGAAATAATACCACAACCACCAGGGGCACAGATCATCTGCCTGTGCCTGCTGTTACTGCTGCCAGTCTGCCTTCTTCATGTCAGCAAGAAATGGCAAGTGTGACATTAGGGGACCCTCTGTCACATTGCTTGTCACCTCCTCCAACCAGCAATGAGAAGTCTATATAAAGCAGCAGCAGCACGTAAGGACTAGTGGTGGTGGTGATGATGATGGTGGAGTAGCTGTGGTGGAAGAGACATTTATGGCCTTTTTAGCCCAAACTGAGAAGGAATGGGAGATGAGGATAACCATCACCACCACCACCAGCAGTGAGCTTTTGGAATTTGCAACTGCTCTAATTCTTGCTGCTGCCGAGTTGCAAGAGCCACAGACCAACGTGGACACAGTGGGAATGAGGTCAACAAATGATGCAGGACTAGGGCAGGTTCCACTTGCTAGCAGCAGCTATACTCCTGGCTCTAGTTGCAGTGCTGATTCTAAGGCAGTAGCATCAACAGCAGAAACATCATCCTCTGCCCCAGACAGTGAAGGGGAATGTGGAGATTAAGAAGAAAGAGGCTATTCTCTCCACCTGTTCCCTATCTCAATCCCCTGAATTAATGGTTGTGGGACTATTTTTCTCTTGGGGCAGACACAATGCAGTCATCACCAATGGCACTGTACACAATTTGTGACAAGTCAGCGAGAAGAGGAAAGGAGGTAACACACCTTGGCACAACTGCCCTGACATGAATGAGTCCACTATTCAACTGAACAAGATGGGAACCAAATTTAAAGAGAGGCGGTACAGTAAAGAAAATACTACCAAGTGTATCAAGGAAGTGGCAGCTATGGACCGACATCCACTATTGATGCAATCGAGACAACAGTCATCAGTGGGCACTGATTGGATGACGATCACTACAACCTTCATGGATGTATTCACTGAGCTAAGGAAATCTATTACAAAGCATTGGGATCTGCTTATGGTGATCCTTAAATAGGGCACATATTTCAGTTACCCCCCTAGATTTGTTTCCTGACAGCTGGGGGAGAGCTGCAGCGGTGCAGCACCCGGCTATCTTGAGACGGTGAGTCTTGTGTCTGCTCTTGCCGGATGTTTTATACATTGCCCTCTGACGTGGTTGCACTGATATCTATTGTTTGTAAATTACAAACTTGTCAAAGAGCAATAGCAAAAGCAAACAATATTATTCTGCATAAAACTGGATACTATTAAAGCATGAGTGGATAACATAATTTTGCAACTCTACAAATCATTGGTAAGACCTCACCTGGAATATGCAGTACAGTTTTGGGCACCCATTTTTCTAAAGGATATTCTAGAACTGAATAGAGCTCAGTTAAGATCAACAAAAATGATTAATGGAATGGAGGAATTGAATTAAGAAAAATGTCTAACCAAACTTGTTAATTTACTGTAGACATAAGATGTCTCCAGCCAGATTTTCATTTCAAGGCATATCAAATACTAGGGGCCTCTCCTTAAGTTTAGAGGAAAGATGGTTTCAACAGCTTTTGAAGATGGTTCTTTTCATTAAGGTCTGTTTAAGTCTGGAATTCTTTGGGCTGGAAAGAGGTAATGGCCGATAAAATGGATGCATTTAAGAGTAGATTAGATACATTTCTACCAGAAGGGAACATACAGGGTTATACAATGCATCAGAAGGATAAACAGAAAGTTAAACATTGGCTTCCTATTTGTAGATCATCCACTTAGCAATGAAACACTAAGACAGGCAAAACCCTTGTCATGAAAAACTGTAGGCTGATGCTACAGTTATAAGGCCAACCAGTTCATTAAACATTAAACTATAACCAGCCAGATGCAAGTGGTCTTAGATTCACACCTTCATAGGATGAATCAGATTAAGATAAACCACAAAGACATAATGATACCTTACAAACTGAGGTCATTAAGGGTGGACATACGCATACCATTTTGCATTGGAACTCACAGTATTAAGATGGCAAAATTGATATTTAAAACCAATATCAGTAAACTGGACTGGATTGTTCTGGAGGTATATGGACAAACCAGTATTAAGCAACAAAATATTTAAACTGACAACATTTCATTCAGCTTGGTGGATTATGGATCAGCATGTCAGTTCCTTGTTGGACTGGAAAAAAATAACTCTCCACATATATCATGTACAGGGATGTTGCCCTCAGACTAAAATAGTTACACACACCTGTATTAGGGTATAACTGGAAGCTCTGTTATGAAGTTCCCCACCAACTAAAATAAAACTACGCTGCAGTCACTGTCCTCATAGTGCTCTTTCTACAATGGATATATAGTCTAGCTTCTTACCCCACAGCTGCACAGACAATGTATCAAGTCTGTCTCTCTGCACTGTTAGAATGATGCATTGTATAAAATGTATTATTCAGACCTCTGCAGAGAATGCCAGATGTAAAATGTTCTCAACATAGCAGAACTGGTGTTTGTGTACAGCCCACATTAAATTGTCTTGCCATATTTTGCCCTTCCCTGTCCTAATACTGTAATAATTTGTTTAATACACAAAGGCACTCAGCTTCTTTTTTGGAAAAATACTAATGATGTTTATCCAAGCTCCTGTAACATACTATGGAAAAAATATCTAAAATATGTTTATTCTATGTTGAGAGACAGGTGCCTTTGCCATTTAAATACATAATAAAGTAACATAAGCTATTGCGTGTACATTTCCCTTTTAACAAGGGCATACCCAGGTACACCATCATTAGATTTTTTGTAAGCTGAGGAAAGTTAGTTTTCTGATATCTACAGAAGCCTGCAAATTAAAGAATAATGATCTGCTCAATCTACTTTCCCAACTAAATTAAATGTACAATTGCAACAACATGCTTTAAAAAAAATTAAGCAATAGCACATCAGTTTTTTTCACACAAATATGCTTTTTGCATTTCAAATTTCCTTGCATTTGACCTCATTCTTAATAACTGCAACAATCAGCAAATAATGAGACATTTAACTTATTATATTCACATCAGCTTGCTGGTCTAAGTTAGCTGATTATCTACTTTAATTAATTAGGAAATAATCAGCAATGTATCATCTTCTGTAAAAAATAAATAAATCACAAATTACCCAATTAAGTTATAAGCAGCTGAGGATCATCTATACACAGTGCAATGTATTCAATTAAATGATAATTAGCTACTTTTATGCTTCCATAAACATCTCAATGTAGCTAATGAAAAACTATATATCTTATTACACTCATTTATTTTGTTAAAGAGGATTTGAGTATTTTGTATACAGAGAAAATGTCAGCTAAATTAAAATGAAAAGTATATCTGAGCTTCTGAGCTGTCCTAATAAAAGGTGAATTAAAATGACCACAAATATTTTTAATGCAATGTTATTCTAGGTATTGTTCTTTATATAAAGTTGAAGTTTTCTTGGTAGTTTATTTCACCACTGTTGTACAGAAAAACATACTCATTGAATGTTATTTTCTGACTATATTTGTTTTATATCTAGCAAAAATAGAGCTATGCTATTACTGAGCAAGGATCAATTGTAAACCAAAAATATAGACAAGTTTGCATGTATGTACCTATTGTATATATTTATACAACAGGTAAGTGAACATTGAACAATATTTATTTATTTATTTTTTTTATAATAAAGTTTTTACTGAGAAGAATATTTTACATGTAAACTTTACAAGGAACATGAAACATCAGAAATTATACAAAAAAAGGTGCATCAACATAGCATTTCAATGTTGGCTAGTCAAATATGCACCAATGGGAAAGACATAGGCAGAAGAAAAGAACACAACTAAAGTCAAAGTCCTAAACAGAAAATTAGAAGAGAAAGTAAGAAAAGAAAGAAAAGAGAGCAAAAGGGAGATGAAAAAGGAAGACCAAGGGGAAGAAAGTGAGGGAAAGACAGGGTGGATCCCTACAGGGTTCACTGACTAAGCTCCCACAGTGACCAAATCAATTAACATAGCTCCATTTTAGACACCATAAGGAAATGTAATTTCTACACCTGTAAGTTAGAGTTAACCAGCTTGCACAAATCTGAATAAGATAGAACAAACGTGGACTTCCAATTTCTAGATAACAATGTCTTGGCAGCTATCAGAATCTGCCCTACCAGGATTCACAAATGCAAGGGTAAATTGTCAGGAAGAATATGGAGTAATGCCAATTCTGGAGTCTTATGGAGACGAATAAAGGTGGTATGTTGCAGCAACTGAAAGACCTGCAATCAATACATCTGTATTACAGGGCAAGACCACTACGTATGCTCTATAGTTCCCACACCTGAGCAATTTCTCCAACAGGAGGTCATCTGACAGTGGCCACTGGCCAACATGACCTGCTGGCATAAGTCCAGTAGGGCATTTTAATTTTTTTCTCAGGGCTTGTTTTGAAAAAAAAAAAAAAAAAAAAAGAAAGAAAAAAAAACTAGTCCTACAAAAAAATAAACAATTTTTGGGGGGCTTGTTTCTAACAAGCCTAAGTCTTACAAATCAATGTTTCCTTAGGGCTTGTGCCAAACAAGCTTTAGTCCTACAAATCAATGTTTATCAGGGCTTGGGCCTCTAATAAGTCTAAGTCCTACAAAGGCCTCTAACAACAAATCAAACAAATCATCCTCTACAAAATACTCTATCTATCAACCCCAGTGGCAGCTTATGTCAGGTGGTTCCTGTCTCTGTCACTTTAAATACAAATGTCTTATTTTTTTTATTAATTGCCCCCCCAATAAAAGCCAAGAAAGCCCCCTAAACAAATTCCATGTTCAAATGATTCATTCATTCACCAACACAGACACCCTCTTCAGACCCCTTTATACTATGTCTTATGGTTTTTATTTTATTTTATTTTATTTAGGATTTCTTTTCTGAGTGCCCCCAATCCCAGTAAACAACCCCCCCAAAAATCATGCCCTGTTCAACTGATTCTTTCCCCACACCCCACCAACACAGGCACCCTCATGCCCCTTTTATACAATGCCTTTGGGAAAAAAATTATTTGTAGTGTGTTGTGTGTAACTTCTATGTTCCCATTGATTTCAATGGGCGATAAAAGCGGAAAATCTGCAATTTTCATGGGAAATTTTTCACTAAGCAGAAAGTGCCATTTTTTGCTGATTTCAGTTTGAGGCAGAAAGTTTCGCCCTTCCCTACAAATGACATCCATAGAAGTTTGTTTTAACAAGAAAGTTGGCATTAAAGGGGCACAGTGTCCTGTATAATAAATACAGCAGTGGGGAGCCTATCCGTGACACTTCTAAGTTGTCACAAAAAACTTAAAAATATATATTTTATTATGTCTTCATCATCCTCTCACTTTTCCTTCCTTGCGACCTCTCAGTTCAGCTAGTTTAATTTCCCTCTTCTCCTCTTTTTGATTTAAACCTTCTACTGATTACCAGAATCAACCCCACTGGTGGAAACTTGAAGGAGTAGCATGGGCTGAGAGGGAAAAGTGGGATTTAAGTAGTTAACCAGATTTGAAGGCATTCTGTGCAAATGCTCTCCCCATTACCATAGCAACAACTACTTTTATGTGATAACAATGAAGACAAACATGAAAACACATATCTGAATTATTTTCTACCATTACCCTGCTATCATGCTCATCTCAATTTTGTCCTACAGCGTACTTGCCTTTTAAAGCACAGATTTTTGTAGTTGTTTATTTTTTTAATAAAATATTTGGATCACAGCAAAAGATCAATGAAGACTTACTGAAGCTGAGCCTCTCCACATCAATCTATCCAATAACTACATAGTAATATTAATCTCTTCACCCTACAGTCAACCTACTCATATGATTTGTACTAGGCCTACTGATTGTTATGCATTAAACCATAAGGTACTGATAGATTTAATAAATTTAGGTGTGCCATATCTATTAATTTAACCCACCCTTTCGGTTAACAATATGCTATATCCCTATGTCACAAAGAAAATAGGACATATTCAAGACACCCATTTATATTGTTTTACTCAGATTGTATGCTTCCATGGATAGAGACTTCAATAACTTATTCATCAATTATGTGTTTCCTGCTTGTTATTGAGCTGTAATGTAATGTGATAAAAGCTGGGATGTAAATTAAAGTTAATGATAATTATAATCTTTGCAAAGGAACTGGCTGTGCTAAGGTGCATAGCATAGTCTTACATTTTCCAAAATGCACAACATTGCAGCATTTATTCTTGGCTAATCCAAGTTTTATCATTTTAATATCACATACTTTCTCTACTTGTGACAAATAAAGAAATATGATTACACAACTCAGTATAGTAATGTTTAACTATATTAAAGCTGAGTTGGCAAGTAAACAATTAATTTATGTAAAGGATAGCTAAACATTGTGATAGTGCTTGAGTAGCAAAGATTTTTTAGCACATCGATAATGATTTAAAATTGCATTGAAATATAACACAGAATGTAAATTGCTTTACTGCATTTAATATCCATGTACATACTACTAAGAATTAAAGAGAACTAGAGGATTCTGGGCAAACTGACTGTAGCATTGGTGTCAAATAGCATAGTTAGTTTGTTCCAGAATTGTTGAAATTCTTCTTAGTACATCAGCCTCAGTATCTGCTCACTCACAACACACGTTTTCACTCTTGTCCCTCTGAAGGTTTCTGAATCACAGGCCCTGTTGAGCTGCACTGCCTTCTTTCCTGTCAGTTGTATGTTCTCTCTACATTCTCCCTCCTTGCTAATTTCTGTGCATACATTCACTTTCATTATGAGTAATTGAGATATGTTTATTGTGCACTATGCACCACAGAAGAGACTACTTAAAAATGGGGTGAATGGGATCTCCTGAAATGTTTTGGCGTTTATCCTGATAGCTTCTGTCAATGGCATTAAAAAACAGACAAGCCCTAAGCTTTTCTGCAATGAAACATGGTTAAGAGACTTTTCTGTGATTTTTGTGGACCATTTTGGTTTCTAAAGGTATTAGCTAGAATAATAACCAAAATCACTTAATTCACTGTCATTTATTATCCATGAAATGACAGCATTAAATTCATCATTGATTCTGGCCTGGTTGCTTATAAGACCAACAGCACAAGATTAATTATTGGAACAGATCAGATAAAATAGGCCTTTTCCACTGTTCATTTTCATAAAACTAACAAGCTGGCCTTTTATTTACTGTAGCATTTTTCTTGCAACCATACACAGATGTAAATTAGCTGCATGCAATTAACTGAGTAATACCTGACCTCCCTGTTTGGATGCCTTTGAGGGAGAATAGCTGTAACTATTTTGTGTATTGAACCATGAGACTTCTATAAAATAAATTACACACAAACTAGCCTTCCACCTGTCTAACTGATACATATAACTATAGAAACAACATGTATAGTTAGAAATGTCCCTATTGATGAAGATAATAATAATAAAAATGATTAATCTTGAGGAACAATTAACTTAATGTGTTTTATTTTTTATTCTCTGCCTCATTATTAAATAATTATGCATCATGGGAGTACCTTTTCAAATGCAAATTATGTAGCATGAATTAACTAAACAAATATGTTTTCCTATATTGCTTACTAGTTGAAGAGCCCTTTACACGGGCCACAGTGCCACTGCCAGCCGGTCGCGGGGCAGTCATGCACAGTAGAGACTGCCCATGCCACGGCTGATACAATGCCACACATTCGCGGTGCAGTCATGCTCAGTAGAGAGTTCCCGCACCGCGGCTGATACAGTGCGAGCCGGTCATGTTGCAGTCATGCTCAGTAAAGACTGTCCACGCCACGGCTGATACAGAGCTGGGTGCTCCTTCAGAGCACCCCGCTCTGTATCAGCCTTGTCACAGGCAGTCTCTACTGCATATGACTGCATTGTTACAAACTTTCTAGTGAATTATTATATAGGATTTACTCTCATTCCATAGCAATTCAAATTTAAAGTATGCAAATTTTATAAAAACAATCTCTAGTTTGTTATTGTCTTAGATACTGCCAAAATCTGTATTTTAAAACAATATAAAAGTTTATATCACATGCCTTGAAAACAAGTTATCATTTTAACAATGTAACAATTCATTTGAAAGTTGAAACTATGTTAATGAACTTGGCATGATTTAGCTTTCAATGATTTGCCAAGATTTGAAATTAAGATTGGCACAATTAAAACAAAACCTACATATTAAAATAGAAATATACCCTACTTGTGTTAATTGTTATATTGCCACAGAGGAGCTATTACTCATCCTTTAGAGAGCATATAATTTTAACGTATCACACAATAATTCATTTCAGAGCTGAGCACTCCACCCCTGTCTTAATCTGAACAATCAATTACAAAGAACAGTTTTGAAATGCACTCATTTTATTCACTTTTCTAATTACACAATATTTTATAAATATGCCACACACTTAGGTGTAGATGCCAACATGAGATAATTTTTCTGTTCAGTAAAATGTGTTTATTTAAACTTGTGCTGTCCCATTGAAAGAAGTTTGCACATTCACAAATGCTATTCGAAACTGTGTATGCATCAAGTTGTCCAAAAGACAAGCAGGTTCATATAGGCAAATGAATAAAGAGGAAAATGGAACAAATACTGCATCACTGGTTTAAATGGGAATTTTACCCCTTTGAACACTTGAGGGGTATGCAATGCATTACTTGCAATGTGTTGTCTAACTCTCTGGCACACAAAGAGTTAACTTGAAAACTAGCTGGGTCTCCATTGCAGAGTGCATTAAAACATTTCCACCATCCAAGGTGTAGAAAAAGACCTATTTAGTGAATGCAGAATTTGTATCCCCTGGTTTCCACCATGATTGTTCCATGTTCATCTTATTTACATATGTCAAACAGGTTAGTAAATATTGCTATTTTTACTTTTGGATATTATCTGACTTGCAGCACCATATAACACAAGCTCTTGGCAGATTCTGTGACATGTGAAAAATAAAGATGGCAGCAATAAACTGGCTGCAGCAGGTACCGGTATTTTGATTTAAATACTGAGTTGAGTTTGCTTCTGGTATACAATTCATATATTTATCAAGCTGGACATTCACATTAATTTCCTTTCTATAGAGTTACCTTGCCATAATTCTTCACTGGTGTCTATTCATATTTTACAGATGTTTCGCCATATTTTTAAATGTTTATGCAATATTTATATTGTCACATTGTTGACAATCTCCAATAAAATTATTTCTGCTATTTGGTTGCAATGGCTCTGTTTAAATTGGTAGGCTTCTTTAGACCCTTGAATACTAGGGAGGTCTCCAATGAATTGCAAAACAATTCGAGGAGGACAAGTCAGCTACCTGTGCCTGCTGCTACTCCTGCCAGTGTGCCTTCTGATACTCAAGAGGAGGAGATGATGACAAGTGTGAGAGCAGGGGACCCTAAGTCACACTACTACCACACTGCAGCTAAATAGTGTTGGGGTGATGGAGAGGTTGATGATGGTGAAGGTGAAGCAGCTGGTGGTGGGACTAGTGTTACAGCTGAAGATCTTCTGCTAAGGTGGAAGTGATGTAGAGCAGCCAGACTAGCAGTCAAGAGAGTCCACAACATCCCCCTTACCCTGTGATTCCCCTTTTCCCAGCATTATGCCTCTTGGACCTGATGCTAAGGAAGGCAGAACTGGCATTGGCTAGCAGCAGTATTAGCATCAGCATAGAACAGTTGCCTGGGCCTGCTGCTAGTGTTGGCAATCTGCCTTCTTCACCTGTATAGATGGCAAGTGTGACAGTAGGGGACCCTCTGTCCCATTTGGCATCATTGCCAATCAGTTAGACTCTGATAGAGCAGAAATGAGGGATTGGTGGTGGTGGTGGTGGTGATGAGGATAATTGTGGAGAAACTGGGTGGAAGAAACATTAATGTCCTTTTTAGCTGAAAGTGAAAAGGAATGGGAGACAGATGTACAAATGGGTATGGGCATCACCACTACTACCAGCAGTGAGATTGTGGAAGCTGGTCAAGGCACCAGTTGTAGAATCTGCTAAGACCATGAGGTTGCAGGTTCTAGTCCTGGCAAGGTCAGCTCAGTCTTTCACCTTTCTAAGGTAGATAAAATGAGTCCACGACATACTTGAAAATGAGAGACAATCTCAATGTATTCTTCCTGGTAAAATACTTTCACAAAAAAAAAAAAATTGCGTAGTTTGCTGATGCTGTAATTCCTGCTGCTTCTGAGTTACAAGGGAAGCAGGCTGGTGTGCCACAGACTGCTGTGGCCACTGTGGAAATGGGGTCCAGCAGTAGTTGTTATGTGGGACTAAGACAGGTTCTACTTGCCAGCAATATTCCTGATCTTATTTCAGTGCTGATTCTAAGGTCATTCTTCTCCAACTTTTCCCTCCACCCTGAGGTCCTGGGTGTGGGACTATTTTTCTCTTGGGGCAGGCACAGTGCAGTCATCAATGATGGCACTGTGCACTATATGTGACAAGTCAGTGGAAAGAGGAAAGCTGACCTGTACAGTTTACATGAAAATCTTTTATAGAGTTTGATGGCATATAACAATGTCCACGAACCCATGAATCTGCAAAGGGTGACATTACATTGTGCGCTTCTCTTTTCTATTTTACTGTCATGAACCTGGAAACTGAAGGGGATGCTTCAGGCAGAAAATATAATGCCCCAATGTTTTTTTTTTTGCAGATGTCTATCTAAGGTCATATATTATTGCAGTCCTATGTTCTGACCCTTGCATGTGATCTTTCATATTGGATCTGGCTTGCTGAGTTCGAGCAGCTGAATCTTTTTCTTGTTGTTTAAACAAAGGGAATTGAAACACCTTGGCACAAACGCCCTGATAACACACATGAAATTGAGAGAGTATGTAGATGAGAGAATGTGGCAGTTCATGTCCACCCATGGCAATGTGGAGAAATATAATAGGAGGCATGGAATCAAACAGCATCGGAGAAGATTCCATCACCAGAATACACTAAGCTGGTGACAAGTAGAATTCCTAATTATTATTAAGACTGCAAACCTGAGTCAAAAAAAATCATCACTTTTTCCTCAAGGCTTGTGATTCTAACAAGCCTGGGTCAAAAAAAAATTATCCTTGATTCCTCAGGACTTGTGACTGTAACATGCATGAGTCAAAAAATCACCCCAGATTCCTCAGGGCTTGTGACTCTAACAAGCCTGAGTCCAAAAAATCATCACTGATTTCTCAGAACTTGTGACTCTAACAAGCCAAAGTGCTACAAATCAATATCTCCTCAGGGCTTGGGCCTAACACAAGTCAAACTCATATGAATCAATGTTTCCTCAAGGATTGCACCGCTAACAAGCCAAAATCCTACAAATCAATGTTTTCTCAGGGCTTGTGCCTAAGAAGTCTAAGTACTGCAAGTCCTCTAACAACAAGTTTAAGTCCTACAAGTCATCTTCTACAAAATACTCTAACCCATCAAGTATCAGTCTGCCCCAGTCACAGCTTATGTCAGGAGGGTCCCTGTCTCTGCCACATTACATACCATTCTTTTTTGTTTTTCATTTTTTTTTATTAACTGTCCTTTCAATCCCAGTCAACAAACCCCTCATTCAACTAATTTTTCCCCAGACTCCACCAACAAAGGCACCCACAGACCCATTTTATACTATGCCTCTGGGAAATAAAATAAAATGTGTTATGAGTTGCATGTAAATTCAGTTTTCATATTGATTTCAATGCAATGAGCTAAGCAAAAAAAGCTGAAAACCTGCAATTTTTACAGGACATTTTCCACTAGTCTGGAAGCCTCAGGGCTTGTGACTCTAACCCGCTTGAGTCCAAAAAATCATCGCTGATTCCTCAGGGTTTGTGACTCTAACAAGCTTGAGTCCAAAAAATCATTACTGATTCCTCAGGGCTTGTGACTCTAACAAGCCTGAGTCCAAAAAATCATCACTGATTCCTCAGAGCTTTTTGCAGGAAATTTTCCACTAGTCTAGAAGTGTCATTTTGTTTTGTTTCTCTAGTCATGATGATTGAATCTAGTGACTTGATCATAAATTCATTTATTTTGAGGATGAGTAGGAGAAGGAGAAGGAGATGGAGGAGTAAAAAAATATTGTCACGCAAACTGTGGTTTTACCTCATGCTAGATATAGACTGTGACTGAACTTTATGAATATAATAGAAAAACAGAAATGATAAACAGGTGTCTGTGTTTGTGTGTGTGTGTGGGGGGTCCTGACTGTAATCCAAGATGGGTACATAATCTTGTAGCTCCATGTAGGATATTCTAAATAGTCAGAATTGTCCCTACAAACTTTATCTACTACCTGGAAAATGACACATTGAGTGGTTGAAAATTGGCTTATGATGAGATTGAGGAAAAATGAAAACAAGTCACTACCTACCTAGATGGTCATGGGTACATGCAGCCTTTCTAGTTTGGTGAAGCAGTTTCTGCCTCTAGATCCTCGGAGCATGGGGATTCCTTTTTATTACCCATCCTTTGTAGTAAAGCCAACATAAACAGCCAAAATATGGGCAGTTCCCATTGCGTTACAAAAGCAGATATTACACATGTATCCCCTAAAGAAACTCTATATGAGTTAGTGAATTACATTAAAAACTGAAAGCCAAAATGCCCGGTCTGAAATGGGATCTCACACAACTCTTAGTACAGATGGAGGAAACTAGAGATCTAGTAATGTCTAGAATTGGCATTTTGGACAATAGAAGGAGATACTCAAACTTCCATGTAAAAGGCCTCCCAGAGTCAGTGCCAAAAATGTACCTCACTGCTTCCCTACAGTCTTTTCAATTTTATAGTCTCTTGTTCAGCAAAACCCAACAATAGTCATACCTCACACCTTAGGTAGTTGCCTGGAGGGAGAGATTGTTTCTCACAAAGGTCTCGTCTTACTTACATACCTTTGCCTCAATTAATATATTGTACTGTTAATGCTAAAGGCTTGACTATCCCAGAAAAAGAACAAACAGCTCTCAGAAATTTGACTAGTCTTACACCAAGGAGTTTTAACTCATATGGTTATCCTCAACCAAAGTAAAAAAGAGAGGTATAGCTATTCTCTTCAGTTTTTCTACTTCATGAACATATTTAAATTCCCTTACTGACCCAGACAGTTGTTAGATTTTCTTGTAAGGTTCTATCTATAATTCACCCTTCAAGTATGCCACTATATACATCCCTGATAATAATGAAGTAAACTATTTGCAGAAACATGAGAATCTGGCACTGTCATGCAGTGCGAGATTCTGATGTCGACATTTTTATCCACGCAACATGGTAAGTCTGTCATTTGGTCACATGCTCTTTCGCATGCAACCATTTAAAAGGATACTTTTTAGTTCAACCTCCTTCTTCCCTTCTTCTCCCATTGTTCCCCCAGACTTGCCTGCTACAGAGACAAATGTCCTACCTAAATGACTTCCTAAAACTAAGCTTCAATTCCCCTTAATTTGCCTATCTCCTCTAGCTCAAAAACATACATGCTTCTCTCTCCTCTCACAAACACAGAATGGCTGCTGTGAGAGCCTGACAGCCTTTGATATGGCTGTAGAAAACTTTTGTGTGGTGGAGAAAAATGTTTATAATCATTGATTTCAATGCAATGAGCTAAGCGAAAAAGCGGGAAAAAGTGGGAAAAACAACATTTTTTGCAGGAAATTTTTCACCAAGCGGAAAGTGACATTTTTTGCTGATGTCAGTTTGAGGCGAAAATGTTTGCCCATCCCTACTAATACACAGTATAACCCTGTATGTTCCCCATTTTGAAAGAAAAACACTATGAACTGTGCCAGAATATAGTTTTCAATTATCTAAAACTCCCATGCACATTTGTATATAGTCTACAATGCACTCCCCCACTTTAACTTGTTCTATCTAATCTATTGTGAGTGTTGAATAGAGTAATTGCATTTTGAGTGCTAAAATGGCCGCTACATGCGTTTGCATTCAGTGAGGCACTTCAATTCTCCCCACAAACACAATGGAATGACAATTAACCCAGAGGCCAACAACATTTCCTTTTTCAAAATACTTTTCACGGGAACAACTGGACCCCTGGCAGGGCCTGAGGGCCAGCCTCCTGCCCACAGACTATGACCTAGCCTGGAAAAGGGTATGGCCTCCCTCTGAGACTAATCTCTGCACTGTTTGCCCCTTGCTATGGAGGATCCTTTTATCAGCTCCCCAGTCCCCTCCCGGGGCTAAGTCATCCTGTACATATTGGGGGTACAAGATGACCAAGAAACCCAGTGAACTTTCTTCCCAGCCTTGTCAAAGGATATCAGACTTCCCAAAGGACTAATATGTAAAAGATGCTTCAACACCTCATCCTGTTTTGTGTATTCTGGTCCCTCTGTAACACTTGTACCCAGCCCTATTCCTTTGTCCCTTTGTATAGTTAACTCACTCAGGTCTGGCCCATTTGTATCATGTTGTCACCTACCCAGTGTCCCATCACACAGTATGTTTACACTCCCCTTGTGTTCAGTGTACTCCATGATTATACTGAAACCACCCTCCAACCATTGACCCTTTTGTAAAGATGTATATTCCCACTTCACCTTTGTGCCTCTTTGTATTGTACCCCTCCACCAACAACCCCATTGTCTTCCCATATGTGGATTGTGTATTGCCTATTGGATCCTAATATGGGTGGATACCTTGTGATGTGCTCAGTTCTCTGATTCTAACCCCAAGACATTGGTGTTGTCTGATGCTTGGGGCTGCTTGCTGTATCCAGAGTGTGTTCACCCTACACTGAGTCCTGCCTAAGTGACTGGGTGAATGGAGCTATGATCCTGGTTCCTGGCTAGTGGAGTTCGTGAGTGTTGTCTTGATCTAAGGAAGCACAGTTTTGGTGGAGTTACTCAGTCTGAGTACAGGTATCCGTCACAATACCCCTTATTCCATTACTGCTTCCCAGGACTGGCCTTCACAAATTTTGGCTATAGTAATGTCAGTTATGTATAAAGACATAGTCAAGCTCCATATACTTAAAGATTATTTAGCAAAACTATAATCTTAGCAAAACTAAAATTGCAAACATCAGCAATTCACTGTTTGATCTAGCCAATCAGAATAATTATATTAGACTAAAATATTCACAAAAGCAGTGACAGGCAGGTAGTTAGGCATTATTGGCCTGCTAGTTCATGTGTTATACCTCATTAGACAAAACATGATTAGGTTTACAATCTCAGGAGAACCACACCCTGGAATCCAATGGGTCACATTTGACCCAAGCCCTATCCGCTACTTAAGTTCCATGTCCTCATTGGTCTTGTCAGTGTTTGGAAATTTATCTCTTCTTTATTATTTTACATGAAGAACCTCTAAATTGTTTGAAAAATGTTGATGGATGCAAATAATTAAATATAAACACTCTTCTCTGACTCTATTTGAATGGTTTATTAGTACAAATACTGAAAGAAATTAATCACAGCTGGGAAGTTGACTGATTAGGGGATGTGGCTCAACCACAGTGTTGCCTTTACTGATACATGTAAGTAATTAAGTATTTTTGTTGTGGTATATATGGGTCTAATAATGTGAATCGTTATTGTTTAATTAAAAAAATTTTCTTCACTTGATTGGTGTTGACTGCTTTTTATAGATGTATAAGTTTTTCTGTTTTCCCTAACTTTTCAGTTTAGAGATTTACTCTCTAGTATTAACTAACTGCCCCTTTATTATTTTTCATGTCTCTTTTGGACTGTTTCTTTCCTTTTAAATGTGGGACTGACCAATTTCTTTCCAGTATTCATCCTCCTTTCTAATCCCTATTTAAGACTTTGAATTCATTATATTGGGTTAAAATTTGTATAGATCAATTTCATATATATTTAATACTAGTATATGCCATTGGGAGGGTCATATCTGTGCACACTGTTACAGGCTCACTATTAGTTTATTGGTGTATTATTTTGCCTTTCTTGGCACATTCAACTGTAATAGTCTTCTTTAGACATGTGCAAAAGATTAGGTTTACTCTCTGGAATATATGAGGAAAAGGTGCTTTATTACCACTTCCCTCTTTGTCACTGGAATGAGTCAATTCTCAGTCTTTCTCTAGGTGTTTGACTCAAGTCTTGGATATCATTTCTAAGCAGGCAGATAAACTACATTTACAGTATTGCCAGGATGTCAATAATCTAGATTCCATAGCCTTCATTTGTTTTGATTTTGATTGGTTTTGATTTTAGACCATGTTGCTTAAAGAAGTCTCACTATTGTGCCATTATCCGGGTAGACCGTTATTCCCACTATTGCATGACTATATTATCACAATAACCAGATTCTTGTCTTAAATTCCACAATATGACTAGATTGAGACTAAGAATTATTTGGGTGGGTAACATTGGGGTAGGTGACTAAGGGTCTAATGTGGTGGGGTAGGTGACTAGGGGTCTAATGTGGTGATGAAAGCTTCATTAGTAGTCAAGCAACATGTGGATGAACATTCAATGGTTTTAAAATGAACCTCTCTGGATAGGCTAGATGATAATTATGTTTTTCATATCATTAGGCTCAACAGGCAGGTTATTCCAAGGCTCTCTAACTAAAGTGGGAAGAGCTTAGAGCATATTACCAACATTATTTGGGACATTCCAGGTAGGCTCAAACTATTATCAGTGGTTCCTTTCAGTTAGTCTCTTCAAATGCCATTGGCATGAGTGAAACCGTATTCTACAGGTGTTTGTCTTGGAAGTAATTAATACTGTCAGAGGAAGAATGGCAGGATAATATATATAAATAATTAGCAACAAAATTAATTAAGGCAATGGAGGACTTGACGTATGAGGAATGACTAGACAAACTTGGTTTATTTACTCAAGAGAAAAGATGACTAAGAGGAGACCTTATCACAATGTACAAGTGTGTGAGAGGTCAATACAAGGATCTCTGCGGTGAGCTATTTATTCCAAGGCCTGATCAGATGACCAGGGGACACCCCTTGAGATTAGAGGAAAGGAGGTTTAGACATCAGCAGAGGAAGGGTTTTTTTACAGTGAGGTCTGTTAAATTATGGAATTCTTTGCCCAAGGAGGTGGTTATGGCAGATACAATGGATAGATTCAAGAGAAGATTAGATACATTTCTTTCCAAAGGGAACATACAGAGTTATACTGTTTATTAGTAGGCAGATCAGGAAGGTCTTTTAAAGACTAATTTATTTGGTAGCAGGAAAGCTATAAAATTAATGGGGTATAAGGTTGAACTTGATGGACTCATGTCTTTATCCAACCTAATTTACTATGTTACTATATATATATATATATATATATATATATATATATATATATATATATATATATTAGTAAATTAATGAAACCATATAGCAAATAATGTGAAATGTGAGTCAGTCCTTAAAGTGCAAAACAGTTCATATGTTTAAAGAGTTAAATATGTCTATCCTATAATGATGTGAAGAATACCAGTATTTAATAGAAAATCACCAAATCTATCAAACTTTTCAAATGACATGCAGTAAATTACATTTCCTGTACCCCTAAAATAATTTCCAATCAGGAAATGAAATTTTACTCTGATACTCCAAAATATTAATTTCTGCTTTGAAATTCCTATAATACTTGTGTTACTTAGCTCAATCAGATATACACAATATCAGTCCAGAAAGAAAGTGAAGGATTTCTACAGAAATCAATAGCAATACACCAGGCTTCTACACATCCTTAATTATATATTGTGTGGCTTCATAGTGGGTGCGTGGGTTTCAGTTAAAGGCAATGAAAATTAGAAGAGATTTTCTACAGTTGTTTGTTATTCATATAAATGTGAATGCAAAAGACTGCAATTTAGATCAAAATCCTAAGATGTAACAAACTCCACCTACATGTAACATTTAATTATCAGTTTTAAGGCAATGTACAATGTAAGACCATTATACATTACTCAAAAGGGAGGAGTGCATAAAATCTAAATATTGCACTGGCACATGTGAATTTAATTACATATTTAGAAATATATTATTAATTTAGACAAACTTGGCTTTGTAAATTCATTATGCATCATTGCTTATTTATTAGTTTGGGACTTTAGATGTCAGGATGGGTTAAAAAAAAGAAAAAAAAAGGTTACAAATCTTACAAGTAACAAACCCCCCCACTTCTTAGTAGAGACAGAGAGGTGATGGTATGGCCAAAATTAGCTGTATCTGAAAGGAAGAGACTGAGTATTCCACCACCAAAAATTGGTAAACACCTGTTTATTAACACTTTGAGAGATCAACTGGAAAATCTGTACAAGTAAACATTCCTAAAACTACAAAATCCTAATCTTCCTCACCATTACTGTCGCCACTTCCAAGTACAGCCCCCTTCCCAGTCACACTCAATATTAATTAAGAAGCAACATATGCCAATATACCTGACCCTAACTTTGGTGTTCTTGCTGCAATTCAGGGTGTTGCTGCTGCATCACTGCAGTACCACCTACTACTAGTACTATAACAACATCCAGCTTAGGTACCCATTAGTATATTTAATATACAGCATGGAGATACTTCACTCACTATCCAGTATCTAAACATGTTGCTATCTGATGTATCTGTAAAAATATGTGAGCAAAGGGAAATCAGGTTCACAACTAGGAACATCATAACTGAGGTTCTACCTGAAGCAAAACCATTGAGGAAGACACATCTGGCATGTGTGATGAATAGCAGCATCCTAATAGCAGTATTCCTAAAAGTGCACTTGGCCAAGGTGGATATGGTAGTAATGTGGGACAGCATTTTACTCAGTAACAAAAATATGCAGGTCTCTGCTGTTATGCAAATGCAAAAGCAAAGCATGGTAGAGGACGTCATTTGGAGGTGAAAAGTGTCATACATTTCCCACCTCCACCACTAGTCATGTTGTTAAAACAATTGTTAATTCTTCTTCTGTGTGCTGCCAACCTACACTTGCTGCATTTTTTGAAAAAATAAAGAAATACACAAAAATAATCCAATAATGGATGAATAAAAAATGCCAATTTGCCAAAATGTTGAAAGTTGACATGTTGCTTTAGTCTTTTTTCTAACTCAAGTTTTTTTAAATGAACAACATGACTAAACAAACATACATGAACCATAATCTGTGCTTAAGAAGTTTACATTTGTGAAGTGTATGATTTGTAGAGCAGGACAAGGGACATACAGTAGGTTAAACGTGATCTACTGTAAGATAATATATAAGTAATCATTATTAGAAAGTAATCAACTCAGTGAATGGGGAGAGAAGGATGAAAATGAAGAAAGTAAGGCCCCTTGTGTCAGGCTCACGCACCCCATCACTCACCCACCCACACAAATCTCAGCCATTTCTTAAATATAGAGAAACACTTGCTGAGGGAACATTTGTAAGCCAGGGGTTCCACATCTGTTGAAATGAATGCAGGGTATCATTGAGTCTATGGGTCATGCGTTCATATTTAAGATATTTATTAACATGTGAAACTACTTCCAACCATTTTGGAATAATAGGTGTCTTCCAATGCTTAGCCAGACAAAGTCTGAAACAAGTGAGAAAAAAGATTCCAGCTTGAGCTGTAGAAGAGCAATCTTAGGCTCCCAGACAAAATTGTGCCAATAATAGAGCTGACACCCTGAAAACAAGCATTCCAGTACAGTGAGACTAAAGGAGAAGTCCACCAGATTTTATATAATGTGCCTAGTGCACTTCAGCCTCTCCAACTAATGCTGTCAGACCCAGGGAAAAGGATCAAGAGGGGAAAGGACAGCACACTTTTCTACAATGTGTAATATTAAGTCAAAGACATTTTATTACATTCTGTGCTAGGACATACAAAATGGTGAACTACAATGATTATGAGAAAAAAGAACATATAAACAAAGGCGTGAAGGTACAGAACACAGTACAACTTCAATCTGTAGAGCTAAAAAACACCAAAAAATTATATATACCACATTCATAAAGAAAAATTAGAGCACATGGAGGGGATAGATGGTGTATAGGGACTAGGAACCTTGAGATGTAGTGGTGAAATGGTCTGAGAACTTGTATAGAGGACTAGTCTAATTGCAGCAATATAGAAGCAAAAACAAGGTAGTAGATGCATACACCAATATTCTTGCATATGGACACATCAGGGCCTCAGTATTGAAAAACGTGCTTTGACATCACAAATCCTTATACAGTGCAGATGTATGAAGCACAGCTCTGCATGTGTCTAAACACAGAGCACCTCCCTGTCAGGTATATTTATGTAACTGTAGAGCACCACCCTCCGATTCTTGTGTATAACAGTAATAGATTAGGGTAAGTATCTCACTGCAACAACACAACTAACCAGAAAAGTGACTTCCTCAAAAGGCTTCAGCAGGACACATTAGCTGAGATTGACCAGGTGACAAAGACACCCTCTAAAGTCTTCATGTTATACATTGTATACTCGTTAATGGCCTGAAAGGGATAGTAATGGTTAGATATTAAGGTAAGATTGATTCTTCAACATACTTTTTTATAAAGAAGTGTACCTATGTAACAGTCCATAAAGTTGTCATTTTCATTTTGTTTTATATTAAAGTGTCCCAATGTCTCCCGTCAGAGCAGCAAGTTAGTCTGGATGGATCACAACAAGGGACAATCTTCTTTTGGCATAAGGAAAAACCTGCCCTCATTCATCAATGGGGGTACGATTTTCCTTACTCTGATAAACAGAAGAATGTCCGTCGCTGCGATCTGTCCTGTCCTCTGACCGGATTTCAGATCTGATGGGAGACATCGTAACATATGGAAAAGGGGTGGGAGGGGGACAATTTAATGTCAAATTAAATGGAAATTACAATGTTGTGGACTATTGCAAAGGTACACGTTGTTAAAAAAGTTTGTTGAAGAATCAATCTTACCTTAATATGTTACCATTATTATCCCTTTAAGCTGGTGATGGGGCAGGGAGCATGGAATATAAGGCATTAAAAGCACTATAGGACCAGTTGAAATGTGTACAGATTTCATGGATGATATTTAGAATTTCCCTGAGGGTTTTGGGTTCTCTGAAGAATCGAGTAATAAAAAGATTTTGGACCTGGACGAAGCATGGTACATGCATCATATCAGATATTTCTCAAGGCAGCTGTTATGTCATTGTCATCAGAGACAAGTCTTTCGTATATCACCTACTGTAGCTTATTTAACACATCTGCAGCTTTGTGGAATTGTCTCTCAAAGTTCTGCATGCATAAATTGACATGCCTATGGTATGGACTACACTGCAGCTGGCATTTACTACTGGAATTGACCAGCTTAATGCTGCTGTCATCTGATAGAAATCATACCCATTGAGCAGTCAGAGTCATGTGTTTGGACACCACATATCTGTGGGGAGGAGAACTTTCTTAATGTATGATGTTTACATCCATTTGCCCATCATACTAACCACCTGCTTGTACAACTCTGGCACAGACATCCTTGAAAAATAATGGATGCTTGGGATTTGTCAGTGGGGTGCAACAGACAACATCAGTTCTTTAAAACCTCTGATTTCTACAAAATAATAGGGTAATATGTTAACCACCAACATATTGTCTACATTGCTATACCACAGTTATACTTTTATGTAATTTTTGTTAAGGTTTTACCCTTTCTAAGAACTCAGTAAGCCTGGATTGGCAGTGCAAAGAAGAACTGTGCAACTTAATTGCTATAACAACATGAATAGTGATGGAGGTGGAGGCGTTGGTGGCAGCAGGCAGCAGCATGACTCTTGTCATCTCCAACAAACTCAGAGACATTCTAATCCATGTTTTTTATTTCCATAACAGCAGCAAGAGGCACACATGTTATTGTAACTGAAGAAATGGTAGGTCTACTGACTGAGACACCTACAACATTACTGTTGTTTCCCCCTGAACCCAGTTAACATTTGCTTCTAATGCTGCTAGTTGTTGCAAGTGGTGGTTGAACTTTTCATGTACGTTTTTCAAGAAGAAGAGGAACATCATCATTTATTACACAAGCTGCAGCAACTATGTCTATATCAGTTTTTGAGAACAACTTTACTACCAATAACATGTCCATGTAGTTCTCCTACTCTTTTCTTAACTCTACTACATCACATTTGGTGGACATGGAATATTGAAAACAGTGTTGATTTTACTGTAAAGCACATAACAGAGCTGTTAGCATGTGTACTGGTGTTTTGTCTGTCTCAAAACAATGCATGAGGTGTGTCTGCCTTTAGTATCTGTCTCATAGCTAGTAAAGGAATATCCTGACGCTCTCTGTCACCTTTTAGTCAAAGTGTTTGCTTAGTTTTCCTTTTATTTTTATTTTTTATAAACCTCACTGTCTGTCATTGTCTACAAATATATCACAACCACACTCCCTGCAGCAACTCCTGCTCCCACTCTTTTCATGTCTGTCTGCCTTTACATGTAGCTAGTTTCAATAATTCAGCAGAAATCTAGTCTTTCTCTCTCAAAGTCACAGCAGTGCTAATTTTTACAGTATAGTACAAAATAAGGATATACCTGTTAGCTTCAAAATCAACATTTATATACTTTGGGTTAGTGTACAATACATGTCTCTTGAATGTATGATGTATTCTATGTCTTCATAGTATTTCTGTCATTCAGTCTTAGTAGAAGTTCAGCCAGCTCAGCTATGAACTTGGATCAACTGCCTTTCTCCTTTCAAACCCCGACATGCAGGGAGAAACTTGGCTACCACAAAGACTCACAAGACTTAGACTCATGATAGGCCCAAGCCCTAAGGAATCATTGATCTGTAGGACTCAGACTTGTTGTTAGAGACCAAAGCTCTGAGGAAACATTGATTCGTAGGACTTAGTCTTGTTAGGCACAAGCCCTGAGGACAGGGGCGGACTGACCATACGGGCATTTGGTCACGGACCGAGGGCCCGTGACCGAAGGGGGCCCGCCGCCGCTTCCAGTGCTGCTCAGCAGTTCTCCAACAACGGCCTCTGGCACGCCGTTCTAGTAATACAGAGCGCTGGGAGATGACATCATCTCCCAGCCTCTGCAATACTAGAGGCGCGCGGGACTTCGCACAGTATTAAGCCACGCCGCTAGACCACCAGGGACTGGAGGTAGGGGCAGTGTGGAGATGAAGGGGCATTGTGGAGATGAAGAGGGCATTGTGGAAGGGGCATTGTGGAGATGAGGGGGCAATGTGGAGATGGGGGCATTGTGGAGATGGGGGCATTGTGGAGATGAAGGGGGCATTGTGGAAGGGGCATTGTGGAGATGAAGGGGCAATGTGGAGATAGGGGCAATGTGGAGATAGGGGCATTGTGGAGATGAAGGGGGCAATGTGAAGATAGGGGCATTGTGGAGATGAAGGGGGCAATTTGGAGATAGGGGGCATTGTGGAGATGAAGGGGGCATTGTGGAGATGAAGGGGCAATGTGGAGATGGGGGCATTGTGGAGATGAAGGGGGCATTGTGGAAGGGGTATTGTGGAGATGATGGGGGCATTGTGGTGATGAAGGGGGCATTGTCGAAGGGGCATTGTGGAGATGAAGGGGCAATGTGGAGATTTCTGCAGGGGGCCCAGACCTCTTTTTGGACCAGGGGCCCTAGGTCCTGACAGTCTGCCCCTGCCTGAGGAAATATTGATTTGTAGGACTTAGACCTAAGCCCAAGCCCAGAGAAACACTGATTCTTCTTCCGTTCTTGCTGCTGCTTCTGAGATGTTTATTTAAAAAACAGGATGATTAGGCAGCTCCATGGGAATGGGATCAACAATAGCAGTGATATGGCAGATGATGATCATAGTTCCACATACCACTACTAGCTCCAGTAATGCATCTGAGGCAGTAGCAGCACCACAACTAACCCCCACCAATTCAGGTATATGTTGATAAAAGAAGTTGGCCAATAATGCTTCTCCTCCTGTCCTTCCTCCAAAATCATGGGTGTGTTGTTAGAATATAAATGTTTCCCATGAGAGCAGGAACTGTTCTTTTCATCAGCAACTTCAGTGTGCACAGTGTGTGTGGTAAATAGAGGAAGGACTGAGAACAATGGGCACATCTACAGTCACAAACAACTGGCACAACTCTAACCAAACACCATGATGCTTAAATCTGCAAATCATCTCACCAGAAAGCAAATACTGTTGCTGTCACCATGCCTCTTGTCTACTCCCTACAAAGGACACGTGACAACTTGCAGTTTTAACTCCTTAAGAACCAGCCACGCCTCCTTTTTTTTCACCCTGATGCTCATAGTGATAACACAAACTATGAGTCTCTGTTATCTTAATTTTTCAAAATTTGGCACTGTTTCACTTGTGTTTTTGGTACGAAAATGTGAAGTACATGTAAGTAAAGGGACAAAAAGTTTGTAGCCATTGAAAAAATAGCAAAAACTTTTTAGAAATAGGAAAAAATGGTGAAGCTTTTAAGAGCTTTGTTTAAGGTGGGTTTTCCCAAGAAAGAGTGGAGTACAATGTGGTTTTTGCAGATTATTTTTCGAGGAAACACAATGGGATCTTTCGGTCACCCCTAATTATTATCACTTGTTTCAAATAAAACAGGAAGAAAAAAGCATGTGTGAGGCAAAACATTCACCCATTCTTGGGACCTTACAACGTTCTAACAATTTTTTAAGGCTCGTGTTGCCACATAACCCCCCCTGTTAACAAGTTTTTCAAAGCTTATCTTGTCGTAGGCCTTAGCCTAACAGAGTTTTAAAGGCTGATGTTTCTGTTGGACTCAGCGTGCAAGCACATTTTACTTTGGATGATGTATTTCTCCACTTTAACACTCAGAAATAGTAATATTACATCAACGATTCTCACTACCATATAAAGTATATATGAAAATTGCCAAGTTACCACATAAATTTTTACTGCGGTAGTAAAAAGTCAGATATGTAATGGGTTTTTTATCCACCAAGATTTTAGTGAAAAAGATACATATTGTACTTTTTTGTGAATATGTAATCAAAAAGAAAACAGGACTCTTTCTCCGTCTCTATATGCTAATTTTTGAGCTTCAAAGAGAAATAATAAGAATAACATATACAGATTATAAATTTTTTTTAATTATCCTGTCCAGAATATAAAACATATCTATCCCATTCCTGATACATACTCTATGTATATATGGGAAGCTGCTCCCAGAAGTCCATTCATTCCAACTAGTCTTGCGCTATACTTACCTGTATATCTGTTCTACTGGACAAAATTACATTTTATCAAGCAGACTTTCAAATTCTGTAGTGTGCTTGTAAATTATTTGTGCTGTTCTGTTTTTGTTTATGACCTCCATTTTGTCTAACCACTGCCTGTTAAATGAAAACCAGTTCAGTCCGCTGCCTTCCCATGATATCTGCCTTTTAAACAACCACTGATATAGCCTTCCACCATTCCATAACATCAGCCTGTTATATGGATACTACCTGAGCTTATTGCAGGCACTCAACCAGAGTTTCACATTGTACTTGTAACAGTTAGTGTTTATTAACTAACTAGATAGATACTATCTATGCTTCTTGGTTTCTAGTGTGCCGTGTCAGATGCCACTGCTCCTGAGTAGGGGTGGGCGAAAAGTGTGAAAAATTTCCCATGAAACATTTTGCAAAAACGTGACGATTTTTTGCTTTTCCCGTGAAAAATTTCACCTTTCCACCTATGCAAAATATGTCCTTTTTGACCTATTTTAACAAATTTTCCGTCTATGTTAACATATTTTCTGCCTATTTTAACACATGTTTCACCTATATTTTCTATAGGTACTACATTTCCCACTGTAATATTACTTCTTCTGAGGGCTGAAGTTTAGAAATAAGTGGCTGAAAGTCAAAGTTATGAGTCCTACAGCAAAATATGGCTTGAAAAAATGTGTTAGCATGCATAGTGCATTTGTCCTTTTCCCACAACACTTTCTTGCTTAAGTGACACTGGAACATATTCAGGATGATATCAAGTAATAAAAAAAATAAAGTACAACCTACAATGTGGTAGTTACGTAATGTAAACAAAGATAGAAAACCCACAGCGCTAAACCACCATGATTATTATATTTAATGTAAAGGATGTGAATGAATCTAGTGATTAAGGTATGGAACGTTGCAAGGAAAGAGGGGGCTTGTCCCCAGACCCCCAAACTTAGGAAAAACCTAGAAGAAACACAAAAGCAAAAATTAAACTGCGTTGATCCATACTTCCTCATCTGTCCTACTGTTAATATATTTGTCCTGGCTTTGTCTGTCATGTGTGATTTCTGCTACTGCTACAACTACTGTAGTTGGATGTTGATGTAATTCTACTGCCACTACTACTAGGTGTCAAAGATGCAGCACTTATAGCAGCAGCACCAGAGGTACTCTGGTACTGCTGCTAGGTACTCAAAACAGGTGTGTGTGTGGATGAGTGGGACTTGGACTTTGAAGAGGCAATGATGCTGAGGATGACTGATAGGGTGACTCTGTGCTTTTTGACATCTGTACTTGTCCAAGGTCAGACTTTCCAATGGCTTTCTCAAACAGTTTATAGACAGGCACAGTTCTCAACTTCATTTGTATCTGAACAAGAGAAGGATTCTTGAGGGATATATTCTAGATCTTCATCATCTTCAGTCATCATTAGGTCATTCTCAGCAACATCAGCATCACCTGACAGTTCTTGCATACTAATACCCTTATATTCCTCTAAGCATTTGGAGATCTCAAACAATTTATTTTTACTTTTACTATAACAAAATTCACTACTACTTTGAGGACAGTTGTTTTGGTGTCTCACTGTCTGATGCAGCAGGCGGTTCAGCTGCTACACCTTCCTCTATTATGCTTTTGCCAGCATCATCAACACTTGAATGTGACTTGTTGTCTTCTTCAGTGTTCTTCTTATATGGTTCTATATTTCTACTGGAACTGGTGGTGCTGGATCTAGTTTTGCTGGGACCTTGACAAACTGCATCCTCCCTTGGAATAAAGGGATTATCATCATTAAATGCACATGCTGCAAAAACAATTGCTGCAGTAGGTTTTTGGACTACTACTTTACTCTCACGTCTCTACACTGCTCCACCCCTCCCCCTTCCCCTTGTGCGTTTGCTGGACATTCTGCAGCTACACTGTGTTTTTTTACTGTACAGTGCACAGAGTCTGTCCCTGTTACCTAAGGTATTTCGTTTTTCTATTCTTTTTTATTTTTTTTTATTTTATTTATTTTATTTTTTTAAGTTGTCCACACTGTTGTCTTATCACAGTCTGTCCAAAAATAATTATAACTGAAAAAGAAAATCAACAATGTCTTTCCCCAGACTTCACCACCCAGCACAGGGACAATAACAGCAAGATCAGCAAGCAAATAGGTTGCCTGTGTCTTGCCTGTCAGTCACATGGAATTTTGGAATATTTGGGGGGCAACCTCCTTCCTCCCTTCTTATCCCCTAGAGTGCCCCCAGACTCCCCTAATACAGAGAACAAATTTACTACCTAAATGACTTCCTAAACTAAGCTTCAATTCCCCTTTATTTGCCTATCTCCTCTAGCTAAAAAACATGCTGCTCCCTCCTCTCACAAACACAGAATGGCTGCTGTGAGAGCCTGACAGCCTTTTATATGGCTGTAGAAAACTTTTGTGTGGTGTAGAAATATTTCTTCCCATTGATTTCAATGGGCGGAAAAAAGTGAAAAAACTGCACTTTTCGCAGGAAATTTTTAGCCAAGCGGAAAGTGCCTTTATTCGCAGATTTCAATTTGAGGCAAAAATTTTCACCCATCCCTACTCCTGAGCTTCATAATCAACCTTTTGGTCATTGTGCACCCACTGGCATTTATCTCAGCTGTGTTTGTATTTTGACTGTCCATTGGTCAGCCTTAGTTCCTCCCTAGCATCTTTTAGATGTGTGGTCAAAATGCTGTTCCCTTACACCTATATTGTCCTGTTAACCTATGCAAGTCTTACTCTAGTCAAACTGAGCAATGTGAAGGATTAATATATTTTATAATTATCCAACATCTTTCAGATGCAGGAAATTCTTTAGATGTCTGTAGAACATACTTGTGGATGGTAAAAGTCAATAACATAATGCAATTAGTTACATTTCATAAAAGTAATATCAAGTAATTATCCTATGTCAGATTGGTTCACAATGTATATGTTTTCTGTGAACAAGGCTGGTTATCAAAGTGAAACCCGTTCATCATCACAGCTACGAGTTCAGTCATTTAAACTATTATATTTAGAATAATTTTGAATGTATTTAACTCCTACCAGAACTGGTAAACTTACAGACTTGCCTATTAGTGATTACCCTTCACTAATTCTGGTTAATGGCAACCAATGCATGCAAAATTATCTACAATTATAGGTAGTCAGTAGAAGTCTGGAAAAGCATTAAAGGCCTCCTGGTTGAGAAGCAATAATAAAAGTATTTATTTTTGTAAGGAAATGAAAGTCATGTATTATTATTTTTATTATCCTATATAATAATTCGCTAAAATGTCAGAAACTGTCATGAGCAGTACAGTTGGCTGCATGCACTGAGAGGTATGCAGAGAGGACCACGGTCTAAATTCAGAGCGTCCAACTCCGTTATCAGCCGTGGCACGGGCAGTCGCTACTGTGCATGACTGCACCGCGGCCGTTGCTGGGTGGCACTGTGGCCGTGTACACTGGCTCTTCATCTAGTTATTTATAAAACACCAATATATTCTTCAGCTATGTACAATTTGGTTATACTCATCACAAACACATGCAAGGTTGCTCCCCAAGGCAGATTAGACAGAGCCAGGATAATGTAAAATTGCTATAGTGACAGATGGGTTTTAAGGGAGTATTTCAATTATTAAAAAATAGCCTGTTTGAATATGTTGGTAAGTTCAGAGATAGGGTCTTGAAGTCAAGTGTGAGAGATGGTGGCAAGAGATGAACAAAGCTGGAGATTGTATAATGAACATGTTTAAAGAATGATGGATATGGGTATATTTAGCGTACTGATATGTATGGAAAAGCACTGTTAAAGAGAGCTCTATAAGTGTAGGTGTAGTTCTTGAGGTTACTGGGAGCCAGTGGAGCTCCAGGTAGCAGAGTATGTGCAGCAAGTGAGAGTAATTATCATAGCAGCAGCATTCATGATGAACTGGAGTGTTCCCTTAAAAAAGGAAGACCATATAGCATAGTGTTGCAATAGTTACCTCTGGTGAAGCCAAGCAAGTGATCCACCTTGGATATTTGGCAGGAAAGAGATGACTTCAGATTTGGATTACTTTGTCTCAGTTGCATGAGTATTTTGCTATTCGTATTATGATCCAATCCCTTTGCACTTTCTTACACGTCTTTGTTTTTCATTCATATGATATGAGATCTTTGAACTTTTCCCAGGGTTTTTGAAGCATTCTTCTCACTTTTGTACTTCATGGATCTTCATGTAGCTTTCTATTGCTCATATGTGTACTTGTCTGTATATGGGGGATTTATTATATAATTTATACTAAAGATATTAACTAATATACATATTTATGTATTTACTTATTTACTTTATTTATTTATTTAGAAAATGTTTTACCAGGAAATATACATTGAGATTTCTCCCGTTTTCAAGTATATCTTGGATAGTTTTCAGTAAAGGTTTACATATTTATACAAATTGATAACATTAGATATTACATATTATTTTTTAAATAAATCTATCTATATCTATATATATATATATATATATATATACATACTTATTGAATATTAAAATTATATACAGTACCACGCTGTTTTTAGATATAAAGAAGCATTTACTTTTAAGGATTTTAGACTGGGAGCAGATTTAATTATGTATTGGATATATTGAATTCTGTACTATCTGTACTATTTATTGGAATTTTACATTATCTATTAGATACAGCTGTTTCTCTCTGCCTATGTTGTTTTGTTTTTTTAATTATTTTTTTGTTATATTAGAGTATATTTTGGGATTGATTGATTCTTTACCATATTGTTGTATGATTGAGTTCCTCATAGATCTACTGTTTTTTGGTCCAGTTTTCATCTCTCTGTGGTTGGTTCTTTGACCAAAATTATACAAAGCTACTGTTTAGACCTAGAGACCACACTTTCGAGATTGCAAGATATAAGAACTACTTCATTTGAATGAATGGTTTGCAAGCAAATTTTTTAGACCCTTCCAATGAAATAGTTATTTTTATATCTTGCGATCTCGGCTCTGCTGAAGAGCCACCAGTTGATCTATGGACCAGATTCCAAATCTGACAGCTAGATGGCAGACTTGACAGTTTTGGTCAGTGAGGGGAAACTTTGCTTGTGAATATCTCTCAAACCATAAAGGTTTGAGAGATAAGACATATCGTTCTTCATGTTTTTTTTAATGCCTACAAAATAAAATAAAGATAAAGCGAAGTATTACTATCCCTTTAAATATCTGCACATAATTTGCTTCTGTCTATTCTCATCTAGCTGCTGGCTTTTGAGTATATGAGTTGAGTTTGTAAACAGCAGTATGTAGGATTATTAATGTCATTAATTATGTGTGCATTGATTCATCAAGGGCAGACTCTGCATGTATAAGCATTCTGTCATTTAACCAGAACTCTATTCATGTACAGATATCACTTCCCAAGTCATAGCCTTTTGATTTATATAGTAACCTGCTGAGAGGTTTTAGAGCCTTTTGCAAAATCTAAGTATGTTACATAAACAGCAATCCCCTCCTCCATGTTACCACTTTCCCTTTCATAGAATGCATGTAAATTAGTTTGACATGATCAATTATTCATAAAACTATCCTGACTCTTAATAGTGTTTGTCTTCACATAGTCATGAATACTATCATTTATCCTTCTAACATTTTACCCACTTCTGAAGTCAAACTAACGGGTCTATAATTTACAGGTTTACTTCTTGCTCCATTTTGAATAATGGTACTACATCTGCTTTCCCCCAGTCACAGGGTTCTATGCCTGATGAGAGTGAATCAATAAATGTTGAGCACAATGGCCTTGGTATAACTGGACAGAGTGCCATAAGCAATATTAGTGTATGTCATCAAATTCACAAAAACTTTTGCAATCCGCTTTTGGATTTTGTCCTCAGTAAGCTATACACATGATGGAGGAAATGCTACGATTATCCTTTGTTGTGATTTTTATATTTCCTTAAGCTGCAATTTTTAAAGATGCCATCTGTATGTATGTATTCATACATACACATTGCCATTTTAAAATAAAAACAAAACTTTACTCAAAGGGATAGTAATACTTCGTTTTAACTTTCTTTTATTTTGTAGGCATTAAAAAAACATGAAGAATGATATAAGTCTTATCTCTCAAACCTTTATGGTTTATGAGATATTCACAAGCAAAGTTCCCCTCCCCGCCCCTTTTTCCTAGTGTAAGCCATCTCTTCTCAGATGTGAGTCTGGTTGTATGACAGTACAGATAACAGAAGGGGACAATTTTCTTTGTATGAAAACAATGAAAGCCCTTCCCCCCTTGACAAGTTTTTCAGCTTTTTCCCTTATCTGAATTGAAGATTGTCCCTCTCTGCAGACTACCTGGGCACCTTCCTTCTGATCTGGTTGAAGAGGGGGGGATACTTTGTTTGTGAATATCTCTTAAACCATAAAGGTTTCAGAGATAAGACTTATATCGTTCTTCATGTTTTTTTAATGCCTACAAAATAAAATAAAGTTAAAATGAAGTATTACTATCCCTTTAACATGTACTTAAAAATAAGAAGAGATAAACAATTTCAATAACATTAACTCACAATTTGCATCAATACATCAGAACACCAAACTACTTAATACTATTTAATTGTTAGCTACACTTAAATTAATGTTCAAAGTAAAAGTTACAAAACTGAAGGGCTAGGGCAAATTAAGAAGCAGACAACTATGTTGACTTTCTGTTTGTGATAAATATAGCAGGAATTTCTAATGAATTTGCTTGAAGTGGCTGAATATTATGATTTATAACACCTTCCAACTGTGTATCATAGCATTTTACTAGATGGATGGGAAGCTTGTTGTAATGAGTTTAGGAATGAGAATACATCCATCAAGCTCTGCTACATCTTCTTAGGAAAGACAACACACTATCTCATATGTCACAGCCAGGGATCTAGGTCGTGATGACATAAATACATGATTAAAACTAAGCATTTGACACTAGATTTTAGGCATCTTGCTAATGCTCTGACTTTAATTAAATTCAACACATAAATATATGCAAGTGTACAGTATTGCAGGGCTTTTTTATTCCAGAAAACAATAAATAAAAAATAAATTTCATTTATTGCATGTATAAGACATCTTAAGTAATATTTATTCCTTTACATTGTACTGTGTCTCTTCTGATTTACAAATGGATATATATGTATGCACACTTTTTATTTAGGTTTTGTTTTAATATATTCTGAGCTGGATCATTAAATACAATGTTATCTTGTATGATCTGAGCTCTTACACTAGGGGTGGGCATCTTTTAGCCATTCAGCTGTTGTTGACTATAATTTCCATCATCTTTATACATCCATTGACTGGTAAACATGATGGTAATTGTAGTTCAATAACATCTGGAGAACAGTAAGTTGCCCACCACTATTCTACTTCCTTTGTATTTTAAATTATTTCCAGTGCTGATACTAGAACAATAGACATAAATATAAAGAATAACATTTCCTTTATTTTTTTTTAATGTAGATATTTTTAGTTGCAAACACATTCAGTGTTAACTATGAAATGTATTATTAGGATTTTTATTAATGCACTAAATATTTTTCTAACTTATACTTATCATGAAAGTAGGAAACCAGGACAATATTTGCGGATGTACAACTGTTAAATACTTATTGCTTTACCAGACAGATGGCAGTTTTAAGTGGAAACTGACACCTTTCATGCATTCCAATGTTTAAATCACTTACACAGGAATATTTCAACTTTACAACTTCACAAGGAAAAATTAGCAGATTCTTATCTTGTTTCTTGATAGAGGCCTATGAAATTAGCCAATACATCCCTTGGTCTCTTAAATTAAAATTAGTATGCACCCATAAGAAAAGGACAATGGTGATTATTTACAAAACAAATTTAATACACAGCATCAGTTTCACAGTAAGAGAATAAAGCTATGAAATTTACTGCTCAGATAACAGTGGTTGGCAGATACAGTAGAAACCTTCAAGAAACGAATGGACTGCTTTTTATCAAAGAAAGTTGTATAAAATTATAAGAATCATTGTAGATACTCGTGGATAGGGATGGGCGAAACTTTCTGTCTCAAACCGAAATCGGTGAGTTGTTTAGCTCGTCATGGAACTTCCAGTCTCTGTCTGGGTTTCTTTATTCTTCCTCCTCTTTGATCTCCACCTTTCTGGAGAGTCAGGGGTTACAGTAACAGCTGTGCTAGATTTCTGTAACGGTTGTGTGGCTTTAACATGTTTGGAGTAAATGTCATGGTGTCTGTGTTTCATGTGTGTTATCAAGGCGGTTGTGCCAAGGTGTTGATGATGACTTCCCTGTGCCTGCCGGAAGAGAATAATAGTCCTACACCCATGACTTAGGGGTAGGGAACAGGTGGAGAAGAATGGCCTCTTTCTCCTTGTCCTCCACATTCCTGTTCACTTTCTGTGGCAGCGGATAATGTTGCTGCTGTTGCTGCTACTGCCTCAGATTTAGCACTGCAACTAGGATCAGGAGGAGTATTGCTACTGCTGGCAAGTGGAACCTGTCCTACTCCCACATTACTTGTTGACCCCATTTCCATTGTGTCCACAGTGGTCTGTGGCATACTAGCCTGCTCCTCATCACCCTGCTGCCCTTTCATCTCAGTAGCAGCAGAAGTTAGAGCAGTTGCAATTTCCACTAATTTCAAAAGCTGACTGCTAGTGATGCTCATCCTCATCCCTCTCTCCCACTCCTTCTCAGTTTCTGATAAAAAGGCCATCAATGTCTCTTCTACCCCAGCTTCTCCAACACCACCACCACCACTAGTCCCTAAGTGCTGCTGATCTATTCCAGACATCTCACTGCTGCTTGGAAGAAGTGACGAGCAATGTGACAGAGGATCCCCTGCTGTCACAAATGGCATAATTTTCTCCTCCCCCCCCCTCCATGAATACTACAAGAATCACTAGCAGCAGGCAAAAGTATTGGTGGCAGCAGGTTCAGCACTGGCAGCAGGTTTAGCACTGGCAGAAGGTTCAGCACCGGCAGCAGTTTCAACACTAGTGGCAGCACATCTGACAACAGGTACAACACTAGTGGCTGCAGGTACAGCAATGGTGGCACTGGCAGCAGGGGCAACATGTCTTGCAGCAAGTACAGACAGCTGACCTGTCCTGCCCTCACTTCCCATTCCCTTTTCTCCCTTCCTTCCCATTCCCTTTTCTCCCTCCCTTCCCATTAAATTCCCCAAGATCCCTTGGGGTGATTTAGGGGGACTGGACAGCATTGGTACAGTAGTGGTCCCTTCCTCCTCCTCCTCAGACTCAGTGGACACATAATGGTCCTTCCAGCTCCTCCACTGATTATTTTTTACACTGCTCATAGTGATAGGAGCCACTATGGGCCTCTCCTGCCTCACTGTTTGCAAAATATCACAAGAGAACAGCACAGTACATCTATCTCGCTCTGTACCTGCTTCTATTGTGTCTGCCTTCAGCGAAAACATCAAGTTTTTATAGCGTAAGTGCAAAACCAATGTAAAATTAATGGGCAGAAACTTTCTAGCCATTGAAAAAATGGTGAAAAATTTTGGCCAATGGCCGAAAAATGAGAAAATTTTAACTGCTAGTTTTAAAGCGGATTTTCCCGCGAAAAATTGGATAACAACATGGTTTTCGTGAAATTTACTGTGTGAACATAGCGACAACTTTTGCCCACCCCTACTCTTAGAATGTTGATAAAGGGAGAAATCAAATTATCCCCTGAAATGGGAAATAAATATATATTCCCTGGAAGTGCCTGAAAGTATCTGGAAGTACCTTCAGTGTGTTTTTAGTTGCTGCCTCCCATAACCTTCCCAATAAGTTGGATTATATTATAATGAAAAAGAGGTAGAGAAATGTGCATCAGGATCAGCCTGAAGGGTCTTAAGTGATCCTAATAATAATCACCAATGTGGATCTCTATTTAAAGAAAGAAAGATATAATGTGTGTATAAGTCCAGTGTAGCACGTCATGTGTTACTCGTTAAATGTGATACTGAGTGACGAGGAGGTGTGTATACACCATTGCAACCTGTAATTAGAACGCATTTCAGATGCTCTATGGTATTCAACATTGATTGTTTTTAAGTTTCTACTCAACCTAGCCAATCTGTAAGTCCGAGGCAACACGCGATGTGCTGCTAATATATACAATACCAAGTAGCTAGATCTATGCATTATCCAATTGATATATACAATCATATTATATGAAGGACGCATTATTTGATGTGATTTCACAGGACCTGGAATAAATATGAATAATCAATTCTAGACTAACTTTGTTGGCCTACCGAGTCCACTGGCAAGACATAATGTGCTGCTAACATACAGTATGTGGTGATGAGTTACTGAGCATTGTACATTCAGGGCCACACTCAGAGTATACAAACACCGCATATAGGGGACAATGACAGATATTGAGAAGCTAGAAACTTCAGCTAGGGAGTGCAATTTAACATTGTTGTGTGACAGAAACATTACATCCTAGAGCAGTATCAGATGAAAATCTGCTATATGATGACTATGATGAATAGTGAGGTTAATGCAGTGATTGGATTACTGTAACAGTGGGAGGAGAGATCTTCTCATATATTTATCACTATAGGCTAATACCGAGCCTTTGATCCACATTGGAGAACAAGGTGAATAGGCGTACACTCATCCGCGTACACTCATCCACTGCCTCTAGTCCGAGAGTTTTAAATGTTTTAATTAATTTGCTGAGCTTTTTGTTTTTATTTCTTTACTTCAATAAAGGTTAGGTTTTATGTGAATAAAAAAAATCAACAGTCCATGTTTTGATGTTCACCCCCTGTCACTTAGGGGTGGGTCTGATGCTATAAATTTTGGCTTTTCCTTTCTTTGTTTATGTATTCCCTAATACAGAGAACAAATTCCTACCTAAGATACTATCGTCTGTAGCTCAAAAACATTCTTCTTCCCCCTCTCACAGACACATAATGGAATGCTGTGAGAGCCTGACTGTCACGGTTTTCAAGACACTCAGACCAGTGGGTAAAAATAAAATGCAATTTATTTAAGGACAAAAATAATGACAGAGATCGCCCCCTAAGGGTAGCACTGTGAAATAGCGGAATAGCAGAGGTATGCACAGTATACAATGATACAGAAATGAACAGGCACTGAGTACTGGTATACAAAGGGTTAACAGAATAATCAGTCCATCTCAGTTGTGTAGTTTGGCACGCCCAAGGTGTTAAAGGTGGAGAATACTCAACACCCACAGTCTAGAAAACTGAAGAAAATGTCCAGCAAAGAGAAACCTGCCTCCCACCTGCTGTACGGCAATGGTAGCCCCCACGGGCGTATGAACAGAGCGAGTAGACTGCCAGAGCTTGAGTGAATAGCCCCCACGGGCATAACGGAGACGACTGAGTTACCGGAGCTGAAACCACTAGCCCCCACGGGCGTCGTGGATGGAACTGGATTGCAAGAGCGCCAATAGCCCCACGGCCAATGGAGATGACTTAGTACCAGAGCTTGAGCTTATAACCCAAACGTGCGTGATGGATTGCAAGAGCTTGAGCCAATAGCCCCACGGGCGAAATAGAGAGACTGGATTGCAAGAGCTTGGATCAATAGCCCCCACGGGCGTAACCACAGAGACGTGCACAGAAGCAGCCAGAGCCATGCGCCACCGGGCGCGGTAATGAGTTACACCGGACTGCAAGGAGAAAAACGGCTCAGCACTAGGCAACTCTCTGTATGGGCTGCGCGCCCCACTGGAACACAGATCTGCACGGGTTAATGGCACTATAGTTGTAACACAGCTCTGCACGGGAGACAGCCCGATAGTAGGAACACAGCACTGCACGGGTTAACAGCTCAGAAGCTGGAACACAAATCTGCACGGACAGACAGTTTGGTAGTTGGGACACAGCTCTGCACAGGTTAACAGCTCGGTAGAGAAACACAGCTCAGCAGTGATCAGCTCAGTGGCAGGAATCAGCACAGCAAGGAGCCGTAATGAACAGCAAGAGCACTGTCACTATGTCGCCATGGCGACAAGGCAGACAGGAATGGAGACCGGCCGCAGAGACCGGAACAGGTCACGGAGCAGGAACGTCAGCAAGCCGGGTCGAATCACGGGGCAGGTTCTCAGGCAAGCCGCATCAGGAAACGAGCAGGAACGTCAGCCAGGCCGGGTCAAATCACGGAGCAGGTACACAGGATCGTCGTCAGGGATAGCCGAGTCGGTACACCGGGGATCAGGAACACAGGAACACAGCCCAACAAAACTGGCTCAGGAACACCACGAAAGGGCAAATGACAGGTGCCACTAGCCCAGAAACAGGCTCAACAAATCGGAGCGCAGCACAAGTGAGAGTGACAGCATGAGAAGCTGCACCGTGATACTGACACCCTTTCATATGGCTGTAGAAAAGTAGAGAAAACTTTCATGTGGTGGGGAAAAATTTTTCTTCCCATTGATTTCAATGCAATCAGCTAAGCAAAAAAGTGGGAAAATGGCACTCCAGAAAGTCTGGGTGTGATAAAAATTTGTTCTATAATGTGACACATTTGAAGACATCTATTTTTTTACTAGTTTGAAGGCCCATGTACAGAGGCCAAAGTGCCACCCAGAGGCCTTGGCTGCTTCCGCAGAGACAGGTGGTGGGCCGTTAGGAGTGCCCCGCTCCAAATCAGAAGTGCCTCTGATTGGTCTCCACTGAGCATGACTACTGTGTTCGTCTTCACTGTGCATGTGTGGTTACGCACACAGGGAGCAATGCATTCTACCACCTGTCTTATAGGATTGTTATTTTTTTAATAAAAAATAAGTTATTGAGAGGTGCAAAATCTCTGTGATTAGTTTATTACATCAATTCAGAGAACCTGGAGAAAATTCTAAGTTCATCTGTATTGATTCGGAATGGATCAAGAAAATGGCAGCAGGTGCATGGGAAGAGTGGCGGCAGCAGTGAGAGGTGATGATGACCTATTAGCTTGGAGTCTGCGGAGAGAGGTGGGGCAGCAGGAAGAATGGGGAGAGAGAGAAGGTGGCACAGGCAGCATGGTGGAGAGGAGGAGACAGTGGATAGCATGGACAATGACAGCAAGACTGAGAGGTAGATTCATCCAACAGTCTAGTCACCCACCAAAGAAGTTATACTACTTTGTTCAGATCAATGAATGGAGAAAAACCTGTTCATTTGACATCTAAAGATAAGAGAACATACTTTTATTATTTTCTAGATATCATATGATCCTGCTCTAATACTATCTTAATTTTTTCCAGTTTCCATGCACTGCAGAACGAATTGTTTTTACTGGGAAGAACTGGAATATAAAAGGTTGCACTATATTTTGATTAGATCACCTTGCTGATTTCAGCCCCTCCCTATTTAGCAATCTGGTCTTCTCTTCCAAATAACATTAATAGAACAATTCCCTTTTGACACAATTTAAAAGCAATATCCATAGCAACAATTTATTAACACATGGTTCTAACTACAGGTTTCGCTATAATTATTTTTTATGGTAATCTGATGAAATAGCAACTGCAATAAAGACACATAAACTCATCCAATTATTTTAGGGTGGCTGCACACACCCACTTCATCATTACATGTTTAATTAATGTTTTCCCACACATAAAAATGAAGCAATCTGTGATGTTGGCAATAAAAAAAGAAAATTTCCACTAGTTACACTACTTATTAGTTTATCTATTTTATAACAAGGTTTAATTGAACTATCATTGAGAAATACAGATATATAGAAATCAATAGTAATACAACCAGTAAACAAATTACAATAATGAACTGATAACTGCAGAATAAAAAAGGTAAAGGTGGGGGTAGGGAAAGGTGTAGGATAAGTGAGGGAGTCTGCCTTGTAAGTCTGGCCAAAGTAAATATGGAAGGAGAGAAAGGGTGCACAAGTCTATAACAGGAAAAATCAGGAGGGTCATGCCTTATTAGCCAGACCGGGATAATATATATATATTAGTAATACATATTCGAATAGCTTCTCTTAATTATAATTCAATAACCTCTCATTAATTAATTAAAATGGAATTAAAAGCCCTATTTAAATTAATGGGAGGCTAGGGAAGTTTTATTTGCCCCCTAAGGTGTAGTTAGTTTAGCCAAGATTTTCTCCACTTTCAACCTTTTGAATGTCAGATAGTTATCCAACACACTGGACTGCAATAATTTGGATATCTGCCTCTAGTATCCAAAGGCTAAGGCTCACTGAGGCCAACGGGAGCTTTTCTCAAAGAGGTGCAAAGCCAGGGTAAACTAACTGCACCATTGAGGACAGGTAAAATATATAACAGTCAAACTGATAAGTGGGACTGTTGACATCTTGAATGCTAGAGAGGTCTTAACACATTGTTTCATAAAGAGTACTGTTATTTGTCCTCTATGGTGCAATTCGTTTGCCCCATAACTGTTCCTCATCTTCTTTGCACATCAGCCTCAGGGTATGGATGGAATTACATTAATTGTACCATCTTTTCGGTTAAATTAATATAAATTTCAGGACGTTCAAGGAAGTTGTTTATCAGTTTGATATAACAATTCAGAAAAACCAAATGTATAATTAACATGATCTTTTTAAATGACTGATAAAAAGAAAACATAGGGTCTTATTATTTAAACTAAAGAGATTAAATTATGGAGCAAAGCATATGTACCTCAGGTTTGAAATGATTTACATTGATTTAAATGGGACTTTTAAACCTCTAGTACTCAATATACATTGTTCTTATATGAAAGCACATATTGTTATATCCTCAGATATATTGTAATATATTCCTGATGAGGTCACCTTTACTACTTGTTTTGGAAGTTTCAGGTTCCTCTAACTGCTGCCCTCTATAGACAGAAAAGTTTCAGGCTGCTCCTTGCTATAACACTAGGTATAATAAAGCACTTTAGCATAATGAATATTTCCATACATTTTACTAAATTACCCCTGGACTAATGAGTGGTAGCAGTACTTGTCATCACATTATTTACCCACATGCACAGTTGTCAAAACTTCTCTCTGCAACAGTGAAATATGAGGACAAGTTGGACTTTTTGCCTCTTGTTTGAAGAAGAAAGCATTCTCTCATTTATTTATGATTTGTATCAACAATATGAAAGAAATAACCAGATTTTCTTCACTAAATCAATTTGAACTATCGTTTATGTGTAAGTGCTTCTCGGCAGGACCTTACGGTCTTTATTTTTGTCACGCCATTGTGCCATGCTGCCAAACATGCTGGCACTCAATATACTGTATACGTGATAGTAATAATGTGGATTGTCCTATACTGATAGTTACCAGAACCCTATGAAGTTCTACCCAATTATTTGTTTAAATATTTCCCTCTTTTTATAAGTTTCAGTGAGGCTCATATAATAAGATGAACTCAGAAGGTTATTCACTAAGGTGTGATATAGAGGAACTTCACCAGTGTAAAACTCTCCAATGCCTATTTTTATTCTATGGAGACATCTTATTACATAGACTCCTTAGAAAAGCATAAGAACTGGACAGTTTTTCACACTGGAGATGTTATGTCCTCTTTATCATATATTAGAGCGTAATCTGGAGTGAACCAAGTACACAAGATGGGACAAAGACACACTCCCAGAGTTAATATTAAATAACATGGGGCTTTTAACACCTAGAATGTGAAGCAATGCATTTTAGACCTCTATTATTCGAGGGGTTAAAAGTCCCATTTTAGTCAATGGGAAAATGTATTTGTCTTAGTAAATCAATTTTGTCTTAAACTTGATATTTTCTTAAATGGGTATTTTGCTACAAAATGTAAGTTTGAACAAAGTAGGACTGGGGATTATGTACTAAAGGCTTAAAGGGATAGTAATACTTTGTTTTAACTTTATTTTATTTTGTAGGCATTAAAAAAACATGAAGAATGATATAAGTCTTATCTCTCAAACCTTTATGGTTTAAGAGATATTCACAAGCAAAGTTTCCCCCTCCCGCCCTTTTTTCCTAGTGTAAGCCATCTCTTCTCAGATGTGAATCTGGTTGTAAGACCAGACAGATAACAGAAGGGGACAATCTTCTTTGTATGAAAAGAATGAAAGCCCTGCCCCCCTTGACAAGTTTTTCAGCTTTTTCCCTTATCTTAATTGAAGATTGTCCCTCTCTGCAGTCTACCTGGGCATCTCCCTTCTGATCTGGTTGAACAGGGGGGATACTTTGCTTGTGAATATCTCTTAAACCATAAAGGTTTGAGAGATAAGACTTATATCGTTCTTCATGTTTTTCTAATGCCTACAAAATAAAATAAAGATAAAATGAAGTATTACTATCCCTTTAAGATAACTTCTCCAATGAGGTACATTCTCCAGTTCCATGCAGCCAATAATAACAAAGCAATTGGAGAGTTTATCACACTAGAGACACTATCACCTCTTTAATATGTGTTAGTGAGGGAGTAGCCAGCCCTGGTTATCAAGAGCTACCAACAGTGTACATTTTCAGGATATCCCAGAAGGAGAAGAGGTAGACAAATTAAAGTGACTAAATCACTAATGAATCCACGGGTGCTCCAGTTACGATATCCTGAAAACATGCACTGTTGGTAGCTCTTGGGGACCAGGGTTGGTTACCCCTGCACTTAGTGCATCTCCCCTTGCAGACATTCTGAGGAAAACCAACTTCACCATAGGGAATTATCATTCATTTAAATGTGTCTTTTAATCACTTGTATGCTTGAGTGATTTTCAGCACATTGTGATGTCTTATTCATACAAATGGGATATTTTGGAATTTGTGTTTGTTACCTACAGGAGCCTGTCCAACAGTGCATGTTTTCAGGGTATCCTCAATGAAGCACAAGTGAATGTCATATACTCAGGCAGACCCTTCAGAATTATTGAAGCTCTGATTGATTCACCTGTGATCATGTCAGGAGATCCTGAACATCTGCATTATGGAGAAGTGAGAGCAGGCTGAGGTGATCCTGCCTAGAAGGCAGTTTGTTTGCTTCTCAATTGTTCCGCTTTTTTGTATATATGCCCCACTGCATGTAGATGGAATTGTGATTGTACAACTGAATAACTATTGTTACTACTTCCAATTAGCAGTTTAATTTAAGATTTAATATAGAGGATGTGGATTTTATAATGTTGTAAGCTGCCAGAAAAGCTTTTTAAATTTAGGAGACAGTCTGAGAGGAAAGAGCAGCCAGGAAGTCTTGTCTGTCATCGAAAATGCTCAGTGTACAGAACAAACAATGGGCTCTATGTATAAAAGTGGTGCAGTGCAATTCTGGGGCAAACCAACTTTCACATAGGGGTCACATCAAATTTGACTTATTTTAAAATGAACTTTTAACCACTTGAATGCTAGCCTACTTTGCTTTGGAGACCAAGCTAGCATTCAAGGGGTTAAAAAGCCCCATTTAATTAAATAGTAATAAGGGGAAATTTTGTGTGCCTCCTTTGATGAGGTTGGTATGTTTCAGGTATACAAGCATCAAACATTCCCACATGCCCATTGATTTAAAAGGGGCATTTAACCATATGACTGCTATAGAAGTCTTCAATGCATTGCAATGCAAAGTGTTGGAGTCCTCTATAGCATTCAATGGGTTAATTGCCCACTTTAGATCAATGTGAATCTTCCATTGTTCCCTGTGGTATAGATGGTACCACAGGTTGCTTTTATACATAAGGCCCTTTGAGTCATATGTATAAAGACAGAAATGGAACAATTACGGGTCAAATCAACTGCACTTTTTTTGGATAAATAAACATTTAACAAATGTCTACTTATTTTCAAGGGGGCTTTAAATGCCTTGAATGCCAGTAAGTTCTTCAATGTCTGTCTACCATTCAATGGATTAGGGGCTCAATTCCGTTGTGGATAGTACAACACCTGGCAGGGCAAAAATGGATACCGACCGGTACATACTCTGTGTAACCAGAGTTATTCAATTGCCCTACCAACAGAAACCACAACAAATGTTCAAACACAGTAACCCTCCCAACCACTAACCCTACACTACTCCTAACAAGAAAGTTAAACATTTCTAGCCCTAACACTATCCTAACACCCAGAACCCAGAGCTGCAACACTTTCAAGTCATCTATTGTCAGTCTTCTTCTGTCATCCTCTATCTTCCATCATCTTCTTTTACTGCATCTTCATTCTTCTTATCTTCTGATCTTTTTTGTGGTGTTATCTAATGTCCCTGAAAAAAAGGAAATATTAAATATGTCCCAAAAATATAAGCATCAAAGATATGCTGACCTAAACCCTTTGAGTGCAAGAGGGGTAAGCAACGCATTGCTCTCAAAGGGTTAACTTGTTGCTGGCAGTCCAAATTAAAAATATCTGGTAGCAGTCCAAGTATTAAATATATCTGGTGGAGGTCAAAGGGTTAAAAGTATGCTGCTGTTGTCACCGGTGGCAGCGGCAGGAATGCAGGCAAAAAATCCCTCACCAAGAGATATCTCTCAGGAAGTTACCTGAGTCTTCCTTTTAAAAACTGACCACAAGCTGGCTTTTATATGGTCAGTCTGTGTTCAAAATGGTTCTCAGGCTTCCATTGGTTGGGATGTCATGTTACGCACCTCCCAGCCAATCAGTTTATAGCAGGTTTCGTCATCTCTCCCACAAGAAGCTGATTGGCTGGGAGGTGAATAAGCACAAAGTGGCAGCATACTTTTAACCCTTTGATATCCACCAGCAACAAGTTAACCCTTTGAGCTGCTAGAGAAGTATGCAACGCATTGGTCTGTAATGTGTTGACTACGCCTCTGGAACTCAAAGGGTTTCAGCCAGCATATCTTTGATACATAAGTTTTGGGGATATATTAAAATTGGCTATTTTTCTTTTCAGGGACATTAGATATGCCACAATGAAGAAGATCAGTAGATAAGAAGAATGAAGATGCAGAGAAAGAAGAAGACGGAAGATGGAAGTTGACAACAGGAGATGGACAGTAGCTGACCAGGGTGCTGAAGACCCAGCTGGACATCAGGATTGACATGCTTAAATTCATGTTATGGTATTGTCTTTAGTCAGATTAACCTTGTGCATGCCAGTGGGGTATGCAATGTTGTGCAATGCGTTGCATATCCCACTGGTACTCAAAGGGTTCATTTTTCTCACATTTTACACTTTTTGTCAGTAATTTGGATGTATTGATATGGGGATTAAAGCCCCATATCAATACATCCACTAGTCATTTATGTTTTTTAGGCTTTTTTCCCCTTCACTTCCTGCATCGACAGGTTAAAACATGGGTTAGGGGACTCTGCTTCAGAAATAGTGGGTACAGCCATTAAAGTGGTTCACTTATGTTACTGCCTAATGCATGGAATTGAATTGGAGCTAAATTTAGCTCCCAATATGCGTTTTTTTTGTTGTTGTTGTTTTTTTCAATTTTTTTTTTCACAGCACAGGTAATTAAATGGCTTACCGTGCTTGAAAAAAATACCATTGGCTGTTTTTTTGACAGATAAGGCCAATTGAATCAAGCCCATAGTGGGTGCAAATTTTCAGCCATTAGAATTGGTCCCTTAACGCATACTAACGCCTAACACATGGAAATGAATTGGAAAATCAAACTCTTTTTCATGGGTTCAAATGGCTGCTAAATTTAGCACCCAATGTATGTTTTTATTCACAGCACAGGTAACTGAATGGCTTACCATGCTTGAAAAAATACAGTGGGCTATTGAAGCCTTGTTTAAATCAACAGGATTTATTTATTCCCAGTGATAGAGTTGGGTGTCCCCAGCCGTGTTTCACTTTTACCTTGCTAATCATGACTCAAAATCATGTAAGCTGTTAAAGAAACAGGGGAAGGAAGACAAAACTGCAAAAAGTTAAAATTGTAAAGGATGGAGATGCACAGGATGGAAAATACATAGGAAGGGATAAGTTCTTTATAAGAGGAAGTTAAAAGCTTATATTAAACATCTGCATGCTATGGTAATCTCCCAACACACTTCCTTCAATGCAGAACAACTTTATGGAAACCTCTGTAGCATTTAAGGCATTAAAAGCACCATTTTCATGAATGGGAATATGGGGAACTTTTATTTTGGCCATATGGTGCAGTTGTTTTTCCTATAAATGTTCCACTTTTATTGTTTTACAATTGCACCAAAGAAATAAACCTCCAAGCTGAGGGTACTACACGGTACATTCAAATTCAGCACCTACAAATCAAGGAAACCAGCTATTTTATAACTTTTAAGAGTGTATATTGCAGTTTCCTAAGAAACCTAAAGTGGGAGGAGTTTGGAGTTCTGGTGTCCTGCAACAAAGACTCATGTCTGTCTCGATGGACATGATATCAGTACTGATTTTCAGCCAGGTCAGTGACTTTGTGCCTTTTGTCTGTGACCTGGTACATTTTATCACTCTGTACATTGTTTTGGCACTGTGTCTGCCAAAAATAAGGTGATCTGGTAGCTTTCTACACCCCCTACATGATATCACATACTAATTAACCCTTTGAGTGCCAGAGGAGTGTGCAAAGAATTGCAGGGCAATTGCACATCCCTCTGACACTCAAAGGGTTAAGGGTTGATTTTGGAGAACCAATTTACATGAAATTGATTTACATTTGCCATTACTATTTTATGCACAGATTAAGATACAGTAAATGGGAGTTTTTGTTAGTAGTTGGTGAGAAGGAAGGCTCAGGGACTGAAATTGATGTGGTTGGTATTAGTAGTAATAGTGATGGTGAAGCAGCTGGTGGGATTAGCTGTACCACAGTAGACCCTTCTACTGATGCTGAGGTGGTAGGGGAAGTAAATCAGAGCAGCCAGACTAGCAGTCAAGGAAGTCCACAACATTCCTCTAATGAGTTTAAGTCTTACAAATCAATGTTTCTAGGGGGATTGGGTCTCAAACAACAAGTCTAAGTCCTATACAAAATACTCTATCCTGTTAAGTACAAGTCTGCCCCAGTCACAGTTTACATCAGGTGGTCCTTGTCTCTGTCACATTACGTACCAATTTCTTAATTTATTTTTATTTTTTTTTTTTTTATTAACAGTTGACCCAAAACCAGTCATCAAACCCCCCAAAACAATTCCCTGTTCCGCTGATTCTTTCCCCAGACTCCACCCACCAACATAGGTACCCTCCTCAGAAGTCTTTTATACCATGTCTATTTTATTTATTTATGTAGTTTTTAATTAACTGTCCCCCCAGTCCCAGTCAATAACCCCCCCAAAAATTCCATGTTCAACTAATTCTTACCCCATACTCCGCCAATGCAGAAACCCTCATACCCCTTTTATACTATTTCAATGCAATGAGCTAGTGGAAAAAAGCGGAAAAACTGCACATTTCGTAGGAAATTATTCACCAAGCGGTAAGAGTCATTATTCACCAATTTTGGCTTGAGTCTAAATTTTCACCCATCCCTAGTTGCTTTATGTGAATCCTGGAGTGATCCTTTTCTCTGTTTCCAGATATAGACTATATATGACTTGTAGCACATCTTCTGCACCTGCTCCAGAGGTGGCATAAATGAGGTCAAGATCAGGTAAGCCGGAGGGTTGATTATTTCTATGCATTATAATTTTGTGTCTTAACATGGATGCGCCATTTGTGCATCCTTCCCTCCCCCAAAATACATAATCTGCACTATATTTATGACATATTTTCATAAGGTACATTTGATTTCTGAATAAAAAGCACTCATAAGTAGGTTACAGACATAATTACAATGACAGCATATTAACCTTCAAAGTGCAAATTGTGCTTTAATTAAATGTACTCATACGCAGCATTGTTGAAACATATAGGAAAGTGATGAGTAAATCATGATTAAGCAGTGAGATGCGTGCTTTTAGTTCTTAGATCAAGTTCCTTTGAAAAGCAAATTAAAGAATCAGAAAAGAATTGTTTCTGATTTTCTGTTTTTATTGTTTAACCCCTTGGATTCTTGTGACATCCCCAATGTATTGTGAAGCCAACAAATAACATTTTATTCATATAATTTAGCAGTTGCTGCTCTTGGCATACATTTACCTTTAGGAGGAGAGTAAATGGAGAACTGTAAACTGTTGAAATAGAAAATGTTGAATATTTAGAGAAGACATGGGCTATACTTTTGGCCTGATGGGCACATCCCTGTTCAACATGTATTTGGAGAGTGTAGAGTAGGAATGGACAAAAGTTTTTGCATGAAATTTTTACTATAAAAAGTGCCAATTTCCAGCTTTTTTACACTTTTTTTATAACTATGCTAGCCAGTGTAGGCAGGCAGGTAAAGAGAGGGAGCTAGAGTTGCTTGATATGAGTTTTGATTGTAGCCACTCACAGTTATTCTCTGGGTGTGGATGTGTAGTGAGAGTCACAAAAATTTAGACTTTTTTTGTCTGATAAGTGACAGACAGCCAGGCCGGTGATCCTTCCTACCTGAGCTAGCTGAGGCTCTTTCAAGACTGGGTGACAGGCAAACAATATCATACATTCAACACATGACAAATAACCAAGTGTGACATACTTATGACATACTTGCACACACTCACTAATCTGCTAGAACAAGAGGGACAAGAATATTCTAAGTTGTGGTGGGTGTTGTGCACTTTATTCTTTTATTGCAAGCTGGTGGTCATGCTAACATAGGTATATCCTGTATTGTACTGTAAAAATACTACAGTCTTTTGAGAGGGGGGAAGAGGCAGGAAATTTTAACACTAGCTAGTAGTGTAGAGACAAAAAAGCAATGAAAGAGAGCTGGAGTCGTTTGCAGTTGCAGGGAGTGTTGGTGTGATTTGTAAACAGTGACACTGACAGAAAAGGAAAAGAAACAAAACATTTTGACTGATACATGACAAATGCAGCGACAAGATTCTTCACCTGATCTGTGACTGAGATTAATGGTTACAGATAAAGATGTAGATCATACATTATTTTTAGATAGACAAAGCGTTACTCCGTCCACATGCTATCAGCAATGTGGTGTATGCTACAGTATAAATAAACACTACAGTCATTATGTCCACCAACCATACTAGGGGCATGGTTAAGGGGAAAAAAGGAGTTGAAGAATGCATGGATGTGTTGGTGGTAGTAAAGTCACACTACAGAAACTGACTGTGGTCATGGTTAGTGCAGCTTGCTCAGTAAGTTCTGTTGATGATACTGCCTATCATAGGGGCAGGGGTGTTTGTAATCTTCATATAAAAGTATCACCACCACCAGTGGTACTTTCAAATCTAAAGATGATGAGTCACACCCCAGCAATAATGGTTGTTTCTGCTGCAGTTTCTGCTGCAGTGCAGAGCCAAGTACCCCTACTGCTAACACTATTGCAACATCTGACCCCTGAAGTAGCATACCAAAATATGTGAGAACCTCCAAGGATGAATAAAAGCAAAAAATTAGTAGTTGTATCAGTCCTTCTGGAATGCCTCAATCTATGAAATCTCCAGTAATGAGATAATTACCTCATGATTACACAGCTACATTTGTTGCCATCTTTAAACAAATGTGAACATCAGGAAAACAGGATTGCATTTAGCACACCCTCGGTGAAATCCAAACTGAAGTTCAACTGCAGGTGTGATTGGGAGACACACCAGTAGCACGTCAGAGCTTCTTACAACTAGCAGCAGTAGAAGCACTCCTTAAAGTTCATGGAGCAGAGGGGCACTGAATAGTGTTGATATACGTCTTAGAGAGCGGGACAACATTTTATTCAGTATCAATTACACCAAACTGTGCTGTTGTGCAAATGCAAACCATGGAGGAGGAGGATTCTAAGTTAGTTAACGACAGTCACAGATACTAACACCCATCATATCATTCATCATCTTCACCTCCGCTAGTTAAGTTGTTAAAACAATAGTGTTACTCTGTTCTTCATTTATGTGCTTCCAAGTTAAATCCTCCCTTACTGAGTTCTTAGAAAAAAGTTTAAAAGTGCACAAAAATATTCTGAAAAAGTATACCTCTGAAATGGCAAACTTAGAAAAAAATGTTAGCAGTTGACGTGGTGCCCTATTCTTTTGGTGAAAACAATATTTTAAAAGAGCTGATGTCAAATGTTGCACCCCATGGGCATATGCTAAATTCCCAAGCTGTAGTTTTCAAGGACAGCTGTGTCAGATATGTACAAGCTAGTGGTTAGTGTTGTGGCAAAGAACTGGAAACATCATAGGGCAAGCAAGTTCACCTGATGACAGATATGTGGACAAGTGGACAAAGTACAGATTACATGACCAGCACTGCTTACTCATCTGTGGGCAGCAGCACACAGCGGCGGAGACATGAAGATCAAAGCTATGTATTTGTTTATGGCATATATTTATAACATTTATTCATGGCATTTTTATTTACTTGGGCATTATAGCATATATTTATGGCATTTATTCATGGCTTTATTACTTACTTGGGCATTAAATGGAGGCATATTCATGGCGGCAAATTCATGGCACAGTGTATGTTTTAACCCTTTTGAGTGCCAGTGAAGTATGCAACGTATTGCTTTGCAATGCATTGTGTACCCCACTGCCACTCAAAGGGTTAAACGATGTCATAGTTTATGCTTAGTACTTACATATGTCTTATTTTACAGCAAGAAGAAAGGAGAAGGCAGAAGAAGGAAGAGAAGAAAGAAGAGGACAGAAGAGAAGACTGAAGAGAAGGACAGAAGAGGACAAGGAAGCTGAGGACTCCTCTGGACATCAGGATTAATGGTGTTACTTTGAATGGGATGTTGTTTCTTAACATAGTGGGGTTAACCCTATGAATGCTGGCGGGGTAGTTATACCCCACTGTCAGTCATAGGGTTAATTCTACGAACTTTGGGTAAATTTTTCATACTTTGGATGTATTGATATGGGGCTTAGGACTTTTTTTCCCTTCAAGTTTCTGCGTCAGCTCTTTGAAGAGCCGATAAGGGACTCAAGTAAAAAAAAAAAATGGGTCTTAACTTTCCTGCAATAACTTGAGTCCCTTATTGGATTTTCATGGCTAACGCAGACTTTTGAATTGATAATTACAGCGTTTTCATAATTTTCTATGGATGAGAACACCTCTTAACTTTATCACACAACGGTTCTTTTTTTTTGCTGGTATTTTTTCACAGCAAAGGCATTTGAATACCTTACTGAAAAAAGGCTGTCGGCAGAAAAAACAGCCACCTCCAACATTTGGATCGAGCCCTTAGTCTCTCAACAGGAGTGGTGTGGGGAGGTGTTCATATGCTGCCCTAGTCTTATATTGAAAACAGAGAGTTTAATGAAGTGTCGTTCATATGTTGCACCACAGTTTTTGGGTTTTTTTTTTCAAAAATGGCTGTTCCAGAGATACACGAGTGGTGTGTTATTGTTGTGGGCAAATGGCTAGAAACATATGTCAAGAAAGTTCACTTGACTACAGACATGCTAACAAGTTGCCAAAATCCAGACAAAATGATTGCAACTGCTCAGTGGGTATCTTTTCCATCAGTGGGCAGCAGCAGGGTAACCCATACCATTGACATTCTACTTTGTTCACAAAAGAGCATTGAGAGAAAATCCCACAAAGCTGTAGATATGTTAAATAAACTAAAGCAGGTAATAGACAAATAGCTTGCACCCTGCTCCTTGATATCTGGCTTTGTGTCTGCTGACAAGAGCTCCAATATAATGGCCCTTGAGAGTGTAAGATTTGGTGCATGCACCCTACTTCACCCATGTCCTAACTCCAACTGTTACTCAATTTGTCGCAGAATCCAAGCCATAAAATAAATACTAAATATTGTCTGCAACATCTGTGCACATTTTAGCTGGCCTAAATTGCTTGCAAGTGTAACCACCATGATCCATCACCAGATTAAAATGGAGATCTCTACTTGGCAGACTAAATTTCCACATTTTACATGCTGGGCCATTTGTAAGAGCAAAACAAGGCCATTAGAAAATAGCAATATTTAACTGGAAGTCTTTGGAAGGGGCTTCTTTGTCACCTAACTGGTTAATGTCTGACTTAGTGAGCTCCTGAAGCCTTTTGAGAAGTGCACCTTGACGCTTATTCATGCTGGTGCAGGAATCAGTGAGTTACTATGGAAAAAAACTGCAATAACAAAAACAAAGACATGAACCAGCTGGTGAATCATGTTAGCATCGATTGAGCAGGATCCTCACATAGCCTCCATTAAAAGCAATATAGTCTTGCTACATTTCTGGTCCCCACTTTAAACATTACATTTATGAATTTCTGCCAAGATTTGAGCAGCAGCACTCTGAGGAATCCTATTGAAAAGAAGGTAATAAAAAGGATTACACCCTCAGTATTAGCAACAAAACAACATTACAACATATTGCAGAACATGTCATCATCACAGAAAACAATTCATGTGTATTAAGAGTGGCAGCCTAACATTTGTGGTGGTAGCACTGGTACATCTTTATGGGATTTGCTTCAAGAATATGAGTTAGTAACTGATTCACATGAACACTGTGTCTCCAAGGAGTGACCCCACTGCATGTGAGATGGCTACAGCATACTTGTAGTATACCTATCTGGAAACTCTCCAGATTTGCTCTGGAGGCTCTGGTTTTTGCAGTGCATTAACAGGTCTGGGGGAAGAAGGCTGATTCTCTGGTGGTAGGGAGTTTCTTATGAAACTATGCCTACTTCCCACCCACTTTATTATGAAGCTTGATAAGCCCTGGCCCCAACAATTCTTAAGTCTCACCACTTTGTGAATCACATCCTTTTTATCCTTTCACCGGCACAACAGGAATCCCCTCCCAGGACTAAAGAAGAAAAAGTTCCCAAGTAAGGAAGTATAATTATGTTCTAGCCCAAATTGAGGACCCACTTAAAGGGATAATAATGTTTCACAATAGAAGCAGCTCCAATTAATCTTCATAGTATTTGGGCCTTGGAGAATGTTATATCAATACTGAGAGAGTTGTGGTTCAAGAGTAATTGAATGATAAAATGTCCCCCTCCTGCCCCTTTTACTGATGTAACACTGCTCACCTCAGAACAGAAAGGTGGTGTCCAGATGGCTTGCAAAGAGGGACAATCTTCAATTAGCATAAGGAAAAACTGGAAAAACTGTCAAAGGGGGCAGGATTTTCATTGTTCTCACAGTAAGAAGATTGTCCCTTGATATGAGCTGTCTGGTCTTAAGACCAGATTCCACATCTGAGGGGAGGTGGCTTACACTAGGTAAAAGGGGCAGGAGGGGGATACTTTATCATTCAATTACTCTTGAACTATAACTCTGGCAGTTTTGAAATAACACTCTCCATGGCCCAAATACTATGAAGATTAATTGGAGCTGCTTTCATTTTGAAACATTACTTTCCCTTTAAGTACTGGTAAACAATCAGTGTGTGTGTGTTGAGCACTATTGCATACTACTGTGGAAACCCTTAGTTGCTCACTAGACAGAGTTCAATCAGAGTGGATTTTCAGTGCTACTAGTTAATACATGTAGTATACATCTCTCCAGTTGCATTTTTAAAAATGAGCTAGAATGATTTAATGCAAAATGTATGCAGAAAAAGTGGAAAACAAAACAAAACCCAAGACGGGAAAGAATTTATCCCCTCTAACATCCAGAATGTTAATAGAAAATTTGGACATAAATATATTGATAAAGTTTTTCCCACTATAATCCTGCCAATGGAGTATAGAGTTATTTTCATAGATAAATGTATTATTTAACCGTTTGAGAACCAGAGGGATGTTATCACTTTGCAATTATAATTCAATAGTTATTTTTAACCCGTGTAATGTTTTAACCCTTTGAGTGCCAGAGAAGTACGCAATGCATTGCTCTGCAATGCGTTGCATACCCCTTTGACGCTCAGGGGGTTAAAGCACCTTCAAAAGTTGTTGTGAACAAGTACATTGAAAATATTACACTTGATATTAATGAAATTTTTGTCTAGCACCAGGAGCGCAGTGTTCCTTTACTCAGACATTTCAGGGGAAAACAGTATTACTATTGCACCTTTCTTCCCTGACATAGCACATTTTCTAACAGGAAACAACTGAAAATGAGCTGTCAAATCAATTCAGTGTTGTTCAGGTATTAGTACATTATCACTTTTTATAAGATGCAGTGGGGAGGAGGGGATCAAGATCTTGCAGGACACAGGTACATAATGTAAATGACAACAATGTGTGCAATTAGCAAAATACAATTCAGGGAAAACCTGTATAAACTGTTAAACTTGTAGGGGTTTATGAACTGTTATGCCTTTTTATGGGAGGTGAAACTGTATAGATGTAGAAGATACGAGAGAAAATAAGATGGATTAATTTTTCAATCCTTTTCTTTTGAACTTTGGCTGCATTAAGATTTTGGCTGGTCTATTTTTTTCTATATAGACAGAAGTCTGGTATAATAGTAAGAAGTATGAATCATGTTGCACTGGATGATCAAGTTCCAGTAAAGCTGTGTTAATGGAATTCCCACCACAAGTGCAATTTTAAAGCAAACCAACTGCACCATAGGGGTGAAATTAAAACTCGCCTTCATTTCAATCAGACCTTAATCACTTTAACCCTTTGAGTGCCAGAGTTATACCCAAGCAGGATGCCTCTCTGGCATTCAAAGAGTTAATTCCTGGAAGGTCTACAATGTATTGCTTCACAACATTTTGGAGATATTTCTAACATTAATTGGTTAATATGAGAGCAGTCCTCAAGAGTGACCAACAGGCCTGGTTTTAAATATATTCCTGCTTAACCAAAAGGGGTGAAACCTCTCTCATTATCATTCTTTTTAACCCACCTGTGCTCAGTCATGGGAAACAAATTCTCAGTAAGTGTGGGGATGCAAGATTTATCTCTATGGTGGCTTCAGATGTTCAATTTGCAGGTAAGAAAGCAGCACAGTGAACCTGAGGCTTGAAAGTCTCTGGCTGGATGTACAGAGGCTATTTCCACATATAGATCTTAGTCATGCATTATTTTATTAGTTGTTCTTAGCAGCCTCACCTGTTGGCTGTATTTGATGGCCCTGCTTGTTCATGATGCAACTTGTATAAGATGGGAAATATAAACCATGAATATAAAAAGGAAAGGAGTGTTTCAATACATACAAATCAAAGCAGACACATTAAGATTGCATTATCACTTTCATATACCTCATTACCTCAACAATTATGCCAGACAATATTAATTTACATTATCATACGGGGATGCTGTACAATCTGGAATAAGTACACACTAATTCACTAATTCACACTACTGAATGATATTTGTAAATAATGAAACAAATCATTAATTGTATATCATTTGTTATTAATATAATAAATAATTACATTATTTTTATTAATCAATAATATAAACACAGATTTAACTGTACTTGAAGATGAACTTGTTTTACCTTATGTTAATTTGCACTGGACTATCTTTTCCTAAATATCCATGTTTGTATTGTTGTGTACCATAGGGAAGCAATCTGTGGCTCCACAGCTGTTGAATACTACAATTCCCAACATTTCTAACCAATGGTTGGCTGTTTGGGGAATATGGCAGCTAAAGTCTCCAATAGCTGGATATTCCAAACATTGCCTACTTCTGTCATTTCCTGTACTGTTTAGCATCTTTCCTGCATGATAGAGGATGTCTAATACCGATGCACTCACAACTTTGTTGGTGCTACAAAAATAATGAAGCAAAATATTTTGTAATACCAAAACTAGTATAATTCCATTTCCTATATGCTCTGCCCCAGCCATATTAGACTAGGATAAATTAAGGTGCAATAAGAACAGGTTATCATTGATTCATTAATGGCATGTCATGGAATTCCAGGGTCCTCTCTCTGATACACCCTGGTCGGGGACCCTGGAATTCATTGCATGACGAAATAAAAGACCCGTGTTCCTAACTTACAGTCACGGATGGTAGTTAAGGGGTTAAATAATGTGGAAGTGCTCTCCATATGTTTCATGGGTGGTTCACAGGTTTTTCAGACTGAAGATACAATTACTGTATGTGGGATGCATAATAATATCAAAGTATTTTACCAGGAAGGATACATTGAGATTGTCTCTTGTTTTTCAAGTATGTCCTGGTGAAATTCTTCCAGTAGCTGATTTACATTTCTCAGTCAGGGTGTATCCAGCCTTGGGCTCCCCAGCTATTGAGACTTTTGACTCCCAGCATGCCCAACTAGCCAAAAGCTAACTCCATGTTGGGGATGTTAGGCCTCAAAAGCTGGGGAGCCCAAGGCTGGCCACCCCTTTACTAAGGGATAGGCCACATGTAAAAAGGGACAAAGTCAATGCCTATTTGGCCATCTGCTCTCCAGCTGTGACTCCCAGCTAGCCACTGGCTATTAGAGGATATTAAGAGTTGTAGACTCTGGCAGCCCTGGAGCCCAAGACTGACTGAACTTGTGATTTGGAGATAGGTCATATGTTCTAAGGGCCCAATGCAGGGTATATTCAACTATGGGGTTTCAAATCTGTCAGGGCCCGAGACAGCCAGGCATCTACAACTAGCCATTGTATAGTTGGGGATACTGGGAGTCATAGGAAACAAGAGCTGGAAAGCCCACAGATGACTACACCCTGACTAGGGCCTTAGTACATATTGTGTATTCCAAACTCAGGAGTAGACAAAATGAATTATTGTTCTAAATAGAACAGTTAACTCTTTGCTTTGAAAAGCAGTGCATTGTGGATTGCTTTAAAATTCTATGAATTAAAAGACACTTTTACAGCAATGACAAGTACATACATAAGGTCTTAAATTAATACTTTACATTATAAAAAAGACAAACAATGACATACTTTTAAAGTTAATTGTATCTTGCCATGACGGCAAGTTTTAACAGGCATTTTAGCCTTGGCATGAATACAACATCTCAGTAAACAGTTACAAGGGTCAGTCTGTACTGACATGCACATAATATTTCAGCAAATGGTTGCAAGGAGCATTCTGCATTGGCATAAATACAACACCACAGTAAACAGATGCAAAAGGGCTGTTCTTTATTGGCATAAATACAGCATTCAGTAAATAGTTCTGCATAGTCATGAATGCAAAATATTAGTGGACTATTGAAAGGGAAGTTGTGCAATTGGCATGAATGCAACATCTTAGTGGACTGTTGCAAATAACCAGTTTGGCAATGATATGAATTCAACATGGTGGGATGTTGCATGCAGATAGAGTCGTCCTTATTGTCCATTATTTTCCTCTGTTATCTGTAACTTTCTGTGTCGGGTAAACAAAGATCAAAATGAACGTCAACTGAAGTTTCTTATCAGATCAAGATGGTAGTTAAGGATGGCTACATCTGTACATCCACTTAGGCACTGGTATGAATGCAGCATCTTGGATAATAAAGGAATATATGGCCTATATTCCATTACAGTTGATCATTTTTTCTGCAAATCTGCTGCCTTCAAAGTGACCACTGATAACACGTATCAATAGAAATTTAACCTAGCCTATATGTGGGAAAAAATAAACAAAACCTCATAAGAGACCAAGTAGCAATAGCCATATTAAATACGTTAAATGGGAACAATTCACTACAAGCCAGATGAATCATAGGGGAGAAATTAGACTGCACAAAGCTTAAGATGTTGTTGTTAACCATTTGAATATTACAGGTTTATCAAATACTTTATTTTGCAATACAAGGGTTGGCAAGTAACATTTTAGACTATGTTAAGTTTTCAATATACTATTTGAACCCTAGGCTGAAGTTAGCAGAATTTTTCTCCGTAGAGTATTATATATATGGGCCCAAGTGCCCACCATGCATCCCCACCTTTGCCAGTTTTAAAAAAAATAATACAAACAATTATAAAACAAGAAAAAATGTTACCAGGAAGTCGGAATGTCAGGTCTTTACCTTGCAGTCCTGGAGCTGTGCTGCAATTAAAGGGTGACAGACAAGGTGCTCCATCCTCAGGCTGGTCACACTGTTGAAGTTGGAGTAGAGGAAGTGGTGATCTAGAATCAGGAGATGTGGAGAAAGATGACAAGTGGGCATCAGGAGGCACCAGTAGAAGCAATCACTGGACTGCAGGCAACTATGTAGCATCTGGAGGGGACATGGATGTTAATGTCAGTAGTGCAGATTCTGATGGGTACATGGAACATGCATGGACTGATAGGCACACATGATACAGCTGAAGCAGTTGGATGAGCTGCACTACTGACTCCATGTGTTCCTTGGGGAACTATTGTGCCAGCTACTGTGTGTAGTACAGGCTCCAGTATCTGGTTGGGGTTGCAAGGAAGCCAGTCATTGTTTTATTTCCCATGGCTGCCAGTCATGTTCTGCCAGAGGTACCAGAGTTCAGGAGCCAGCTCTGCAATCCTGTAATGCTGCTTGTTCCTGTATAGACCTGAGTTACTGAACTGAACTTGTCTTGTCTTCGCTGCCTCATATTGCTTGTTGCATGCAGCTGCTATGCTAGACCTGATTCAGTCCTTCACTGTTTGACTCTGCTAGTTTCAGCCTGGTTATTGGTTCTAGTGTGTTATATTCTTGGACTTGTTCCAGACCTTTATATTTGGCCCTGCTTCTCAATTGCTGTTGTGTGCTTGAATATTGTGGACCACAGTACCATTTAGCTTTTTCAACACTAAGTACTGTTCAGGTGGCTCTAAAGTTCTGCTGCTCCTACTGGTTTTATCTATACTGCCACCAGTGTTCTGTACATGTACTGCAGCTTGTCCACCTTGTGTCCAGTCTCTGTATTGCAGCCTAATTCAAGCTATGCCTCCTTTTGTTAAAGGGATAGTAATACTTCATTTTAACTTTATTTTATTTTGTAGGCAATAAAAAAACATGAAGAATGATATAAGTCTTATCTCTGAAACCTTTATGGTTTAAGAGATATTCACAAACAAAGTATCCCCCCCCTGTTCAACCAAATCAGAAGGGAGATGCCCAGGTAGACTGCAGAGAGGGACAATCTTCAATTAAGATAATGGAAAAAGCTGAAAAACTTATCAAGGGGGGAAGGGCTTTCATTGTTTTCATACAAAGAAAATTGTCCCCTTCTGTTATCTGTACTGTCATACAACCAGACTCACATCTGAGAAGAGATTGTTTACACTAGGTAAAAGGGGCGGGGAGGGGAACTTTGCTTGCGAATATCTCATAAACCATAAAGGTTTGAGCGATAAGACTTATATCATTCTTCATGTTTTTTTAATGTCTACAAAATAAAATAAAGTTAAAACGAAGTGTTACTATCCCTTTAAGTTCCTTAACTGCAGTCATTCTTCAACATCTTGTCTAGTCCTGTTTGTTTCTGACTGACAATAGACTTTACAACTCCACTTGTGATCATTTGTAACCATTTCTTCAGACCATGAGCATAGTTTGGCTTGACTGGTTTGTAATGTCCAACCTTGTGGTTGGCACCTTTCCCTGGCTTTGGCTGCAGAATTGTGGTCTTTCAATGCTCTTTGGCTTCTTCATCTAGCACGGTCCTCCAGTGTCTTGCAACTCATAGTGGCAGTTCTTGTTAGAGTCTAGTTCATCATAGCCATGCAACATGACACCTAACTACCTTTCATGCGTGACCCTAACCACTTGCTTGAAAGGGCTCCCAGAACATCTGGTGGTATTCTCATTGCAGAGATTTGTGAATTATGCTTACTACCTTTATTGTTTTACAGTAATGATAACTTAAAAAGTATAACATGCAGTCCTTGTATAATAGTCTTGGTATTTTAACAAGGCTCTATATTCAGTTTTTGGTATGATTTTCTTTACCCGTATGTGCTTGGAGAGCTTCTTGTCACATATTTGCCTAGCTATCGTTCAAACAGCCAGACCTTTGGAATGGTATTCAAAATGGAAATGAGCAAATACATTATTCAATATGTCATCTGTTGTAATTTAAAAAGTAAATTCTCAGTACAAAAATGTAGTTATCACATGTGTAGCTGTGATATGTTACAGTTTGTTCTGTTTTTACTGCCAGTTGACATATTGTTAAGTCAGTGGCCAACATTAGGAGATGTATTCATTAAATGATAAATGTCTCAATACACAAGGAGGTAATTCTGTTTCCTTTGTATTCACAAGTCACATTTTCACCAAAGTCCAGGTTATATTTGTTTCATTCTTATTAATCGAATAGTGAGTATTAGGTAAATTGAGCATATCTATCCACCAGGTTCAGGCTGGTGGATCCCATGTACATTTATGGAGTGTTTATGGATCACTAGATCATAGATGACTTTTTTGTTTCCATGTCTTTTGTAAGAAAGACAGATAAATACTGCCAATCACTCATCACTTCTGAAGACGTTCCCATGTGTAGTGAAACGAGTCGAGTCAGTTAATGTCCAGAAATGTAAGTTCATTTATTGCAACATGTTTAACATTCCTGCATACTTATATTTGTCATCGTGCAAAATAATACACCTGAACATACATACACAAACTCACTCACCTAGCAGCAATGTGGGAAAACATCCTTCATTTTGATAAATCGTCCTGTATATTAGTATATCTTTTTTGATGTAGGTTTAAATCTGTTATTCAAAATTGAATGATCTGATCATAAAGAAATCTTAGCATTTTTCTATTATTCATCTGTTAAATATTCAGTGTGCATTTAGGGTAAAGTTTAAAATAAGAACATAGCTGAATTGCTCGTTTTTAGATTTGGATTAGTCTGCAATTAGCAATGATTCACATTTAGCACCAGGGTTTTAATTTTAATTTACTGCAGGAGGCATTCCATTAGCTGTAATCACTGGCATTGTAATGGCTCTACCTGTAATGAGACAAGTTCTCGTTCTCATCCCTACAGGCAATAGCACAATAAAGTTAATACACAGCTAATGTGTCTTCCAAACTGTCTTAGTCTGTGTAGTTTTATGTGTCTCATTTCATGAAAATATACTTAATGAAGGTGTACATAACTGCTTTAGTTGGTACATATCAAGTGTGGGAAGGTACTGAATGAACAAGTTATTATGTGGACAAGTTCAAACATTTTTTAATGGAAGTTGGAAAGTTTCAGCTGTACTGCCTCAAGAAATATTTGACTTGTACATTTTTTTTTAACCACTTAAATGATAGAGATGGCTGTCTGAGGAGAACTGGAGTGATCCTGGAGTAAACCAAATGTACCACAGTGGATACATTTCAAGCATTCAAAGGGTTAAATCCCTGTTTAACCCTTTGTGTGCCAGAGGGGTAAGCAACGCATTGATTTGCAATGCATTGTGTACCCCCCTGGCCCTCAAAAGGTTAAGAAAATGTAAATATTTATTCCCCACCACCACCTGGTGCACTTGGTTTACTCCAGAATCACTCCAGTTCTACACAGTCTATCTGCCTCAGAGAGGTATCCCTGCTATTTCAATGCAATGTGTTTTAGACCTCGCTGCAGCGCAGGGTTGATACTTGCACTCATAGATTCTGTTGAATAGGGGCTCTAAAATAAATAAATCTCTACAGAATCAGGTGTGAAGACATGTACTGTAAAAACTGGTCTAAGGTGAAGAAAATAAAGGCATTTTGTATAAAACTAATGGAGAGCAATTCTAGAGAAACCAAATGCACTATGGGGAACAATAAACATTCTCATTGATTTCAGTGGTGATTTTAACCACTTGAATGCCAGAGCATTCAAACTGGGAATTTGAGTACACTTTATTTGTTTCCTATGGTGATGTTGGTTTGATCTGTTATGTCTCCCATTTACTTTTATACTTAAGATCCAACATTTTTAATATCAAGGTTTCACTAAAGGGATGTACATATATGATTATGTACTAAACTAGATGTTGGAACCAATGACTCAGTTTTACGCCTGTCTAACAGTCTTTTCTAAGGGAAGATATATAAAAGTGGAGTTATGAAGAAAGTGTCTGTAAAAGTATCTCAAAGTGACATAAGGATATGTATAAACATTTAGTGACATTTTCGCTAAGTGCTAACTCCAGTTAGTTGACTTTTTTGAAAAGTGGAGTAGAAATGGTCTTGGCCAAATAAGAATTGTGTCCCAGTGTATTTATAAAGAAATTTGTTAATTTCACAAGAATTATGGCAGTTTTAGGGATTAAGGGCCCGATTCAAATGTTGAAGATGGCTGTTTTTTCTGCCTATGGCATTTTTTCAAGCATGGTAAGCTAGTCAAATGCCTGCGCTGTGAAAAACTGACAAAAAAAAGCTGTTGTGTGATATAGTTAAGAGGTATTTTCACCCATAGAAAATTATGTGAAATACTGACAAAAATAAGCTGTTGTGTGATATAGTTAAGAGGTGTTTTCACCCATAGAAAATTATGAAAACACCGTAATTTGGAATTCAGGTGTCTGTGTTAGCCATGAAGATCAAATAAGGGATTCAGGTTACCACAGGAAAGTTAAGACCCAGGTTTTTTTTTTACTTGAGTCCCTTATCGGCTCTTCAAACGGCCGATGCATAAACTTGAAGGAAAAAAAGGAAGAAAAACCTCAGTAGACGTATTGATATAGGGCCCTAAGCCCTACTACTAATAATGTCTCCTCCACTATGTGCAGAGGCGGAGGCAAAGACATTATTATTATTATTAGCAGCTATGTTTTTTGGACATATGATATTGGCAGAACGTTACTATAATGACTTGTTTCATCAAATAATTATGGCGGAATATTTCAATAAACATGGGCACTAATACAATGCTTAAGTCTTTGAGCCCCAGAGAGGTCCACAATGCATTGCTTTTCAATGCGTTGCTTACCCTTCTGGCGCTCAAGGGGCTACGCTATGTATTATACTACATTGTATTAATGCTTTTTTTTTTTTTTACAGATACAAGAAGACAAGAGAAGATAGAAGACGCAAGACAGAAGAATGAAGAGAAGGCAGAATGAAGACAGAAGGAGACAGACAGTGGAAGACAGGTAAATGTAAGACATATAAGATAACGATCGTGCTTGGTAGTATGTCAGGCACCGATTGTTAGCTTTTTTATTGTTTTTAGCTGCGTTTTGGGAGCTTAATGCACAAAACGGATGTTTGGCCACAAGACCATTTTTGTGGCCTAAAGTTCATTGTGCTTTTAGACATTTTCTTTTGTCGGTATCCATTTTGCCCTACTGGCTTTTTTATCTCCAACATTTGGATTGAGACCTAAATCTTAATTCCAGGTATAACCTGTTCTTAATTGAAGTATATAGTGACAGCTATGTGTGCAAAACTATATATTTTCTGGTGCGAATTTTCTCAGAATATTCTCAGATAAACTTAATTATAAACATGACAATACCTCTTTATAAATTTGACCAGGCATTGTGAATTTTAGTGACAATTCTTAAGTATACACTAAAAGGGCTTTTTATACATCTCCCAATAAGTTACTTGTGTCAAACATTCTCACCTTAATGTCACTTACAGTTTAGAAATGCTGCTCTAATGTGTAACCTGAAGTGCAAAAGGAGCTGCACCAGCAGATTATACATCCCCCCACAGCTTGTCCTGATGTAAGTGTACTCGTCACAGTGAAGAAAGTATCTATTAACCCTGTAATGTCAGGTGACATGCCAGAACTGTCAAACACATGTCCTTTGAGGAAGTATGATAGTCCTGTCACGTCATGGGTAAATTATCACAGTGCAATTCAGGGAGTTTTGTGATCATGGCGGGGAGACTGTAAGACTGCTTCAGAACCAGCCATTCACCAGTGGTTCTGCACATGTGATCACTACTATAGTGAATATGTGTGAATGGAGTCACATGACAAAGGCAATTGCCTTTGTCACAATTCGCTGTCTCTCCTCTTCACACTGTGATTGTGAGTCAGAGAGGCAGAGAACACAAAGATTCAAATGGCCAAAGAGGGGGTCACTTTTGTTTTAAGTGGTAGTGCTGGGGATCAGGACTAGTGAGTACAACATTAAAATAAATTGTAGTTTACTTCACGATTGATTGACACCTCTTTGTGTAGCTGAATAAATGATTTAGAGCAAGATCAAAGTATTTTATTTATACATCCTAATTTATAAACATATGCTAAAATTTAAATATACATTAATGTGAGTTGTATTGCTGTGGTATTCTAAAAGAGGGACATCAGAGTAGGAAATAGGGACATAGGAATTTGCATCTCAGAGGGAAAGTACACCCCTAAAATGGAGACTCGGGAGATGTGAACAAACATTCATACTTTTTATCTTCCCTATTAAAAATGCACTAACTGAGCGCAAATCATTACAGGAAAACCTATAGAAAAGTTGTGTGTTTTTTTTTATTGTTTTCACTTTTTTATATTATCAAACTAAATGATTGGTTATACATATAAATATGGCATCAAAAGAGAGCTCTACTTATCCTTAAAAACTGATATATAATTTGTGTGGTTGGACTAAAGGAATTAGAGGGAACATATAGTTGAACAAAGGCATACGAAAAAAAGCCACAATTTTCTCTTGTACTCTAGTGTGAAAAGCCATTGTCACAAAGGGATTAAACAATTTATTTTTAGGGATGGGCTAAAGTTTTCTCAATCCTGAAATAGGTGAAAAATGACACCTCACCTAGCAGGAAATTTCCAATGAAAAGTACAGTTTTTCCGCTTTTTTCACCTAGTTCATTGCATTGAAATCAATCGGAAGAATTTACACATAGCAATTTTTTCCCCACAGGCATAGTATAAAAAGGTCTGAGGGTCCCTGTGTTGGTTGAGTCTGAGGTAAGAATCAGTTGAAAAGGGAATTTTTTTGGTGTAGAGGGTTGTTGATTGGTTTAGGGAGGACAGTTAATAAAAATAAATAAATACATAAAATACAAGAAAAAATAAAAGAAAAAAATTGATACATAACATGACAGAGACACGGAACCTACTGACAAAAGTTGTGACTGGGGCAGACTGATACTTGACAGGACGATTTGTAGGACTTAGACTTGTTAGAAACAAGCCACCAAAAATAGTTCTTTCTTATAGACCTCTGTGCCCTACTGGCCAAGTTCCAACAGGTCATGTTATGGTGGCCACTGCCCATTGGTAAAAGTCACTGTGTCATTGCAGCATTTGTCACTGCTGTTCTTGCTGCTGCTGCTGAGTTGTTTAAACAGCAATATGATTAGGCAGCTCCAAGGAAATGGGATCAAAAACAGCAGTGATATGGATGTTGATGATCATAGTTCTACTTGCCACTAATTCAAGTGATGCACTTGAGAAAATAGCAGCACCACAACTAGCCCCCACAATTACAATTATATGTGGACAAAAGAAGCTGTCTAATAATTCTTTTCATCCTGCAATTCCTTCAAAATCATGGGTTTGTTGAAATACTAATTTTTCCCTTGACAGCAGGAAGGAACTGTGCCATTCATCAGCAACTGCAATGTACACAGTGTTTGTAGGAAGTAGGGGAAGGACTAGTAACAATGGACCCATCTGCACTCACATCAAACATCTGGCACAATTGAAAGCTAACACCTTGATGCTTAGGTCCGCAATGTCAAATCAATAATCCCCCACTATGCCCCATGTCCACTCAGCTAAGGACATGTGCCAACTTTTAAAGTGAATAATAATGATGAATCCACACTGCCACCAACTTAGTGTATTCTACAGGATGGAATCTCCTCAGATGGTGCTTGATTCCATGCCTGCGATTATACTCCACTACATGTCCATGTGTGGTCAGCTTATCACACAGTGTGCAATGGGTGGACACAAACTGCCACATCCTCACATCAAAAGAACCACTATCAGCTGATGGGGGGGAGGTAATGATGACAGAGGTGGATCACCAGAAGACATTACTACATCTTCGCACACTATATGTTTTATTTACCATTTAACTTTCAGGCTCAAGCTGGTTTTCTCTATTCTTTTTCCTCTTTGATTTCCACCTCTACTCTTGATGCCCCTGTGGAGAGACACAGAGCACAGCAACAGTAGATCCCAATTTCTTTTGTGGGGGGCTTGTCTTTAACATGCTTCATATAAATGTCATGGTGTCTCTATTTCATGTGTATTATCATGGCTGTTGTGTCAAGGTGCGTTCCCTCCTTTCCCCTTTTCACTGACTTATAACAAATCGTGCACAGTGCCATCACTGATGACTCCACTGTGCCTGCCCCAAGTGAAAAATAATCGCACAGCTATGACCTCGGGTGGGACAGGAAAGGTGGAGAAGAATGCCCTCTGTCTTTTTCTCCACAATTCCCTTTACTGGTTGGAACAGAGGATGATTCTGCAGCTGCTACTGAAACAGAATCAACACTAGAACTAGGACCAGGATTATTGGTAGCTAGCGGAACCTGTCCTAGTCCCACCCATATCATTACTGCTGGACCCCATTCCCACTGTGGCCATGGTGGTCTGTGCACACTACTCTACTCATCTTCAGTCTGCTGGCCTTGCAACTCAGAGCAGCAGGAATTACAGAAGCAAACTCCATAATGTCACTGATGGTAGTTTTGGCCCATCCCCACTTGCATATCAGTCTCCCATTCCTTCTTGCTTTCAGCTAAAAAGGCCATTATTGTCTCTTCCACCCCAGTTATTCCACTATCACCCTCCTTGCTGCTGCTGCACTATGAGAATCTCACTGGTTGGCAATGATGGCAAATGTGACAGAGGTTCCCCTATTGTCACAAGAAGGAAGACTGACAGCATTAGCAGCAGGCACAGGCAGCTGATCTCTGCTGATGCTAATACTGCTAGCCATTTCTACCTTTTTCAGCATCATGTACCAAAGGCACAATGCTGGAGTAAGGGGAATCCAGGGTCAGGGGGATGTTGTGGGCTCCCTTGACCAATAGTCTGGATGCTTGGCATCATTACTTTCACTTCCCCTTCCACCTCAGCAGGAGGATCACCAGCAGTCATGCTAGTCCCACCACCAGCTGCTTCATCACAATTATCCTCATCATCACCCCTTCCCTCAGCCCCAACACTCTCTATCTGCTGCATGTAGTAGTGGGACTGCTTGAAGATGGACAGTGTGTCACACCTGACATATCCTCTTCCTTCTGCGTATCAGGAGGCACGCTGGCAGCAATAGCAGCAGGCACAGGCAGCTGACTTGTGCTGCTCACACTGCTACCCTCTTCTGCCTTGCTTTCAATTTTCCCCCTGATAGCAAGGGATGATGTTGGGGGAATGGACTTAATTGGGTCTGGGGGATGAGAGCCCCCAGAACCTTCCATGCTGATAATTGTCACTTCCTCCTCCTCTGACTCACTGCATGCAACACGGTCCTTCCAGCTCCTTCTTTTTTTTTTAGATGGCTGCTCATACTGTTAGCGAACATTATGAACCTCTGCTACCCTTATTTTTCTCACTAAATCATGAGAAATTTGCCTGGCACCCTCTCTATCTCTCTAGCTGCTTCGTTTTCTATTTCACTTCCTGGAAACATCATGTTTTTGGCACAAAAATGAGATGTACACGCAAGTAAATGGACAAGAAGTTTGTAGCCATTGAAAAAAATAGCAAAAAAACATTTTTGGAGTAGTAGAAAATTTTAAGGGGTTTGTTTAAGGTGGATTTTCAAGCCACAAAGAGGACAACCATATGGTTTTCATGGATTTTCTCAGGAGAACACAATGGGACCTTTCGTCCACCCCTATTTATTTTGTTCACGTAAAGGAAAAAAATATATAATTCACGTTTTATCCTGCTGAAAAAAACAAGGAAACTCCCACTGCTAAGATCTGGTATTTAAAAGTTATTTAAACTCAGACTTGCATTTTATGGATGCTGTAACTCAATGGCCTGATACTTTTCAGTGACACTGCTGCCACAGCATTGTATAGTGGTTTATGGTCAACTGACCCTAGGAGTCCATTGATTGTTGCAGCAACAGCTCCACTTTAAAATTGTAACCCATAGAGGTACTGTACCCATGTTTTATTTTCAGAAATCTATAGTTTCCATGGTATCAGTTGTGTTTTAAATAGCCTAGTGATTGAAGCTTATAGTTCTTCAATGTTATCTTAAAAAATAATTGGAAATAACTATTGAATTGGAAATCATATTGGGACAGAATCATATTTGCATACTTTTCATAATGCTACAAATGTGTAATTATGGAGTAAATAACTGCACCATAGGTAGATGAAATAAAATTCACAGTGATTTAAATGGTTGTTTTACCCACTGAATACTACAGAGATCGCCAACAAAATGTGCAAGAATCCACTGGCGACTTCTCTAGCATTCAAGAGTTAAAGCCCCATTTAAATCAGTGGCTGGGAAATGTGTTGTCATTTTGTTTTGTTTTTTACACTGGAGGGATAGTAAATGCTCCATGTGGAAGATTGTGGTAAACCTCATTCATGCAAGGATTCATGAGAGTTAATATGACTGTATTTCAGTTTTAACAGTTATCTTATCCTGAACTGAACTTCAGAGTATTTGTTCTTGTACAAGAATACTTACAGCCATTTGCATTCATGCATAGACAATTATGATTTGGATATACATAGGTATACAAAAGTAAATATGTAACTCATGTAACAATAACAGACTATATATGAACACTTTACAGATATTCTGTTTATCCCTGCCAAGACACCAATCCAACTGGTTAAACCACTTGAAATTTCTCTCATCTTGTTTCTTTCCAACCTCCCTATTCTTATTTTCAACCTGGGATCCCTTTCTACAACTGCAATCCATTCATGATTCTCAAAAGTAAGAATTGCAAATAGCCTGACTTCAATGTGCACCTTGTGTGGCACACAGGGACGTGGGCATGATGTAAAGTGTGCCCCAGAGTCAGAGGCAGCCTGTGCTCATCATAAAAATGAAGAGTAAAATATGGAAACCAATACTTAAAAAATTAAAAATAAATTTACAGTATATTTAGTAAAATAATGTGCACTCTGTCAATATAGCTCTGTTAACTTCCAAAATAGACAGAAAACCTACACATATAGAGCATTTCTATAAAAGGGATAACCAGAAAAATGTATTTGACAGTATTTTATGACAAGCAAAGGAATCTATAATTTTTTTTATATATATTTACATATGGCACCAAATTAAAGTTCAATCTATGACCAAAATATAACTCATGGGCCTAGATGCACTAAATGTCAATGTGGTGTCTGTATGATATTTTTGTTGTGTTCGTATCACTCAGACAATTTGATCTGCACACACATCGACACATTCACAAAAATTGTCAGATGGAAGAGGAAGGTTGGAGAAGGTCCCTATTAGCATACAGGAATTTCCAAGTGCTGTCGGTGTGGAAGGGATCTCCTCCCCTCACACATCACCAACACTACGACAATTCTGTACAGCATTCTCTGTGCTTCCCTACTTAGCCAGTAGGAGAATACAGAGAAGGCTTTCAGCACCATGGACAGCATTGAATGCCATAGGGATATGCATTGTTCACCCCTGTTAATAAGCAGAACTAGTACACCTAACACTACACAATGTGCCCCCTCCCACTTAGTATGTCGACGTATATTGCATGTATTCAACATACTAACTCCATCCGACTTTCACCTCAGGGACTGACATTTAATTGACTACACTTTTACTCGAGTCTTTTATTTGACACTTAACCCTTTGCGTACCAGAGAGGTAGCAAATGCAGTGTATGTCGGAGAATGTATGTCGGAGAATGCTGTTCAGAATTGTCGTGGCTCTCCCTGCTGTTGCTCCACAGGAAAGTACAAGGTAGATCCCAAGTATGACAGTCTGAGGCAGGTGAAGTGGAGACTGTGAACTCCGACAGCAGAGGCTGCTATCGGAGTTTACTGAATGAGTTAAAGTGTCACATTAACATGTCAACACACCCCCTCGCATACAAATGTGTCTCATTATGCTTCATTTTCATATGGAAATGAGCAATTGTCGATGCGAAGAGTAAAAATTTGTAAACCAGTCAAAGGAATGTCAGATTGATGTAGATGTTGGCGATTTTTGTCGGAATCATGTCGATGTGATGTCGTAGAATACCATGGATGTGCCTACGGCCCTGCTCCAACAGTACATCGACATTCGTAGCTGTCTTCGACCATTAGTGCATCTAGGCCCTGGTTTTTACAAACTGCATCAACCCTTTGAGTGCTTTGCAATGCATGGCGTACCCTTCTGGCACTTAAAGGGTTAAACCGCGTTCCACTTATGCTTGGAAATTATTTTTTGCACAATTAAGAAAGAGTATTCACTTTGGCAGCAGAAATGAGCAGAGAAATTCTGGGGCAAACCAGCTGTACCACAGAGGACAAATTCCACAAAAATGCCCAGTGCTTTAAATGGGACTCTTTAACCCACTTGATTTAAATTGGGGCTTTTTTATTGGAAATTAAAGCTCCGAAAATTGTTATTGGTTTAAATGTGGTAGAGAGGTATCCAGTACATTGTTTTGCAGTGTACTAGATGTGCAATGTTTTGTCAACTGCTTTAAAAGTGCAATGCACAGTGTGTCAACTGCTAATAAAGTCTAATTTAACTTACTGGGGATGTTCATTTGTCCCCTGTGGTACTAAGATGGAATGCCTCAGAATCGGTACACAGCTTTTATAGACATGGCTTATAGTTCACTCTAATCCAAGTATATATAACCAGTGGTCTCAACTGTTTTTGGACTCAACTCACATAAAACTCTTTACAATCAATGGCTGGCTGTGGATGATGGTAGCTGTAGTCCAACAACATCTGGAGATGGGGGAGGGTATAAATTAAGGCAAGATAAATTCTCTGATTCCTATGTATGATTAGTCAGCAGCAGCTTGTTTGCCCTTTCCCCAACAAAAAAGGCATTTCTTGAACTCTGATTAAAAAAATGAAAACAAAAAAATATATTGTTTGTCTGCAGATATATTTTTCCTTGTTTAGGTAGAAATCCATTTTACCACACAAAACATTTCACCAATAGATGCCTTTAAGTTATGCATGACTCTTCTTTGTCAGCTCAGAGATTTGACTGTCTCCACAGCCTTACTGTCTGTATAATTTGAGGTGACTCACTGCAGAGAAAAAAATCACCTTCCATTAAAATGTTTTCTGTAGTAAGCACTCTTTGGCAAGCAGTGTAGTGTAAACATGAGTGGCTGCGAACATTTATTAAATAGCAGTGATGAATATTTCAATACCCTTGGGAAAGCAATTCACAGCTCAATCATTCAGACTGTTTTAAGTGCAGCACAAGACAATTGCACTACATCTTCCATTAATATTTAATGAGCCATTTTATTCTGTTTACCTTTTCCGTTAATATATAATTTAAAGCCTTCTGACAAAAATGAAGAAAGCAGAGAACAATGGTTATTCTAATTTTAACAAAACTCTGGTGAGAGCAGTGCTTTATTTAAAATTCACTGCAGAGTAATTTAATAGCAGAAACACAAAAGATCAGTTACCATTGTGAAACATTCCATCCCCTTGTATTGAATGTGATTTATATTATCAATCACATCCAATGAAAGAATATTTCAAAGCCAGCTTTCAGTTTTCTGTTTTGTAGTATCCGATATAGTCATGTAACATGGCACAACACAATGCCAGTATTGTGCATACGAGATGGAGACATGTTTCTCTAATCTTTTAGTGCTGCACAAAGTACATTAGTGTAATGAAGTACATATAACATATCAGATGCTAGAGACATCTCCAACAGATTGCAAAGCAATGAATTGGAGATGTTAGCATCCAAGGGGTAACATATACTGTATGTCATACTAAAATCCCATATACAGCCAGTAATTAATAATGTAGAAACTAGAAGGGTTGGATTTACATCTCAGGCACCCAGAAACAAGGTACGTTTTGACCTCCTATGGCCACACATCCATTTGTTATACAATCCCACCCAAAGTTCTTCACAGAAAATAACCAAATGATATAACTAAAAAGTGCAAAAAAAAAAGACTGATCAGTACAGGAGTATATAAACTGGACAAATACAGATAGAAATGGGAAAGTACAGCTATATATAAACTAGTAAATAATTTGCATTGTAAGTCTTTTCAAAAGAATATGTATTGGTGTCTATTTTTTCCTGTTTATCAAGAACTCCTCATGTGGGCCAGAGTAGGGTCTGGTGAAAATTAATAGCCACAAGAGTTATAATGTATGAGTCCATGGAAAACAGTTTGTGGATAATACCATAGGCATTAATACTGAGAGTTCTCATAGGTGGCATGGAGATCCCTTAAGATGAAACTTTCGATTAAGGCAGTGATACATAACTAAGACATTTTGCTTTCCTCAAAATATAGGCTGCTCATCTGCAGGTGAATATAGAAGAAAAACACACTGAAAGGGATGTTAAAGGGGGTGTACACCATTTATCTGTGATAAGAATATATGCACATGAATAAACTACTACAACTGACGAATTAAGGGTTAGCATTCACCTAAAACATTACATCATTTTTGCCTACATATTTCACATTGTTCCATTCTTTGACTACACTACTATATTAGCTGCCTTTGATATAGCTTTGAGTGTGATTGTTTATCTCCTGTATTTACAAGAACTGCATCTCCCACTGTTCTTGGTATGTAATTTATCAAAATACATAAGCCTTCATATTTTTCACTATATTTCTCATAGATATTAGACATTATTATCCATACAGAGGCTATTAAAACAATGTTTAGACAATCTTTAATAATCATAAAATCAATGGAGTTTTGCGAATAGAGTAAAAAAATTGTGGGTGACAAATCTCATCACCTGGATACCCGCCAAACCAGGAACACCATCCTTCCACTGCACCCTCAGATTTTAATATCCTAGATACTAGGGTAAATGAACAAACTCCTCCAAGAAATTTGGGATGTGTAACAACTGGATAGAATGTGAAGGGTTTAAAAATAAATGGCTATCACGGTGCCCGTGATCTTCCTCTGTCACTCTTTGCTGTGGTGCGCTCCCATTGGCTGAGCTTGTTTGGGCCACCCAGTATGGCCTATTTATACCTGGCCTTTGGCACCTGTCAGGTGCCCTTTCGTGGTGTTCCTGAGCCAGTGTTGCTGTGTAGCTGTGTTCCAGTTTTCCTGCTTCCTGTGTACCGACTTGGCCCATCTGACTACGTTCCTTAATTCCTGCTCCGTGATTTGACCCGGCCTGGCTGACATTCCTGCTCCGTGACCTGACCGGGCTACGTTGCTGACCCTGCCTGTGTTCCTGCTGTGTGCTGTTCCAGTGTCGCCTGGGAGATATTCTGACTTCCGCTGTGCTAGTGGCAGGGCTGACTGTGTCGTTGCCTCCTGTGTACTGGGCCTTTCCGTTTACTCTAGCTGAGCCTGCTGCCTCCATTACTCTGGGCCTCCATTTACGCTTACAGAGCACTGTGCCTTCCATTAATACTTGCAGAGCCGTGCCTCCATTCACTGAGCCTCTGGTAACACTTGCAGAGCAGTTGTCTCTGTTCACTGAGCCTCCATTAACACTTGCAGAGCCGTTGCTTCCGCTACCCTGAGCCTTCCACTACACTTGCTGAGCCTTGGGTCTCCGTACAGAGCCTGTGGGGGTGCCATTGGCTTTATCCAGCTAATCACTTGCAGTGTAGTTGGTCTCCTTTACAGCGCCCGTGGGGGTGCCATTGGCTCCATACAGCTAAGCTCTTGCAGTGTAATTGGTTTCCGTTACAACGCCTGTTGGGGCTATTGGCTCTATTATCCTCAGCTCTCGTAGTGTCCTTGGTCTCCGTTAAGCGCACTGGGTGGGTGCCATTGGCTCTATAAAGCTAAGCTCTTGCAGTATATTGGTCTCTGTTACAATGCCCGTGGGGGCTATTGGCTCTATTATCCTCACCTCTTGCAGTGCACTTGCTCTCCGTTCATGCACCGGTTGGGGTGCTAGTGGCTGTAGCTCATTAAGCTCTTGCAGAGTATTTTGGCCTCAGTTCCCTGCCTCAGCATAAGCAGTAGTCTCTGTCCTGCTCTATTACTGCTGTTTTATCATCTAGCACCACTTATCGCTCCTTTACCATCTTATGGGCGTGTCAAACACACCACAACAGAGACTGATAGATTTCTATGTACTTTAACCATTGAGTTCCCTGTATGTTACTTATGCCTGTCCTGTGACAGTATATATTTATTTCTCTGTATACTGGGCCTGAGAGGGTATCTGTACTTTACGGTTCATTTCAGTTATTCTGTATTGCCTATAGAGGGCAGTCTTTCTTGTCTTTTAATAAAACTGTGTTTTATTATAACCTGCTGATGTGAGTGTCCTATAAAACCGTTACAGTACGAAAGGGCCATGACCTCAGACAGTAAAGGTGAAGGTAATACACATAACATCCACTGGAGAATGGATGTTCATGAGCAGTGTTTGGACCAGTTGGCACTGGCCTTACAGACATTACTTGAGCGTACGGTACACCTTGACAAACCTAACCAGAATCCGGTGGTCCCCCCAGTTTCGACACTGGATAACCATTCTGTGGTTCCTACTGCACCTACCAGAGGTCTAACAGCGGCGGCGCCGTTACTGTTGAGATATGATGGCGAACCTACTCTATGCAGGGGGCATATTCATCAATTAGAGATATTTCTGGAACTGACGCCTCATGCGTTTCCTAACGACCGGAGCAATGTCGGGTTTATGATATCCTTGTTACCGGGCAAAGCTCTGGCATGGGCCAATCCCCTATGGGAGAATGCCAAACCCTGCACTCAGAACTTCGGTGAGTTCGTAAGAAAGTTCCGCAGAGTGTTTGAGGTTCCTGGTAGAACTACCTCTGCTGCCAAAAGGTTGATGGCGATACAACAGGGCGACCGTACCTTGAGCGATTATGCCATTGAATTTCGAACATTGGCAGCAGAGGTGGGATGGAATAACGAAGCATTAGTGGCAGCTTTTGCTCAAGGCTTGTCTGAATCCATTAAAGATGAAATAGCTGCCAGAGATGTACCCAGTGACCTGGATGAATACATTGATTATGTCATGCTTATTGACTCCCACGTTCGTGAAAGGCGTTTTGCTAAAAGGGCGAGATCCAGAAATTATGGGCATGGCAGTCTTTTAAACCCACCCTTGCCTCCCATTAATCCTGAACGTTCACCCGAACCTGGCGAACCAATGCAGCTTGGGTTCACCAAACTCACAAAGGAGGAATGGGCGCACCGTAAAAGGCAGGGCCTATGTTTATATTGTGGCAAAGCTGGGCACTTATTACGCACATGTCCGGTACGGCCGGGAAACGGACGCACCTAGGGTACCTTGGGGGACAGGCCCTAGGTGGCGTACAGCAGTCCCTAGACTCAAGTACACAGAAACCCATCATCCAGGTGGTATTCTCATGGACTGATCAGTCTGTGGAGGTGATGGGCCTCCTGTGCAGCTGGGTACTCCATGGATCACTTTTTTGCCGAGTTGCACAAAATTCCGTTGGTCAAAAGGGACACTCCCTTAGCCATTGAAGCTATTGATGGTAGACCTTTGGAACCTGCATTTATCACTATGGAAACGATTCCTATTATTATGTCTATTGGGGCTCTCCACAAGGAGGAATTACGTTTTCAAATAATTCGTTCCCCTCTTCATGCAGTCATTCTGGGGTTCCCATGGCTGCTATCACATAATCCCCAGTTTGACTGGCAGAGATGTGAGGTCAGATCATGGTCTGAATACTGTACAAAAAACTGTTTGTCACATCCTGTCAAGATTTTATGTACCTCTCCCTCCGTGGCAGCTGAATATCGTGAATTCAGTGACATATTCAGTAAGGGGGAGGCTAGCGCATTGCCTCTGCACAGACAGTATGATTGCGCTATTGATCTGACTCCGGGCGTGGTGCCTCCTAGGGGCTGCACTTACCCATTGTCCTGCGATGAAAACAAGGCTATGGAGGACTATATTGAGGACGCCCTCAAAAGAGGAACCATACGCAAGTCTACTTCCCTGGCTGGTGCTGGTTTCTTCTTTGTAAAAAAGAAAAGTGGTGAACTAAGACCATGTATTGATTACCGTGGGCTGAATAAGCTTATGTCCAAGAATGCCTACCCCATACCACTTATTACAGAATTATTTGACAGGTTGAAGGGCTCTTCCATTTTTACGAAACTTGATCTGCGGGCCGCTTATAACCTGATCAGAATTAAGGCTGGGGATGGGTGGAAGATGGCATTTAATACCAGGTCAGGGCATTATAAACATTTTTATTCTGTAGAAAAGCAAACTTCAACATTTTCTTTTGGAAGGTGGTTAAAATAAGCCACATGTAGACATTTTTCTAGAATGCATAACTGATGTAAATGGAGGCTGTGAACACACAAGCTATCTGAAGAAGTTATAAAAGTCACTGCCTCTTTTTAAACAAAATATTATTCTAAATTATATAATACTAGGTGAACAGCCCGTGTACATGTGCCACACTGCCAGGCAGCAACAGCCACGGCGCAGAGAGGACTACGGTCTGAATTCGGAGTGCCCCGCTCCATTATCAGCCACGGAGCGAGCAGCCAGTACTGCGCATGACTGCAGCACGCACGTCCGTCTGTACTGCTCATGACAGTTTCTGACAAACATACATTAGCGAATTATTATATAGGATTTTTGAATGTGTGTTGTTCAAATGATAGTCACCCAATCAAGCAGCAAACAATAGTTAACAATTTCCTGTCTTTGTAAAAATGTATTCATTCTTCAAATACAAGGACTATTACTTCATATACTGATTTTTAAAATAAAAAAGGTCAGCAACACACCTTGAAAATTAATGTAATGCTATTTATTGTAATTACATTTTTGTGATATACTTTCTCTTGAGTTGAGAATCTTACATCCGAACTTACAGAATGAGTGACACACTGAAACTTGCCAAAATACTTTATTTTCACAAGTGTAGAGATTGATAAAATGTATCAACAAAATGTCTTGACAGGCCACAAATCAGTTGCTATAAATAAGGCAGATTTAACACAGAGAGGAAAAAACTAGTGTGTCTCACACAGTAAGATTCTTCTTGGTGACTGTGTCAATTAGCTACTGTATATTTCTTAACTGCTTAAGGACCAATGATGTGTCAGGACTAGTGATGAGCGAGCATGCTCGGCCGAAGCTCGGTTCGGCTCGAGCATCGCTCTGCTCGGCACATGGCGGTACTCGTACGAGTACCGCATGTGCTCGCCCGCCATGTTCGGGTCTCCTCCCCGCACGTTTCGCGGCTGCTGCGCAGCCAATAAACGTGCGGGGAGGCTCTGACATCAGTGTAATACCAGCAGCCATGTTGGCTGCTGGCATTACACTGATTGGCTGGCCAGAACCCGTGAACGCGCGAGTTCGGCTCATTCTTAGCCAGGGAGAGATGCTCTTAGGCAGGGAAAGTCAGTGTAGGGAGAATAAAATTGTTGAAACACTTTCAAGACCCAAAAGTCCTTTTTAGGACTGTTGTGTGTGGGGGCAGCATTTATATTTTGTTTGGGGGGGCACAATTTCCTTTTTTTTGTGGGGGGGATATATGTAAGGTGACATATAATACTAGATGCACAGGAAGTCAGTGTAGGGAGAATAAAATTGTTGAAACTCTTTCAAGACCCAAAAGTCCTTTTTAGGACTGTTGTGTGTGGGGGCAGCATTTAATTTTTTTGGGGGGTGGCAGAATTTCATTTTTTTGTGGGGGGGGACATGTTCTAAGGTGACATTGTACTAGGTGCACAGGGACAAATATTTCACAGTGCAGTGACAAGCTGACATATTCTGTTAGGTGCACAGGGCCAATGATTTTACAACGCAGCGACAAAAAGGGCCATTTTAAACGTGTGCCTAGCCATAGATTATTGTCACATTCTGTTTAGTGTGCAAATTCACAAATTAACGTCACATATTCCGTTCACTGTGCCTAGCCGCAGATTAGCCTCACATTCTGTTTCGTGTGCCTAGCCGCAGATTAGCGTCACATTCTGTTTCGTGTGCCTAGCCGCAGATTAGCGTCACATATTGTTTAGTGTGCCTAGCCGCAGATTAACGTCACATATTGTTTAGTGTGCCTAGCCGCAGATTAGCGTCACATATTGTTTAGTGTGCCTAGCCGCAGATTAGCGTCACATTCTGTTTAGTGTGCAAATTCACAAATTAACGTCACATATTCCGTTCAATGTGCCTAGCCGCAGATTAGCGTCACATTCTGTTTCGTGTGCCTAGCCGCAGATTAGCGTCACATTCTGTTTCGTGTGCCTAGCCGCAGATTAGCGTCACATTCTGTTTAGTGTGCAAATTCACAAATTAATGTCACATATTCCGTTCACTGTGCCTAGCCGCAGATTAGCGTCACATTCTGTTTCATGTGCCTAGCCGCAGATTAGCGTCACATTCTGTTTCATGTGCCTAGCCGCAGATTAGCGTCACATATTGTTTAGTGTGCCTAGCCGCAGATTAACGTCACATATTGTTTAGTGTGCCTAGCCGTAGATTAGCGTCACATATTGTTTAGTGTGCCTAGACGCAGATTAGCGTCACATTCTGTTTAGTGTGCAACTTCACAAATTAACGTCACATATTCCGTTCACTGTGCCTAGCCGCAGATTAGCGTCACATTCTGTTTAGTGTGCCTAGCCGCAGATTAGCGTCACATTCTGTTTCGTGTGCCTAGCCGCAGATAAGCGTCACATTCTGTTTAGTGTGCAAATTCACAAATTAACGTCACATATTCCGTTCACTGTGCCTAGCCGCAGATTAGCGTCACATTCTGTTTAGTGTGCCTAGCTGCAGATTAGCGTCACATTCTGTTTCGTGTGCCTAGCCGCAGATTAGCGTCACATATTGTTTAGTGTGCCTAGCCGCAGATTAACGTCACATATTGTTTAGTGTGCCTAGCCGCAGATTAGCGTCACATATTGTTTAGTGTGCCTAGCCGCAGATTAGCGTCACATTCTGTTTCGTGTGCCTAGCCGCAGATTACCGGCATATATTCCGTTTAATATGAAGAAGGCGAGTAAAAAGGGACGGGGAAGTGGACGTGATTCTGATAGTTCAGGGCGCGGGTCAGGACGCATAGAAACTGTGCCTGGTGCCAGAGCACAAGAAAGAAAGACATCCACCATACCTAGCTTCATGTCTCAGTTTACAGGGCGTCGCAGGACATCACTCTCGAGGTCAGACCACTGCGAACAGGTGGTCGGTTGGATTTCAGCTGATACTGCTTCCAGTCGGTTAAGCACCACCCTGTCTTCCACCAAGTCCACTCTCACTAGCCAAGAGTCTGGTCAACATAATCCTCACCCTGATCATCCTTCCTCCCACCATAGAGGGTCTGGCCAAAGAAGTGATCCCACACTGGGATATAGTGAGGAGCTCGTCTCATCACCAATCCTTGATTTGAACCTCTCTCCAAGCACGCTTGCAGAGGAACATGAGATCTTGTGCCCTGATTCACAACCTCTAGAGGGTACCCAATCACAAGAAGATGACAGAGGGGAACGGCATTTAAGGTCAAAGGAAGTGGATGATGATGATGAGACACAGTTGCCATCAAATCAACCACAATTACTGTCTCAAGACCTTGATGAGGAGGATGATACACAGTTGTCAATGACTGAGGATGTGGTGGGATCAAGAAATGAGGAGGATGATCAGAGTGAGGAAGTGGAGGAGGACTTGGTGGACGATGAGGTCACTGACCCCACCTGGGAAGGTGGAAAGCCGAGCGATGACAGCAGTCCTGAGGGTGAGCCATCTGCAGCACCGCAACAGGCTGGAAGAGGCAGTGGTGTGGCTAAAGAAAGAAGGCGGACCGCACCAAACCGGCCCGCAAATGTTCCACGGAGCACCCCCTTGCGTAAATCTCCCTTGCCAAGGGCTAGGTGTTCCGCGGTATGGCGTTTTTTTAAGGAAAGTGCGGACGACAAAAGAATTGTAGTTTGCAACCTGTGCCACACCAGAATGAGCCGAGGCATGAACACTAGCAACCTCACCACCACCAGCATGATCCGACACATGGCATCCAAGCACCGTAATAAGTGGGAGGAACGCCCGGATCGCCAATCTGTGTCTGCAGGCCACACCACTGCCTCCTTTTCCCCTGTTTTCGGTGCCGTCCAATCGCCTGTCGAAGGCGCAGGCCCGCATACCTCCCGCCCTGCACCTGTACCATCTGAAGCACCATCAGCGACCACATCCACTTCCCTGTCCCAGCGCAGCGTCCAAATGTCGTTACCCCAGGCATTTGAGCGCAAGCGAAAATACCCAGCCACCCACCCACAGGCCATAGCACTAACCTCACACCTTTCCAAATTACTGGCCATCGAAATGCTGCCATTTAGGCTTGTGGACACTGAGTCCTTCCACAGCCTGATGGCAGCAGCTGTCCCTCGGTAAGCAGTCCCCAGCCGCCACTACTTTTCCCGGTGTGCTGTCCCCGCCTTACACCACCATGTGTCCCTTAACATCACCCGTGCCCTGACCAACGCAGTTACTGGGAAGGTCCACTTAACGACTGACACATGGACAAGTGCTTGTGGCCAGGGACGCTACATTTCCCTGACGGCACACTGGGTGAATGTCGTGGAGGCTGGGAGCGACTCGGACCCTGGGATGGCACAGGTGCTACCCACGCCGAGGACTGTGGGCCCTACCTCCATCAGGGTTTCCGCCAGCACCTACGTTATTGGCTCCTCCTCCTCCTCCTCCGTTTCCACCTCCGAATTCTCTGCGCGCAGCGCCACTCACCCATCAGCCGGTAGCTGGAAGCAGTGTAGCACTGCAGTGGGGAAGCGTCAACAGGCCGTGCTGAAGCTGATCTGCCTTGGGGACAAACAGCACACGGCCTCAGAGCTGTTGCAGGGGATTAGTCACCAGACCGAGCAGTGGCTCTCGCCACTCAACCTGCAACCAGGCATGGTTGTGTGTGATAATGGGCGTAACTTGGTGGCGGCTTTGGAGCTCGGCAAGCTCACACACGTACCATGCCTAGCGCATGTATTTAATTTAGTGGTTCAGCGATTTCTAAAAACCTACCCCAATTTGCATGATCTCTTGACGAAGATGCGCCGCGTGTGTGCACATTTCCGTAAGTCATCTACAGCTTCAGCCGGCCTGTTGACGCTGCAGCAGCGCTTACAATTGCCAGCTCACCGGCTGCTGTGTGACGTGAGCATGCGCTGGAACTCCACCTTCCACATGTTGGCCCGGCTTTGTGAGAAGCAGAGGGCAGTAGTGGAGTACCAGCTGTTACACGGTCGTCGCCTCTCCGTTCAACTTCCTGTAATCAGAAGTGAGGAGTGGGAATGGATGTCAGACCTCTGTGAGGTTTTACGCAATTTTGAGGAATCGACACAGATGGTGAGCGGCGATAACGCTATTATCAGTGTAACCATCCCACTTCTGTGTCTACTGAAACGCTCGCTGCTCACAATTAAAACCGACGCTTTGCATGTGGAAGAGGTGGAAATGGGGGAGGAAGAGCTTACACAAGGTGATAGCCAGAGCACCCTCACTTCGTCTTCTCAGCGACAATTGGAGGAGGCGGAGGAGGAGGAGGAGGAGGAAGACACGGTTGCCTCCGCTACAGAGGGTAGCCATGGAACTTTATTTCCATCTCTTCAGCGTGGGTGGGAAGAAGAGGAGGAAGAGGATGAGGAGATTGAGAGTCATCCTCCTGGTTAGGACAGCGAAATCTTGCCTGTTGGTACTCTGGCACATATGGCTGACTTTATGTTAGGCTGCCTTTCCCGTGACCCACGCGTTATACGCATTTTAGACAACACGGATTACTGGGTGTTCACCCTTCTGGACCCCCGCTACAAAGAGAATTTCTCATCTCTCATTCCTCCGGTGGAGAGGACAAGCAAAATGGTGCAATACCAGAAGGTTCTTGTCGAAAAATTGCTCCAAAATTTTCCATCTGACAACGCTGGCGGCAGAGTACGTGCTACCTTGGCCAACCGAGAAGGGGAGAAAAGGGGAGCACACAGCAGTTCCGACAAAGGCAGGGCAACACTCTCCAAGGCGTGGGACACCTTCATGACACCCCGCCAGCACCCTCACCCTGATGCGCGGCCTAGTGTCACAAGGAGGGAAAAGTTTTGGAAGATGGTGAAGGAGTACGTAGCAGACCGTGTCAGCGTCCTCACTGATCCCTCTGTGCCTTACAACTACTGGGTGTCCAAGCTGGACACGTGGTATGAACTGGCACTCTACGCCTTGGAGGTGCTGGCCTGCCCTGCCGCCAGCGTTCTGTCTGAGCGGGTATTTAGTGCTGCTGGTGGCATCGTAACAGATAAGCGTATCCGCCTTTCCACTGAAAATGCTGATAGGTTGACACTTATAAAAATGAACAAGGCCTGGATTTCCCCTGACTTCTCCACTCCACTGGAGGAAAGCCCCGGGTGAACATAAAGTCACTTTAGATATGTTATTTACAATGATGGGAATACTCTGTATTCCCATTCACCCCTTCCACCCAAAAAACGGGTATATGGTTGACTCTTAATCTTCTCATCCTCCTCCTCCTCTTCCATATGCCCTGTGATATAATTTTTATATAGGGCCAGCTCACCAGCGGGCCTTCTCATATAATGTTTTATTGGGTCAGCTCTCTAGCGGGCCCTCTCATATAATGTTTTATAGCGTCAGCTCACTAGCGGGCCTTCGCATATAATGTTTAGGATGGTCAGCTCCGCAGCAGACCCTCACCCATAATGTTTTAGATGGTCGGCTCAGCAGCAGACCCTCATTCCTAATGTTTTAGATGGTCAGCTTAGCGGCATGCCCTCGCCCCTAATGTTTTAGAGGGTCACCAGCAGGCCATTAATCCTAATTTTTCAAGGGTGTGTATGATGCCCTCCTTTATGTGTAATAAAGGGTGTATTGGAGTGACATTTCAGTCTAATTTTTGGCAGCCCTTTCACTTAGTGCATAGGCTTTATGAGTGTTGGACCACTACCTGAACTATTGTACCACAATGTGAATGAGGCCCTCCATTTTGTGATATACAGGTTGTATCGAAGTGCCTCAGGTCCTCCCATTGAATTAAATAGGGCTGGGGTGTTCGACAGAGCAGAAGGTAGTTCTTGGCTTCATCCACTAAGTCACTTCGTCACTTTTACTCAATGGATCAGACCCCACTGTTCCGACTATAAATTTTGGACTTAACAAGGGCAAACGGACATGTTGTAAAACCTGTGGTAGCTGCGGCCTCCGTTCCTGAATGCTGTACCTTACCCGGGCCATAACCACGTTGAACACCTGCTTTACGCTGCGCACGTTTCCCTCTTAATCATGGCCCCAGTTCCGAAAAATCGATGAAATTTTTTGCAGAATTTGCAGATGATATACAAGTAAATATACAGCAAATACTGTTTGGTAACAATTTTTCGCCTAAAATCGTTTTTATCTTCCTTTTAGTGTGTTTTACGGTCAGTCTGTAAAAATGGCGTACTACGGGCGAAACATCGTTCCCAGCAGCGACGCTGGAGTCCAAGATGCATCCAGACATCCTCCCTATGCTGTCCCTGAACCATTTCTGTGGTGTTTCCATCATTTTCTGACCTTTTCCTATGAACCAGGCACCCTCCCCTCATCAGAGCAGGGGGTGCCTGGTGTAATGCTCGAGTCCTCCCATTGACTTCAATGGGGCTCGGGTGCTCGGCCGAGCACTCGAGCCTCCGGGGGCGCTCAGCCAGAGCACCCGAACACCCGAGCATCGGGGTGCTCGATCATCACTAGTCAGGACCCTCACTGCTGTCCTTGACTAAAGGACCATTGACTGTCCTGGCACGTCACTTATTTTTTTACTCACATCGCTCCTACAGGAGCGCTATGAGTAGTAACAGGGTCTGAAATTGACCACTTCAAGACCAGAGTGGTCACTATCAGATCCCCGTTTGGCACTCAGACACTCGTGGTCAGTCATGTGTACCGGTGTGCTTTAGTCTTCAATCTGGTCCTTAAAGGGAAACCAACCCCAGGACCGCTGATCCTTCAGGGGTTAAAGAACACTAATTCTTAAAAGAAAATGCTTTGCAATACATTGGAGACTTCTATAAAATTTATCGAAATATAAGCCCCAATCAAAATGGCAAGTTGAATTTTTCGCCCTATGGTGAATTTGGTTTGCTTCAGAATTGCATAAGATCGAATGTATTTGTCAATAAAATAGCTTGTACCAATTGTGCAAAATGCAAGTGTGTTTTGATATAATTAAAGTGTATTTATATCAATATTTATAAATATTCAAACTGAATTTGAATAATAAATGACCTCCAAGGTTTGAGTGTACCTTCATGTGGTTAATTGTGTACATAAGTATGAACTACTAAGAAATGTATTATTATAATATGTTTAAGTGAATGTATTTCCAGTCACATTTGTCAAATATAACACATAATGCCACACATTATCATTGATCCATGAAAAGCTGTGTCCTTTCAATCCCAATGAAACTTGGATTATGTCCCAGCTCTTTATAGCAAGTACCATCTCTAAATTGTGTTGTATTTCCCAGCCTGCAATATTTATAAGACATATCTACGATGGCTCCTTTCTTGTCTGCTTTATTAATGATAATGGATGTATAATAGGATAGCCAATTTGATTTTTCCTTCACATAATGGAAGTTACATTAGGTATAAATATGTGGCACACATTAAAGCTTGTTAACATATTTTTCTTGGGATGGGGCAATAATGGATCTGAAAGATTAAGATTAAGCAGTCTCTTGCTGTATTCCGGTTTTCATCTTCTCAGCAAGCATTCTTCATCTTATTCCTTCCAAGCATCTGAAATGTTAGAGAGGTCCCTAACACATTGCAAAGAAATACACTGGAGACCCCTCTTGCATTCCAGGGGTTAAATGGAGTAATTTATGGTTTAGGTTTGTAGTTCAGAAATTAACCGGCTCTCTGTTGGAGTCACAACTTAAAGGGATAGTAATACTTAAAATGTAAAAAAAAAAAATATGTTGTAGGGTTTATCCCCCTGTGTAAAATAAGGGTACTCCCACTGCTGAAATTTGTTTTATTCAAAAGTTATTAATTTTCAAAGTTGAAATTTTTAGGTGCAATATCACAGTGGCCTGAAATTGTACAGTGGTGCTGTTGCTACACTATCCTATGGACAGCTCTGGTAAGTTGACCATAGATCTCCATAGGATGGTGTAGCAACAGCGCCACTGTACAATTTCAGGCCACTGTGATATTGCACCTAAAAAATTCAACTTTGAAAATTAATAACTTTTGAATAAAACACATTTCAGCAGTGGGAGTACTCTTGTTTTACTCAGAGGGATAAACTCTACAACATATTTTTTTTTTACATTTTAAGTATTACTATCCCTTTAATCCGCAATTAGCATGGCTCCCTAGATGATATATATTCTTCAGTGCAGCCCACTCCAATTACCAGTAATGTTCTTCACATCCCAGCCAATCAGATTCGAGCAACTGTTCTTGAAAATGATTGGCTGGGATGTGAAGAATATCCCAGCCAATGGCAGCGAGGGCAATTGATGTGAGCCTGCCCATAAATAAAGACAGGCTCACTTCAAATGCCCTCAGTGTGTTACGGGCATCGGCCCGTACACAGCTGAAGAGGAGCGTCGTGGGACATTTGTGTCTCTGCTGCCACCGCCCTCATGGCCGCTATAAGCGGCGAAGACACATAGTTAAAAGCTAAGTTAAATTTTGGGCATTAATGAATCACATTGATTTATGTATATGTGGAGCTTTTTTATTCATTGGCATTTATTCTTTGGGCCATGACATGGAGGCATATATGGGTTTATTTATGGAGCACTAATATTGAACCCTTTGAGTGACAGTGAGGTACGCAACGCATTGCTTTGCAATGCTTTGCGTACCCCTCTGCCACTCAAAGGGTTCTGTAATTGATTTTAATACATTTATTTTATTTTACAAGGAGAAGGCGGAAGATAGAAGAAAGAAGACAGAACAGAAGGACCAGCAAGCTGAGGACTCCGCTGGACATCAGGATTAATGGTAAGTAACAAAATTAGGTCTTAAGTTTTGTGAGGTAAGTGAGTCCCTTATCGGGTTTTTTCAGCTAACACAGTACTTTAAATGGCAAAATGGAGCATTTTTTTTTTTATGGGCCAAACACACATTAGTGTGCCATTAGCAGTTCATTCCATGGCCCTTTGTATGGCTTCCTACACGTTAAAACACCCGTTTGTTTGTGTTTTTACTTAACTGCTGCCTTTAAATCTACCCCATGATAAGGTATATTTCATTGGAAGATTTACAGGTGACGGTACCATTGATCTTATGGTGTAACTGGGTGTTTGGAATTGGTATCTTGTCCATGGTGTAAATGTGTGCACAGGTTTCACATCTCTTTTGTAGGCAGGGAGATGTGCCAGTTTTTGTATTTTTATTCAGGGCTCTCCTCACCATCAGTTGTTTCAAACTGGGAGGCTGTCTGAAGGAGAGTAAAGGAGGCTGTTGGAATATGTTCTTAAGTCTTTCATCCGTATGTAATTTCGTTTGAAGTTCTCTTGATTTTTTGCGTAGGACTTCAGCCTGGGGGTGGTAAGTGACCACCAGTGGCACCTGGTTTCCCTTATGTTGTTCTTTGTAGCGCAACAGATTTTTTCTTGGTATCTGGGTAGCCTTGTGTATCTGACTGTCAATAATAGCTGTGCTGTAACCGTGTTTTATAAAGTCTCCTCTGAGTTTCTGGAGGTGCTTGTCACTGTCCATCATATCAGAACAGATGCGATGGTGTCTGATGGCCAGGCTGTATATGATGGAGTTCTTTGTGTGTTTTGGGTGGAAGCTATTGTTTTTCAGGTAGGTTGTTCTGTCTGTTGGTTTGCACATCCCTATACCGCTACGTCCAACTAAGGGCCATATGTTCAAAGAAGTAGCGAAATAGCTTTTGTCGTAAAAGTACTTTAAAAAATACAGTGTCTTTGGGATCATTAATATTTTCAGAGAGTGTTGGTTGTGATTGGAAATATGTCGTTTGTCCTGACTGAAATTGTCGTATGGAACAACAAAAAAATGTCTTAACTAATGACAAAAATGTCTTAAAAATGTCTTAACTAATGACAAAAATGTCTTAACTAAAGACAAAAATTCTCACATTCAGAACACATTTCCTCCATTTTTTTCTTAACGTACAAATGTTGTCTTTTGAAAGACATTTTTTTGTTAGTAAGACAAATTTTATTTTCCTCTATACGACACTGGAGAATAGTTTAGCCACACCCTTGCACCACCCCTTTGCGTGTCAATTCTGGAGTTGTGTTGTACACAACAGACATTACTAGTTTTTTGTCGTATACTCTATAGAAAATATGTAGTTCATGCATTCAATGACTTATTTTTGTCTTTCATACGACATTTTTTTGTCGTTATCCCTTTGAACATACGGCCCAAAGTGTTTAATGTTAAAGTTGTGTTGAATGGGCCATGGGATGCTATTAGCTTTAGGAGGATTAATCCTTTGAATGCCAGAGGGGTATGCAAAGCTCTGCAATGCATACCTTACTGACAATCAAAGGGTTATTTTTTAATTTGTTTCCCTCATGTTTTTGATTCCTTGGCTGTATTGATTTTGGGCTTCGGGTCCCATATGAAAACATCCACTGGTCACTGGTGTAGGGATCCCTAGTTGCGCATGCATTTTAATTTTTTTACACTGTTCAAGTCGGTGTTTATTAACATGTTAGGGACTCAACTCCCAGGTTTGTTGCCGCTAATTTAATGCAAAAAAAAGAGAGTCCTTAACATGTGTTACTAGCCACCGCATGTAACTGAATAACAAATTCATCTACTTTTTTCATTGTGCTTAATGGTTGCTAATTTATTGCCCGTTGTGCATTTATACTAGTCGGTAGTTTGTCACAGCTCAGGTCATAGAATACCAAACTGTGAATTAAAACTGCAGACGTTAGTTTGAGTTAACTAACAGAGGTAATTGAATCGAGCCCTAAGAGCCTAATTCAGGAAGCTAAACAGGTTCATTTCTACAGCAAAACTACTGTGCTATAGGGAACCAATGAAAATACATTGACTTAAATTAGTTTTTTTTTAAGCCTTGAGTGTTAGAGAGTTCTCAAGTGCATTGTGAAGTAATGTTTTATGTCTCTAGCATTCAAAGGGTTATAAGCCTAATTTAAACTATGGATTGCCCCCATATGTTGCAGGTGGTTTGTTCCAGAATTGCCCCCATTTCCTTCCTTAACCCCTTCGCGCCTGATGACGTACCCGGACCGTCACGCTGGTCCGGCACTTAAGGACCAGTGACAGTCCTGGCATGGAGTTCAGGGTTCCCAGCGCCGCTGCACGCCACTCTGGAAGCCATGAACCGGAAGTGATGAGAAAAAAAAAGCCCCATGGTTACCAAGTGCCGGCAGCACATGCGTGCTCCGGTCCTTAAGGGGTAAATACAGACAAAAACAACATTCTAGCAGTATTATACCCCCAAATATATGTAGAGAATCACGTACAATATAAAAAATGAAAGCGAATATATATAAGTTGTAAAATAATATACTGTATTGTATGTTTATAGATTTTACCACAAAAGGATTTATTTATAAATGGTTCCTAGTAGTTATAATTAATAAAGCCACTTTTCAGTCAATAGGTGTAATCAACAGGTTTAGCAAAACCCCCATGCTTTTAAATGCTCAAGACCAGATAGGAATGAATAAAACAACCGAGCTTGAGCTAACAAATAGGCACCTGTCTCCAAACTAAATTGTGCAGATGGAATTATTTTGACAAAGGCAATAATAAGCACAGACAAATGAATCCTGTTCTATATACGTAAGAGTATATGTCCCAAAAGTTTAGATTATACAATCTATACTGTTACCATATAATGTATATATGTAAACACAAGAAAGGTAAAACACTAAAATAGTATAAAATAGAAGGATGGGATATGGAGAGTGGAAGTGCTCATAAGCTGGCTGTGGGGTAAGAATATACAACTACTAACTCTGGAAGAGGATGCAGTACCCATATACAGACAGTATATACATAAACAATGTATCTCCATTTGATTAAAATTAATAGAACACTTATCTGCTGATATTTCAGGGAATACCCCTGCCCGTCTATGACTTACTTGATTGGTTCTTGTAGTGTAAGCCCATCAAGCAGATCGTCTCACCACCTCCATATGTTTTGATCCCTGTGATTTCTCAATCTTCTTTTCTTCACAATCCAGTTTTAAGGAATTCACAAATAAGAGCAACCTGGTTCCTGTGTCTGTTATACTCATTTGGTCTTCTGTAGTAGTACATCTCATCTGACTGGTGATTCGAGTAAGATGTTTCCTGTCAGAAGGTATTTAAACTGGTCTCCTGTCATTTGGCTAGTCTAGTGACTCAGCATTTCTGATTCCTGTTCTTGAGACCTCCTGGTTCTTTAATTTGGCAATGTTCTGGACTCTACATGACCTCTCCTACCCTGGACTTTTTGTTATTGTTTCCTGTTTTGTGCTGCTAGCCACATGCCTTTGACCTTTGCACTGTCTCTCTCTTGTGAACTCTTGCCCCCTGCCTTGACCTCAAATTGTCTGACCTCACTTTTGTCTTTGATTTGGTACCTCACAGTGGATCTAAGAATTATTTTCAAGGTTGCATGGATCTAGGAGCTCTACCTTTTGGGTGAGTGTCTCTTTCTTACAGATTCTGTTCCTTTACCTGCTCTTGACCTGGACTTTCTGACCTAGTTCTGTGTCTACTGAGTTTATTTTGTTGCCTTGGAGTTCTGTGACCTCTGAAATCTTAAGGCTCTACTTTAGGGGAAAAGGGGTCACTCATCTATGATAATTCACTTGATCTAGTCTCCTAGTGTTCATGCAGAAGATTCTTATGCTAGTCAGTCAAGTTGCCTAGTTTCTGTCTTTGCTTGATTACTTGTTACCAGGAAATCTGGACCTGCCCTTTTGAAGACATTTATTGAGTGGGGTTCTGTGTTCATTCTTATGATCTCTGCTAGCGTGGTTTTGTATGGGTGTGCACCTTTCTACACCAAGATTCAGTCTCTTGAACAAGACCTGTCCTTCATTTGCATAACAATAAGGCAGGAGAGATGGGCAGAGGCACAGGAGAGGAGAGAGTACAGGGTCCCCGGTTAGGAAGGAAGAGTGAGATGTGGGGGGAAGGGTGAGAGTCATGACTCTTAGCAAACCATGTTCTCAGCAGGTGTTAGTGGCATGTAGAGGCCATGGTTTGACAGCCGTGGCTCTCCAGCTGTTGAGGGCTGTAACTCCTATGATACACCACCAGCAACTGTAGTCCAACAATGGTTCCATACAAACAGATTCATGTCATACATGGTATACAATGTGAACAGGCAGATTATGTCTGTTATTAGATAAGCAATTAGCACATTGTACAAAACAGAGCATGTTTTAGATGTTACAAGTCAAATGGACTCTACAATGTGGTATTCCCCAAAATATTTAGCTTCATATGTTGACCAGAGTGGTGTGAGAAATGTTGCTATGTAATGCATGGTACACCACTCTGATACAAAAGGGGTTACATGGATATCATATCACGCCCATTACTCCTCTATAGTTCAGCTGCTAATCATCATTGACAGTTCTTTTTATAGAAACATTGTAGCCTGTCCATGCTCTGCAACACACATTCGCCACTGGGGATGAGGAGGAAGAAATCACAATCAACTTACCATCCACCACCCATGAGTGGGAAAAACCATCCACAGCCATAGACAGGAGGCAAAATCCAACTAACAAGAATGGTGGCTACCACCCAGATACCAACAATGGGGGCCACCATCCAATTATCAACAACGGGCACCACTATCCACCTACCAACAAAAGGGGCCAATAGCCAGCTATGCAATGCTCTTCCCAAATAACATCCCTATAGAGATGGATGTAGTGTTTCTGACCATATGGTCCCATCACCACAAGCTGGATGCCCCCACGACATTCCAGGAGGCAGAAGTCACAATGGACGAAACATGTATCCTGGACACAGGAATATGCACAGAGTGGACATGTGGGAGATACACAAAGGCAATGATCACCATCAAGATACAGTACACCCTCCGATACACCAGAGAGGCAGAGAGTGGTGGAGCAGAGTGGGTCCATTTGTGAGGACAGTATTGATGTAGGCTTCCCACACCTGGCTCCTTACAGTCAGTTGCCTCCTGCCTCCAACATTCTAGTAGCAGAAGACACAGCTCCAACAGCAGCAGACAACACAGCTCCAGCAGCAGCATACTACACCATTCTGGCAACAACAACTGACAAATTAGAACTGCAGTGGTGGACATAATGGGCCAAATGCTTGCAGAGTTCAGGGAGCATAACAGATTGCAGAGGATCCTTGCAGAGAGAGGACTGAACAGGACACTGACAGATCAGCAACATAATACTCTGCCACAAGCACCGCATCGCAATCCCCTCTACATGATCCCACCTGCCCCTTCCCCTGCAAAGAAAAAGAAAGAATGACAACATGTGAATGTCATGCTTTTAGAGAATACAACTGCACTTCAATGTCATGTGCTTGACTAGCCATAGTTGCATCCAAAGAACTTCACATCAGTGTTTGGTCATTTCTATGGCACACACAGGGCTCAGTGTGCATTGTTTCATGTGGAAACAATGCTGATGCGGGAACAGCTGTCTCTCCTTCTCCTGTAGTTCAACACACATCACCACCAACAGGTTTTGTTTGAATGTTGTGTTCAGGGTCTGGATTCCATTGCAGGTGATGTTGTCATCACTTATAGCCACACAGTTCCACATGGAAACAAATGGAAATGTGTGATGTGCAATCAGTGATGAGATGCATCACCTATGATGGGATATCATCCCATGTGCGTTGGACTACAACAACAACTGGGGAGATAGTGGTTCTCCAGACAAGGTATTTCATGTTTGATGTAGGTAACAGGGCAGGACATTCTCAAGACATCCATGGGCTGGATTCCATTGCATCTGACAACTATCATCATTAGTTTGATATAGTTCAGAGATTCTCCATGAAAGGTCTGTTGCATTGCCGCATTAGATACAATTATGAAATTGAATCCTGTAATGGAATCCAGGTCCTGTGTGAGACATGAGCCACATCACACAGCTATTTGATTGGTATCCTGCTAACTTGTTCATGTCTTAGCTGCATTTGTGACATACTCTGGATTGCCTTAGGCATGTGTGGTTGTAAGGGTCAAAGAGCAGTCATTTGGTGTGGGTTTGGATGGATTTAGGAAGGAGATGTGATGTCAGCTATAACTGATGAACTCCATTCTCAAATATGCTCTTGTAGGAAGACAGGGTGTTATTCAATTGCCTCCTTCACATTCCATTCAAATGGCAATATATGGTAACCCCATTAGAGGCACGGGTGTTTGCAATCCCTGAGAATGCTATTTTGAATGATATAACTTTACAAGAAGGACACGTACTAGTAACAATGGATGTCTCATCACTTTTTACTGTTATTGATCATGCTAAAGAGTGTGAGGCTACTAAATTTTTTTTAGATCAAAGTAATATATTTTCAGAGGTTCAATCACAATTTATTACTAAAGGGATTCAATTTATTTTAGAGCACAATTATTTTTGGTATGAGCAAGATTTTTATTTACAGATACTAAGGTCAGAAATGGGTACCAGGTTCACGCCGAGCTATGCCAATCTACATATGGGGCATTGGGAATTCCATCACGTATGGAGGGGCAATCTGATTGGCGTGATCCTGGTAACTTGGAAGAGATATATCGATGATATATTTTTTATCTGGAGAGGCAGTGAAGTAGATCTAAATCAGTTTGTGGCATATATCTTGGATAATCAATATAATCTACAATTCTCTGTAGAATCCAGTTTGGAACACGTGAATTTTCTGGATTTAACTGTATGTGTGGATAGAGGAAAAATTAAAACTAAAACCTTTTTCAAAACAACCGATGTTAATAGTTATATTAATATGGACAATTGCCACTATCCCCTGTGGCTTCAAAACATTCCAAAAGGAGAGTTCAATAGAATTTGCAGAAACTGTACAGACGTGGACATTTATGAAGAACAAGCCAATAAATTGAAAGAAAGATTTGTGGAAAAACAATAAGACATTGGTAGATTAGAAGAAGAAATACAGGAGGTGAAAAATAAAGAAAGGAGAGATTTGTTGATAGAAAAAGGAAGGAATGAGGAACAACAAAGAAATATGACAATTAGTTGCCCATACACTACAGGTCATAAGATGTTTAAAAAAATGATACATAAACATTGGGGTGTGTTAAAAGGGATAGGGTACTTAACCCCATATTAAAAGATAAGCCCAAAATAATTTTTAGTAAGGCTCCTAATTTGAGGATTCAAATAGCTCCCAGTATAAAAAACAAAAGGAATAAAAAGGGATGGCTACAGAATAGTAAAGGTTTCCATAGATGTGGAGACTGTGTAGGATGCAAACAATGTCAGATACAAAGAAACATTAAGGAATTTACATCCACAGCCACAGGAGAAACATTTATAATTAAAGAAGGAATAACTTGTAATACAGAGGGAGTTATCGACCTCCTAACATTCACATGTAATAAACAGTACATTGGAAGGACGAAGAGGAAGATGAGAGAAAGAATAAGAGAACATGTGTATAATATTAAAATGGATATAAGAACTATAGTGTGTCTGCACATTTTTTGAAGTGCCATTCCTCCAGTGTGAAAGATCTCTCCTTTATAGTCACAGATGTGGTAAAAAGAAATTGGAGAGAAGGGGACTACATACAGCAGATGTCTAGAAGAGAAACGGAATTGATCTTTAAAATGAGAACATCACAGCCACATGGGTTAAATTTAACTGTTGAGATCTTTGGTTTCTTATAGATGTAGATTAACCCCTTATGGAGAGAATATATACCGTACACATGTATGGAAAGTATTGGCTACATATTACAGAATAGAGAGTAAGATTGTCAATTAAGGAAGATTAATATGTTAATATATTAAGTGTGGGTTTGTTGTTAGAGTTTGCCCTCAATACATGGTGATTGTATATCAAGAATTATAATAGTTTATCCATAATTGGATGTGGAGGGATGTGGGATCTTGAATAATACTGATATGTAAAATAACAAGAGAAGGATGTAGGGATAAATCCTGCCTGTATATTTGAAGATCTTTTGTTTGAAGGAATGGAATCAGTGTGTGTGATAATAGAAAAATAAAGAGAGATTTTTCATTAGTTATGATTACAGTGTTACTGTAAAATCTCACGAGAGTATTTAAAAAAAAAAAAAAAAAAAAATAGTTTTGGCAGATATGATCTGCCACCTTCCACCTCCAGCCAATAGTAATGCCCTGTGAGGATCTCAAGGTCCACAGGGAAATACCATAGGTGGAAGGTCCTGACAGCTCAATGAAGGAAGCAGGCGGCATATGGAAGCATGCCGCCAGCAGGGAACATTTACCAGTAAATCTCTTGCATTTTGCCTTCTTGGATGAAGACTTCAGTGGGGGATTAAATTAAACATATTAAGTCTTATTTTAAAAGCTAATTGTGCCGGGGGAAGGAGGGATCGTATCTGCCACAACTATTTTTTTTGTAAGGGTTAAACAAGGGTGCATATTATACATAGGCATTCTTGTTTTCTCCCAGAATCTTGCGTATAATATACACCTGTGTATTATACACAGGTGCATATTATACCTTAAATTTTATGGTATACACATTGGGAAAAGAGATTGATTGGGATCTAAACATTTGGAAGAGAAAAGACTAATTAGCCGTATGCCCTCGTGAAATGTGTTAGTGAAGTTCTTACATATTTGGGTTTTATTATTATGACATATATTGGATATATAACAGGATGTATATATTTATATAGTTGAAATACTTTTAGTACGGATGATCCGGTATGAGGTTCATATTCTACATAGGATGTACACTTCAGGGTTAATGACAGTGATATGGGGAATATATAGAATATGGATAATTCATGTGCATTTAGGATCATATGTATTATATGTGTATTTATGATACAGGGTTTGTATATATGATATGTATTAGTGGCCCATCAGGTATTATACTAACGTATTATAGAATATGATAATAATATATGTTTTATTGTCCCATCAAATGTATATGTGAATAGGGAAAAGGGGAAATATAGATGGTATGATATAGGTATAGATGGTTTGTAGAGAGTTAAATGATTCACTTTTTTGGATAGAGGATTTCCGGTTCCGACCCAGGTTTGAACTATAAGATCAGAGATATTGAGAAGAGAGGTAATTCCCTGAGGAAGAAGCCGGTGCATTGCTTCGAAATGCATTGGAGGAAGGATAAGGCGGCACATGAAGAAAAGAGTTTTGAAGGTGAAATAGTAAAAAGACCCAGAATATCCCACGGAAGAAAATACAAAAAATACTAAGAATTATTCCAACAGACACCATACCATAATGGCGACAGGGCGCCGATAAAATCATCAAGCCACAGGAGTGAGCAATACGGTAGACAAGTGAGAAAAACAAACGCAGATGTCCCAGTGAGTAGAACCTGAAATGATTGGCGATATATATATGAAGGTATGAGTGGTCTATACCTGTTTATACAACACGGAAAAAAACAGATAAAAAGAGATATAAAGGTGGGGAATAAAGAGTTAAAATTTTCCGCACTCCCTTAAAAGGATTGGAGTCTGTATGAGCCTTCATAGACTGCTGTTCTATTGACCTATGTTTTATAGATGATAAGATGAACTGTTGTTAAATGTATATATTAAGAACACAGAGGATCTAAGTTATACATCTACATCCCGGATAATCTAAGTTGTATGAGAAGAGATCTTATCATTAAGATTTTGATATCCACTTAAAGGGATTGTGATCCAGGACATACATAAGAAGTTTATTTTTGCACTTATAACATTCAGCCTGCTGTATATTTTTTGATTTTTACCTATTTTTTCCTTCGGTAGATGATTATATTTTTTATTCAATATATGTTTATTTTTTATATATGTTTTGGAAATTACCATCTTTATTGTTTGAATATTATTGGGTATGTAGTCAGGATTTGCTTCTAGATTACCTATATCAGGTTTATCTTGGAGGCATCTTGTCACAGAATAGTGATTGTGCTGCACTGGAGATGAGTTTACATTGTTTATTGTATTACTGGCCTCCAATAGTATGGATACTATGTATCGCATGAAAATGGTTACTCTTCCCTAATGTCTTAATGTTGGAGGATTTTAGATAGTAGGTTTCATTACTGACACTCAGGGATGAGAATAGCATAGGTTGGGACTTTTGAGCTTCCTATTTAAAGATTAGTCCGATCAGTAGAAGGATATCAGTTGGATGTGGTATGGATGAGACACAAACCACAGTATTATACGGGGGAGTATCTCTGTACACACGTTTCTATCCAGCTCATTCCGATCTGTTGGACGTATGTTTGTGGGAAGGGACATAGACACACCTTGCTATTGAGCATCCTGAGAAGTCAGTGGAGACCATGTGTTTTCATTTTATTCTTTGTTATTTGTCCCATTGAAGATTAGAGATGTTTTTATGAAGTGTGAATGTTTTTTGATAATATATTATTATTAAAATATATTTTTTTGTCTACAAGATATTAGTTTTTAGATTATATATCAGACTGCGTTATATCCTCTAATCAAATAGAAAAATGTAGCGCTAATCTTTTTGTTTTTGGTATATTTTATTTTTAACTTTTGAGGAGTGGGTTTATCTAGATTTGGCTGCTTGCTTTCTGCTGGACCTGGATATTAGAACCATTGCACCTCATATACAATTGTGTGCTGTTGACTCACGCTAACATTAACAAAAGGGGATTTCTGTGGATTCCAAACCATGTCATGTGGGGTTGTTAGTGATTCCTCAAATGAGGTCAGTGGGGAAGGATGACAATGCTTGGGTTACATGGACACAGAAGAGAACATGTTCAAAAGACATTTTGGGGAGGTGATGTGCAAAACAACATCACTGCTGGGGAACACTGTTATTCCAGATTGCTTGCAATGGGTATCCCAACCCCTGGAATGCTAGGGGGTCTCCAACACATTGCAAAGCAGTGCAAAGGAGATCTCCATGGCATTTAAGAGGTTGAAATCAACATTGTAAATAATTCAAAACATAGTGATACTCTTGTCTCCCCAGCTGTGCACTTGGTTAATTCCAGAAATCCTCCTCTCTCCCTTGACACATACATACAGCCCATGGTCTAGCCACCATTTGTGATGAAGAGACAATTGTGGATGCGCAGCAGTGCACCACAGGGTGGCGGATGAACAGGGAACTGTACCCCCATGTTGCTTCCAATACCTGTAATGCAGGAGAGTTTCAAACATATTGCAGTGCGATTTGTATGGGATCTTACTAGAATACCACATATTGAATCCCTGTGGTATGCTTGTAAAACATTGTCACACATGCCCCCACATGGTGCATTTGATATAACACAGCATAACATTTTGCATGTGTGAAGAACAGTTCATACCGGCGAATGAATACCTGCATGAGGTTGAGAAGGGAAGGATCTGGTCACATTCCATGGATCCTTTGTTTTCATGTCCTTTATGTTGACAGGAGCCATCATACCACAGATATCTGTACTGGCACATGAATATCAGTCCCAGTTATTTACAACCAAGTTTTGTTTGGTGTTTGATGCAGGTCTGGTCAATCCCTGGTCCCACAGTTATTGGGATATAATGGAGGGTTGTAGTTCCCAGCAGCTGTGTAGACCACTATTAAGGAGCCCTGTTACATGGAAGTGTGTAACCACTGCCATTGTTAACGACATTTGTATCTTTGGAAAACTGTATCACTTCTTAACATATGTGCGAGGGCCTCTACATTCGTCTAGTCCACTGATAGTTTGGTATCAGGATTTAATCATCAAATCTGTTGAGTGGTGGTGGTATTTGTGGCTGATCCCAGGAGTCAAGGAGGGGGCTGTACTCTGTGGATAAACACATGTATTTTACTGAATTTTTTGTGTGTTGTTGTTTATTGGTAATGTGGTATATCAAACTTACAAGTAAAACAATTCCCTGCTGACTCTGTCCTGTGTCTTGGCACCTCCACTGGTCTCCTCATCCAGTGGCTGTAGCACAGGGGCCTCCATGATGGGTTCCAATTCATTGCCTCTCCTCCTGTAAAATCCTTGCTCAACCCTTTCTCATTGCATGTCATTGGAAAGGAATTTAAGGTATTTCCTGGCATTCCTCTTCAGAGCTGTCAGGATCTGGAGCATGCAGGCTGAGGCATTCTGGATACAAATCACTATGTGGATTGAAAGGATCCACAGAGAGAGAGAGAACACAGCTGTTTCTCATAGCGGTCAAGGATGCTGTGACATGTGAGCCGGTATTGCCTTCACCTGCGTTTGGAAATGGGCTCCTGAGTTTGGGAGGAACAGCACCTTCAGGCCAATGAACACCTGCCTCTGCAGGGTCCTGGGGCTCCATGGTACCCACCTGAGGCTCCTGTGCATACCTTCCCAGAGAACTAAGGGGAAACCTAGAACTTATGGGAACCCCATGGCTGTCGGCAGGGGCAGAAGTAAACAAAATGATGGTGGGTTCTTGATAGCCTGATTGCTAGGAAAGAACCATAGTGTGACACATTGGAGGTTGGGGCAGGTGGAATACAAAGGCCAGAACTATGAAGAAAACAATTATCAGAGAGATGGGATAACACTGCAAATCTCATGCTGCATGATGCTTTGGCCAGAGTATCAGTACACTTGCTGTTGTTACCTGTTCTTTAGGGGCTGGAATGTAACATTCCACATGTTTGTAAGTGAATGGGTGTCCTCATGAGGTTACTTGTTGGTACATAGGAGGCATCCATCAAGCACATTGCAGGGTTATGTGCCATGTCTGAAAAAAAGGTTTTTCAGGTTCAGGGCAAGGAACATGTGACTTCATTTGTGTCAGATGCAGCGGACACCCCTCTGGTGTTTTGGGGGGTGGGAGGATTCATGTTGGGTATACCTGTGCTTGGGGGTTTTGGGACATGTTTGATGGGCTGTGTCAGGGCATTTGTGTGTCTGGTCTTCGAGTTGATCCTTGGGAGATGCCTATGAGCACAGGAGTGACTGTGTTTTGTGCATTCTTGTGTGCATTCTTGTGTTTTTTGTGACTGCAGAATTACTAACAGATGATATATCCCTTTAATGCTCATTAGCAGTGACCATATACAACAGAATCATGAATGCATGATGCTGTCTCATTTCAATGGGAAGATATCTAGCAGCAGTCTTGAGGAAATAGAATACTAAATCCTGGATATAAAACTTTCTCCACTTTTGATGTATACCACACCTAATGTAATCGGAATGGTAGTTCCTAAAGATGTCCCCATTTCATTGCTTTGCAATGCATTGATGCAGAGAACACTGTCAGGGCGAGGGTTAATTGTATTTTCAAGATAATTGATTCATTTTGCTACAATCATTACCAACAGAGTCTATAAACAGTTCATAAAATAAAAAAGCATGTAGCTAGTTAAAACTGAGACTAAAAATAGCATAAATAAATGAATATGTCATGTCTGAGTGTTAGAAATTGGATTTGTTATTTCTCTCGGGATACTCACAGATTCAGAAGGTACTGGATGCCTGATGGGAAAAAAGTGACAAAAGGAACATATGTTTTCATTCACAGCCAAAACCTAAAGTTGCTAATTTTTGCATCCATCTGCCTATAAGTTTGTCTTTTCTTTATTAAAATTGATTTGTAAAGCTTATAGTTGATCTAATGCCTACAATTAATATAACGTTTTTGTGATTTAAAAAGTATATATGACATTAAATTTAAACAGGTGATGTGTACTAAAAATACATTATTTTTTAAGCCAAGATTCTTTCTAAAAGAAGATATCACTTTCTTCTTTATTCCATTGCTTTACAGTTTGCAGTCTAAGTTGACAGGCAAAGTAGCAGCACCAGCCAATGCTAAATTAAACAACATCCAAATCTCTGCTTGACAAGACACATTCAAATTATGGAGTCGACTCTTCCAGCAAACGATCTTGGCCAGCTACATTAGCATAGAATTCTTTCTAGGTGACAGTGTTCTTGTTGAAAGAAAGTATAAGATAATTCTGTAGACATGCATCATTATTAAATAAAAAATAACTTACTTTTGGCATTTGTCACATGGTTGATATAATTTTATTGCACTGGTTAGCATGACTTTTAGTATCTGAGTAAAATAACTAGTAAAGGGTCCCTTAGCAAGAATGCTTCATTTTCCTCTGGTTGAACACAATATTGTTTGAAAATAGCAACCCAGCTGTCATAACAGCTGTCACACCCATTAATCATGACAGTGACAAATAGGCATAATTAGTCTGTCCGGAATACCTAGCATAACATGCTTAGTAGGCATTATCATTCTTCTAACTGTATTATAATATCAAGTATGATACGTTTTAGTTAAAAATGTCTCAATAAAACCTAGTTATATAAATACAAGGAATATTGATGTAATATAAAATAACTTGGCAGTGGGGTCATTCACAAACTGATAATCTCATTTTAACTGGAAATGAGTTATGACAAATAAATACATACTTTTAACAATAGATTGATGTTTTAGGCAACTTGCCAGGATTGGTGAAAAGTCACATTTTGTTATCAAAGGAAAGTTTGAATTTTTCATCTGTTTTTTGAGGAATTTGTTTCAGATAGTAAATCCATTAACATTTCTGTCTTTTTGCTACTGCCAATAAAATTCCCACAAGAACTTGGAAATATCCTCGTATGCTTTCTATGTCTGTGAGACTTCCTACAGCAATACTATAAAAACCCAGAAACCCACCATGCTGCAAGGTTTTAGTTCGTAGTCAGAGAGTAGTTGTACAAACAGCAGGATACTGGTAGACTAAAAGTGATGCCTTTATTGGCTAAGTAGCTTTAGAATGCAAGCTTTCAAGAGAAATTATGCATGTTTGGAATGAAGGCTGAATGAAAAATATATGATAGGTTATACATTCATGCAAATTGTTTTTACATTTGAATTCCACTGGAGCTGAAACTCTTATCACCAATGTCTGTGTAAATTATTCTTTAGACTGCAGTAGGTAGAGGCATCTCTTTGTAGCTGGCCTAGCTGTACCCAATTTATTTCCCTTTTGTTGTGGGATTAGCTCCAGTGTGTAGAGAGTTTGTGACTTTAAGCTAAAGATTTCTGTCTCTCTGTGTCTAAAAGTTTCCCATCAGTACAGACACCCTGAGATCTTTAATGCTGTGACCAGCTTGGAAAAAATGTTGACCCACTGGGGTGTGTCTTTTCTTCTGTATATTAGAAGTATTAAAATTTATACTAGAACTATGAGAATTCATCTATTTTGTTAGAGTTTGTCCTGTCTGACCTAGCTTTAATGCTGTGTTGGGACATTTCATACACCGGATGAATGAGACAACATTAGATGATCTGCAGGAGAATTTTAGTAGGAATGTGGTACATATATGTGCACAGGTTCCACATACATTTGTAGACAGGCAAATGTACCATTTTCTGTTGCATTCTTAATGGAGTCTTTACCAACATTTGTTTCAGGTTGGGGGTTGTTTATAGGAGATGAGCAGAGTTTTTTGGAATATTCTTTTTAATCTGTCATCAGTATGTCATATTGTTTGGAGCTCTTTTGAGATTTTGTGCAGCACTTCAAGCTGAGGGTTGTAGGTAACTACTAATGACACTCAGTTCTTTACCGGTGATTGTATTCCAGGAGATTTCTTCTGGGTACACTGTTGGCTTTCTGAATTTGGATGTTCGTGACCTCTGCATTATATCCAGGAGAGATAAAATCTCACCTGAGATTTAAGATGTTTATCCTAGTCAGAAGCCTGAGCATATGTGTAGGGATGGGTGAAAAATTTTCCCTCAAACCGAAATCGCCGAATAATTGCACTTCCCACTTAGTGAATAATTTCCAGTGAAAAATGCAGTTTTTCAGCTTTTTTGCCTAGCTCATTCCATTGAAATCAAAGGGAACATTGCATTTACATACAACATATAGCACATATTATTTTATTTCCCAAAGGCATAGTGTAAAAGGGACATGAGGGTGCCTGTGTTGGTGGGGTGTGGAGAAAGAATTAGTTTAACAGGGAATTATTTTGGGGGGGTTTGTTTACTGGGATTGGGGGCAGTTAATAAAACAAATCGTAAATACAATAAAAAAAACTCATAAGACATGGTATAAAAGGGGTCTGAGGAGGGTGCCTGTGTTGGTGGGTGTAAATTGGGGAATGAATCAGTTGAACAGGGAATTTATTTTGGGGTGTTCTTGACTAGTATTGGGGGGCAGTTAATAAAAAAAATTAAATAAGAAATTTGTATCTAAAGTGATAGAGACAGGAACCCCCTGACATAAGCTGCCACTGGGGTGGACTGATACTTGAGTTAATAGAGTATTTTGTAGATAATTATTTGTTAGATTTGTTGTTAGAGGCCCAAACCCTGAGGAAACATTGATTTGTAGGACTTAGACTTGTTTGGCACAAGCCCCAAGGAAACACTGATTTGTAGAATTGTCATGTGTCTTTAGCGAGGTACGGACAAGGGGCATGGTGGCAGCACCAGTACTTGGTTTCTGGTATCATGGTGTTTTATAGAGTTGTGATAGGTATTAGTTACCAAACATACTCTGCACATTGCAGTTGCTGATAAGAGGCACAGTTCCTGCTCTCAAGGGAAAATTGTATATTCTAGTATCCACACACCCATGATTTTGGAGGAGTGGCAGGTGGCGAAGAACTATTGGACAACTTCTTCTTTTTTTCAGCAACAGCAGTAACATGGGTGATGGATGATGAAGGTTCACTTGCCACGACTAGCTCCAGTGATGCACCTGAGGCAGTAGCAGCACCATAACTAGCCCCCACCACTTCAGGTATATGTGGAGAAAAGAAGAAGTTGCCCAATAATTCTTCTCTACCTGACCCCTCTTTCAAAATCATGGGTGTATTGATAGTAGAATATATGTTTTTTCCTTCGAGCAGGAACTGTGCCTCTCATCAGCAACTGCAATGTGCACAGTGTGTGTGATAAATAACACCTGGTACAACTCTATAAAACACAGTGACACCAGAAACCAAGTACTGCTGTTGTCACTATGCCCCTTGTCCATACCAGCTAAGGACACATAACAACTTGCTGGCAGTTTAATAGTAATGATAAACCCTTCCTACCACCATCTTAGCATATTCTGTGGGATGGAATCTCCTCAGATGCACCTTGATGCTCTGCTTGCAATTCTCCTCCACCATACTGCAATGTGTGGTCAGTGCACCACACAGTGTGCAATGGGTGGACAAGAACTGACACTGACAAGTGACCGGATCCCTAGAATGCTAGGGGTAGTGGAGGCATCTTACAGACAGGACACTGTCAAGTGACCGGATTCCTAGATCGCTAGGGGTAGCAGAGGCAACTCACAGACAGGACACTGACAAGTGACCGGATCCCTAGAATGCTAGGGAGATCGGAGGCAACATATAGACCGAGTACTGGCAAGTGACCAGATCCCTAGAAAGCTAGGGATATTCAGAAGCAACTCACAGACAGGACACTGTCAAGTGACCGGATCCCTAGATCACTAGGGGTAGCAGAGGTAACTCACAGAAAGGATACTGACAAGTGACCAGATCCCTAGAACACTAGGGAGATCGGAGGCAACATATAGACCGAGTACTGGCAAGTGACCAGGTATCTAGAACACTAGGGATATTCAGAAACAACTCACAGACAGGACACTGACAAGTGTCCGGATCCCTAGAACGCTAGGGAGATAGGAGGCAACACATAGACTGGGTACTGGCAAGTGACCGGATCCCTAGAATGCTAGGGAGATTTGGAGGCAAGTCATAGACAGGATACTGACAAGTGACCGGACCCCTAGAATGCTAGGGAGATAGTAGGCAACTCAAGACCGGATACTGGCAAGTGACCAGATCCCTAGAACGCTAGGGAGTAACAGCAACGGTAACTACTTGCAACTCATTCTCCCAGGAATACTGGGGAGTAGCAGGCCAGATGTTAGGTGCTGTAGCGGTAATGAGAGAAAGCGTAACGAAGCTCAAGGTAATGCCCACAGAAGGGTCAAAAGCCAGAATGTCAGATCGGTACACTTGGAGATAGTCAGCCAGTCCTAGTCAGCAATGGAAGCAGGTTCTTAGCCAAAGCTAGTTCAGTACACACGGAGATAGTCAGCTAGTCCTAGTCAGCAATGGAAGTGGGTTCTCAGCCAAAGCCATATAGCCGTATAAAAGGGCTAGCCCTAGGCAGAGTCAGAACCCAATGGCCAATAAGAACCATGCAGAGTGAAACCCAAAAGTAGCAATGTCGCCATGCAGCAAGGATCATGTGCACCGTGATAGGGTACAGCAACAGCGGTGCTCGATTTCTGTGGTGGTGTTTGCCTTTAACATGTTTGATATTAATGTCATGTTGTCTGTGTTTCATGTGTGTTATCAGGGCGGTTGTGCCAAGGCATGTTCCCGCCTTTCCCCTTCTCACTGATCTGTCACAAATTGTGCAAAGTGCCGTTGTTGATGACTATACTGTTCCTGCCCCAAGAGAAAAATAGTCCCACATCCATGACTTCAGGGGGGAGGGAAAAGGTGAAGAAGAATGGCCTCTTTTTTCTACTCCTCCACTTTCCCTTTTCTGTCTGGGGAAGAGAATGATGTTGTTATTGTTGTTGCTACTGCCTCAGGATCAGGATCACTGCAACTAGTACCAGGAATATTGCTGCTGCTGCTGCTGCTGGCAAGTGGAATCTGTCTTAGTCCCACATCACTTCTTGACCCCATTCCCACTGTGTCCACAGTGGTTTGTGGCACACTAGCCTGTTCCTCAGCATCCTGCTGCCCTTGCAGAAGCAGGAAATAGAGGAGTTGCAAATTCCGCAAATTCTAAAATCTCACTGCTGGTGGTGGTGATGCCCATCCCTGTCTCTCATTCCGTCTCAGTTTGGGCTAAAAAGGTCATCAATGTCTCTTCCACGCTAGCTTCTCCACCATCATCATCACCATCACTAGTCCATTCGTGCTGTTGCTGCTCTATTACAAACATCTCACTCCTGTTTGGTGGAGGTGACGAGAAATGTGACAGATAATCCCCTAATGTCACACTTGCCATTTCTTGTTAACCTGAAGAAGCCAGACTGGCAGCACTAGCAGCAGGCACAGGCAGCTGATCTGTGCTCCTGGTGGTGGAGGTGGTGGTATTGTTGCTGCTAGCCACCAGTTCTGGCTTCTTCAATTAGATCTATCACCCCTGTACAAGTTTATCTTAAATGTTAGGTTAAAGGGATAGTAATACTTAAAATGTACAAAAAAATATGTTGTAGGGTTTATCCCCCTGAGTAAAACAAGGGTACTCCCACTGCTGAAAGGTGTTTCATTCAAAAGTTATTAATTTTCAAAGTTGAATTTTTTAGGTGCAATATCACAGTGGCCTGAAATTGTACAGTGGAGCTGTTGCTACACCATCCTATGGAGATTTATAGTCCCGGGACCAGAGTTGTCCATAGGATGGTGTAGCAACAGCGCCACTGTACAATTTCAGGCCACTGTGATATTGCACCTAAAAAATTCAACTTTGAAAATTAATAACTTTTGAATGAAACACCTTTCAGCAGTGGGAGTACTCTTGTTTTACTCAGGGGGATAAACCCTACAACATATTTTTTTTTACATTTTAAGTATTACTATCCCTTTAAATAGTGATTATGATGAATGCTATTTGGCTGAAATGTAATTATTAAATACTGCCCTGCACCCTACTTCTAGGCAGACTGCATTTACCTGCTCTGTACCGCAGTCTGTCATTCTGCCTCTGCTTCCCTCCCTCTATCCAGCCTCCTCCAATGAAAGAGGCTTTCTACTTGTAAGCTGGAGCTATCTCTGGCCAATGAGAGTGGTCCAGCTTACAGGCAGAAAGCCTCAATCATCGGACAAAGCAGGTAACCGCAATCTGCCCGGAGGTAGGGTGCAGGGCAATAGTTAATAATTACATTTTGGCTGAATAGCTTTTTTAGGACAAGAAAGTAATACAGTATTCATCATAATGCTATATAACCTAACATTTAAGAGAAACTTGTACAGGGGTGACAGATCCCCTTTCAATATCATGTTCCACCTGGACAATGTAATGAGGGTAAGGGGACTCCCAGGGTCAGGGGAATGGTGTAGGCTCCCTTGACCACTAGTCTGGATGCTCTCAGTTGCTTCCCCTACCACTCCCCTAACACGAGTCTTCCTCCTCACAGTCACTAGTAATATGTTGATTACCCCTTCCTTCACGCCTAACACTAACAAGCTGCTGGATCTTCTTAGTACTAGTAGTACTAGCACTGGCGGGACTGCTTGGGGATGGCAAGTGTGACTTAGGGTCCCCTGCTGTTACATTTGGCATCATCTTCTCATCCCTCATCCCCCCCCTCCTGAGAATTGCAAGACACACTGGCAGCAGGTTCAGCACCGGCAGCAGGCACAAAACTTGTGGCAGCAGGGGCAGCACATCTGACAGCAGGTACAGTACTGGTGGCAGCAGGGGCAGCACGTTTGGTAGCAGTAGCAGGGACAGAACGTCTGACAGCAGGCACAGCAATGTTGGTAGCAGGGGCAGCACATCTGGCAGCAGGCACAACAATGATGGCAGCAGGGGCAGCACGTCTGGCAGCAGGCACAGGCAGCTGACCTGGCCTCTCACTACTACCCTCTTATTCATCCCTTGATATTAATTTCTCCGAGATTTCTAGGGGTGATTTAGGGGGACTGGCCAGCATTGACTCTGCAGTGTTCATTTCTTCCTCCTTCTCTTCAGACTCAGTGGACAAATAAGGGTCCTTCCAGTTCCTCCTTTTATTAGTTTTAAACCTTCTCAAATTGATAGCAGTCACTGAGCCTCTCCTGCCTCAATTTTGCTGAAAACATCACAACAGAACAGCACAGCATGTCTACCTCGCTCTGTAGCTGCTACTATTGTGTTCCACTTCCTGGAATATGTCAGGTTTTTATAGTGAAAAACCAAAAAACAAGTAAATAAATGGGTGGAAACTTTCTAGCCACTGAAAAAACTGTGAAGAATTTACCAGTGGGCAAAAAATGAGAAGCTTTTAATCCTTGCTTTTAAAGCAGATTTTCCTGTGAAAAAGTGAACAACAATGGGACCTTTTGGACACCACTGGTAACCACCAGTGCCACCAGCAAACACTGAATTTGCCGATGTCCAAATCTGGCAAAATGTCTCCACACATTGCAGATTTTGTAGTACAGTGACTACACATGGCAATGTTCAGGAGGCCAATAGAATGCAGGGGATATGGGAACATCTGCAGACGAACACTCTACCGAATACATCAAATTCATGTCAGGCATGGTCATTTATTTTTATTCTGTGGTAATGGAAGTGTAAGCCATGCACTGTCACTCCACCACCAGTTAGTTGTTATTTTTGGGGGATGGAAAAGGGGCAGTGTAACTTACACCAACTTGGGGGATGGTTTAACATTGTAAAAAAAAGCTTAAATAGAGCAGGCATGCTGTGTTATCCCAGTACTTACTCCCTTCACAACATGTTGACACACTGTGCACATCGCAGATGTTGATAATAACTACAGTCTCTCCCTGAACCCAAACAAAAATTTTCCAACACCCATGATTTTAGGAGAAGTGCATAAGAAGAAGGATTGTTGTCACTGGAAAACTTACCCCCCCCAGATGCACCTGAAGTTGTTTTGACTTGTAGTGCTCCTGCTGCCTCTGATGCACTGAGGTTAGTAGGAAGGACGCAAACAACACCTGTCTCATGTCATCAGCGGTTCCACCACCACAGTCTGTGAAAAGATGATTCCAGCTAGGGGTGTGGAAAAAGTGAGAAAATTTCCCGTATGACAATTTTTCTCTTTTTTCGTAAAAGTTTTCTACTTTTCTCCAGTGCAAAATGTTCCTCTTTTTTGCCTATTCCAGCTAATTTTTCGCTTATTCCAACACATTTTTCTCCTATTCTAACACATTTTTCTCCAATTCAGACACATTTTTCGCCTATTCTAACACATTTTTCTCCAATTCAAATACATTTTTTGCCTATGTTTCCTATGGTGCAACATTTCCCAGCACACTATTACTTCTTCTGACGGCTGTAGTCGAGAAATAAGTAGCTGGAAGTCAAAGTTGTGAGTCCTACAGCAACATATACCTTGAAAAATGTGTTAGCGTGCAGAGTGAATTTGCCCACAACATTTACTTCCTGCTTAAGTGACACTGGCACATATTCATGATGATGACAAGTGATAAAAAAAATAAAGTACAACCTACAATATGGCAGATGTGTATGTAGTGGTGGTGGAGGACTGGCGTGGTGTGATTGGTGGGACCTTGACAAACTGCATTCCCCCCAGGAGGAGAGGGATTATCATCATTTTTTGCCCATGTTGCACTACCTCTTTACTCCCACGTTCCTGCACTGTTCCACCTTTCCCCCTCCTTCTTGTGCATTTGCTAGTCATTACTCTACTACTGTTTGTGTTTTTACTCTCTACAGTACGATGTGTGTGTGTGTGTGATGTCTTGCCTTGGCCCTCAGCAAAATTCTCAATGTTGTCTGCTTTCTATGAAGTTTGCCTCAATACACAGAGCTCACATCAGGCTGCCAGTCAGCTGTCTAATATATTTATTTGTTAAATTATTTATGTTTTTTTACATTTGTATTTATTTACCTATTTATTTTAGTTATACACCCTATCTTATCACACTAGTCCATATATATATATATATATATATATATATATATATATATATATATATATATTCCATAAATAAAATGCCTCCAATGTGTAAATATATGTCCTCTGTGGCTGGCTCCACTGAAGGTGGCAGGCTTCCTCCATTCCCTTCAGGCCATTCCCAGAATCCGAATGAGGGAATTTTGAACAGAGACTGGCCAGATAAAAGCCAGTCTCTGTTCAAAATTCCCTCATTCGGATTCTGGGAATGGCCTGAAGGGACTCCAGCCTCCAACTGGCTGAGATGTGTGCTTACGCACCTCCCAGCCAATCAGCTTCTGGGGGAGCATGAGAAAACTCACTAGAAGCTGATTGTCTGAGAGGTGTGTGTAACCACACACCACAGTGTTCACCAGAGCCCATCAGCAGATAGTACTGCCGTCAGCCCCATCACATCCCCTTTGACTCAGACTCCAGAGCTCAACAGCAGAAGGTAGTGTTGCCATCACCCCCATGTCACAGCTTACCTTGATTCCAGCATGATTACAGGCATGAGGCTTCAAGCAGGCTGCAGGCCACTTTTTTATCTGTTTGCATACTGTAGTCTCCTCCTACCTACTTCCTCCCTCTGAGCTGCTCCTCCTACTTCCTGTGGAGGGGTTTATAAGGCAGACTGAGGTTGACTCAGATGCCCTTGCGTTGTTGTTCTTAGGTGAAGTACTTAGGCTCTGTGTGTGACCTGGCTATCGACGAAAACCCACTCTGTGTATGACCTGGCTATTTATGAGAACCAGCACTGTGCATGACCCGGCTAAGCAAGAGAATCCTCTCTGTGTATGACCCAGATACGTATAAGAACCCTCTCTCTCTGTATGACCCAGCTAAGTACGAGAACCCTCTCTGTGTATGACCCAGTGATCATGAGTACCCCTTACTGTGATCAATTTGTACTTTTGACCTAAGACAGACCACTGTTGTGGACAGAGAATCTGATTGGTGACTGCAGGCATGAGTCACAGGGTCTCGATATAGTGACTGCAGACGTGAGTCACAGGGTCTCGATATAGTGACTGCAGGTGTGAGTCACAGGGTCTCAATATAGTGACTGCAGGTGTGAGTCAAAGGGTCTCGATATAGTGACTTCAGGCGTGAGTCACAGGGTCTCTTAGCAGTGACTGCAGGAGTGGGTCAGTTCTCCAGTCCAGCAGTCCTTGTGTTCCTGTTCATCGGATCAAGATTACTGTTCCAGTGTTCCAGTCAACGGATCAAGAGCTAGCGTTCCTGTTTCCTGCTGAGACTCACAGGGGCTTCGGCCCAGTCTCCAGCATTGTGGTCTAGTGTGAGGCCTACTATTTCTGGTAGTAGTGTCGCGAGCTAGTAACCCTCTGCTTGTTGTACTACATATTTATTGCTGTGATTTATTCTAATAAATATTTTGCATTACATTACCGTACTGAGTTCTGAGCTTTCCTGGGTGCCCGTGACACCCCATCACATTCCCTGTGACTCAGACTCCAAGGTACAACAACAGTTAGTGCTGCCATCATCCCCACCACATCCCCTTCTGTGACTGAGAAATGACAGAGCCCACCTGCAGATATTGCTGCTACCACACAACCACATCCCCTGTGATTCAGAGTCCAGCACCAGCACTAAATATTTTTACACTTCACATCACCTCCACCCACCCCCTGTTAATCCAAGCCAACCAGCAGATAATACTGCCACAACCACCACCACCACCACATCCCCAGGGCACTCAGGTAAAGTTTTGAAAGGATAAAATGTGTTTTCCCCCCCAGGTGGCTGAGTGGAACAGTAAGAGTTCAAGGTTGCAGATACCTGACTCGGACGCTGCTGTGTTTGTGAGTGTGACAACACATAAACCTATATCACAGTCATTATATTGCTACCACCACAACCAGGAGAGAAGGAAAAATATGGTGGTGGTGGTAATGCTGGCGATGATTCAGACATGCTGTTGAGAGCGTTAAGATAAGCCAGAAGTGGAAGATAGTTGAAGTGATATTGTTAAGTGAAACAGTAGTTTCAGAGGATTCTGTTGCTATATAGTTCCAGTCCCACCAGCATCTTCAAATGTTACAGCAGCAGTATGCTAGTGTGTCCATCATGCTGGGTTCTAGTGGTCGTGGAGTCATCATCTCCACCACACACTGTCGTGGTAATAATGTAAGTAGAAACAGTGATTTAGGATAGGTGGACATTCCACTTCCTGCTGCTAGTGCTGATAATGACACAGCAGCGTCAGCATCCCTCCAGATGTCCTCCTCAAAAGTCTTCAGAAGCTCATAGTAGTCACACATTAGATGCCACTGACCAGGAAGAAGCCTAACAGTTAAGCATTGCATGTTTACTAATGCCCACAATGATACCCACCTGTACAACGTGGGTATAGCTGTCTTTGGGATTCGCTATCGGAGTGCAACATATGACACCAGTTCTTTAAAACCAATGTTTAATACAAAAGAATAGGGTAAAACATCAAACACCAACATATTTCTAAGCTTGCCTCTCTACAGGCTTAGTTTTTTAATTTTTTTGCCAAGTTTGGGTTGTGTGGTTTGGCACAGCACACAGAAGGAAAACTATATAACAACTGTTTTCACAACACCATTTGTGGCAGTGGAGTAAATTGGTGGTGGCAGGAGTGCGGACCTATGACTCTTGTCACCTCTAAATAACTCAGTCATCCCTCACCATGATTTGCATTTGTAAAACAAAATTAGGAGACATATGTGTGATTGTTACAAAATAAAATGTTGTCCCAGTCTCTGGGGCATCTACAAACCTATTATGTGCACTTTGGCCCATGCACTTTAAGGAGTGCTTCTACGGCTGCTGGTTGTTGCATGTCTGAGGTGTTGCAGGTGGGATCTCAGGGAATATGTAGCTAGATGCAGGGCTGGATTTACATCTCAGGAGCCTGTAGGCACAGAAATCTGAAGCTCCTCCCCCCCCCAAAAAAAAAGTGCAAAAAGTGTGACCAACTGTGTACAGGCAGCTTCTTTGTGGCTGTGCTGTTCGTGGGCTCCATGTAGCGTCTGGGAGACGGCGGGGCAGTTCAGGCAAGTGAGGAGGTGGGAGTAATGAGCTGCCATGACTCCAGCTTCAGATCTGCTCTTCAAGTTCTGTCACTCATGACTCACATTCAGCCGCGGCAAACAGAGAGGAGAGAACAAGGAGTTCATCACCCCCCCACCCGTGTAGTAGCTTGATGCCCAGTGAGGCTATTTAAAAAAAAAAAAAATGATCCCAATGACAGGCGCCCCTCTGTGGGGTGCGCCTGTAGGCAGATACCTACTCTGACTTATTATAAATCCAGCCCTGCCTAGATGTGATCCAGATTTCCCCTGTGCACATGTTTTTTATAGAGACATCACTTAGCAACAAGTTTACTTTTGGATCATAAATGATATATCTCCATCCTGAAGATATCATAGACTGAGAGGTTCTTGAGGGATAACTACTACTTCTACCAGGGCTGGATGTTGCAGTAGTACTAGAAGTATGTGTCATTGGTTCTGAACTTCAAACAAGAGCAGACCCACTCATAGCAATATAGATGTTGATAACTTGTTTTGCTGATTAGTCAAACTGATTGGGACTGAGTGGTGGCTGGGTTTGCAAGTGATACTGAGGATGATGATTTTTAAGCATGTTTGCCTGCCCAGAGTAGGCTTTCCAGCTGATCTTTCTAACAGTTTATAAACAGTAATGTTGCTCTTATAGGGCTGGATTCTATAACAGGAGATAAAAGTTAACATCCTTTTTATCAAAAAGGTTCCCACTGAAGTCTATAGAGAAACCTGGAGATAAAAGCAGAGATAAAATTAGCACCTGTAATAGAATCCAGCCCATGCAGTGTTGGAAGATTGTGGCTTTTCTTTTTAGCTAATTTGGTTGCCCATATCATAATCATCATCATCAATCATCTCACTTTCTATATGTATCCGAAGAAGAGGAGAAAGGTGGAAGAGGAAAAAAGCAAAAAAAGAACTGGAGCATGCCTTTTACTTGGAGAAGGTGGAGAGGCATATTATAAAACAACATAATCATCAATTTGATCATCATCAGAATCATCTGCTTCCTCCCCATTACTTTCATAATAATGTAGGTTATTTGAAGTCTGAAACACTTTCTTTTTATTTTACCCTTATGATGTCTTTATTACTTTTAAGTCCTCACCTGTTACGGAAACAACACTATAACATGACTCATCATTGTTAGCGTTGTTAAAAGATTTAGTACTACTACTGGTTGAGGTGGAACTTTTTTATACAATTTATTACACATGCTGCAGAAACCATGGCTGCAGTCAATTTTTGTAGTACAAATTTACTACCACCAACATGTTCATTCAATCATTTTACTCCTTTCCACTTACCACTGATTCTAGCATGTTTGATGGGCATAATGATAGAAGAATTGAATATTATTAAAAAATATATATTATTTAAAAAAAAAAAGGAAAAATTGACAAAACTAAACTTTAATCCCTACTCCTATTAGCAGAAGAGATATTCACTGGAACATTTTCAGTGTTAAACAACTTAGTAAATTGCTGTTAGGCAGCCTCTGAACCTGTTTTGGAGTGGATTCGTATTAGTACATCCTTTCTTTAATGTTTGCAGTTTTCCCTTGGAAGCTTATTTTTCTGTATCTTGAGATAAAATGTGATTGGATCATATGTTGTGTTTTCCCTTATATAAATCTGATGCAATTATATAGTTTTGCTCTCAGGCAGCTTCATTAAATATAAACAGTATTCATTTATATTGCAGTAGTTTTGCACCTAGAAAAGTTTAATAAATAACCCCCTTCAGTAGAAGAAAAGAGGAGAAATAATGGATCAATACATTAGCAACATAAGGGACAGATTCAAATTTTCCCAAATCCCCTTTTATTTAAATTAGACTTTCAAATCATAGAGAGTTTACACTCTATTAGGTATTACCCTGGCATTCTAGGGGTTAAATGGCCCATTGAAATAGCACAGATTTCTTGCAGTTTTCTCCTGTGGTGTAACTGAATTGTTTATCTGTCATTTTCTACATATGGCCCTGAATTTGAATGTCAAAATCATTAAGTATATCAAAATGGTAAATAGATAAAACTAGAATTCAGAAAGCGAATGACTTCTTCAAGCCCTAAGAAAAGTGGACTAATTCTGGGATAAACCAACTATATCATAGGAAACAAACACAAATTCCCCAAATTCTCATGGACTTTAATGGGGCTAGTCACAGCGCACGAGCAATAGCTGACATGTGTGACACTGGTAGATGGCACCAGATGACAAATTTCTGTACCTGCACCCATACTTTGCTCCACTTCCTTGTACAAACAGGGGCCCATATTTATAAAGGCAAATATGAATTATTCTGGAGTAAACCAACTGTACCACAGGGGACAAAGAAATATTCTTGTTAAATTACATTGAACTTTTAACTCCCTGAATGCTAGAGCGGTCGCCAATGCATTATAAAACACCATAGGGCTTAAATAAAAATGCCCCTGATTGAAATAGGGCTTTTAAGCCCCTGAATGCTAGCAAGGTCTCCAGTGCATTGTGAAGCAATGTTTTAGAGACCTTTGTATCATTTAAGGATTAAAAAAGTCCCATTCGAAACAACAGCCATTTAGCGAATGTTCATTTGACCCCTTTACTTCAGTTGACTTGCCCTACAATGCTTCCATTTTCCTTTTTTTTTTTTTTTTTTTTTTTTTGCAAAAGAGCAATTCCAAGAACAAATGTTTAAATAATTTAAATAGGTCTTGTAACCACTGAATGCCAGAGAGATTCTCTAGCATTCAGAGTCACATTTAAATAAATTTTTCCCCTATGGCACAGCTGGTTTTCCCCAAAATTTCACTCTCTCTTTTGTGCTTAACCCATTAAGGACCAGTGGCACAGGGAAGTTAACTTGCCTTAAGGACCACTTTGATCCTTGCCAATGCACCTGCACAATTGGCCTATTACATGTACGGGCACACCGAGTGGGGATGTGAGATAGAGACTGCTCCAGTCTTGGAACGGTCAATTTCAAATCCCATTTCTACTTGGAGTGCTCCCACAGGAAAGCTGTAAATAAAAAAGTATGGCCGGATTTAGAATTAGTCAGAGTAGGCATCTGCCTTCAGGTGTACCCAACAGAGGGGCACCTGTCACTGGGATCATGTGTGTGGTGTTTTTTTTTTTATTATTATTAAATTCGCCTGAGTCATCTACCCACCCGGCGCCATGAAGACAGGTCTGTACCTCCTCCTTTGGCACAGACCTGTAGGTGCTGTGCTTCCTCATTGGGTTTTTAGTAATACAGAGCACTGGGAGATGACATCATCTCCCAGCTCTCTGCATTACTGAAGACCGTGTGGGAGATCCAGCAGCTACAGCTCTGTGCAAAAGGAGGAGGCACAGAGCTCTCTTGCCACTGGACCACCAGGGAAGAGGTAGGAAATGGACACTGGGGCAATGTGAGGGTAATATGGAGATGATGGGGGCAATGTGAGGGCAATATTGAGCTGATTGGGGCAATATGGAGCTGATGGGGGCAATGTGAGGGCAATATGGAGCTGATGGGGGCAATGTGGAGATGATGGGGCAATATGGAGCTGATGGGGGGCATTGTGAGGACAATGTGGAGCTGATGGGGGCAAAATGGAGCTGTTGGGGGCAATGTGGAGTAGATTGGGGCAATGTGAAAGCAATATGGTATATGGAGATGATGGGGGCAGTATGGAGCTGATGGGGGCAATATGGTATATGGAGATGATGGGGGGAATATGAGGGCAATATGGAGATGATGGTGGCAAGTTAAAGCTAATAGGGGGCAATGTGACGATGATGGGGGTGATGTGAGGGTAATATGGAGATGATGAGGGGCAATATGAAGAATAGGAGCATTGTGGAGGTGTCCAGTGCAGATGGCCCATGGGGGGATGGAGTGCTTCAGATTTCTGTGCCTACAGGCTTCTGAGATGTAAATCCGGCCCTGAAATTATGTGACGTGCCACGACCATCACCCGTCCTTAAGGGGAAAAAATTGGTGTCGGTCCCGGCCTGTCCCAGAATTCTTTATTACAAATAATATTGGTTACATAAACACCTTAAAATGACATTTTGGAAAACATTTGCAACCTTGGAACTAATTGCCATTTTCAATTCAAATTCACCATTATCCTTTCATTAAAGATGTTAACAGTGCAATTACTGTTTTACATGGAATACTAATTTAGCCTTGAATAAATGAGAACAGTGGAGGAATGCATGAGTCCTCCAGAGCAGCAGTGGCTGCACGCCACAGTATGCACCAGAGCATATGATCACTGTAGTTTATACCTTCAGACACACTCTACCATCACTAAGACTTTAATGCCAGCAAACCCCTTATGTCTGCCCCATAACATGTGCAGGAAATGGTGTGATATTATACAATTTCCTCTGTAGTTGGTTTAGAACATGGAATTAAACAAGTCATAAATAAAAAGAATAACCCAAAATGCGCATAACTCTCTTCTTGACGCAAACAGCATTATGGGGAGAATTTTTGGTGTACTTAGTTTAGCAATTTTCCATTAGGAACTCATATATTTCAGAGCCTGTTTTTGAATCGAACAGTATGTATACATTTTAATTTTTTTAGTGTCTACATTCAGCAATTAATTAAACAGGAATGTGTAACTGCATAGTCTTTCTTTTATCTTTCTTGAAGCTTCTATAGAGGCTAATGTACTAAGAAGAGCTGGGAGGGGGTGATACACTAAGTTGTGATAAAGGAGTGATTAATCCTCCAGTGTGAAAGTCTAATTCCTATATTATTCTGGAAAGCTTATGTTCCAAGATCTCTCAACCCTGAGACATATTAAAGGAGCAGTAATTTATTTTTATGAAAACTTATGTTATAGAACTTTTCCTGCTGAGTAAAACAAGAGAACTACCACTGCTGTTAGCTGTTTTATTCAAAATTTATAGCAGTTCAAATAAATATAAGGTTGTGGCAGTTTCTATCACATTCTATGGGAACTATATGTCACTGACTTTCCACTCCATTAGAATGTAACCAGATATCTAATTGGAGTTTGACCACTAGAGGGCAATGCTAATGTAAAAAAAAAACTAAAAAAAAAAAACACAGGTTTAAACTGTAATAACTCTAGAAATATGCATCTCTTGGCAGTGGAAGTACTCTTTTTTATTCAACAGAAAAAAGCCTGACAATATATATTTTTTCATTAAAAAAGTTTACTGCTTCTTTAATACATGTGCCATAGTATAACAAAGGAACTGGAGATATCAACATCAGACACAAGATATTTTGGGGCACTGAATGTACAATAGGTGACAAAAATGTCTATTCATTTAAACTGGGCTTTTGCAATGCATTGGAAACCTCTCTAGCATTCAAAGGGTTAAAAGCTCCCTTTTAAATCAAAAGAAATCTTCAGAATTTTTAACTCTTTGAGTGCCAGAGGGGTACGCAATGCATTTCAAAGCATTGCATTGCGTACCTCGCTGGCATTCAAAGGGGTAATTTCCCATGTGGTGGAGTGTTAGACACTCATAAAGTACACCGTAGCTACACTGACATTTTCAGTTTGTTTTAATTTTCCAATTCTTTTTGGAGTAGTCATGTAACGTTTTATTCCACAGCTATTATTAGTTCTTTGATTACACTCTGTTCTGTCCACAGGGCTAATCAGCAAGATATTGGTGTACAAAGAACAAATCACATTTATCTCTTTGACTAAGATATGTTATTTATATATTGTATTGGTTGCTTTGCCCATGTGGCAGTGCAGATATTTCAAAGTTTGGACATATTGTACCCTGGAGTAACTTCTACGGCTTGATGTATGAACATCACATTTAGTGCCTAAATACTGAAGAAGTTTATCTTCTGTCAGAGAGATTAACTGCCAACTTCAGCACTTTTTAAAAACATCATTTCACATTCTAAATCTCTGAATTCTTTATTCCTTCACATTTAATGATAGACTGTGGCACATTTCATAGCTTATAGTCATGCTGCAGTAATAAGATCATTGGATTTGTGGGTATTAAGCATGCCTGTTGAGAAAAATTATGCAGTGAAGTTGTTGTTTTCATGCATAATTTGATAATGTGCATTATTCTAAATTAACCCTTTAAGGATGAGAGGGGTGTACAATACATTACGAAGCAATGTCTGCACACTCCTTTGGGCCTGAAAAGCTTAAAATCAGTACTGCCTCTGTACTTTGTGACCATTATAAATCTCTTAGGTGAGATGCACTAAAGCATGATAAAGAGGTGATTAAGTGGTGATGACGTCTCCAGTGTTCTAAACTCTCCGTGTTTTTCTATGGAGCCAATGCACTAAGGGCTCGATTCTATTACCTCCGGTAAAACAGGAAACAGAATAAGGAAAAAAAACACTGAGCGACAAACCCACCTTTGTACCACAGCTATTCTATAGCTGGCGAGGTAGATTGAACAACCATCATTGTTGGCCAAAACTCACACTGTGGCCAAAATGCTCGTTGTTGATTTTGTTCGTGATAAGTAGAACGAATTGTGTGAACATCAAGGGGAAAAATCCAACTCTTGTTGTCTGACACAGTGTCAAATGAGAGTGAGCATAAAACTGTCACCCTCCATACACTAACCCTACTCTATCCTAACATGACACTAAATAATACTACCCTAACACTATTCTAACACCCAGCATTGTAACACTTACCTGTCATCCAATGTCCATCTTCTTTTTCAATCTTCTGTCTTCTTTCTTTTTCAATCTTCTGCCTCTCTAGTCCAATTAGCTTCTTTGTTTCATGATGGGGGTTGGCCTAATGACATGTCAGACACCCAGACAGCCTGCATTTCCTGTTAGTCCGTTGTTGGAGCTCATAGAGAGCAGAAGGAGATAGAGAGTGTCCAGTTGTTGTGTAGGCAGGCAGGTAGCATAGGCAGGCAGACAGCATTAGTACCTTATTGCCACTGAAAGGGAGAGTCATCTTTGTTCCTGTGCAAAATATAAAATATATTAGGAATTTGTTTTAATAGTTTTCAGAGTGACACGGCCAGTCTCACAGTTGTGTAGGCAGGTAGGCAGGCCTAGTACCTTATTGTCACCGCAAGGGAGAGTCATTTTTTAAAGTATGTTAAATTCAGACGAATAATTCGGAATGTCGCCGAATTTCGTCCTAGTCAAACAGGTTTAATCTGAAATGCGGATCCCCCGAACAAAAAAAAAAAAAAATTTGTCCGAAATCGAATTTTACCAAAAGTTTTTGCTGTGCACAAGTCTATGATGCAGTATAACTACCTAGTGTCTTGCTGCTGTGTTCAATCTTGCCATGGTGTATGACTTTTGATATTAAACTTTCTTCAGCAACCTCAAGCTGAGTTTGGCTGTTCCTCACCCAGTTTTATTACTCCTACACAGCTGTTTCTGTTTCAGCTAATGATTGTGTTTCAACCCACATTTTAATTTGATGGTCAATGGAAACTGTTTGGTATAATTGTTTAATCATACACCTGACTATATGCCTACAAAATCCCTGACTTTGTGCAAGTGTATCTAAAAGAATTGATGTTGTTTTAAAGGCAAAGGATGGTCACACCAAATATTGATTTGATTTAGATTTTTCTTCTGTTCCCTCACTATCATTTTGTTAATTGATAAATATAAACTATTAGCATGCTTATTTTTTTTATAGCATTCTTACTTTACAGCATTATTTCACACCTGCCTAAGACTTTTGCACAGTACTGTGTGTGTGTATATATATATATATATATATATATATATATATATATATATATATATATAAAAAAACATACAATAAACCTGCGCTCCTCCAGTATACTTGTGACTAGTGCACCCTGTATTAGGCATATATAATAACACTGTGAATAAGTTTGAGGCATTGGTGCCAACCTTTTTGACCAAAAAAGAGGTATAAGCTTGCCAACCACTCCAAGTTTCCTCAAGTGTAGCAAGTACCTACTCTAAACACTTGAAGTCCCTATCTAGAAAAAATAAAATGTAAAAAATACTCCTTGAAGAGATGTCATAGTAACGCTTTGGAGGGGGACCCTTTTTTGTACTTTGTTAGATACGTGGAGGTCCCCATGTATGCATTTAAAAACAAGTAACAAACAATGTTTAAAAAAGTGTGAAAGAGGACTTTCCCTGTGTACCTGCATTGAGTGGATACCTATATGAAAGAACTGAAGCTCAGATACCCTTTATAGGTAACATGTAACCAGCCCCAAAGGCCACGTGAGGAATAATCAGCTGGAAACAAACAGAGTGCATAAAAGCCTAAATTAACCTCTTAAAGGGGAACTTTCACCCCGCAATAACTTAATGTTCACTTACTGCTCACCTGGCGACTAGCTGCTTAGTAGCGGTGCACAAGGGACTGACAGAGCAGGCGCATGGACGTCACTGTGAAGAGACGTCCGTGCTTCCTGCTCCTGTAAAACGCCGATATCTGAAGAACCGGGTAAGATTTCTGGCGACTAGCGCTACTAAGCAGCTAGTCGCCAGGTGAGCAGTAAGTGAACATTAAGTTATTGCGGGGTGAAAATTCCCCTTTAAGGCCTGAAATATAAAGAAGAAAATATGTGCAATGAAACATTCATATGTGATAGACTTGACAGTAAGAAGCTGCTAGGATAAGCTAATGGAGATAGATAGACAGAAAAGACAGCTTACAGCGCTAGTCACCTTAGTGCATAGAAATATATGTGTATATATGTGTAGTGCATTATAATTTTATATATATATATATATATATATATATATATATATATATATATTATGAAGTGTCCATTGAAAGAATTAGGGAAAATTGTAGTGTGCAGTAAAGAATGAGAGGGTTCTCTAGCCCCCCAAACAAGTGCAAACACAGAACATACAATAAACCTGCACTCCTCCATTACACTTGTGACTAGTTCGCCCTGTATTAGGCATATATAATAACACTGTGAATAAGTTTGAGGCATTGGTGCCAACCTTTATAGCAAAAAAAGAGGTATAAGCTTGCCAACCTCGCCAAGGTTCCTCAAGTGTGGCAAGTGTAGGTACCTACTCTAAACAATTGAAGTCCCTATCTAGAAAATATAAAATGTTAAAAATACTCCCTGAAGAGATGTTATAGTAACACTTGTCAATCCAAAATTCTTAGTCCAAAAAAAAGGTATACAAGATACTAATTTTGTTTGTTATTTTGTTTGTTTGTATCAAAAAATGGTATCTGGTGCAGGCATTCACAGGTTTTGAGAAGAAATTAAAATAGATTTTATTGCATCTAATGACGCCAGGATTTTGACCCATGCTTAGGTCTTTATCAAGGCATCAAAAGAAACATTGTAAACCAATCCCTTTAAATACCAGCAGAACCACATGTGAACTAGATGACAACAGAGAGAACCAACTACTGGGAAGTGAAGTCAGCATGTGACTTATAGAATGTCCAAAGTCTCAACAATACAGAAGACAGCTTGATTATATAGTTGTACAATTCTCTTTGTCAGGGGACCAATGTAGTCTATATGAAAAATGAAAAAAAATGAAACAATAAATTAAAACAAAGAAAACTGTGTAGTTCAACTTTTAGGATTTCAGACCATAAGTTTCAGCTCAGGCATCCTATGGATTAGAGGTTAACACCATAATGTGTTACACCTATAATTAAATACGGAGATGCTTTGCCTATTCTTGAGTTGGTGATTTGCACAAGATCAACTACACTTTAATCAAAGAGAAGTACCACATTATTCTTCAGTCATACAATCCCTTCTGGCTTAAAGTTGTGTGGAAGAGGATTCATTTTCTAGCAGGAAAACATTCCTAAATACACATCAAAGCTGTGCCAGGTGTATCTGAAGGCCAAGAAGAGCAATGAGTGCTAATTTGCATGGCTCTCCCACCACTATCTCTGGACCTCAACCCCACTGAAAAGCTTTGGTAACATTTGAAAAGGGAAAAGGTGAAACACACTGGCATCTCTAGACATTCTCTAGGATGATCTAAAGGAGTCCTGGAATAATGTGGATAGTAAAATTCTGCACAAACCTGTAGAAGTAATGCCAGAGTTATATAAGCCATTAAGGTAAAAGGTGGTCATACTAAATACTGAGAATTTTTCATTTTCAGTATGTACTAATAAACATATTTTTTACTTATATTAGTGAAAATTATCTATTTTTGTTTGAGAAACACCAAATATGTTATCAAGCAAAGTCAAATTGTTGTAGAGGACTCAGACTTTTGGTTCCTATTGTAGATTGTATATAGATAGATAGATAGATAGATAGATAGATAGATAGATAGATAGACAGGAAGAAAACTCTCAAGATTTCCAAATTTCAATCACTTGTTATTTATTTAGAAAAGGTCATCGTTTTGACACTGAGTGGGATCTTTATCAACACAATCTAACAGTGCACACCTCCACCCCCTAATATCCAGTGTAATTCAGTATGAAACAAATTATCTAACAGAAAGTAAAAACATTCAGAATAAAATCACATTGTCATAGTATATAAACCATATGTAAGTACCTTAGGGAAAATAAAGTCAAAGTGAATTGGTGAATAAAACATCTAAAAGTGATATGAAACAATCACAATATGAAAAGTGTCTCTGCTTAAAGGGATAGTAATACTTAAAATGTAAAAAAAAATATGTTGTAGGGTTTATCCCCCTGAGTAAAAAAAGAGTACTCCCACTGCTGAGAGGTCTTTCATTCAAAAGTTATTAATTTTCAAAGTTGAATTTTTTAGGTGCAATATCACAGTGGCCTGAAATTGTACAGTGGCGCTGTTGCTACACGATCCTATGGACAACTCTGGTCAGTTGACCATAAATCTCCATAGGATGGTGTAGCAACAGCGCCACTGTACAATTTCAGGCCACTGTGATATTGCACCTAAAAAATTCAACTTTGAAAATTAATAACTTTTGAATGAAAGACCTCTCAGCAGTGGGAGTACTCTTTTTTTACTCAGGGGGATAAACCCTACAACATATTTTTTTTTACATTTTAAGTATTACTATCCCTTTAACAACATCATGTCCTATAACTGCTCAAACCACTGAAATACTGTGTCCTCTTTGTTGACTGTTAGAATGTCTACTGTTCTTGGGAACATCATGTTGTATGATGCATAACAGCGATTCATCATGTGGTTAACTCTTTGACTGTCAGAGGGGTACACAACGCATTGTTCTACAATGCATGGCGTACCCTTCTGACACTCATACTCCAGTAGTGATGCAGCACAGGGACTGGGGGCAGCAGGCTCTAGTGGTGGTGCAACAGGCTCTAGTGGCAGTGCAGCAGGCTCCAGTGGTGGTACAGTATGAGGAATGGGGGCAACAGGTTGCAGTGGTGGTGCAGCAGACACAAGGCGGAGAGTTCTGCACCAACCACATCAAAGATCTCCTCTGCCCCGTCACATACTCCTGTGAGGCTACTTCCTGGATTTGTGGGTGTATCTGGCTTGTGACCTCTGTGGCTCACCCACAAGCCCAATATGTGTTTAGTCCAGGGGTCATGGGTCACTTTCTTTGCAATGATCTGCAGTTGGCCCACCCCATGTGCTCTTTGGCTGCATCCTGCCATATGGCTGTGTGGGCACCCAGTTGGTACCTGGTATTCCAAGTGGAGGGCAGAAAGAAAGGTATAGCTGTGTCCCTGTCATCCAGCCATGTGTCATAGAAGGAGGTGGTGTTAGCCAGTGGTGAGAGGGTGGTATCATCCACTGATCCACTGATGGTGGTAGCCACTGCTGGGTGCTCCATGTGGTGGAGGTGGCAGCTGGGATCCCCTGCTGGGACTGGGGAGATGGTATCAATGTGGTTCCTTTCTGAGGGTCCTCTGTGCTGGTTGTTGCTTGAGTCAGGGGCTCATCCAGAGGATCCTGACTCTCAGGCACAATGGGCAGTGTAAGTGAAGGGTAATGGCAACATGTTCTAATGTGACATTCATCATGACCAACTATTCCCTATCCTGGACAATGAGATCAATGTCATGTTGTCATACACCTGATGTTGGGTTTCATCAGTCACAAGCTAGGTGTCAAGGGTGTTTGGACATCCTCTTAGAACAGGGAGGATGAGCTCCTAACTTGACAACATGCATTATTATGGAGAGATGCCATGGCAGGGACTTTCAAAATCATTGGTTGGCAACAATGTTGGTTTTGATGGGGGAAAAATGAAGATCCCTATTATTCTAACCAAGTTATATAGTGGTAAGAAGCGCTAATCTGCAGGTTGTCAAGGCACAAGTCCTGAGGAAACATTGATTTGTAGGACTTAGATTTGATAGGCACAAGCCCTAAGGAAACATTGATTTGTAGGACATAGACTTTATGTTAGAGGCCCAAGCCCTGAGGAAACATTGATTTATAGGACTTAGACTTATTAGGGACAAGTCCTGAGGAAACATTGATTTGTAGGACTTACACTTGTTATGCACAAGCCCTGAGGAAGCATCGATTTTTAGGACTTAGACTTTTTTGGCCCAAGCCCTGAGGAAACATTGATTTGTGGGAATATGGGTTGTTATAGGCATAAGCCCTGAGGAATCAGTGATTTGTAGGACTTAGACCTCTTAGGCACACGCCAGTGATTTTTTTTTTTTTTTTGATTCAGGATTGTTAGAGGCACACATCCTGAGGAATGAGTGATGTTTGTGGACTCAGGCTGTTAAAGGCAAAAGCCCTGTGGCATCAGTGATTACTTTTTGGACTCAGAATTGTTAGCAGCACAAGCCCTAAGGAATCAGTGATTTTTTGGACACAGGATTGTTTGAGTCAGAAGCCCTGAGGAATCAGTAATTTTTAGGACTTAGACTTTTTTGGCCCAAGGCCTTAGGAAACATTGATTTGTGGGAAATGGGTTGTTTGAGATACAAGCCCTGAGGAAACATTGATTTGTAGGACTCAAACCAGTTAGGCACAAGGCCTGAGGAAACATTGATTTGTTAGATTTAGACTTGTTAGGCACAAGCCCTGAGGAATCAGTGATTTGTTTTGCACTTAAGCTTGTTAGAGGTACAAGCCCTAAGGAATTAGTGATATTTTTGGATCCAGGCTTGTTAGTGGCACAAGCCCTAAGAAATCAGTGATTGTTGGACTCAAGCTTGTTAAAGACACAAGCCCTGAGGAATCAGTAATGCTTTTTTGGACTCAGGATTGTTAGAGGCACAAGCCCTGAGGAATCAGTGATTTGTTGGACTCAGGCTTATTAGAGACACAAGCAATGAGGAATCAGTGATACTTTTTTGGACTCAGGATTGTTAGATGCAATAGTCCTGAGGAATCAGTGACTTTTTTAGATTCAGGCTTGTTAAAGGCACAAGGAATCAGTGATTATTTTTTGACTCAGGATTATTAGAGGCACAAGTCCTTCAGAATCAGTGATTATTTTATTTTTACACAGACTTGTTAGAGGCAAACCTCTTGAGGAATCAGTGATGATTTTTTAGACTTAGGCTTGTTAGAAACAAGCCACCTACAATTTTTTATTACTGGCAGCTGCAGTATATTTAAAGAACAAGCCCTGAAAAGAAAAAATATATTCCCTACTGGCCTAGTGCTAGCAGTTCATGTTATGATGGCCAAGGGTCACTGGCCATTGACAAATGCCACAGTGTCATTGCAGTATTTGAAACTGCTGTTCTTGCTGCTGCTGAGTTGTTTAAGCAGCAAGATGATTAGGCAGCTCCAAGGAAATTATATTAACCATATCAGTGATATCAGTGATGATGATGATGATCATAGTTCCACTTGCCACTAGCTCCTGTGATGCACCTGAGGTAGTAGCAGCACCACTACTAGCCCTCACCACTTCTGGCATATGTGGAGAAAAGAAGCTGGCCAATAATGCTTCTCCTCCTGCAATTCCTCCAAAATCATGGGTATGTTGGAATACTAATTTTTTCTTGATCATACAGCAGCTAGGACCTGTGCCTTTCATTAGTAACTGCAATGTGCACAGTGTGTGTAGAAAAGGGAGGACTGGGAACAATGGACACATCAGCACTCACATTAAACAACTGGAACAATTGAAAGAAAACACCTTGATGATTAGGTCTGCAATGCCAAATCAATTATCCCCCCCGAAACCAAGTACTACTGCCCCTTGTCCACTAAGGACATGTGACAGCTTGCAGTTTTAATAATAATGATGAATCCTCCCTGCAATCAGCTTAGTGTATTTTGAGGGTTGGAATCTCTTCAGATGCTGTTTGATTGCATGCCTGTGATTAAACTCCACCACATTTACATGAGTGGACAGAGAACCACACAGTGTGAAATGGGTGGACATGAACTGCCACATCCTCATGTAAACAGAATCGCCATCAGCTGGTGGGGAGGTAACAATGTCACAGAGGTGGATCACCAGAAAACATAGCTATGTCTCCCATGTCCAGACTCTAAGGCAAGAAACTGATGGTGCACTTTTTTTCTCTATTCTTCTTCCTCTTCATTTTTAACCTTAATTCTTCATGCCCTTGGGGAGACACAGGGGGTACAGCAAAAGCGGCTTCCGATTTAATTTGTGGGGGTTTGGTTTTAACATGCTTCGCATAAATGTCATGGTGTCTGTATTTCATGTGTGTTATCAGGGAGGTTGTGCCAAGGAGAGTTACCTCCTCTCCCCTTTTCATTGATATCACATATAGTGCACAGTGCCGTCACTAATGACTGCACTGTGCTTGCCCCAAGAAAAAATAGTCCCACACCCACTGCCCTCAGGAGGGACAGGAAAGGTGGAGAAGAATGGCCTCTTCTTCTCCACAATTTCTTTCACTGGCTGAAACAGAGGATGATGCTGCTTCAGAATCAGCACTAGAGCTAGGACCAGGATTATTGCTGGCAAACGGAAATGCCTTAGTCCCGCATCACTACAGCTGGACCCCATTCCCACTGTGGCCACAGTGGTCTGTGGCATACTAGCCTTCTCATCATCAGCCTGATGCCCTTGCAAACTCAGCAGCAGCAGAAATTACAGCAGTAGCAAACTTCACAATGTCACTGCTGGTAGTGGTGGTGATGCCCATCCCCATTTGCATATCAGTCTACCATTTCTTCTCGCTTTCAGCTAACAAGGCCATTAGTGTTTCTTCCATCCCAGCTGCTTAACTATTATCCTCATCATCACCTCTACCACCACCAGTTCCTTGCTGCTGCTTCTTCTGCTGCTCTATGAGAGTTGAACTGATTGGCAGCGATGACAAATGACAAATGTGACAGAAGGTCCACTACTGTCACTTTTGCCATCTTTTCTTGTGGTGAAGAAGGAAGACTGGCAGCACTAGCAGAAGGCATAGACAGCTGATCTGTGCTGATGCTAATACTGCTAGCCAGTTCTGCCTTCCTCAGCATCATGTCCCAGAGGCACAATGCTGGAGTAAGGAGAATCACAGGGTCAGAGTGATGTTGTGGGCTCCCTTGAGCATCTACCTTGAGCATCTACAATGAACATGCTAGTCCTGCTACCACCAGCAGCTCCATCACAATTTTCATAACCATCATCACCCCCTCTCTCACCCCCAGCACTCTCTAACTGCTGCTGGGTAGTAGTGGGACTGGTTGAAGATGACCTAGGGTCCCCTGCTGTCACACTTGCCTATATCTCCTTCTCCTCCTGAGTGTCAGAAGGCACACTGGCAGCAATAGCAGCATGCACAAGTAGCTGACCTGCCCTGCTCACACTGCTATCCACTTCTTGCCTTTACTGACGATGATGTAAATTTTCACCAGATCTCAACAGATGATGAAGGGGGGCTGGGCATAATTGGTCTGGGGAATCACAGTTCCCGGCCCTTCTTTGCTGGTAGAGATCACTGCCTCCTCATCTGACTCATTGGACTCATTATGGTCCTTCCTGCTCCTCTTTTTTTTTTTTTTTTTTAAAGATGGCTGCTCATACTCTTAGCCAACAGTCTGGGCCTCTGCTGCCCTTATTTCATTAAATAAATCACTGGAAAACTGCCTAGCACTAGGGGTGGGTGAAAGTTGTCGCCATGTTCCCATGAGAGATCCAGCAAAAACCATGTTATTGTCTGCTTTTTCGCAGGAAATCCACTTTTAAAAAGGCTATTAAAATCTGCTCATTGATTTACATGGTTTTCACTTTTTCGCTATACAAATGTGACTTATTTGAGGAAGTCAAACACAATAGAAGCAGATACAGAGTGAGGTAGATGTACTGTGCTGTTCTGCTGTTATTGTTTTTAAAAATTGAGGCAGGAGAGGCTCATAGTCACTGCTATCACTAGGAGCAGGTTTAATACTAATAGAAGGAGGAATTGGAAGCACCCTTATGTGTCCACTGAGTCTGAGGAGGAGGAAGACGTGAGCACTACAGAACCAATGCTGTCCAGTCCTGCTAAATCACCCTAGGGATCTTGGAGAAATGAATGGCAAGGAAGGAAGAGAAGGGTAGTACTACTGAGAGCAGGACAGGTCAGCTGCCTGTGCCTGCTGCAAAATGTGTTGCCACCATTTATGTACCTGCTGCTAGATGTGCTGTCCCTGCTGCCACTCGTGCTGTACCTGCTGCCAGACATGCTGCCCATGCTGCCACTAGTGCTGTATCTGCTGCCAGACATGCTGACCCTGCTGCCACTAGTGCTGTGTCTGCTGTCAGACGTGTTGCCAATGCTACTGATACCACCATTGCTGTGCCTGCTGTCAGATGTACTGCCCCTGCTGCCACCAGTGTTGTTCCTGCTGTCAGTGCTAAACCTGCTGCCACCAGCACTGTGCCTGCTGTCAGATGTGCTGTTCCTGCTGCCACCATTGCTGTGCCTGCTGCCAGTGCTGAACCTGCTGCCACCAGTACTGTACTGGCTGTCGGATATGCTGCCCCTACTTCCACCAATTCTGTACTTGCTTCTAATGTGTCTTGTAATACTCAGGAGGGGTGAAGGAGAAGATGATGCCAAATGTGACAGCAAGGGACCCTAAGTTACACTTGCTATCCCCAAGCAGTCCCGCCAGTGCTAGTACTGCTACCACAAAGAAAGCCCAGCAACTTGTTAGCGTTAGGAGTGAATGAGGGGATAATCAACAATATCCTCATATTAGTAGTGACTGTGAGGAGAAAGACTCTGTGGCTGAACTTAATGTGGTTGGTGGTAGTAGTAGTAGCAGTAAGGGTGAAGCAGCCGGAGTGGTAGGAGAAACATTTGAGATCCCACACCATTCCACTGACCCTGGGAGTCCTTCCCTTCACTAAATGTCCAAGTGGAACATGATCCTGAAGACTAAGAGGCCAGAACTGTTTTTGGGGGAGAGCAGACGCACAATTAATACCACCACCTCAACCAGCAGGAGCACAGATCAGCTGCCTGTGGCTGCTGCTACTGTTGCCAGTATGCCTTCTTCAGGTCAAAAAGAAATGCCAAGTGTGAAATTAGGTGACCCTCTGTCACATTGCTCGTCACCTCCTCCAAGCAGCAGTGAGATGTCTGCACATAGGGACTAGTGGTGGGGCCACAGACCACCGTGGACAGAGTAGGAATGGGGGTCAACAAATGATGTGGGACTAGGACAGGTTCCACTTGCCACCAGCAGCAATACTCCTTGTCCTAGTTGCAGTGCTGAATCTGAGGCAGTAGCAGCAACAGCAGCAATATTATCCACTGCAACAGACAGTAAAGGGGAATGTGGAGGACAAGAAGAAAGAGGTCATGTTTCTCCACCCATTTCCTCCCCCCTGAAGTCATGGGTGTGGGACTATTTTTCTCCTGGGTCAGGCACAGTGCAATCATCACCAATGGCACTGTGCACAATTTGTGACAAGTCAATGAGAAGAGGAAAGGTGGGAACAAACCTTGGCACAAGATCCCTGATAGCACACATGAAACACAGACACCATGACATTTATGTCAAACATGTTAAAGACAAACACCCACCACAGAAATCAAGCACCTCTGTTGCTGTGCCCCCTGACTCTCCAGAAAGGCAACAAGAGATGAGGCAAAGATCAAAGAGGAGGAAGAATAGAGAAACCCAGGCAGAGACTGGAAGTTCCATGACGAGTGAAACAACTAGCTCACAATCACCATCACCTTCTAGGGTAACTATATCTTCTGCCAAACCACATACCCTGCCAAATGATAGCCACTCTGTTGATGTTAGAATGTGGCAGTTCACCTCTACTAGTTGAGCACTGTGTGGTGCACTGACCAAACATGGCAGTGTGGTGGAGGAGAATCACAAGCAGGGCATCAAGCGGCATCTGAGGAGATTCCATCCTTCAGAATATGCTAAGATGCTGGCAGGGAGGGTTCATCATTACTATTAAACTGTCAGCAAGTTGTCATGTATCCTTAGCAGGGTCTGGATAAGTGGTATAGTTAAAGCAGCAGTACTTGGGTTCAGGTGTCATGGTATTTGGATAGAGTTGTGCCCCCAGATGTTATTTACCACACAGGCACTGTGCACATTGAAATTTATATTCAAATAACAACACACCCATGATTTTGGAGGAGGGGCTGGTGGAGAAGAATTATTGGCCAACTTCTTCTCTTCTCCACATACACTGGAGCTAGTCATGGCAAGTGGAACCTTCATCAAACATCACCCATGTTACTGCTATTGTTGATCTGATTCCCTTTCAGCTGCCTAATCATCCTGCTGCTTAAACAACTCAGCAGCAGGAAGAACAGCAATTGCAAATTCCACAACTATGGATTGAGACTCAGGAGGACATTTGACAATGGCCATTAGCCAACATGACCTGCTGGCAATAGGCCAGCAGGGTATTTTTCTTTCTCAGGGCTTGTGCGTTAAAAAATAAATAAATAAATAAATAAAAATAAAAACATAGTCCTACAAAAAAAATAAATTTGGGGGGTTTGTTTCTATCAAGTCCTACAAATCAATGTTTCTTCAGGGCTTGTGTCTCTTATAAGTGTAAGTCCTACAAATCAATCAAGACTTGGGCCTCTAACAACAAATCTAACAAATATCCTCTACAAAATACTCTTTCAAGTCAAGTATCAGTCCACCCCACTGGCAGCTTATGTCAGGGGGATCCAGTCTCTATCACTTACACATACAAATTTCCTATTTTATTTTATTGATTTGTTTTTATTGACTGTCCCCCCAAAACCAGTCAAGAGCCTACCACCCCAAAACAAATTCCCTGTTCAACTGATTAATTCTCCAGACTCCACCCACCAACACAGGCACCCTCTTCAGACCCCTTTTACACTATGTATTATGTTTTTTTTTATTGTATTTAGGATTTATTTTTTTATTAACTGCCCCCAATCCCAGTAAACAACCCCCCCCAAAAAAAATATTCCCTGTTCAACTGATTCTTTCCCCACGTCCCACCAACATAGGTACCCTCATGCCCATTTTATATTATGTCTTTTGGAAATAAAATAATATTTGTTATGTGTTGTATGTAAATTCAATGTTCCCATTGATTTCAATAGAATGAGATAGGTGAAAAAAAGCAGAAAATGTTCACTTTTCATAGGAAATTATTCCCTAAGTGGGAAGTGGCATTATTCACCGATTTCAGTTTGAGGCGAAATTTTTCACCCATCCCTACCTAGCACCTTCTTTGTCTCTGGCTGCTTATTTCTGTGTTTCACTTCTTGCCATTTTTGGAGCGAAAACACGAAGTACAGATAAGTAAAAGAGTTGCAACTTTGTAGCCACTGAAGAAAATAGCGAATACATTTTGGAAGTAGGCTAAAAAGAAGAACATTTAAAGGGTGTTTTTTTAAGGTGGATTTTCAAGCAAACAAGTGGACAACCATGAGATTTTTGCTTTCTCCCACCCCTAATAATTAACCCTAACTGTTCCTGAGGGGGTTTATACTGTTTCTTTCTCTTGGAGAAGAAGGCGTAAAACGTGTGATTTGCAAGATAAGCCAAGACAGAGCTATACTTCAAATGAGTCTGTCTTCCTGGTGTATACTACCATAACATCAGGTGAAGAGCCTCTCTGTGATGTTCTTATTGATAATGTATATTGCTGCAACAGTTTATTATTAAGCAATCTTAGCCTACATTTAAGGGAATCTCCCTGCTCCCACATATCACCACCTTTTGCCTCATTACATTGCTTTGCAGGACCTTGGAAAAACTAGCAGTTTAACTGGATATGTATAGAGTAGTATAGGAGATCCAACTGCAAATAGCCAGCCAAATAGCAGGGCAAGCTGTAAAAGATGAAACAAATATTGATGCTGCAAACCCTATTCGGATATGTTAGAAACTATAGAACTGAATAGCACATGAATAAATAATGGAAATTTCCAGTCATACTATTGACACACAGATAAAAACTTCAATGAAGGAAAACCATCCTCTCAACTTTATTATAGCAAAACTATAAGCATAGAAAAAGTGTACCATGTTTACACAGTCATTTCTCTTAATGGATTGTGTATTGAACAATTACCATGAAACCAAAACAATTATAAATGATCATGTTCAAACAATATGAAACACACCAAAAGGAACAGCTGAAAAATATACAAACTTCAAATGATTCATATCCCCCAGAGTGAATTCTGCATTCTTCAGTGTTTATTATCAGATTCTACACAAGAACATAATTTGTCACTATTTTCCAGTGTTAAGTTTGATCACCAGGCTTTGATAATAAAGTGAAGGGAGGTGATCAATGCATAATGCATCTTCAAGAACAGGTCAGGTATCTGACAGATCCACCAAAAAATCTCTCATATGTGTTGTGCCATGGAAGCTGGAGCAATGTATGCCAGGTAGATAAGCTGTAGGTTGCATTTTCTTTTAGTATTTTGGACATTATGGGCTTGATTCAATTTTCCCCATTAGGCAAAAAAAAATCCAGCCAGCATTTTCTCAGGCACAGTTTGTTATTCAATTACCTGTGCTTATAGCACAGGTAATTGAATAACAAACTGTGCCTGAAAAATTTTTTGCTGGGAAAAAAAAAGTATATTGTGAGCTAAAGTTAGTGCCCATTTGACCACATAGAATCATACTCCAAATGGTGGAATATGCAATTCAATTGACTGTAATAGCGGTAAGATGTGCTAAGGGACCCACTTTAATGTGGGAAAATCTGCATCCAGTTTTTTGGGTGCAGAGTACCTTAACGCATCTTTAAACCTGCCGGCACATCAACTGCATGTGTAAAAAAGTTAAAAAAATCCAAGTCCCAAGTGGATGCATTGATATGGGGCCCTAAGCCCCATATAAATACATCCAACACTCCAAAACTGGGTCCAATGTTATTAGAATTAATCCTATGAGTGCCAGTGAGGTATAATTACCTCACTGGCACTGATAGGGCTAATCTGACTAAGTAACAAAGCAACAGGCCATGAAAACAAACATTTTCCAGTAATCCTGATGTCTAGTGGAGCACCCTGGTCATCTACTACCATCTTCTTCTTCTCTCTTCTTCTTCTATCTTTTCTCTTCTTATTTCTTCTTGTGGTCCGCCTTCATTCTTCTGTCTTCTTTTCATTTACCTGTAAAAAAAGAGAGCCATAAATAAATATGCCATGAAAAGAACTTGCAGACCTATGCATATTTGAAGGGTAGGGGAGGACAGCGCATATATCTTCTAAGTGTAGTGTAAAAGGAATCAACAGACAACGAAAAAATGTGTAATATAATTATAAATATTAGAGAGAAAGTGAAATCACTAAACAATGGGATCCAAAATATGCATGTGCAAACACATATGCACAAACTTATCTAAGTATCCGTAGCAAAATGTATCAAATGTGATAAAAAGATCTGGATGAATATGTAAAAGTATTTGTTGAACAATATTAAACAATATTAAACTACTTGTAATCAGCAAAAATAAAAGTTCAAAGTAGGGGATGAACCCCTAATGTCCGAAACCGGCACTCAAAGGTGCTTGTATTGTGCGCTCATACCAATGAAGTATAGAGTGTGGGAAGGAGGTGTATTGGTTTAAATCAAAACACAAGAGTATAGCAATCGTAATGCAATTACCAAAACGTGGTATAGAATATCCATAAAGAGTCAAGGTATATGCTTACAAGACCTCCATTGAATATACGCCTTATAAGGAAAAGCGATACTTCATCCCGCTGGTGCTCCGATGTTCGGGGCTGGCACGGAGCCTTCAGTCGTAGTCACAGTCCTCCCGGAACTTGTATTCTGTTCTCAGCAGCAGCTTAGGCCGTCTCAGGTTCATAGCGGTGTTGGCGTGCAGCCTAACACTTGGAGATTAGTTGACGCGTTTCATCGCTGAATTGCGCCTTCATCAGAATAGAGGGGGATGTGTCCTAGTCTGGCCCTAATTATAGTAAGTTGAACCAATCCTTTGTGAGGAGCTTGTCTCTGATTTATGATTTAAATGACAAGTGAAGGCTCAAATTACAGTGTGACGAAAAACACAGTAACAAATGGATACAATGTAAAAATGTGAAAATAAAAATGTGAAAAATAAAAATGTGAAAATAAAAATGATTGACTACAGTCTGGAATAGCGATGTAAAACTTCTTGTGATTAACAGGATGAATGATGATTTTCATATACTTCTGAGGATGTAATAGAATTATTGAGTGACAGATCACTGGTAATAAAATTGGAATGGATGTTGATGTAATGGGGCTGAGGTTAAAATTATATGAAAAATGGTGCTGTGCATAGTTTAACCCCTTGAGTGCCAGAGGGGTACGCAATGCATTATGTACCTCTCTGCGACTCAAAGGGTTATTATGCATAGATCCACGGGTCAATACTGTAGAACATACCCAAACTGCTAAACTCATGTCCCCATTATGGCCTCGATTCAAATATATGTCCTCATTATGATTGAAAACTGGCAAAAAACATCTTCAAGAAAAATACAGCGGCGGAGAAAGAGGAAAGGGAGATATTTTTCTTGAAGAAGTTCTGACGGCTTTCAATGAAAACCACAATGGGGACATTTCAATGAAGGCCATAATGGGAACATAAATTTAGCAAATTGGGCATGTTCTACAGTATTGACCCACAGATCTATGCATAGTTTAACTCTGAAGAATAAATAGAGAAGAAGGAAACAAGGAAGAAGAAGACAGACGATAAGAGAAATAAGAAGATAGAAGAAGATGGACAGTGGATGACAAGTAAGTGTAACACAGGTAAGCTAACGATTGGTGCAGCTTTTTCACTTTGATGTTCCCATAATTGCCACTATTTAGTGGCGTTTTGGGAACTTAACACACAAAACAGATGTTTGGGCACAAGTCCTTTTCTGTGGCCTAAAAACCGTTGTGCTTTCAGCTGCTAGGGCAATTGAATAGCTCGTTGGCACTTTTTGCTAATGGGACGGTATCCAATTTTACCCTACCTGCAGTTTTATCAGGCTCAGTTGAATAGAACTCTATAATGGGGAAAATAAATATGCCTGAATAAATCATGTCAACTTCTTAAAAAATAAGTACAGTTCTTGGATTGTAGTTAACCCTATGAATGCTTAAGGAGTATTCAACTCATTGCTTTACAATAGCTCCCTTCTGGCACACAATGACTTAAACTTGTGAACTATTCAGATATTTGTAGCCTAATAATGTGTTTATATTTCAACAGCAATATAAAACAGTTACTTATTAAATAAGATCATACACAGTTTATGGTATTTACTGCTATTCAGTCTGGATGTCAAATTGAACCCAGCCACATTATTGTAACATTTTGCATCTTAAAAAAATTGTGGTTCATTGATAATGGGTTCTTTTAGTTGATGGATTGCAATAGAAAAGGTTGACAGATATAAATGCAGCATTTTCTAAAATAAATAAACTCAGTATAAAATAAAATGAACATCTTACATGGCAAAAAGTGAGGACATGAGTTTTCTAAACCTGCAGAATTTTCTCTAACACTAAACTAAATGGACCATTATAGAAAATTGCCACAACTCCATAATTATAGGAATTTGGAAGGAGCTTATTTTCCACCTGATTTAACAATTATCTCTAGTATTACATCACTGACATGAAGTTCTTAACTGCAGGATTCAATATTAATGTTGCTGAAAATTTTCTGCAAACATTTCAAAATTTCTTATAATATAGGTGAGTAAAACTTAAATGTGAAAGCAAACACTTCTGAATGTTAAAGAATTATGAGTGTTTCCGGGAGTATAAAAGAAAATGTTTAAGGAAATGTATTCATGGAACATTTGGATTTTGTTTCCTATTTCACTGCAAAGCATCCTGAAAAACAGTACTTTCTTTGTGTCTATTGTTGTGAGTTTCAATCTTCAATAACAGAAAATTACAGCCTACTGTAAGTGTCCAAAATTGGCACTTAAATCCATTTAGAAACGCAAATAGGATATTTAAAAGCAAGTAAGTGGTTCACACTGAGTGTTCTACTTCAAGAGGGTCAAGCATGATGATCACGTTATAATTTGCAAGCACTAAACATTTAAGCCCATTAAAAAGAGTGTTTAGTGTACAAAATGGTTTTGCCTCACTTAAAATAACTAAACAACTCTTTAGTCTTCATGTTATTAAATAAGTTAGATATTTATATCTTTCTTTAAGACAATTTCAATGTATAGCAACTCAAATTGTATTTTGTATCTAACTGAAACAAATAAGTACCACAGCAAATATGTATTTAAAGGGATAGTAATGTTTCACAAAAACAGCAGCTCCAATTAATCTTCATAGTATTTGGGCCATGGAGAGTGTTATTTCAATAATGTCTGAGTTGTAGTTCAAAAGTAATTAAATGATAAAGTATCCCCCTCCCACCCCTTTTACCTAGTATAAGTCACCTCCCCTCGGATGTAAAATCTGTTCCTGGAACCAGACAGGTCACAGCAAGGGACAATCTTTTTACTGTGAGCATAAGGAAAACCCTGCTCCCTATGACAGGTTTTTCAGGTTTTTCCTTATGCTAATTGAAGATTGTCCCTCTCTGCGATCCATCCGGACAGTCTTGCTGCTCTGAGGTGAGCAGTGTTACATCAGTAAAAGGGTCAGGAGGGGATACTTTATCATTCAATTACACTTCGTGTACAACTCCGACAGTATTGAAATAACACTCTCCACAGCCCAAATACTATGAAGATTAATGGAAGTTGATTTTATTGTGAAACATTACTATCCCTTTAAAGTTGTTTGCATACAAACAAGTGGGACCTGTAGTATTGCTGCTGAATTTTGATGCCATCTGTTTAGATGTTTGGCTGTCACTTTTTGCATTTGATATTAAAAACAGAAGAGGAAACAACAATTGTAAATGCACCTCTAAGTGCAGATTTGATAGTAAAGGGCTCACACCACTCACTCTCCCTACTACAGCTTACTAGCTTACAAGCTATGGAAACACCCTCTATTTCTAAATAGCCTTCCTCATATCTGGTAAGAAACAACAGAAGAAACAACAGAAGCTCCCAGATTTGAAGAAGGCTACGTTGTAAGAAGTTCTCTTTAGAGTACATGGTGTGATCCATTTACCTTTTCCTCATATTTTTAGTGCTGTGTCCATGGTATATGACATCTGACCAGCACCAACAAGATCCTGGCTGCAGACCATTTAACTAGGATTGTTTATCATAAGAATAAATCCCTAGTTGCCCCCCTCTAGTCCAGGGTTAGGGTAATGATGTTGTCTTTTGTACACCCCCATCTCACTTAGTTCATCTACAGGTCATGATTATGCCAAGTACAAGACAAGTCATTTATAAATAACACTGTTGTTCACCCCAGTCCACTAGTATTATATGAACACTACCAGCAAACAGTTGCAGTGATTGCAATATCTCATCATACCTCCAATTACAAGAGTTTAAATTATCAACATAGGAGTATTCAAGAAAGGAACTCTGCTGAAAGGCTAGAGAGTGGGGGCTTGAGAGCATAGACAGCCACAAATGTACTTTTGCTTCAGACAAAGACTAGATAAAGCTGTAAGCCACAAGGCTGAATATTTGACCCCAGCTAAGGCTGGGAAAAACAAAGACAACCAAAGCTTCTATATTCTATACCCAGACTGAATGCCAAGGGAGTAGTCAGGAACAAGCCAGAAGATGGGGACAGGCTGAGTTCATTTTTTTGTTTGTTCTGTTGGCCGGAGCAGTGGCAAGACTTAATGGGGCATTGGATTTACTAATTGTTATTCTTTTTAGGGGCACAAGAAATTTTAAAGAAGAAAGAAGCTTACAGAAGATGAATTAAAGAGGAAGACCAGGGTAGATCCATGGGTTAATAGTGTAGGGATCCCTAAATGTGCATGCAACGTTCAATTACACGTTGGTGGTTATGAACACGCATTAGGGACTCAATTTCTAGGTTTAATGCAAAAAAAGAGTCCTTAATAGGTATGAGCGAAAATTTTCACCTCAAACTGAAATCGGTGAATAATGGCGAAACATTTCCTATTTTTTCTCCTCCTATTGAAATCAATGGGAAGAAAAATATTTCTACACCACACAAAAGTTTTCTACAGCCATATAAAAGGCTGTCAGGCTCTCACAGCAGTCATTCTATGTTTGTGAGAGGAGAGAGCAGCATGTTTTTGAACTAGAGGAGATGGGCAAATAAAGGGTAATTGAAGCTTAGTTTAGGGAGTCATTTAGGTAGGACATTTGTTCTCTGTATTATAGAGGAGTCCGGGGGCACTCTAGTTGATAAGAAGGGAGGAAGGAGGTTGACCCTCAAATACTACAAAATTCCATGTGACTCACTGGCAAAACACAGGCATCTAGGGACCTCTTTGCTTTCTGATCTTGCTGTTATTATCTATGTGCTGGGTGGGGAAGTCTGGGGAAAGACGTTGATTTTGTTTTTCAGTTATAATTTTTTTCTGGACAGACTGTGATAAGACAACAGGGTGGACAACTTAAAAAAATAAACAAAAAAGAATAAAAAACGAAAATCTTAGGTGCCAGACAGCTGCATAAATTGTGCTGTGTACTGTTCAGTAAAAGAACACAGTGTAGTTGCATAATGCACAAGGGGAAGGGGAGGGGTGGAGCAGTGCAGGAAAGTGAGTGTAAAGTAGTAGTTCAAAAACTGACTGCAGCAATGCGTGTGCAATCACTGATGATGATCCCTCTACTCCAAGGGAGGATGCAGTTTGTCAAGATCGCAGCAAAGCTAGTTCCAGCACCACCAGTGCCAGTAGAAATAAAGAACCATATAAGAAGAACACTGAAGATGACAACAAGTCCCATTCAAGTGTTGATGATGCTGGCAATAGCATAATAGAGGGAGGTGTAGCAGATGAAGTGCCTACTGCATCAGAAACACCCATCCTCAAAGTAGTAGGGAACTTTATTACAGTAAAAATAAAAATAAATTGTTTGAGAGCAAAAGTTTAGAGGAACATAAGGGTAGTAACTGGCAAGAACTGTCAGGGGATGCTGATGCTGCTGAGGATGACCTAATGATGACTCATCGTCTCTTGTTCAGATACAGTTGAAGTTAAGAGTGAGGATGGTGACAGGGCTATAAGATTAGCAGAAAGTCAAAAGCTGAATCTTCCACCACTTTTAAGGAGCACTGTGCCTGTATATTAATTGTTTGAGAAAGCCATTGGAAAGTCTGACCCTGGACAAGCACAGATGTCAAAAAGCACACAGTCACCCTATCAGTCATCATTGGCATCATCGCCTCTTCAAAGTCCAAGTCCCACTCAGCCACACACACCTCTTTTGAGTACCCAGCAACAGCAACACAGGTTAACCTCCGCAGTGTTAGATATGATGAGTATCTCTGGTGCTGCTGCTGTAAGTGCTGCACCTTCGACACCTTGTAGTAGTGGCAGTAGAATTACATCAACATCTTGCTCCAGTAGTATTAGTAGTAGTAGCAGAAACCACACATGACAGACAAAGCCAGGACAAATATATTAACAGCAGCACAGATGAGGAGGTGGAGGACAGATGGGACCACTGCTATGACCGATAAGTGATGTGTGTAAATAATCTGAGAAGGAGAATAGAGTATGACAATGGTAAAAATACATACACAAATCACACCATGCTAGTCCCCCACCACATACATATCTGTCACATTGTAGGTTGTACTTTATTTTTTTATTACTTGATATCATCATGAATATGTGCCAGTGTCACTTAAGCAAGAAAGTGTTGTGGGCAAAGGACAAATGCATTCTGCATGCTAACACATTTTTCAAGCCATATTTTGCTGTAGGACTCACAACGTTGACTTTCAGCCACTTATTTCTAAACTTCAGCCCTCAGAAGAAGTAATATTACAGTGGGAAATGTAGTACCTATAGGAAATAGAGGCGAAAAATGTGTTAACATAGGTGAAAAATGTGTTAAAATAGGCAAAAAGGAGAACATTTTTGCATAGGCGGAAAGGCAACATTTTTCATGGGAAAAGCGAAAAATCAGCATGTTTTCACAAAGTTTTTTGCATGAAATTTTTCACACTTTTCGCCCACCCCTAGTCCTTAACGTGTGTGACTTGCCACAGCTTGTAATTGAGTAGCATGTTCAGATGATGACTCATTGTTCTCAATGGGGGCTAATTTAGCACCCATCATTTTTACTGATCGGTAGTTTGTCACAGCGCAGGTAATAGAATACCAAACAGTGACTTAAAACTACGAATGTTATTTTGGCTTCTCTAATGGAGGTAATTGAATCAAGCCCCTAGTCCTTTTAGTTCAGTCTGATCCTTCAAATTCTTTTTAGCAGACTTCCATTTGGTCATCAGTGTAACGAGGAAAAAGATGATGATGAGAGTGTGACTGAACTATGTCACCTAGAAGAGGTTAACACTGAATAACCCCTCCCCTTTGCCCACCAATCACCCCCTCATTCACAGTTTTACAGAATTCAGTTACCAGTCAATATTTTAATTCATTACAAGAAAGTGGACACAGCGTTAGCAATGATGGCTGAGTGTCTGTTTGTTTTGTAATATGCAATATCAGACACATTTAGATTATTTTTTTTTAATAATTATTTTTATTATCAAGCCAGTTCATCATTTACATACAAATCAAAGGCATGTATACAATACAAAAATACTCAATGACAGGCTATATTCAATTGTATAAGACAAACATATAATGTAGTACCATAGGTTATGCATAAGAGCCCTATACATCATCCAGTTTATAGCTGCCACCTTTCATGCCATAACCATAACCAAAAGTTATCTGAGTAAGGCCTTATCTGTCGTTCTCTATATTTCATCAGGTAATAATGACAATAACCATAGTTTGAGCGTCAAGGATATAAGTCATCCCAATACATTTAGATGATTTTAATAGAGCTTTAATAGACCCATACTCAATTCTAATGAAGTAAAAATGTTATATCATATTATATATTACATAAAAAAGCTGATAATCTGTGTCTGTTTTTTGCTCCCTCAAGATCACTTAAAACATGGCAATATATGTTGCATTTGTATTTATTTGTAATACAAGATCTTCATTAAACAAAAAACACTTATTGTTATTATTCTGCATGTTGAGTGGCTGTTAAGCATGTCATAATCAGAAAAATAATAACCAAAGAAGCCACTAGCTGTATCACTAGAAAACCAAAACTATTTTCAAGTATGGATTGTGTCACTGCTTTATAGAAATCTGCCTAAGATTTGAAACTGGAAAACCCAAATCTGTATATCTGCCTACATAGGCCTCATCTAGGCACTGAGACCAAAGCACCCAGCCTCAGATACCCCTTACCTTTAGGGAGGCTTTCAAAAAGTAGAATCCCAGGAGTGAATATTAACTGAGAATATCACAGCATTTACTTTTTGTTCAGTTGGTCACTACACAGGAATATCATTAGTTAGCTCTAAACATCATTCAGGAATATAAGTATTTAGCGTTTAGGGCCATTACAAAGAGCAGTCGAGCTTGGAAGAATTAAGTGTACAGCAGTTGGTGTAGTACCACCACACCTCAGTATATGCTTGTACCATTTGCTCTTTCAGCTCCGAGTGTAACATGTTATTTCAAGCTGAAGTTGCACCTGTTTGTTTGTTTTGTCTTTAATGTATGATGTATTTATATCTGTCACTCAGTCTGCCACTCAGTCAAACTAGAGTGTCAATAGAGTCTGACGTTCAGTCAGCCAGCTCAGGAAGGAATGATCACCTGCTTCTCTGACTCATTTACCAGTCAAAAGGTTTTTTTCCTCCATTCACACCCATGCCCACAACCAGTTGCTACCACCAACCTCAGCGTTCTCCGTCTTTGCCTGTATAACTACTAGCTGACATCAAAAATTCAGCTGCTTTTTATCTCTTTCTCTTCCAAGGACAGACTGACAACATGAGGTAAACTGATGACTTTCCTTTTATACTTTAGTGTGGTTTTAGTACATGGGGGAAAAACACATGTGGGTGGCATAGACATTACTGTCACTGATTTCTGTTCATTGAAAAGTGGAAAAAGTGCCATAAATTTGCAATTTTCTTGGGAATCCTCACAGAATGTGGGAAGTGCCAGTTTGAACATTATTCAGTTTTGAGGTGAAAAGTTTCACCTAGCCCTGTTCACAATCCATCACACATATCTCTGGCATTCAGGAGAGTAATGCATAATTTTCTGGCATGTGCTAAAATGTTATGTTCTAAAATCCAGGAAGAAAATAACATAAAAATAAAATGTCAAGGACCTCTATAGCATCCAAGAAGCTGACACTTTCAGACTTTTTTCTGTTTTAATGTGTTGCTCTATCCCATTCCAACTAAGGAATACAATACAGAGGAATGCAGACTTTTGCAAATGATATGCTTAATGCAAGATACAGAACTCCACAGTACCGTTGAAACACTAAAAAATATGCAGACTGCTGTCAAATTCTATGTTTCTATGAAAAAAGGTCTGAATAACTTTTTCAGTTTTGATCCCATTCATTTCATGTATATTGTCATTTGTTTAAATGCTACAGCATTATATTTCCTGTAACCTAAATTTGAGCCAAAACAAAATATTGATGATAGTTTGGAAAATATCTTGTGAATTATCTTTTATGGGTGGATGAAAGGTCCCATTATGTTCCCATGAGAAATTCTACTAAAACAACATGGCTTTCCACTTTTCACTTGAAAATCCTCCCTCAACTAACCCCTTAGACTGTTCTACTTTTTCACCTACTGCAATCATTTTTCACTACTTTTTTCAATGAATACAAACTCCCTGACCGTGTACTTATAAATTTCACATTTTTGCACCAAAAATGTGACATTTCCAGGAAGTGAAACAGAAAATGAAGCAGCTTGAGAGCTAGCTAGGAAGCTAGTCACTTCTTTACCTATTTATTTAGCAAAATAAAGGCAGCAGAGGCTCAGACTGGTAGCTAACAGTATGAGCACCCGTATGAAAAAGAAATGGAGGAGCTGAAAGGACCAGACCATGCATCCAATGAGTCAGAAGAGGAAGAAGTGACCACCACCAGCATGGAAGAATCTGAGAGCCCTGATTCCCCAGATCCAATGATGCCCAGTCCCCCTACATTGTCCCTTGGGAACTGGAGGAAATTGTGACCAAGGCAGAACTAGGTAGCAGTGTGAGCATCACAGACCAGCTGCCATTGCCTGCTACTACTGCTGCCAGTGTGCCTTCTGATACTAAGGAGGAGATGATGGCAAGTGTGACAGCAGGGGACCCTAAGTCACATCTTGCCATCTGCAAGCAGTACAGCTACTACCACACAGAGTTAGAGAGTGGTGTGGGTGCGGGAGGGGTGAAGGTGATGGTAATTGTAATGAAGCAGTTGGTGGTGGGACTAGCATTATTGTTGCTCCTCCTAATCCTGAGGTGGAAAGGGACGTAATGATGCCAAGCAGCCAGACTACCAATCATGGGAGCCCACAACATCCCCCTAACCCTCTGGCATTGTGCCTCTAAGACAAAGTTTAGGAAGGGAGAACAGGCAAGCAGTATTAGCATCAGCACAGATCAGCTGCCTGTGCCTGCTGTTAGTGCTGCAAGTCTGCCTTCTTCACCTCAAGAAGAGATGGCAAGAGTGACAGTAGGCGCCCTCTATCACATTTGTCATCATTGCCAACAAGTCAACTCTCATAGGCATCACCACAACTACCAGCAGTGAGACTGTGGCATTTGCTGCTGCTGTAATTCCTGCTGCTGCTGAGTTTCAAGGTCAGCAGGCAGATGATTAGAAGGCTATTGTGTCACAGGCTACCGTGGCCACAGTGGAAATGGGGTCCAGCAGTAGTGATACAACACTATGACAGGTTCTACTTGCCAATAATAATCCTGGTCGTAGCTCAGGTATTGTGCCTCTTGCAAACTTTACTCAAACAAATCACTGATGCCTCAGGGCTTGTGCCTAACAAGTCTAAGTCCTACAAATCAATATTTCCTAAGGGCTTGTGCCTCTAAGTCCTATAAAATCAATTTCTTATTAGGTCTTGTGTTTGGTCCTGCACAGTGCACAGCACACACAGAAAAATATTTTACTTTTTTTAAGCCTATTGCTATGCTGCCTACTAGCCATTGTTTATAAGTAGAAATACAAAAAATCATTAAAAAAGTGTTAAGAGGAGAGAGATCACCATCATTTATTGAACATGCTTCAGCAACTATGGCTGCAGTCCATTTTAAACTACCGCTTTACTCATACGTCCCTGCATTGCTCCTAAATCTTTTTTGCCTTCCCCCTACCCCTTGTGTTTTTTCTGGACAATACTCAAGGACTGTGTGTGTTTTTACTGTAAAGTACACCATAGAACTGATTGTGTGTGATGTTTTGCCTTGATCCTCTACAAAATACTCTATTAAGTCAATTATCAGTCTGTCGCAGTCACAGTTTATGTCAGGGGGTCCCTGTCTCTGTCATGTTATGTACCATTTTTTTTTAATTTATTTATTTTTATTAATGTACTGTCACCCCTATCCCAGTCAACAAAAACAAACACAAAAAAAATTCCCTGTTCAACTGATTCTTTCCCCAGACTCCACCAACACAGGGACCCTCAGACCCTTTTTATTCTATAGTTGTGGGAAATAAACTACAATGTGTTGGGTGTAAATTCAGTTAGATGAAAAAAGTGGAAAAACTAAATTTTTCACAGGAAATTTCCCTCTAGGTGTGAAGTACCATTTTTCACCTATTTCTGTATTGAGGAGAAAACTTTCACCCATTCCTGCATTTGGGAAGTTATGTTCTAAAGAAAAGTGTCAGAGGCAAACCAATTACACTATAGGAGAGAACTATTATATTTCCCCAAATTCCCATTGATTGTAATGAGGATATTAGCACTTTGAATGTTAAAGAGTGTGTTGGAAACCTCTATAGCATTTAAGGGGTTAAAACCCCAATTTAAATCAAATGGATTTTTTTGTTCACCCCTATAGTTAAATGATTTGACCCAAAACGCCTCCACTTTTTCCTTAAATATATATAAATAAATAAAGCCCTTGCAGCCTGCTTGGGATGATAGGGTGGTGGGGGTGTTTATCTCGGCTTTTACTCGTTGTTGGGTCTTAGACTGTAGATTAATTAAAAATGCTAGGCCTTTAATAGAAGGCTAGAAGAATATGGGTGGTTTGTTATCATATATGCACTTGATTTGCCTTCTTTTTGTTAGCTTTGTCTTGATTAAGCTGTATTTATCTTTGTATTGCTCTAATAGGATATGGATGCTCCTGCTTTGTCCTCAATAAAAACAGTTAAAAAAAAAATAAGATACAGCCCTTAAAGAATTAGATTTGCATAAATCCTTTCCCTGTTCCTCAACAAGGGCTCATTCATTAAATCATAGAGGTGCAGTTCTGAATCAAGCAAACTGCTCTTCAGAAATTGAAATTAAAATGTAGTCAATTGCATGTGTACTTTATATCCCTTATTTAATCTTCACATATTTTTTATAACATTTTTATATCCTAGACATTGAGCTCTTTCGATCTGTTTCCAGAAAGGTTCTGTGACAGAAAGTATATTGTACGAAATATAAAATGCCTCAACAAATAAGTACAACTATAAAATTATCAGTTATAGCGTTAACACAAGAAGAGATCAAGGGAAGAATGGAAAAAAATACGATTTACAAAGAACCTGGGGGGTTATGCATTAAGGTGGGATAAAGAGATGACTTTGCCAGTGACATCACTTCTCTGAATTCTTTGTTGCTCTATACAGTCTATGAGCTAAGATCTTTCACTCTCATAGACTGCATAGAATAACATAAGAATTGGAGAAGTGATATCACTGGAGAAGACATTTCCACTTTGTTGCAACTTTATCATACTTTGGTGTACACCCAAATGGCCTTGATGCTCTACATTCAATGGTTATTTCAGTGCCAGCAAGACCATTTTTTAACATTTAAAGACTATTTTCACAGGCTCAGTGCTACAAGATTGGCAAAAAAGTTAGCTTACAGCATGCAGCACTCAGTGTTATATTGTATTACTGAACTGCTTTGGTGGCCAGCACTCTGAAAGCAGAGATCTAGGGAGCTTATTATCTGGGACATAAAAGTGTAAAAAAAAATACATATAAAATAGGCAGTTTGACAAGTGTTGTTTTTGTGCTTGTTCATGTATTAAACGTATCACCAGTCTTGTTTTATTGGTACCACACTTACTAACATCCCAGCCTTGTTCCACAGTAGTCATAGAATCACACATACTTACTGACTCCTCAGCCTTGTCCCGCTGTACTGGTAGCCATAGATCAGGGATGGGAAATTTGAGGCCCTCTAACTGCTTCTAGACTACAACTCCATTCTTGGTGGGGAATGATAGTACTTATACATTGGCAGGAGCTGAAGGACCTGATATTGCTCGCCACCACAGTAGAACCACACATACTGACCCCCCACCCCCAGCCTTGTTCCACCTTGCTAATTGCCATAGAACAACACATAATGACCTTCAGCCTTGTCCTATTACACTGGCTGCCATAGAACCACACATACTAAGTCGCGCCCTCAACCCAGTATTGCAGCAACAATTCTTGGGTATAGGAGGAAAGATTCTCACATTCTTATTTTATGATTGGCCGGCCTGGCCTATGTATTGCCTTTAGTTATAATTTGTTCCAAAGACTACTTGTAGCTCACAGTGGAGGGCTCTTTGGACCTATAAAAGAAGCTCTTGATGTTCTTGTCCTTTTGGGTCCTTGCCCATTCACCAACTACAGCTGATTCCTGCTTGAAGGCATGACTGTCTCAGCACTTAAGGACCAGTGACGGTCCTGGCACGTCATGGAATTACAGGGTCCCACGTGGCTGCACGCCGCTCAGGTTCCCTGGAATCGAATTGAAAAAAAAGTCCTCTGGTCTTTAAGTGCCAGCCGTGCAACGGGTCCTTAAGGGGTTAAAGATGAATTTATCATCAGGCAATATTAAATGTAAGTGTTTTTAATGTAGAATGTTTTTGTAGGTCATAAAAAAGGTAATGTATAGAAGTTAGGACTCATTTCAAATGGGTTACCTTGGTGAGGTAAGTGAGCTTAACATATTTTGGCCAAACTATGCAACTAAACCTTTATTATTTACAATTAAATAAATGAACACTTTGGTGGGATACATGCATTGCTCAGGTTTCAGATTTAGTTTATTTGCATGGAGCAGAGCAGGAGCATTTTTTGTCTAAATTTAAATATGAGTTTTGCTGGTACTCTCATTTGTCTGGCATTTCAGACTGGACATTCTTATTAGCGGGTAATAATTGTCTTGCACGTATTTTTCACTGTAATGTCAAAAAGGAGCTAAAATTAGACTGTTCCTGAGTGGCTAGTTAACCGCTAGAACAAGTAAATTAACATTATTAATAGTTGAAGAGGGGATTTCACTGTTTTGGCTTCCTAAAACAGCTTTGCCAAATAACTAACACAAATTCATAGAGATTAAATTCACTTTATTGAATAACATTCTTTGTTAAAATGTATGTATGTATAGATTTTTTACCCGTATATTTTTTGTATAGCTTTTTTTACCTGCATACTTATTTTGTATTGTGTTCTATCTACATATGTATGATTGAGTTGCATACTTTGTGTATGTTTAATAAACAATTGTATTTTCACATTTTATTTATTTCATGTATTAATTTTGTGTATTCTTTTTACCAAACAACAATGTTGGATGTATCATATTTACAACACTGAACACTTCTAAAATGGCTGCCTCACCTTTTCTCTGCTCCTGATCCCTAACTTAAATAAATTCCTTTGATTTCAAAATCCACTAAAAAAACTTGTGTCCAGTTTTCTCTTCACTCAATACAACCTTGAGTCTATCCAGAATTAACAGTTTGCTTTGCTACACAGAGATACACAAAATATTGAATTTCTAGCTCCGTCTCGAAGGAAACATTTTATCTGCTAAAAGAGTTCTAAAAAAAAAGTATGGGGGAATTCTTGAAATATCATGGGGTCAAAGCTCCAAATGCCCAGAGACTTAATCCTGCCATCATCTACATCTCATATCAAGCTCTATTCTAAATATTCAGCTAAAATATTGGTTCTGTTAAATTTAATGGGGAACATCGTAAACAACAGGGTTTCTAAAAACATGAGCCATACTGGTTGTGTATGTTTTTGAAGAATTTCCATTTGAAATAATTTTCTCACCTCCACTTGTCAAATTGTCACCCCTTCCTTGGACAGGCCTGCTCTCTTACATACTATCAGTCATGCCCAGGCAACATCATGATTTTCACAGATTTAAATATCTTCCTGCTGATTCAGTATAATGCTACACTTCAAAATGTATTGTGCTCACTCCGACCTCCTTGTGCTGCAGTTCCAAGTGCGCCATCACTAGCTTCAATCTTACAGTCCCATGAGTGCTTCAGAAAACTAACAGGGGATATCATGGGGGAGAAAGAATTAAGAAACCACATTACGTGTCAGTGCAAAGAAAACTACCTTATCTCACTGCAAATGCAATTTTCTGGGAAAGAGACAGAAGTTGTATACAATCCACTAACTAAATGTGAAGCTCAGACCAAACGACAACATTCAAAGATCACCTTTTCTGACATTAAGCCCAGAAACTCCGCAATAAATAACCAGGGCATTACATCAAGCCTCTTAAAACTACTCTTGAAAACTGTGTTATATAATGACAGATATATTAAAAACAAGACAACAATTATATCGGACCTCATAGAAACTCTAGCCTGTGAGACATGGCTAGATGAAGATTCAGCGATTATTTAAAAAATTGCTATACCTTAAATTCACACAGTTCTGAACTACTCACATGATGATAGAAAGGAAAGAGGTGTGTCAATCTGTGCTAGGACAACCATGCATTTAAGGGCTTTGTCTACGTAGAGTGTATTGCTGCCAGGAGTACTACAGATATAGGTCTCAGAATCCTTCTAATCTATAACCCCCCACAGGAAGCAGTTTTTGCATGAAATTGCAGACTTTTTACTCCTGGACCATCCTAGGTAGATGATATTATAGGAGACTTTAGTTCCTGGTTTGATGTTAAAGATCTCCTTGACATAATGGATGACCTGGACCTTAATCATATAATTCTCTCTGCTACCCATAAAAGTAGTCACACACTTGACCTTGTTTTCCCAATTGCTTTTGAAATCTCTGACACTAAATTAGGTTCTCAAAAGTCCCAATGTTGGGAGAGGATTTTCACAAAAATGTCCACCCCTAGAAAATGTATAAAATGTCTGCCTTTTCAACAACAACAAATATATTCCTTTGAGAGCTGTTTTTCCCATATGCTTTCTATGATTTCAATACTTACCACTGCTACTACTACTGTTGCTGAGTGCTGAAGTGGAGAAATCAACGGTTATCATAAACTTTGATTTTGCCTCAACCATCCTTGAAAAATAACTGATACTTGATACATGCTTCCAGGGTGCAACACAAGATATCAGTTATCTGAAACCTTGTTTTCCGATAAGGAACGGGGCCGCCTGTCAACTAATAACATTCTGGAAACCTTGCCATTCTAGAGGCATACTTTTGGATGTTTTTTATGCAGTTTAGTACTCAGTAAGTGTAGGTTGGCAGTACATAGAGGAAGAACTATGCAACTTAATTGCTTTAATAACTTGACTAGTAGCAGTGGAGGTGGTGACTGCAGATGTGGGCACTCAATGACTTGTCACCTCCTTCATGTTTTGAATTTGCATAACAGCAGTAGGAGACACAATGTTTTCAAGTCTCAAATTTTTTAATTTTACTTTTCCTCTAAGGGAAATTCACAGAAAATTGACCACTATTTTGTGTTGGGGTGTGACTTCTTGTCAGATGCAGCCATTGGTTTCACTGTTCACTGTTCACTGCTCTGACAACAATACTAGAATGTGACTAATTGATGTATTCCGTGTTCTTAAAAGATTTAATTACAGATAACAGAACTGGGGTGGGTGAAAATTGTGAAAAATTTCCCACATGACTTTTCACAAAAACTTGCAGATTTTTGATTTTTCCACAAAAGATTTCTCCTTTCCATCTATGCAAAAATTTCCTCCTGGTGGTGGTTGGGGACTGGCATGGTGTGATTTGTGTATGTATGTTTATCATTGTCATATGCTATCCTCCTTCTCAGATTATTGACATACATTACTTATTAGTCATAGCAGTGGTCCCAAGTGGGGTAGATGGTGGCAACCCTTCTCCACATCCCTCCTCCACCTCCTCATCTGTGCTGCTGTTAATATATTTGCCCTGGCTTTGTCTGTCATGTGTGGTTTCTGCTACCTGATACTCAGATGGTATGAGATGTTGGTTCATTTTTAAGAATGTTATTCTTCCAACATTGCTGCTTGATAGCTGTGTCCTGCGGTCATTGACAATACAACCAGGCGCACTGAAAACCGTTGACTCAACACTTGCTGGAGGATAACTGAGGGTTTCCACTGCAGTACATGTCAATGCTGGCCACACACACTGCTTTGTTTGTGAGTAGTCCATGGGGTCATTGTTTCTGCCTAAAATGTAGCTATCTGGTACGTATGCAGAAACCATCTCACATGCAGTGGGATCATTTCTAGGAGCTACACAGTGTTCCTGTGTGTCAGTTACCAACCCATACTCAGGGAGCAAGGCTCAAAGAGATGTGCCGCCACCACAACCACCACCACTACCAATGCTGGGTTTTTACCTCCACCGCTGAGACCCATGAATTGCCCTGTGTTCCGAATGGGATAGTCTGGTTGATGATGTAGCTGCTACTGCTGGTTGAAATGCTTTGCTGCCTTCCTATTCATTATACTGTCTAGATGTTTGTTGTGCCCTCACTTTCTCCCTCTCATCCTTCACAATGCAACCCTCCACTGAATCAATAAGCATGTCTCGATATTCCTTGACAGAAAACGATTCCTCAGAGAGTTGCTGCTGATCGCCATGACTCCTTGTTGTGACAAACTGCTGATGGCCCTTGGCAGAAATTCTGAAATTTTGTGTTTGAAGCAGGGGTCCAGCAAAGTGGCAAGAATGTATTCCTCATTGCTTTTAATGGACACTATGCGAGGATCTTGTTCAAAGCATGCTAACATGTCCTTTACCAGCTGGTGCATATCTGTGTTGTCATTCTGGTAAGAATCCTCAGCCATGCTCCTCATTTTTTTTTGCAATAAAAATATCAGTGGTAGAATTTCACTAATTCCTGCCCCAATGCTACTCACCAGCATGGTTGCCTCCTCAAAGAGTTTCAGCAGCTCACATACCTCGCACATTAGTTGCCGCTGGCCAGGTGACAAAAAGGCTCCCTCCAAAGACTTCCAGTTTTGCATGGTGTACTCGCTAATGGCCTTCTTCTGCTCATACGAATGTTCTAGCATGTACATGGTGGAATTCCACCTGTTTGGGACCTCCATTTTCACCTGGTGATGAGGCAGGTTGTTATGCTCTTGTATAGAATAAAGAGCGTTGCATGCACTGTATGAGCGACTAAAATGGGCACAGATTTTGTGGGCAATAGTAAGCATCTCTTTGAGGGCTTCAGATTCTGTCAGGAATCTGGTCACAACTAAATTTACACATAGGTAAAACAGGGCACATGCACCATACCACATATTCTCAAAGCAGCGATCATGTTGGGCCGTTATCAGCAGACACAAAATCAGCTTTTAAGGAGCAGGTTACAAGCCATTCCTCTATCACCTCCTCTAGCTTACTTAGAATATCTACAGCTTTGTGGGACTGTCTTTCAAAACCCTGCATGCAAAGGTGGCATGACGATGGTATTGTCTATCCTGTTTCTGCCACCTTTTAATTACACTGCCACAACCAAAAGCATGATTACTGGCTTTCACCTGATGTTGTAAGCTAGTGTGGTCCACTGTTGGTGCTGGAAGGGGAACCCAGTGAGCAGTCACTGTCATATAGTCTGTGCTCTGCCCACTTGTCCACATATCTATTGTCAGGTGGATTTTCTTGCCATATGCACTTTTCAGCCCTTTGCCCACCACACTAACCATCTGCTTGTACAATTCAGGCACAGCCATCCTGGAAAAATAACTGCGGCTCAGGATATTCCAGCATGGAGCTACACATGACATCAGTTCTCGTGAAACCTCTGTTTTCTACAAAAGAATATGGCAGCATATCCTTTGCCAATATCTTGGCAACCTTGACATTCCACAGGCTTACTTTGGGATTGTTTTTGTGAAGATTTTGACTCCTTCCCAGGAACTCAGTCAGTGTGCATTGGAAGGACATGGCAGAAGAAGCCTGAAACTTTATTGATTTAACAACATGACTAGAGGAAGTGGTGGTGGTAGATGCAGCATGTGTTGTCAGTTTATGACTCTTGCCATCTCCTACAGCAAAGTCATCATACTCCTCTGCAGCAGGAGCCTTAGGTGTTATTTGGACTGAACTAACTGTTGGCACTGCCAGTAGCACACTCTCTGACACACAAATAACTTCACTACTTATTTTTTCTGCCCTAGAGCCCTGGGAACTTTTTAAAGTGCTCCTGCTGCTGCTAGCTGTGGCACCATTGGCCTTCTGATAGTGTGTCTAACAGTCAGACCTGTAGTTATACTTCAGGTGGGATATCATAGAGGAGGTGCCTAGGTGTGAGCCTGCTTTCCCCCTGCTCATGTGCTTTTTTCACAGACAACGGATAGCAACATGCTTAGCTTGAGGATCCTGAGTGACGTATCTCCATACTGTGGACTTCATGGAATAAGGAGTTCCTGAGGTGGAGCTGCTGCTACTACTACTACTGGGGCTAGATGTTGATGCAATTATTTTGCCACTACTACTAGGTGTCAAAGGTGCAGCACTTACAGCAGCAGCAGCAGGAGAGGCACTCATTATATCTAACATTGTGGATGTTAACCTGTGTTGCTGTTGCTGGGTACTCAAAACATTTGTGTGTGGCTGAGTGGGACTTGGACTTTGAAGAAGCAATGATGCTGGTGATGACTGATAGGGTGACTGTGTGCTTTTTGACATCTGTGCTTATCCAGGGTTAGACTTTCCAATGACTTTCTAAAACAGTTTATAGACAGGCACAGTGCTCCTTAAAAGTGGTGGAAGATTCAGCCTTTCACTTTCTACTAACCTTATATCCCTGTCATCATCTTTACTCTCAACTTCATCTGTATCTGAACAAGAGAAGGATGCTGGAGGGATATACTCTAGGTCTGCATGATCATCATTAGGTCATCCTCAGCAGCATCAACTGACAATTCTTGCCCACTACCCTTATATTCTTCTAAGCTTTTAAAGGTCTCAAATAATTTATTTTTACTTTTTACTTTGAGCATGGGTGTTTTGGTGCTTGTTTGTCTCACTATCTGATGCTGCAGGCAGTTCAGCTGTTACACCTTCCTCTATTGTGCTATTGTCAGCATCATCAACACTTGAATACAACTTGCGCTGGTGGAGCTGGAAGTTTTGCTGGGACCGTGACAAACTGCATCCTCCCTTGGAATAGAGGGATCATCATCATTGATTGCACATGCTGCAGCAACCATTGCTGCAGTCAGTTTTTGAACTACTACTTTAATCTCAAGTTCCTGCACTGTTCCACCCCTCCCCTTTCACTTTCCCCTTGTGTGTTTGCTGGACACTATGCAACTACACTGTGTTTTTTTACTGTACGGTACACAACACAACTGATGGAACTGTATGATGCCTTGCCTAAGCCCAGTCAGCTGTCTGTCACTGTCATCTAATAAGTTAGTTCTTTATTCATTTTTATTTATTTTATTTATTTAATTATTTTTAAGTTGTCCACCCTGTTGTCTTATCACAGTCTATCCAAAAAAAAATTCTAACTGAAAAACAAAATCAACAACTTCTTTCCGCAGACTTCCCCACCAAGCACAGAGACAATAACAGCAAGATCAGCAAGCAAATAGGTCCCTAGCTGCCTGGGTCTTGCCAGTCAGTCATGGAATTTTGAAGTATTTGGGGTCAACATCCTTCCTCCCTTCTTCTCTCCAGAGTGCTCCACTGACTCTCCTAATACACACTTACTCAGAACAAATGTCCTACTGAAAGATTCCCTAAACTAAACTTTAATTCCCCTCTCTGTCTTCTCTAGCTCAAACAAGGTGCTGCTCTCTCCTATCACAAAAACTATAACGTTGTAGGTGTTAAATTGACCACTGGCGTGGAATCCCAACACAGGGACAGAGATGTTAGAAAACAGTTTTATAGATATGGTGTATATTTCCAATAAAGAAACATATTTATAAGCCCCTGCGATTTATTGACTCAATGACCACTTTGGGAGATTAAACCGGTGGTGTAATTGGGAACTCTGAAGGGGCATGAGAACGGAGTTTTCTGACATTTAAATATCGAAAGATTAAAAAATCCGGAGTGCATCTGAGAGGTACAACAAGAATATACAGAGTGAGTAGGTATTTATATTTACTGCTACTGAAATGGTGAAAGAGAGCTGTCCATTGAACTTTCTCCTTTATGTATGTGAGCAGATATGAAAAGGTGATCCGGTGAAATCCCTCCCTATGCTGGACTTTAAGAATTGAACAAGTGAGTGGATATTGCTTTGAGTTAAGGGTTTAATATTCTATGTTTATTAGGTCATACATACACATGCATGTGATTTTTTGGTTAACATTTGTTTTGTTATCTGCAAGGGCAAAGCTATGTCAGTATTGCTAGTATAGTATATACACAGTAATATGCAGCTTGTACATCTAAACCTGGGGCAGTAGTGCAGAGTTTTTTGAGCTTTGTTTACTGATTTTTAATGAAAGTAGAGGTTTGTAAGCAAAATTCAATTAGATTATGGTGTCCGAAATAATGTAAACGTGTAAACACAAATACACTTGCATGTTTTATCTTAGCTGTATATTTAGGATGAAAGATTTCTTGTCATTTTGAAACAATAATGCCAAATGTAGTATACTCTCAAGAAGAGTAATAGAGGGAAATATAATTAAGAGACTAGCAGTAATTAGCAAAGCAAACTTATAAGCTTACCTTCTTCATTATTTATGGTGAATCATCAATTAAATTAAGTGTTGACAAATTACAGCTTAATCAGATCTCCAAACAGCTGTGTACTGCTTGCTCATCACAAACTACAAGAGAACAAGATTAATGAGGAGCAATTCTGGGGCAAACCAGCTACTTTGATTTAAGTGGGGTTTTTAACCCATTGAATGCTAGCAATTTAGTGGTTAAAAGCCCATTTAAATAAATATACATTTTGCAAATATGTATTACCCACCAGCCAAGGTTCAATTGGTGTGCTCCAGATTACTCATGTTTTGTTTTCTATATAGTCTGCCTTTTACCAGATTGTTGAACAAGTATAAATTGTTCAGTTACATAACGTGAGAGCCCTTCACAAGTTAATGATAAGTCATTTTAGTGCAACATATAATAATATAAAATATATACTTTTTAATCACACAAAACAGACTAAAGGCTCAATTTAGTAAAGTACGGTAAAACAGCCGGTAAGTAAAAAATAATTTCCGAATATTAGTCATGTCCGAGTAGCACAGCTACTGGCCAATGGCCAATGAACATAGACCAAAAAATACACGTAGCCTCAAAATGTGCATCACACCTTTGTTGACCTCACAGTGCATTCATTTCAGTCACTAAACAACGACAAATACGTCAACATCAAAGGAAACAAGGTTACGGTCAAATTTATCTAGCGACTCTAAACGTTGTCAAGACATGTTCAAATACACAACACACCAAAGTAACAAGTACATTCAAATAAACCTATATATACCCTACAATAACTGTAACACATTGCCTGTGTTTAAAGGTTCCCAGAGCTTAAAAACAGGGCCCAGGAGTGGAGGATAGAGAGAGAGAGAGGAGAGACACTAGTGAGAGTTATAAGGAGTGGGGAGCAAAGAGCATTGAATTTAAATATACACATAGTACACTTTGGCAAAAATTGCACACATGCATGCACACATAAACACAAACACAAATCTTATTTCTCGATACACAACACATCTTTCTTTTTTATTTATACATTATGATTCTGTGAGTGCAAGGCAGTGACATAGAGTGATTGCATTCAAGTGCCTGTGGGAGTGAGTGACTGTGTTAGGGAGATAGATAGTAGAGTTAAAGGAAGATGGCAGAGAGACGAGTGGAGGAGTGAGGAGAGGAGGAAACACAGCAGGGGATCCCTGGTAAGGGAAGGAGGAGGGAGGGAGAGCAGCTGGGCAGAGTGGTACCTAACAATGATCAGGCACACAGCTGATAGAGATGCCATGCCAGTGGGAGCCCCAAACCATCTCTGAGTTCAGACACGTACCAGGCTGGTGCAGAGGAAGACAGATTGTGGGACTCCATGTACTCACACAAGGAGAATATGGTCCTTGTGCACAGCATGATTGAAAGGGAGCACATCTTGTTCTCCATAGAGAGGGCCAGTGGTATTGGTATGCAGGTCCTAACTCAGTGAAAGTGTTGTCAAGGTGTAAGTGGACCACCAACTCTTTAAAGAAAAGATGGACAGACTGCAAAAGTAAGGTCAAAAACAAGATGGGAGACCTTGCAATGCATGCGAGAGGCACCAGGGGTGGTTGCCCTGGTAGATGCTGCACAAGAACCTCTCCACAGCTGCTGTTTACGGATCCCTGGTGAATTTGACACTGGCAAAACAGCACCCTCCAGTATCCCAGTAATTCAATATGTCCATAGCTGTCCGCCACACAAAGTCTCTTAGCTAGTTTTCTACAACACAGTGCCAGCTGAACACATACATTATTGATCTTCATAAATTCATCAACACAACAATGATAGGGTTCAAACAATGATATAAAGCTATACATCCAAAGCAGAAATGGGAATGGTTAAACAGGCCAAATCATGTCCCAATACAGGTTATATAACCTCCTCCTTGCTCAGTGGATCCTTCATACACAAACAATGATTGCCATCACATTGTCATCACATATACCTCCTTCACATATGATTGTGTCAAGCATGTGGCACAGGGATCCCACTCTGCAAAATTACAATGCACAAAACCCAGTGTCAGAAACACAAACAGGTCCTTCCAGCAACTAATGTGCATTCCCTAGGGTGTGTGTGTTCATCAGGGCTAAGCTTGTGGGTGGTCGAGGGGACTTAGGAGATTCCTGGGATGTCAGTGGGTTACTCAATGCATCACACATTTATGTGTTGGGTAACCCTCTTGAATTTCAAACTCCAGGCTGGCTGAACACATGCAAGATCCACATATTGTTCTGATGGAAGCACTGTTCAAACATCACTGTTGAACTATCTTCATGATGGATTCCTTCTCAGTTCCACTGTGCTGATGAGGTGTGAATCATGACTGTCCTTGATTCCACACAAGGGACATGTGTGGATTTCAGATGATGTCCCTTGAGTTGGAACAACATATAGATCCTGAACACCTTGCTTGTCATGGTGTGGATGACATCTGATACAGTAACACTGTGTCAGGGCAAACACATAGCAATGGCTCATTAGGGATTGGTCATATCACTCCTTTGTGCCATTGTGTATGGTCAGATGTGCCCTCATCAAGTCCCACCACGTGACTCGTGTCAGTCACATGACATGATTCCAAACGGTCTTACAAACAGTAGCACTAGGGAGTAGCAAGAGGTACACTTTATGAAAGAGGAGTCAGAGTTTTCCTCTGTTCCATGATGGATTATGTCATGGATGCCTTTGTGAGGGAATGACAGTAGTTGAAACTGCACTGCATAATTGTCTGTTATTCAAAGGATTATCCTATTAACCTTTTGTGTCCCAGGGGAGTAGACAACCCATTGCTTCACAATGGGTTGTTTAAGAACAAGGGAATGCTACCCATCCATATTAATATGTGAATAGGACATTGTAGCAATACATTACCTAGTATATGAGCTAACCCCCATGAAATAGAGGGTGTTGCTTTGCCATTACAAAAAGATTTATATATAGGAGCACGTACTCAAAAATAGGCAAAATTGAGGTTACCCATCCAAAATATAGAATGGGGTGCACTCTGTCCCACAAAATACCATATGTAAAAAAAAAAGCAAGAAAAGACAAAGAATGTGGATTCTTATTGAGGCACATAAACCAATAACATATTAGATGAGGAATGTATCCAAAATATAAATTTATTATTCACAAAAAAATTCAAAAGTTTATATCAAAATTGAATATGATCTTGAGAGATAGCAACCCACCATCCCAAAGCATAACCACATCCTAAATCCCAAACAATATACCTAAATAATATACTAAAAACAACCTCATAAAATAAGAAAAACATGTATGAGACATAAATCTGGTGGCAAAATTATCAGTTACTCATTTCTATGACTATCTTCCATAATTAAGACTATAACACTGACAGTCAATCATCTCGTCTATATTGAACTTCCAATGTAATCCAGGATGAATCAATGCATCATAAATTTATAATAGTGCTATAGCAATTTGGGTAGAAAAAATGACAAGTATACATGTAACAGAAACTGAAAATCAGATACATCCGGATATCCACAAACAAATGAGTACATTGAAAAATAAAGATAAAATTAAGGTGATATGATAATATGATGTCATGACATGAGTAAAGATGAAACGGTGAAATGATATGATGAAACGTTGAGTGTATACTGCTATTCACTAAACAATCAGAAAATGAATAGCGATGGAGCGATGAAATGATGTGATGAAACACTGGATGTATACTGCTATTCATCAAACAGTCAGGACTGGCATATTAAAGTCAATTCTATTGAACAAGCTTATAAACAGGATACTCTCACTCATCTTCATCTTATGATATTGGGCTTCAATCCACTTCCATTTTTCACAGACAAACATCCGTAACACTCACAGGTTGCATTATAATATTCGTCAAACAACCGAGTCTGGTGCATTCAAACATAGTCTGATGTCAAGAAATAATACATAGAAGGGATACTCTCACCCATCTTCATCCATCAACAGGACCTTTAATAATGTAATATTTCACCCACACACTTGTAGGTGCCATTCACAAGTAGACGCCATTACATCAAAAGGTTCCACTCCAAATTACAGCATCTCACGTCCACATCAGGCATCAGTAAAGCTCTTAACATGATTCCTTTGGAGCTTTACTGACGTGAATCCATTGTGATATTGTGTACTATGGCACACGCAAGTATGATATTACATAATTTGACTGGTGCATATTGCAGAACTCCCACTTAGTTATTCAGGTTCCTGAAATCTGGTTTTCAGTAGGCCAAAGATGCATTCAGTTGCATTCCTGGTCCTGACATGAGCCTCATTGTAGCGGTCCTATGCAGGTCTTTGTGGATTTTGCACTGGTGTGAGGAGCCACAGTTTGCACCCATATACAGCATCACCTGTAGAAAAGAACTGACATTGTGACACATAGACCACAAGGTTGTGTGGATGATGTGTGGGACATGCTACTTGTGTTTCATTACCATGCTAAGCTGGGTTTTTCATTAATTATGTGAGTGCCCCTGTGTGTGTGTGTGTGTGTGTGTGTGTGTGTGTGTGTGTGTGTGTGTGTGTGTGTGTGTGTGTGTGTGATGTGATATGTAGATTGTAGATGAACCCTCCCTGCCAGAATCCTAGCATATTCTGCAGGATGGAATCTCCTCAGATGCCACCTGATGACCTGGTATCGATTCTCCTCCACCATACTGGCATGTGTGGTCAGTGCACCACACAATGTGCAATGGGTAGAGATGAACTGCCATATCTTGGTGTTAGTGAAAGGAGGACATTTTATGTATTTGTAATGTGTAAAAGCAAGAAATCGTGCAATACTTTTTGCCCATCTTTATTGATTACCAGTAATATACAGTGTTTTATTAGATTTCAATGCAACATTTTTGTCCTATGAAGTTTCCCCATTAAATATGAAATTGAAAGATAAAGAGATTTTTAGCTCATTGCAAGGCAATGCATAGGAGGCTTTAAAGCATTCAAGTGGTTGGAAACCACATTTAAATCAAATCAAGTTTTGAGACTTTATATTTTTTCCCCTGTGGAGCAATTGGATTGCTCCAGAATTACTCCTGTTTCCTTTGACTCATGTCCCTTATTCTACATTCTATAACTGCCTCCCCAGTATTCTACAGAGGCTTTACAAGAGGGGTGGGGTTACCGGAGGCCTTCCAGCTACTGAGGATTACAATTCCAATTTCCCCCACTAGACATTGGCCGGTGGGTGTTGATGGGAATTGTAGTCCTCTGTAGCATCTGTAGGGATTCAGGTTGCCAAAACCTGCTTTAAATTATTGAATTTATGCCAAGTGCTATTTCTAAAGTATTTCCTGCCTTCCTACCAAAATCTACATCTAATGGTAAATCTTATAGCAGAAAGGAAATTGGACTTATGCCTCTTTTAAAATGTGTATCTGAGTTTCTAAAATCACATTTGGAAAATACAAGTCACGTACAAGCTTTATGATTACCAACATATTTCTCTGCGATACACCTAGCATAAATATCTCTGCACAATATTCTCCAATGAGAAGCTTTCTCATTGCTTGCAGATGGAAGTGTAATTGAAATTATTAGAAGGGGATGAAAAAGCAATAACGTATATATTTATATATAAAAGGAAAGAAACCCATTTGGTCTTTGGCAGTGCAGGAACTGCTTAGCTAATCCAGGCTGAGTGCAATTCAATACTCCTTCATCTAATGCTGTTCTCAAGAAAGAAAATGAAGGTGTAATACAATAACAACTGACACAAATCTGTTTTGTTGCCCAGAAGCAGATTAAAGAATAGTTAAAATCATGCAAATCTAATTTAAGTGTTTTTTACATTATTCTGTAATCCCAAGCATCAGTTTTTGATTCATATTACCAACAGAGCAGCCAAGGGAAACACTAACTGCCAAAATTTGATTTATGTTCAAAAGTAACAAGCTAAAGTTCTAAAAGCACATACATATTTTACATTATTATTAGTTTGGCTTGAAGTGATATAGATCAAATACAAATGTATTTTAAAAGCACTTAAAGGAATACTAACACCTAAAAGTTATCTGGAGTTATATACACTTAAATACACTGTACATCATGAAAGAATCTGTAAAGAATCTATATTTGTTTTCTAAGATATACAATCTAGTTGTCCATATGCTCTGTGGAAGCAGGAATTCCTGTCTTTTCCAGAGATCCCCATTCCTGGGAACTTCTGTTTCTGGAGTCCCTTGGACACTCTTCTGGTGCTGCTGGGGGATATAATTGCCACAAATCGGGGCAAAAGGGGGGCATGGTTTACCTGCAAATGTGGGTGGGGCTTTCTGTTTGCATCACAAAATTGGGATGAACTAGGTTGGAAAGGAGGAAAAGTGGGAGGAACTGGGATGGAAAGAGCAGAAGTGGGCAGACTTTAGCAGCAAACTCCCCACATCTTGAGAATCAGCCTCTTCCCTAGAGACCCGGGATTCAATCTCAAAACCGAAGTCTCTGGGGCCAGTCTGGAGAGTTCCCAGGGTTTGGAGATCCCTGATTCTTTAACACAGCAACACAGCTTTCTGAATATAAGAGAAGTGGGTGCAAATATTGATAAATTAACTGTTTTAGCTCTTTTCTCTTGTTGAAAACTGTACAAGCAAAATTAAGCAAGTGGTATATATATATATATATATATATATATATATATATATATATATATATATATATATATATAGGACAGTCATAGGTGTAACTAGAAGCCACTGGGCCCTGGTGCAGAGATTGCCATGGGCTCCCCCCACCGACCACATTGTCCCCTGTCTTCACATTTCCCCCCATTGCCCCCAATATCCACATTGCCCCATCTCCACATTGCCCCACAATCTCCACATTGCCCCCAATATCCACATTGCCACCACATCTCCACATTGCTCCCCAATCTCCACCTTGCCCCTATTGACCCCTTCCCCACGTGTCCATTTCCTACCTCCCTGGTGGTCTAGCAGCTTGGCATGAAAGGTCTGTGCCTCCTTCAGCCCAGACCTCTATAGTGCTGAAGCTCCTGTGTGGTTCTCAGTAATGCAGAGTGCTGGGAGATTATGGGGTCTCAGAGGGAGGCCAGGCCCCTGTAGTGAAGGGCCCGGTCACAGGTGTGACCCCTGTGACCCCTATTGTTATGTCAGTGAAGACAGTCTACACATGCACTATAAATGCAAGTAAAACTTGACTTTTATTTAAAACATAATAAAAATTTATATCAATGTGTCAGACGTATCTATTGTCCAACATTTCAGTCCTCCTTGGGACTGTCTTCAGGGACACAAACATTACAGACTGCTCACGTTGTCCATTTTTACATAAGCCTTTGTTGAATTTTGCTCCCTGCCGGCGAATCCGGTCATCAAAGCAACCAGGGATGCTAACTTGGCGCTCATTCAACAACAATAAAACATACAAAATCCAATGTCCTGGACATATATACTCTATTATTCACTTAACTCATAAACTCAACTATGTCACTAAAAACATTATGACACAATCAGATGTAATTAATAAGACTGCTGTTCATTCAGTCCATTTGGCGATAGAGTTCCTAAGGTATACACCCAAAACATCTCCCTCTTTGCTAATCGAGACACCCTATTGCCACCCCGTGGGGCTTGTTTCACAACTTCAAAGGGAAAATATTTCAATCCATTGACACTATGTTTCTTTGGATAAAGTGCCTACCTACTGGGGACCTCTTGAGTTGCTGTTCAATGACAGTTCAGTTTAATCCACAGACCTATGCTCGCGCATCCTTTCTTTAAACATCCTGCTTGTATTGCCACACAACAAAATTGGCAGGGGCAAATAAACTGTAATGCAGGTGATTTTGTCCTTCAACGTGATCTTATAATTGTTACTGAATACGGTGAATGTCCCGTCTCCATATGTAGACACGTCACACACCCACTGCACTTAAAAACTCCTCCAGCTTGCCTAGTTGTGACCAACTTATATTTCTCAACAGGGACTGAGCTGACAATTTCATCCCTCAGGTTCCTACCCCTTTTGTAACTAAACATTGGGGGGTTCTTGAATATCTGCCCATCTTGTGGTTCCCATGCGAGAAGATCCCAGTGTTTCAGTGTAGTGCTCTAAAATCTATGTGCTAAATCTGTATATGTTGTGGTTGTCACCATACGATCCTGAATCCCAGTATTTGAGTGGCATGTTTGCAACAACAATGAGTTTCTCTCCATCTCTGCCACCATCCCAATGAACCCCTTTTCAGTAAATTTCCTCCCCATCTCTTGTAACTTATCCAACAATTCATTGGGACCTGAGACTATGCATTTCACCCCCATAAGTTGAGATATCAGTAATCCTTTTTTGAGGGATGTGGAATGTTGACTGCGGCCATGTAAGAGTGTACTTCGATCTGTCGCTTTTGTGACTAACATAGTTTGTATACCTGTTTGGTCTTTTCTTATCAGGAAATCTAAATAGTTAATTTCTTTATTACTGTAATTCAATGCTATTTTAATTGGTGACTCCAGTTGATTCGACTGATCCACAGACTTAAGCAACAGACCTTCTTCTCCAGACCACACGATAAAAAAGTCATTAATAAACCTGATGTAGAATTTAATGTTTTCCCAAAAGCATAATTGCATGAAGTAAGTTATTTCAAACATCCACATGAATGCCGGGTACATCTGACTCTCTTGAAGTATATTCCATACCACTGTTTTTCCTCCTTCATGGGGATGCATGTATAAAGGCTAGCTACATCCATAGTGACAAGTATAATGTCAACTTCTCCCCACTCTATTTCTTGTAACTTATTTAAAATGTGGGTAGTATCCTTATAAACGTGGCAATCTGTTGAATCAACAGTTGTAGTAGACTATCAATATGTTGAGCCACCTGATACATTAATGAAACTCTCGCAGACACTATTGGCTGCCGGGGGGATTATGCAGTGTTTTGTGAATCTTGAGGAGACAGTATAAAACCGGGGTTATCAGATGTTTAACCCTCATTCATTCAGCCAGTTTCAAAGGCGAAATCCCATTCTCAATGCCCTTATTTATGTAGTCATCTAATTCAATCTTAAATACATTAGTGGGATTAAATTGTAACTGTTCATAGCATGATACATCACTTAACTGTCTCCTTACCTCTCTCCTGTAATCCTCATAATTCTGCACAACTGTCCCCCTGCCCTTGTCTGCTGTATGTATAATGATGGATGCATTCTCTTTCAGTGATTTGATGACTTTCCATTCTTGACGCAAGATATTTGAATATCTAAGCTTGCTGTTATCCAACCCCTCCATTATATCTTGATGAATCACCCAGCCGAAGGTTTTAATTGATGCATTTGTGAATGTGGAATCAAAATGGCTTTTTACTATGAAGGGGTTATCCTTATATTCCATGACATGAGATGAATCTTTGAAGTGGTCTTTCAAATGCAATTTGCACTGTAGTCGATACAGTTCTATTTCAGTATCAAACTTACTAAGTTGCTGAGTAGGTACAAAACGGAGTCCTTTATTTAGTACTGATCCTTCATCTGGAGTCAGCTCATGATTTGATGAATTAAAAATTATTTCTTTTAAGGGACTGGTTCTATTGGTAGTGATGAGCGAGCGTGCTCGGCCGATGCTCGGATCGGCTCGAGCATCGCTCTGCTCGGCACATGGCGGTACTCGTCGAGTACCGCCATGTGCTCTCCCGCCATGTTCGGGTGGCGGGGATCTGTGCCGGAAGAGGCACAGATCCGAAGACGCTCCGCTGGACCACCAGGGACTGGAGGTACGGGGGCATTGCGGAGATGAAGGGGGCATTGCGGAGATGAAGGGGGACATTGTGGAAGAGGGGCATAGACTCTATGCCCCTCTTCCACAATGTCCCCCTTCATCTCCGCTATGCCCGTCTTCCACAATGTCCCCCTTCATCTCCGCTATGCCCCTCTTCCACAATGTGCCCCTTCATCTCCGCTATGCCCCTCTTCCACAATGTCCCCCTTCATCTCCTCTATGCCATAGAGGAGATGAAGGGGGACATTGTGGAAGAGGGGCATAGCGGAGATGAAGGGGCACATTGTGGAAGAGGGGCATAGCGGAGATGAAGGGGCACATTGTGGAAGAGGGGCATAGCGGAGATGAAGGGGGACATTGCGGAGCTGAAGGGGGCATTCGGAGATGAAGGGGGCATAGCGGAGATGAAGGGGGCATTGACCAGGCACCCTCCCCTCATCAGAGCAGGGGGTGCCTGGTGTCGCCCCATTGAAGTCAATGGGGCTCGGGTGCTCGGCCGAGCACTTGAGCCTCAGGGGGTGCTCGGTCAGAGCACCCGAGCACCCGAGCATCGGGGTGCTCGCTCAACACTATCTATTGGGGGTTTCATCTCTCTTCCTTTTCCCCAGTATTGTGCACCTTCTGTGGTCTTGCTTCTGGTAGTGATCCCTAAAAAATTAGGTGCATTTGATGTATCAGAAGCCGATGGTGTCTCCACAGTATCCATATCTCCTTCTGAACCAGAGCTAAAGATGTCTCTCTATGCCTGCCTTGGTTTCCAAGCTCATCTCCTTCTATATAGCAGACGATTCCTTGAGGGGTCGCTTTGGCCAATTGTCCATGTATAGACTGTGGCATCCTCATAATTCTGTGCGACTTGTCTCCTTTTCTTCCTTTTATACACCAAAAGATCATCTTTAAACTTCTGAACCTGTTTGTCCAATTTTTCCATCCATTGGTTGTCTGCATCTTCCGTCAAGGTTATGAGTAGGGGTGGACGAAAAGTGTGAAAAATTTTCCACATCAATTTTTGTGAAAACGTGCTGATTTTTCGCTTTTCCCATGAAAAATTTTGCCTCTCTGCCTATGCAAAAATGTCCTCCTTTTCTACTATTTTAACAAATTTTCTGCCTATGTTACCACATATTTTGCCTATTTTTAACACATTTTTCACCTATATTTCCTATAGGTACTACATTTCCCACTATAATATTACTTTTTCTGAGGGCTGAAGTTTAGAAATAAGTGGCTGAAAGTCAAAATTGTGAGTCCTACAGCAACATATGGCTTGAAAAATGTGTTAGCATGCAGAATGCATTTGTCCTTTGCCCATAACACTAAATTACATTGCCACATATTCATGATGATGTCAAGAGATTTAAAAAAAAAAAAAATACATCCTACAATGTGGCAGATTTGTATTGTAGTGGTGGTAGTGGGGGACTGGCTGGTATGATTGTGATTGTTGCATGTATATAGTTTTTACTATTGTCATTTTTGCATCAAATCTCTATCCTCCTCATATTAGTGACACACATTACTTGTCGCTCATAGTGGGGTAGATGCTGGCAACCCTTCTTCACATCCCTCCTCCACCTCCTCATCTGCGCTGCTGTTAATATATTTGTCCTGACTTTGTCTGTCGTGTGGTTTCCTCTACTACTACTACTACTACTACTACTACTACTACTACTACTACTACTGGAGCTTGATGTTCATGTAATTCTACTGCCACTACTGTTAGGTGTCAAAGGTGCACCACTTACAGCAGCAGCACCAGAGGTACTTGTCATATCTAACACTGTGAATGTTAACCTGTGTTGCTGTTGCTGGGTACTCAAAACAGGTGTGTGTGGCTGAGTGGGACTTGGACTTTGAAGAAGCAATGATGCTGATGAAGACTGATAGGGTGTCTGTGTGCTTTTTGACATCTGTACTTGTCCAGGGTTAGGCTTTCAAAAGGCTTTCTCAAACACTTGATAGATAGGCACAGTGCTCCTTAAAAGTGGTGGAAGATTCAGCCTTTGACTTTCTGCTAACCTTATAGCCCTATCATCATCCTCACCCTCAACTTCATCTGTATCTGAAAAAGAGAAGGATTGCATGAGGGATATGTTAGAAATCTACATCATCATCAGTCATCATTAGGTCATCCTCAGCAGCATCAGCATCACCCGACAGTTCTTGCCCACTACTACCCATATATTTCTCTAAGCTTTTAGAGGTCTCAAACAATTTCTTTTTACTTTTACTGTAATAAAATTTACTACTACTTTGAGGACAGGTGTTTTGGTGCTTGCTTGTCTCACTGTCTGATGCAGTAGGCGTTTCAGCTGCTACACCTTCCTCTATTATGTTATTGCCAGCATCATCAACACTTGAATGTGACTTGTTGTCATCTTCAGTGTTCTTCTTATATGGTTCTATATTTCTACTGGCGCCAGTAGTGCTGGAATTAGTTTTGCTTGGACCTTGACAGACTGCATCCTCCCTGGGAGTAGAGGGATCATCACCATTGATTGCACACTTTGCAGCAACCATTGCTGCAGTCATTGTTTGAACTACTACTTTACTCTCATGTCCCTGCACAGCTCCACCCCTCCCCCTTCCCCTTGTGTGTTTGCTGGACATTACGCAACTACACTGTGTTTTTTTACTGTACAGTGCACAACACAACTGATGGAGCTGTATGATGCCTTGCCTAAGCCCAGTCAGCTGTCTGTCACTGTCATCTAAGATATTTAGTTATTTATTCTTTTTTATTTATTCATTTTTATTTATAAAAATAACCCTGTTGTCTTATCACAGTCTGTCCAAAAAAATATAACTGAAAACAAAATCAACAACTTCTTTCCCCAGACTTCCCCACCTAGCACAGAGACAATATCAGCAAGATCAGCAAGCAAACAGGTCCCTAGCTGTCTGTGTCTTGCCAGTTAGTCACATGGAATTTTGGACTATTTGGGGGTCAACCTTCTTCCTCCCTTCTTATCCCCTAGAGTGCCCCCAGACTCCCCTAATACAGAGAACAAATGTACTATCTAAATAGCTCCATCAACTAATCTTCAATTCCCCTTTATTTGCCTATCTCCTCTAGCTCAAAAACATGCTGCTCTCTCTCATCTCACAAACACAGAATGGCTGCTGTGAGAGCCTGACAGCCTTTTATATGGCTGTAGAAAACTTTCATGTGGTGGAATAATATTTTTCTTCCCATTGATTTCAATGGGCAGAAAAGGCAGAAAAAGAGTGTAAAAACAGCATTTTCGCGGGAAATTATTCACCAAGCGGAAAGTGCCATTATTCGACGATTTCAATTTGAGACGAAAATTTTCGCATATCCTGAGTTGTGAGCTTGGTTTCAGTTAGCAGCTTGATCCGGTCTCGACATCTGTTAAGTTCCACTCCCACCTCCTTGATCACCAGTAACATTAATTCCAAGGAACACCGATTAAGGATCCCACACCAGTTCTTGCAGAATCTAGTGTTCAATCTGTCTATAGTTGGTTGGTTGTGTATCCTAAAGCCTCTTGGGATTGTTCTGTTCTTATAATATTCAGTTAGTTTTACCCCATGTAAATGTAACTCCACTTCTTTTTTCTTAAGTTGCAGCATTTCATGATATATCTCTTTAGCTGTTGGATCACCCAAAAGTTCATCTCCTGAATCTTTAAACAGGATATCTGATTTCTCCTCCAATGTGAAGTTGAAAGTTTTCTTTAATTTAGTGGCCATTGGTGCCTCCATCAAGGTCACCGTTGTTCTCTGTTCAATGATCGATATATCAGGCTGTATTTGAAAGTTGTACAGTGGTGCTTCTGTAGATAATGCCGATAACTGTCGCACTCACTCTGATGTATTTCTTGCAGTGCTTCCAAGCTCAAACATTTGAACACAAATCCGTAACAGGAAAGCCGAGCACTTCATAAGTAAAACTTGACTTTTATTTAAAACATAATAAAAATGTATATTAATGTGTCAGACTTATCTATTGTCCAATGTTTCAGTCCTCCTTGGGACTTTCTTCAGCAATGTGTTGTGCACCCTTTTGGAACTCAAAGGGTTAAAGGATCTCACTTGACTTCATTCCTGCTGATTTAAATGGAGTTTTTTACTCCTTGAATGCTAATGAGGACAACAACGTGTTGCTTCTGAATGTGTTCAAGACATCTCTAGCATTGAACACATTAAATCAATGTGAATCTTTATTTGTCACTGATGGCACAGTTGGTTTGATCCACAATTGCTCCATTTTCTTTGTTCATCAGCCTCATGACTAAAAGCATCTCTACAGCTCTGAAAGTCAGTGCTTTCTAGGACATAAGTAGAGCAGGTACAGTTGCATGGTAAGGGAAGAATTAAAAAAAACAGAACTGTGTTTTTATATTTCAGACGTGAAAGCTAATTGTATGTTTTGAAAGTCCTGAGACCACCTTGCAGACCAGAATCAGAACTAACTAGGGAATGCAAGAAACGAGTGCATGCGCTGAAGGCATTTTCCATGTGCAGATAGATATTGTGCATGTTCTAATGCAGGAAGCCATATACCTGATCGCTTCTTGAATTGCGCATGAAAAATTAGCTTTCACAACAAAACTACCAGACGTATAAAATCGTTTGCAAAAGTATTTCTTGCATTAGGTGAATTCGCTATTTCACTCAGACAGATTTGTTCATTCTGACCACGCCCACAAAAAATATATGCACAGCTGTTAACTAATCTTGATTTTTTTTTTATGCGCAATTCAACAAAAATTCAACAAAATATTCCCTAGTGGTTTTCACAGTGGGAATAGTCATTACGCATGTTTCCTGCATTCTAAATACCATAATGCTGTATTTATTTAGATTTTTTTTTCCAGAATAGGAGACAATAACCATTAAATTAAGAAAAGTTAACTACAGGTCAGGAGAGTTGTTTTAAGGTAAGCAGTTCAGCAACTCATAGCTACCGCACATTGCTGAAATAAGTAAGGCACAACTGCTGTTGATTGACACCATGACCTATAACATCAGTCAACAACTTAACTAGATATGTGAAGCAGAGTTATTCAGTGTTCTTTGCTGATAAGTATAGAGAGGTTCTCAGTAATATTTTTTACTCAAGACATAACACTCAATCTGGAATTTTTGGGACCCCCCCAAAATATTATATCACTTGTTAAGGGTGTTATAAAGGTTACAATTATGTAAATATTGTTATTCTAAGCTCTCATAATCTGAATAACACATACATACAGATATATATATATATATATATATATATATATATAGAAGAGCAGATGGGCACTCTTAATAGACCAGACTATCATGCAAAACAATTTCATGCCCGGGTGCTACTTCAAAATTGTATACAAAAATAGAAATGGCAAAAGTTACCATAGAGGAAGTGCACACTCAGGTCTTGTGTAAAAATATCAATTTATTTGTCAAATATATATATATATATATATATATATATATATATATATATATATATATATATATATTGTGCATATCAGTTTCTATAATTATGCTTTTTAAAGTCAACATTCACACTTTTGTCAGAGTCTTTATGCAAAAAAAGAGGGTACCCCAAGTGGATGTCCATGGTGTGCCATGGCACCCTGGCTGAGAATCACTGGTATAGAGAAACACAGTATGTCATGTCAGATGTGAACCATTTAGATCCCTTAGTTTGCTATTTTCACACCTGAGTACAACTTTAGATACTATTGTATTCCCTGCTTCCTTGTATGTATGAAATTTGTTTATGTCTAGTATTTTTGTTTTGTTTGTGAATTAATACCTGACCATGCTATTTAATTTTTTTCTTTTGAAAATTTCCCTGTAATATGCATAATTTTTTCAAAACACCTAAAACAAATGTACATAATGCAAAAGGAAGTGCTTCCCCCCAGATCCTTTAAAACAATGATGAGCAACTGTGAGGCTTGTCCTCATAGGGGGACCCCAAAGGACCATTTTGCAGGCTTCAACTCTGGTAGCTCCCACAGATTTCCCTTCAAATTTTGTGTATGGTGATGGTGCATGTATTTATTAATATAACCCACTTGCAAGCCAATATTTGATGTTTTACACTACTGGAGCAGAGGTGAGTGAATCAAAATATCTGAGCTTTGAATAACTCACCTGTGCTCAAGCAGTGAAATATTAAAATTGTGGTCTTTAATTGGCATCCTAGTGGCATAGGCTAAGAGCCACTGCTTTACAACAGCAAATGGGCATGCAGCACCAGTAACAATTGGAAAGATGCACAAAGGTGAACTAAGATGAACTAATAAAATCCAATGAGAGAACCCTCCCCAATCCCAATGTTATTCTAAGGAACCTATATATATATATATATATATCAAGATCTCTCCATTGAAAAATATGAGTAATAGAAGAACATAATAATTTTAATTCTCTCAGTGGAGAGATCTCTCAATTTCCCTCAGTGCATATCCCTATCACTGTGCAGCTTCTCATGCTGTCACTCTCACTTGTGCTGCGCTCTGATTTGTTGAGCCTGTTTGGCCCGCCCCTGGTGACCTTTTTATTCTGGGCTAGTGGCACCTGTCATTTGCCCTTTCGTGGTGTTCCTGAGCCAGTTCTGCTGTGCTGTGTTCCTGTGTTCCTGATCTCCTGTGTAGCGACTTGGCTATCCCTGACTACGATCCTGTGTACCTGCTCCGTGATTTTACCTGGCCTGGCTGACGTTCCTGCTCATTTTCCTGATCCGGCTTGTCTGAGAAACTGCTCCGTGATTCGACCCTGCCTGGCTGACGTTCCTGCTTGTTTCCTGATCCGGCTTGCCTGAGAACCTGCCCCATGATTCGACCCGGCTGGCTGACGTTCCTGCTCCGTGACCTGTTCCGGTCTCTGCGGCCGGTCTCCGTTCCTGTCTGCCTTGTCGCCACGGCGACATAGTGACCGTGCTCTTGCTGTTCATTACGGCTCCTTGCTGTGCTGATTCCTGCCACTGAGCTGATCACTGCTGAGCTGTGTTTCTCTACCGAGCTGTTTACCCCGTGCAGAGCTGTGTCCCAACTACCGAGCTGTCTGTCCGTGCATAGTTGCGTTCCAACTTCTGAGCTGTTAACCCGTGCAGTGCTGTGTTCCTACTATCGGGCTGTCTCCAGTGCAGAGCTGTGTTACAACTATAGTGCCATTATCCCGTGCAGAGCTGTGTTCCAGTGGGGCGCGCAGCCCATACAGAGAGTTGCCTTGTGCTGAGCCGTTTCTCTCCTTGCAGTCCAGTGTAGCTCATTACCACGCCCGGTGGCGCACGGCTCTGGCTGCTTCTGTGCACGTCTCTGTGGTTACGCCCGAGGGGGCTATTGATCCAAGCTCTTGCAATCCAGTCTCTCTATTTCGCCCGTGGGCTATTGGCTCAAGCTCTTGCAATCCATCACGCACGTTTGGGTTATAAGCTCAAGCTTTGGTATTAAGTCATCTTCATAGGCCGTGGGGCTATTGGCCAAGCTCTTGCAATCCAGTTCCATCCACGACGCCCGTGGGGGCTAGTGGTTTCAGCTCCGGTAACTCAGTCGTCTCCGTTACACCCATGGGGGCTATTCGCTTAAGCTCTGGCAATCTACTCACTCTGTTCATACGCCCGTGGGGGCTACCATTGCCGTACAGCAGGTGGGAGGCAGGTTTCTCTTTGCTGGACATTTTCTTTAGTTTTCCAGACTGTGGTTGTTGAGTATTCTCCACCTTTAACACCTTGGACGTGCCAAACTACACAACTGAGATGGACTGATTATTCTATTAACCCTTTGTATACCAGTACTCAGTGCCTGTTCATTTCTGTATTATTGTATACTGTGCATACTACTGCTATTCCGCTATTTCACAGTGCTACCCTTAGGCGGCGATCTCTGTCATTATTTTTGTTCTTAAATAAATTGCATTTTATTTTTACCCACTGGTCTGAGTGTCTTGAAAACCGTGACAATCCCTCATGATAGGAGTGGGCGATTGTTTTCTTCCCCTTTTCCTCTGCATTGGGTGTGTAGTGTGAATACTGAGCATACTTGTTCAGGACTATGCCATTACAATTTAGATTGTAAGCTTTCGAGCAGTGACCCCACTTCCATTGTTTCACTTTGTTAAGTACTTGCCAACCTGTATTTTCAAACGCTTAAATTATAATGTACCATGTACCCTTGTGGTGCTATATAAATAAACATTTTCATTAATTCATTTATTCATTCAATCATTCATTCGTTATAATAATAGTAACCAGGGAACAAAAGAAAACAGGGAGTGAGCAGCTGGTATGAGAAATAAATCATGAGCATACACACTGCCAGCTCACATTCTATCAGTGACACACAAATTGTATCTCTTTAGTATGGTGCTGGTGAAATCCCTATATCTATAATCTAAAATCTTATCCTAAAATTGCTTATCTAATGTATATTAGAAAGCTGTATTCATGTACTGTGAAGTTACACATTTATTACTTTTCTTTATGAAAACTTATACTGAATGACAAGATTGGATGAAATTACTGAGATCAGTATTTACCAATCTTCTATCCAGAAAGGATGTTATAGTATTCCTGACAGTTTATTGACATTACTGCACAATCATTTCTGAGAGGCACATCATGCTTGCTGAAACAAAAAGGATCCTGAGAAACCGCATAAAGCATGTTTAGGAATATAGAGAACATGAGCCAAAGATAATATTTCAGATTCTAACTATAGTGGGTGTTATTTATGTGTACTTAAAACATATTTTATGTTGGTTTATATTCCTTTAAACAATGAAGCGAAGTTAAAAGTTAACTGTATGTATATTTCTATTTCTGTAGTGCCAACACGGCCAAGATGTACCAAAATTCAATTAGGGCTCAGGATGGCAATGTTGTGTAGGGTCTGTATTAATGGCACATAGCCAATAGGTGCTAAAATGTCTTCGCCATCATATCTCCTTCAATCCACCATGCCTTTTGACGGGCTTATGATTTTGCACATTTAAAAAAATGCAGACAAGTTAAGCTGGGAGATCAATGCAGGTGACTCAGAGAAGCAAGGCTCTCCCCTGCTTTTACTCCTACCACAAACTTCCAGGTAGAATTGGGAAAGACTCATCACGTCACCAGAGCCAGGTGACACAAGGAGGCGTCCTCGATCCCACTCACTCCTACCCGGAGGATGAGGTAGAAGTGAAAGCAGGGGAGAGTTTTGCTCCTCATCATCGACTGCATTAATCTCACAGCATTATCAGCTGGGAGAAAAATAGCTGGGGGTTTCAGGAGGGGTCCCGAGGTCCCCCCCAGTGAGGTCTGATTGCAATTCACTGTATACCCATCTGGCATTCAAGGTGTTAAAAAGTTATAGTTATAAAGTTATAGGCCTCAGCCTGCCTGTATTCATTTGCCCTTTCATGGTGTACCTGTGCGCTATAGCTCTTGTGATTCCGATGCTCGATTCTTGTGTATGACTCCTAGCTTGTTTTGACTTTGGTTCCGTTCCATCCCTGACTGCTACCCACTCGGTTTGACTTCTGGCTCTGGCTGACTTCCCGCTCCAGTTTGACTTCTGGCTCTGGCTGACTACCCATTCTTGTTAGACTCCTGGCTCTGGCTGACTACCCGCTCTGATTTGACTCCTGTCTCTGGCTGATTACCCACTCCTTACTGACCCGGCTCCGGTTGACTTCGACCCTTATTACCCATGGCCTACTGTCTCTGCTGGCGCTCCTTCATTCAAGAGGTGCTCAATTTGTGTCAGTCCGTGCCACTGGCATTCTAGCTTTCTCCGCTCTGCACCACTGGGTACCCTAGCGTGATAGGGCCTCACAGTCACCGCTGCCTGTTTGGCTACCCTAGCATTGTAGGGAGTCTCAGTCACCACTGCCTGTTCAGTTACCCTAGCCTTCTAGGGAATATCAGTCACCACTACCTGTTCAGCTACCCTAGCATTCTAGGGAGTCTCAGTCACCTCTGCCTGTTCAGCTACCCTAGCGTTCTAGGGTATATCAGTCATCACTGCCTGTTCAGTTACACTAGCGTTCTAGGGATTCCTATTCACAGCTGCCTGTTGGTTTACCCTAGAATTCTAGGGAGTTCTATCTCTGAGCTCAACCACCCTAACATATTTGGGGTATTTCCTTCTGTTCCCAGGGGCTTTACACCTGCTTCTGTACTAGTAGCTACTACCATCACTGCTACTAGTTTTTGCCTTCAGTCAGAGTGGTATTTACCTCCTTGCAGTCGGGTGATCCTGTGCTTGACCCTTACCTGCCTAGTGAGGGTTGGGGAAGTGCCCAGGAACTGTCCTTACACCTGGTCTAGTGAGGGTTGGGGAAGTACTATCTATTTTATGCTGTTCTATTTCTCAATAAAGATATTTCTTTTACTGTATCTGTACTTGTCAAAGTTGTTATTCCAAAGTCACTCTGTGACAGTTAGCCACAGATTCCCATGTATAATGACTTCCCCAGCCTTGTCCCCCTTGCCCACTGGTACCCATAGTTCCCCATACACACTAAGGGACCCCAACAGCCTTGATCCTTTGCACACTGGTAGCCACAGATTGTGATGGAGACCATCTGACCCCCCTAGCCTTGTTCCCTTGACCACTGATAGCCACAGATCCCCATGGAGACTGTCTGACCTTCAGTTCTGCTCCTTTGCCCACTGGTAGACCCATATTCCCACATACACTGAGTGACTCTCTCACATGGCTCCACTACTTGGTAGCCACAGATTCCCCCATATACACTGTCTGACCCCCTCCCCCAGCTGGTTCCACTGGTAGTCACAGAACCACACTTTATTCTGACAGTCCAGCCTTGTTCCATTCATAGCCAAATAAAACACACATACTCACTGTCTGCTTCCAACTTGTTCCAATAGGCCTGGAGGGAAGGTTATCATCTGATGCTGAATCTGGCTCCTAAATTTTTGGTCTGGCGCTTAGAGTCAAACCACATTTGTCAAGCCCTGACTTATGGAAATGTAAGATAATGATCTGCTGTTGTATTTATGTGGGTGTGTTTATATGTTAACGAGAAACTCTCTGCTGTTGAAGTTCACAATCCCAACATTGCCAACCTCAGGTAGGCAATATTGGGACTGAGGATAGTGATGATGGACTCTCCCTGTAGTTCTCTATGGAGCCAGAGGACAGCTTGCTGTCTCTGCTAAAAAACAGAGACGGCAGTTTCCCTCCTTTATCCCTTTCAGTGCCATAGGGATGTGCACTGCATAACTCTGTGACAATGAAAGAAGTAAAAGTGTACCCCTAATCGAAGTACCATGTCCACACTATTAATGATTTATGAATTATACCATACGTAGGTCATGGAACTACTCTTTTCTTTAATGTACTGTTGACCTCAATTATAAAATGTGATATTGAATGATATCCATTATAAATGTAGCTGATGACAAAGTGAACAATGGGATCAGCACATCTCAAAGCATAATAATTGCCACATAGAATGAATGGTTTAATTCTAACTTCAGTTCAGAAAATGCAACAAATGATCCCATCTGTTAGTAGCAGAATGTGGTGGGAGATATGGTCGATCACCACATTGCAATGTACAAACAGTTGCTGCATAAAGGGGTGGATTGTGTAATAAAGAAATCAAGTTAAGCAGAATATTACATCAGAATTAATAATTAATAGATAATTGTGATACGTGGCTGATAAATGTATTATTGAGGATATTATCTATATCAAAATAAAGCAAACACTGGGTTAGAGAGGTGACCATTATGTATACGGATCTACCCTGAAAATACTGATTTTATTATAATGGCCCACAAAGTCATTTGAACTATTAAAAAAGGTTACCTTAACTGGAGGAGTGGGAATGGCCTATGGCTAACGTCAGTCTGCACAGGGCATCCTTACATGCTCGAAACCAAGGGGTCCAATTAAAAGTCCTACATAGAGCATATTTCACATCGGTGAGACAGACTATATCGGATGGGTGCTAGGGATAGTGACCTTTGTGACAGATGTTCCCTTGCTACCGGGTCTGTTTTGTACCTTATTTGAAATTGTCCTGAGGTCCTTACGTTCTGGGAATGGGTGTTTGTTTCTCTGTTGAGAGTTTTGGGTAGATCCGTTCTTCTGACACTGAAGTTAGGTATCCTTTCTATTTTTCCCGATGACTGACTCACGACCTATCAGATCGTTTCTGCAAGAGACCCTAGCAATGGCATGTAAAGATGTTACTATGGTGTGGATGTCTGCCATTCCACCATCTCATGAGCACTAGATAAACCTGGTTGCCCAGAACATTCTACATTATCACCTTGTCTTTGCTCACTGGGGAGCCCAACACTGAGGCCTAAAAAAATAATAATGGTGCATCAAGCAAGTGACTTTTATGTATTCATTTAAGAGCCATAAGGTAGCTCTATACTGTGCACATTAGATTGCCACTTATCCTTTCATACGTTGAGAACATCTTCGCTCGAAGTATGACTATGCCTTTAAGGATTTCCTACAAATATGGCTATTAGTGATGAGCGAGCATGCTCGGCCGAAGCTCGGTTCGGCTCGAGCATCGCTCTGCTCGGCACATGGCGGTACTCGTACGAGTACCGCATGTGCTCGCCCGCCATGTTCGGGTCTCCTCCCCGCACGTTGGGTCTCCTCCCCGCACGCATGTTGGCTGCTGGCATTACACTGATTGGCTGGCCAGAACCCGTGATCGGGTGCTGTATAGCACCCGACGCGCGAGTTCGGCTCATTCTTAGCCAGGGAGAGATGCGATCAGGCAGGGAAAGTCAGTGTAGGGAGAATAAAATTGTTGGTACTCTTTCAAGACCCAAAAGTCCTTTTTAGGACTGTTGTGTGTGGGGGCAGCATTTATATTTTGTTTGGGGGGCACAATTTCCTTTTTTTTTGTGGGGGGGATATTAGTAAGGTGACATATAATACTAGATGCACAGGAAGTCAGTGTAGGGAGAATAAAATTGTTGAAACTCTTTCAAGACCCAAAAGTCCTTTTTAGGACTGTTGTGTGTGGGGGCAGCATTTAATTTTTTTTGGGGGTGGCAGAATTTCAGAATTTCATTTTTTTGTGGGGGGGGACATGTTCTAAGGTGACATTGTACTAGGTGCACAGGGACAAATATTTTACAACGCAGCGACAAAAAGGGCCATTTTAAACGTGTGCCTAGCCATAGATTATTGTCACATTCTGTTTAGTGTGCAAATTCACAAATTAACGTCACATATTCCGTTCACTGTGCCTAGCCGCAGATTAGCGTCACATTCTGTTTCGTGTGCCTAGCCGCAGATGAGCGTCACATTCTGTTTCGTGTGCCTAGCCGCAGATTAGCGTCACATATTGTTTAGTGTGCCTAGCCGCAGATTAACGTCACATATTGTTTAGTGTGCCTAGCCGCAGATTAGCGTCACATATTGTTTAGTGTGCCTAGCCGCAGATTAGCGTCACATATTGTTTAGTGTGCAAATTCACAAATTAACGTCACATATTGTTTAGTGTGCAAATTCACAAATTAACGTCACATATTCCGTTCACTGTGCCTAGCCGCAGATTAGCGTCACATTCTGTTTAGTGTGCCTAGCCGCAGATTAGCGTCACATTCTGTTTCGTGTGCCTAGCCGCAGATTACCGGCATATATTCCGTTTAATATGAAGAAGGCGGGTAAAAAGGGACGGGGAAGTGGAGGTGATCCTGATAGTTCAGGGCGTGGGTCAGGACGCGTAGAAACTGTGCCTGGTGCCAGAGCACAAGAAAGAAAGACATCCACCATACCTAGCTTCATGTCTCAGTTTACAGGGCGTCGCAGGACATCACTCTCGAGGTCAGACCACTGCGAACAGGTGGTCGGTTGGATTTCAGCTGATAATGCTTCCAGTCGGTTAAGCACCACCCTGTCTTCCACCAAGTCCACTCTCACTAGCCAAGAGTCTGGTCAACATAATCCTCACCCTGATCATCCTTCCTCCACCATAGAGGGTCTGGCCAAAGAAGTGATCCCACACTGGGATATAGTGAGGAGCTCGTCTCATCACCAATCCTTGATTTGAACCTCTCTCCAAGCACGCTTGCAGAGGAACATGAGATCTTGTGCCCTGATTCACAACCTCTAGAGGGGTAACCAATCACAAGAAGATGACAGAGGGGAACGGCATTTAAGGTCAAAGGAAGTGGATGATGATGATGAGACACAGCTTCCATCAAATCAACCACAATTACTGTCTCAAGACATTGATGAGGAGGATGATACACAGTTGTCAATGACTGAGGATGTGGTGGGATCAAGAAATGAGGAGGATGATACACAGTTGTCAATGATTGAGGATGTGGTGGGATCAAGAAATGAGGAGGATGATCAGAGTGAGGAAGTGGAGGAGGACTTGGTGGACGATGAGGTCACTGACCCCACCTGGGAAGGTGGAAAGCCGAGCGATGACAGCAGTCCTGAGGGTGAGCCATCTGCAGCACCGCAACAGGCTGGAAGAGGCAGTGGTGTGGCTAAAGAAAGAAGGCGGACCACACCAAACCGGCCCGCAAATGTTCCATGGAGCACCCCCTTGCGTAAATCTCCCTTGCCAAGGGCTAGGTGTTCCGCGGTATGGCGTTTTTTTAAGGAAAGTGCGGACGACAAAAGAACTGTAGTTTGCAACCTGTGCCACACCAGAATGAGCCGAGGCATGAACACTAGCAACCTCACCACCACCAGCATGATCCGACACATGGCATCCAAGCACCGTAATAAGTGGGAGGAACGCCCGGATCGCCAATCTGTCTGCAGGCCACACCACTGCCTCCTCTTCCCCTGTTTTCGGTGCCGGCCAATCGCCTGTCGAAGGCGCAGGCCCGCATACCTACCGCCCTGCACCTGTACCATCTGAAGCACCATCAGCGACCACATCCACTTCCCTGTCCCAGCGCAGCGTCCAAATGTCGTTACCCCAGGCATTTGAGCGCAAGAGAAAATACCCAGCCACCCACCCACAGGCCATAGCACTAACCTCACACCTTTCCAAATTACTGGCCATCGAAATGCTGCCATTTAGGCTTGTGGACACTGAGTCCTTCCGCAGCCTGATGGCAGCAGCTGTCCCTCGGTACGCAGTCCCCAGCCGCCACTACTTTTCCCGGTGTGCCGTCCCCGCCTTACACCACCATGTGTCCCTTAACATCACCCGTGCCCTGACCAACGCAGTTACTGGGAAGGTCCACTTAACGACTGACACATGGACAAGTGCTTGTGGCCAGGGACGCTACATTTCCCTGACGGCACACTGGGTGAATGTCGTGGAGGCTGGGAGCGACTCGGACCCTGGGATGGCACAGGTGCTACCCACGCCGAGGATTGCGGGCCCTACCTCCATCAGGGTTTCCGCCAGCACCTACGTTATTGGCTCCTCCTCCTCCTCCTCCGTTTCCACCTCCGAATTCTCTGTGCGCAGCGCCACTCACCCATCAGCCGGTAGCTGGAAGCAGTGTAGCACTGCAGTGGGGAAGCGTCAACAGGCCGTGCTGAAGCTGATCTGCCTTGGGGACAAACAGCACACGGCCTCAGAGCTGTTGCAGGGGATTAGTCACCAGACCGAGCAGTGGCTCTCGCCACTCAACCTGCAACCAGGCATGGTTGTGTGTGATAATGGGCGTAACTTGGTGGCGGCTTTGGAGCTCGGCAAGCTCACACACGTACCATGCCTAGCGCATGTATTTAATTTAGTGGTTCAGCGATTTCTAAAAACCTACCCCAATTTGCATGATCTCTTGACGAAGGTGCGCCGCGTGTGTGCACATTTCCGTAAGTCATCTACAGCTTCAGCCGGCCTGTTGACGCTGCAGCAGCGCTTACAATTGCCAGCTCACCGGCTGCTGTGTGACGTGAGCACGCGCTGGAACTCCACCTTCCACATGTTGGCCCGGCTTTGTGAGCAGCAGAGGGCAGTAGTGGAGTACCAGCTGTTACACGGTCGTTGCCTCTCCGTTCAACTTCCTCTAATCAGAAGTGAGGAGTGGGAATGGATAACGCTATTATCAGTGTAACCATCCCACTTCTGTGTCTACTGAAACGCTCGCTGCTCACAATTAAAACCGACGCTTTGCATGTGGAAGAGGTGGAAATGGGGGAGGAAGAGCTTACACAAGGTGATAGCCAGAGCACCCTCACTTCGTCTTCTCAGCGACAATTGGAGGAGGCGGAGGAGGAGGAGGAGGAGGAAGACACGGTTGCCTCCGCTACAGAGGGTAGCCATGGAACTTTATTTCCATCTCTTCAGCGTGGGTGGGCAGAAGAGGAGGAAGAGGATGAGGAGATTGAGAGTCATCCTCCTGGTGAGGACAGCGAAATCTTGCCTGTTGGTACTCTGGCACACATGGCTGACTTTGTGTTAGGCTGCCTTTCCCGTGACCCACGCGTTATATGCATTTTAGACAACACGGATTACTGGGTGTTCACCCTTCTGGACCCCCGCTACAAAGAGAATTTCTCATCTCTCATTCCTCCGGTGGAGAGGACAAGCAAAATGGTGCAATACCAGAAGGTTCTTGTCGAGAAATTGCTCCAAAATTTTCCATCTGACAACGCTGGCGGCAGAGTACGTGCTACCTTGGCCAACCGAGAAGGGGAGAAAAGGGGAGCACACAGCAGTTCCGACAAAGGCAGGGCAACACTCTCCAAGGCGTGGGACACCTTCATGACACCCCGCCAGCACCCTCACCCTGATGCGCGGCCTAGTGTCACAAGGAGGGAAAGTTTTGGAAGATGGTGAAGGAGTACGTAGCAGACCGTGTCAGCGTCCTCAATGATCCCTCTGTGCCTTACAACTACTGGGTGTCCAAGCTGGACACGTGGTATGAACTGGCACTCTACGCCTTGGAGGTGCTGGCCTGCCCTGCCGCAAGCGTTCTGTCTGAGCGGGTATTTAGTGCTGCTGGTGGCATCATAACAGATAAGCGTATCCGCCTTTCCACCAAAAATGCTGATAGGTTGACACTTATAAAAATGAACAAGGCCTGGATTTCCCCTGACTTCTCCACTCCACTGGAGGAAAGCCCCGGTTGAACATAAAGTCACTTTAGATATGTTATTTACAATGATGGGAATACTCTGTATTCCCATTCAACCCTTCCACCCAAAAAACGGGTATATGGTTGACTCTTAATCTTCTCATCCTCCTCCTCCTCTTCCATATGCCCTGTGATATAATTTTTATATAGGGCCAGCTCACCAGCGGGCCCTGTGATATAATTTTTATATAGGGCCAGCTCACCAGCGGGCCCTGTTTGACAATTTTTGTATAGGTCAGCTCACCAGCGGGCCTTCACATATAATGTTTTATTGGGTCAGCTCTCTAGCGGGCCCTCTCATATAATGTTTTATAGCGTCAGCTCACTAGCGGGCCTTCGCATATAATGTTTAGGATGGTCAGCTCCGCAGCAGACCCTCACCCATAATGTTTTAGATGGTCGGCTCAGCAGCAGACCCTCATTCCTAATGTTTTAGATGGTCAGCTTAGCGGCATGCCCTCGCCCCTAATGTTTTAGAGGGTCACCAGCAGGCCATTAATCTTAATTTTTCAAGGGTGTGTATGATGCCCTCCTTTATGTGTAATAAAGGGTGTATTGGAGTGACATTTCAGTCTAATTTTTGGCAGCCCTTTCACTTAGTGCATAGGCTTTATGAGTGTTTGACCACTACCTGAACTATTGTACCACAATGTGAATGAGGCCCTCCATTTTGTGATATACAGGTTGTATCGGAGTGCCTCAGGTCCTCCCATTGAATTAAATAGGGCTGGGGTGTTCGACAGAGCAGAAGGTAGTTCTTGGCTTCATCCACTAAGTCACTTCGTCACTTTTACTCAATGGATCAGACCCCACTGTTCCGACTATAAATTTTGGACTTAACAAGGGCAAACGGACATGTTGTAAAACCCGTGGTAGCTGCGGCCTCCGTTCCTGAATGCTGTACCTTACCCGGGCCATAACCACGTTGAACACCTGCTTTACGCTGCGCACGTTTCCCTCTTAATCATGGCCCCAGTTCCGAAAAATCGATGAAATATTTTGCAGAATTTGCAGATGATATACAAGTAAATATACAGCAAATACTGTTTGGTAACAATTTTTCGCCTAAAATCGTTTTTATCTTCCTTTTTGTGTGTTTTACGGTCAGTCTGTAAAAATGGCGTACTACGGGCGAAACATCGTTCCCAGCAGCAACGTTGGAGTCCAAGATGCATCCAGACATCCTCCCTATGCTGTCCCTGAACCATTTCTGTGGTGTTTCCATCATTTTCTGACCTTTTCCTATGAACCAGGCACCCTCGCCTCATCAGAGCAGGGGGTGCCTGGTGTAATGCTCGAGTCCTCCCATTGACTTCAATGGGGCTCGGGTGCTCGGCCGAGCACTCGAGCCTCCGGGGGCGCTCGGCCAGAGCACCCGAACACCCGAGCATCGGGGTGCTCGATCATCACTAATGGCTATATCCACTCCATGTGAAATATGTAAGCTATCAGTAGTTAGTGCTGCTGTGTACTCCTTTCTCCCCCAATACCAGTCAACAACACTCCCCACAAAACAAATTCCCTGTTCAACTGATTCTTCTCTAGACTCCACCAACCAACACAGACACCCTCCTTAGACGCCTTTTATACTATGTCTTATGTTTTTTTTGTTAATTTTATTTGATTTTTATTTTTTATTAACTGTCCCACCAATCCCAGTAAACAAACCCCCGAGAAATCATTCCTTGTTCAACTGATTCTTTCCTCACACCCCACCAACACAGGCACCCTCATACCCTTCTTATACTATGCCTTTGGGAAATAAAATAACATTTGTATGTGTTCCCATTGATTTCAATGGAATGTGCTAGGCGAAAAAAGCAGAAAAATTGCACTTTTCGCTGGAAATTATTCGCAGAAAGGGAAGTACTATTATTCACAGATTTTGGTTTGAGGCGAAAATTGTTGCCCATCCCCGGTGATGAAGAATGCTACCAAGCTGAAGTTTGACCCCACATGACTACTTTGGGCTGTATTTGTAGCCTACTGTGGTAAATAAAGAAATGTATATGACATAAATTAAAACAATCTACCATACTAAAAGTATGCCTGAAAAAATAATAAATCATGTTGCAATTAGAGATACACACACATAAAAAGGTTTTTCATCTCTTTGATGAGATGAAAATCTTATTCTGAATGAAGTATCAAAGCTGTAATTTAATCTATAATGTAACAAACTTGTTTGCCTCCCACCTCTGCTCCCTATTAATTAGAGATCACATTATAAATCCATAAAACATGTTATTAACTGTGCAGTTCCCACAGGCACAGGGACAGGCATGCACACTATACATTTACCAGAAAAATATTTATTTTGCAAGCTTAGAAAGTTAAACTTTCAAAATAATACAGTAAATGTAGGTTTGAAACAAAATCATTGAGGGATTCAAATAAGGCTAGCCCTAAAAAAATATTTGTAGGCGTCAAGCTAGCAAAACACGAGCCCTAAGTAAAATAGTTTTTACACCTAAGGCATGCAAAAAACAAGCCATGAAAAAAACTGTATGCTCTACTGTCATAGAGTATGGTGGCAAATTTCACTTGGGACATTCTGTCATTTGTTACTGCTGTAATTGCTGCCACTGAGTCACCTAAGTAGCAGGATTAGGGTACTGCATGGACCAGGATCATTTGCACTGAGATAAGACAGGAGATGGTTCGATGATGTTTCTACTTGCCACTAGCCCTAGTGTTTCTAAGGCAGCAGCAACACCGCAACAATCTCCCACACAGCTTCAGGTGCATCTAGAGTGAAGTTGGCCAATTATGCTTCTCCTCCTGCACCTCTTTTAAAATCAGGAGTGTGGTGAAATACTAATTTTTCCCTTCAGAGCAGAAACAAACTGTGCCTTTCATCAGAAAATGTAATATGCACAATGTACACAAGGAAACATTGTGAAATAGGGCAAAAACTAGAAAGTATTACAATTAGCACATCTGCATTCATATTAAGCAAAAGGCAAAACTCCAACTGCAAATATTAAAACCATTCCCCAAGAAACCAAGTACTGCTTGCTATCACGGTGCCCGTGATTGCTGCCTTTGTGTGTCTATCACCTGTAGGGGGCTCCCATTGGCTGTCTGTCTTCAGCCCGCCTCACCTTGCCTATTTAAACTGAGTTTGGGCACCCTTTGGTTGCCCTTTCGTGGTGTCTCTGGCTGCCTCCACTTTCATTATGTTACTGAAGCTTAATGGGCCTTTAATTATGTCCTGAGTTCGTCCAGTGCCTGAGTCTCCTGATCAGCTGTGCCTGTTCCAGTTGGAGTCGCCCGACATTGCTGTTTCCTGCTGCCAGTCCTCGTTGCCATTCCTGATCCAGTTGACCATCGTTGTGCTGGTTCCTGTTCATCTTCTGCCTCCAGTTTCCTTCATCTGTGGCGACCTTGTTCCTCGGTCGCTCAGGCGTCATTTCCAGTCTGTTGGTTCCCAGAGTGCGGCTTACCACACATCTAGTCTGTTGGTTACTAGCGCGCGGGCGCTGGTTTGCTCCACTGCCTTACGGCTTACTATACATCTAGTTTGTTGGTTCCCAGCGTGCGGACACTGGTTCGCTCCACTGCCTTACGGCTTACTACACATCTAGTCTGTTGGTTACTAGCGCGCGGGCGCTGGTTGCTCCATTGCCTTACGGCTTACTATACATCTAGTTTGTTGGTTCCCAGCGTGCGGACACTGGTTCGCTCCACTGCCTTATGGCTTACTACACATCTAGTCTGTTGGTTACTAGCGTGCAGGCGCTGGTTCGCTACACTGCCTTATGGCATACTATACATCTGTTTGTTGGTTACCTGCGCGCGGGCACTGGTTCGCTCCACTGCCTTACGGCATACTATACATCTGTTTGTTGGTTACCAGCGTGCGGGCGCTGGTTCGCTCCACTGCCTCACAGCTTACTATATATTTAGTTTGTTGGTTCCCAGCGTGCGGACGCTGGTTTGCTCCACTGCCTTATGGCTTACTATATTTCTAGTCTGTTGGTTACTAGCGCGCGGGCGCTGGTTTGCTCCACTGCCTCACGGCTTACTATTCATTTAGTCTGCTGATTCCCAGCGCACGGGCGCTGGTTCGCTCCACTGCCTGATGGCTTACTATTATTGTATCTGTTGGTCTCCAGCGTGCGGGCGCTGGTTCACTCCACTGCCTTACGGCTTACTTGTATTCTGAGTGTTGGTTCCCAGCGCGCAGGCGCTGGTTCACTCCATTGCCTCACGGCTTACTATTCATTTAGTCTGTTGGTTCCCAGTGTGCTGTCCAGTCCTAGACAGCTAGTTTCTCTCTCAGTATACGGGTACTGATGTGTGCAGAATACCTGGTATTACCACTAGCTCTCATAGCCACTACATACCATCTACATACTGTCATTGTCATCTGACAGTCATTGAGGCCATAGTGGTTGGCACCATCTCCTCTAAGGCTGCCTTGCCTGGTATATTGGTAAGGCCGGTAGAACCTTTCAGTCGTTTCCATTTTGGGGTTGCCTTACCCGGTATTGGCAAGGCCGGTAGAGCCCATATCTAAGGTATTCCGTTAGGTTGCCTTGCCCGGTATATTGGCAGGGCCGGTAGAGCCTGTATCATATGGTGATCCTATAGGCTGCCTTGCCCTGTATATTGGCAAGGCCGGTAGAGCCGGTATACTCCTGATAGTCTGATAGGCTGCCTTGCCCGGTATATTGGCAGGGCCGGTAGAGCCCATTTCTCCTTGTTATCCGATAGGCTACTTTGCCCGGTATATTGGCAGGGCCGATAGAGCCTTACTCGCTATTATCACTACCTTCCTGTCATTTCTATGTATATGTATGTATATGTATGAGATCTTATGGGATTGTCTTAAACTTTTCAATAAAGTTGTGTTTTTACCTAACTTTGTGTCTGAGAGTCTTAACAAACCGTGACACTTGGCTTTTGTTCACTAAGTACATGTGATGTCATGATGGAAGACTTGGCAAAAATAATTAATCCTTCCTGCCACCAGCTTAGCATATTCAGTGGAATGGAATGTCTGCAGATGCTCCCTGATACCCTGCATTTGATTACCCTCCACCACATGGCCATGTGTGGTTAGTGTGCCACATAATGTGCAATGGGTGGACACGAACTTCCAGATCCTTACAGCTACAGACTCGCTATCAGTTGGTGAAGAGGTAACAGAAGTAAAGGTGGTACACAAGAAGAGTAGGTAAATAACCCTGAGGGTGTCTGGGCAGAGACAATGGATACATTTTCATGTACCCGTACCCTAGCAGAAGAAGCTGATGGCAAAGTAGGTATTAAACTCATCATCAAACTTCTGGTTTGGGTTTCACTTGTCTTTGGGAATTTCCACTCTTGATCTTTGTGCCCTTGGACAGAAGCAGGGGCACAGAGATAGCAGCTCTCAATTTCTTTTTTTTTTGTTCAGCTTTCACATGCTTAACATAAACATTGTGGTGTCTATATTTCATTAGCTTTCCCTTGTCACTACTTTATCAAACATAGTACACAGTGCAGTCAATGATGAAATATTCCCACTCCCATTATTTCCATGAGGGGAGAGGTGACTTTCTTCTTCTTCTCCAGAATCACCTTCACTGGCTGGGGAAGGTGATTCTGCTGCTGCTGCTGCTGCTGCTGCTGCCACCTCATCATAAACACTAGAGCTAGGGCCAGAAGTACCGGTGTCAAGTGGAGCCTATCCTAGTCCCATATCACTACTTGAAGAACCCAGTCCCATGGTGGCAGTGGTGATCTGTGGCACAATAGCCCTCTCATCATCAACCTGCTGCTGTGACATGTGAATGTCTACCTCTTGTCACTCAGCATCAGGAATTAAAGCAGCAGCAAACTACTGAACGTCATTGCTGGTGTTGGCAGTGATACCTTTTTGCATTTCTTTCTCCCATTCCTTATTGCTTTCCAACAAAGTCACTTTCGTTCTCTCCTCCACACCAGCTGCTCCATCATCATCCTCAGTCTCATCACTATGACCACCAGTATCTTGCTGCACTTTGGGAATGGTTAGGGATAATAAGTGTCACAGAAGAAGAAGAAGCACTTTCAGCAGTAGCAGAAGTCACAGGCACATTTGTGTGCTACTGCTGATATTGCTAGCCAGTTCTGCATTCTTCAATATACTTCTAATGTTGGGCAAATAGAATAATTTAGTCAAGGATACTTGGACTTCCATAATTTCCATGAGGGGAGAGGTGGCTTTCTTCTTCTCCAGAATTACCTTCACTGGCTGGGGAAGGTGATTCTGCTGCTGCTGCTGCTACTGCTGCCACCTCATCATAAGCACTAGAGCTAGGACCAGGAGTACTGGTGTCAAGTGGATCCTGTCCTAGTCCCATATCACTACTTGAAGAACCCAGTCCCATGGTGGCAGTGGTGATCTGTGGCACAATAGCCCTCTCATCATCAACCTGCTGCTGTGACAGGTGAATGTCCACCTCTTGTCACTCAGCAACAGGAATTAAAGCAGCAGCAAACTAATGAATGTAATTGCTGGTGCTGGCGGAGATACCTTTTTGTATTTCTTCTCCCATTCCTTATTGCTTTCCAAAAAAGTCACTTTCATTCTCTCCTCCACATCAGCTGCTCCATCATCATCCTCAGTCTTATCACTCTGACCATATCACGGTGCCCGCGATCCTTTACTGTCACTCTCGGTTGTGGGCGCTTCCATTGGCTGAGCCTGTTTGACCCGCCCATTGTGGCCTTTTTATACCTGGCCTTTGGCACCTGTCAGGTGCCCTTTCGTGGTGTCCTGAGCCAGTGTTGCTGTTGCTGTGTTCCAGTGTTCCTGATTCCTGTGTACCGATTTGGCCTGTTTTGACGACGCTCCTGGTTTCCTGCTCCGTGATCTGATCCGGCTTGGCTGACGTTCCTACTCGTGACTTGATCTGGCTTGTCTGAGAATCCTGCTCCGTGATCTGACCTGGCCTGGCTGACGTTCCTGCTCGTGACTTGATCTGGCTTGTCTGAGAACCCTGCTCCGTGATCTGACCCGGCCTGGCTGACTTCCTGCTCCGTGACCTGAACCGGCTTACTACTGACCCTGCCACCGTTCCTGCTTCCTGCTGTTTGGTGTCACCGAGGCGACATTCTGACTTCCGCTGTGCTTGTGGCAGGGCTGATCGTGTCATAGCCTCCATTAACACTTGCAGAGTCATGCCTCCATTTGCTGAGCCTCCGTTTACACTTGCAGAGTCGTGCCTCTGTTTGCTGAGCCTCCGTTTGTACTTGCAGAGCTGTGTGTCCATTCCCTGAGCCTCCGTTAACACTTGCAGAGCCATTGTCTCCATTCACTGAGCCTCCAGTACACTTGCAGAGCTACTGTCTCCATTCACTGAGCCTCCATTAACACTTGCAGAGTCGTTGCTGATCTTCCGCTACACTTGCTGAGCCGGTTACGTTTCAGAGCCTTGTGTAGGTGGTGGCTCATCCTGTCTATCTTGCAGTGTGGTGGGGCTATTGGCTCAAGCTCTTGCAGTGTAGTTTGTCTCCATTACTACGCCCATGGGGGCTATTGGCTCTAGCTCAACTCTGCAGTGTTCTGGCCTCAGTTCATGCTCAGCATAAGCAGCTATCTCTGTTCAATAGACTGACGGTGTTGTTTCATCTAGCCCCACTTGCTGCTTCATTACCACCTTGGACGTGTCAAACACCACAACAGAGACTGATTGATTCACATGTACTTTAACCATTGAGTACCCTTATGTTTCTATGCCTGTACTGTGACAGTATATGTATATTCATTGCATCTGTATACTGGGCCTGAGAAGGCATCTGTAAGCCACTGTCTCTCTATTATTCTGTATTGCCTATAGAGGGCGATCTTTCTTGTTTTGTTTTAATAAAATTGTGTTTTATTCTAACCTGCTGGTCTGAGTGTCCTGAAAAACCATTACAGACCACCAGTATCTTGCTGCTCTTTGGAACTGGTTAGGGATAATAAGTGTTACAGAAGAAGAAGCACTTGCAGCAGTAGCAGCAGGCACAGGAACATTTGTGTGCTACTGCTGATATTGCTAGCCAGTTCTGCATTCTTCAATATACTTCCAATGTTGGGCAATGAGAATAATTTAGGCAGGGATACTTGGACTCCCTTGGCTTATAATGATACTGACTTCCTCCTCTACCTCTGTATCAGCAGCATCAACAGCACTAAGGTCCATACAGCCTCTCCTGTGTGTCATAGTGCATGACAGCACATTTTAATAAAATTTTAACTTTTAGTTTTAAGGGTTTTTTCTCACCCTCTCTCTGCCTGCTTCCACTTTCCATGTCTCCTAAATTACAACATGCTGCATGGTGATAAATTATGGGTTTATTTAGTATGGAAGAAGGAAGTTTTGTTGCCATTGAGAAACATAAGTGACAAATGGAACAGTTTTGTAGGAAATTCTGTCTTGATAGCAAAACGGCACAAAATCTATGGGTTTCTCTAAGGGTTGGAATCTCCACTGGAAAAAAATTGAAAATAGTGTTTTTTTGTGAATATTTCTGTGGGAAAAAACAGGACTTTTCACCCATTCCTGCTTGATGAAAGTTTCTCAAATTTCTCAGTTGCCACAAAGGTAACTCATAGTGCAAAACCTTGCAAATGAGCCACTGAATTAATCACTAAGCTTTTATTGGGGGGGGAGTCTCTATTTTTTTTTCAATTATGGTAGCCAAGCACTGGACTATAGTGAGGTTTTAATAGTATGAATTACATTTTTTTCTAAGAACCTTTATGATAGTGACCAGCAGAGTCAAGCAAAAGCATTTTACATTACTAAATATTTATTGTTCTTTTGTACCTGGGCAGTTAGAAAAAGTAAACAAATATATGAAAAACGATAATTAATGTCATATCCCAATTTATAAAACCCATGTCCAAAGCTGATTTACAGAGCTATGTACAAAAATTAATATATAGTAGTTATATGATTATCAGTAATTGTTATAAGCTGTTATGTTATGTGCAAACGAGAATAATTAAACAACAGAAAAATCAAAGGATAACGTATTCTTCCTTATAGAAAGAACACATCAATAAAAGAAACTCATGGTGTATCAGTTTTAAAAATAATAAGAAAGTAAATAATACATTCACAAGTACAATTAGGAAACCACATCCTGCTACTGATAATATTTGTCCTGTTCTCTGTGATTGTACAAATGGTTGGGTATCCTGTAAACCCAAATGCCAAAACATTAGTTTATCAATAAAGTTGTGTTTCAAAAGCTATGTGATTTATGTTTGGGGAAGTCCTGAAATAAGGAATTTTAATTAAAGCTAAAAAAAAGTTAAATAAACATAGTCAAGAAGTTTACTATACAGTAGGACATCAAGTCTATGAAATGTTATTAAATTTAACAGATGTTGTATTTTAACCCCTTAATGACCGGCAGCGTGGCACGTTGTGGTCACTTAAGGACCACGGAGCATTTTTTTTTTTTATTCCTGTTCCGGACTCCCCGAATGGCGTGCAGCTGCAGGGGGAGCCCGGAATTCCATGATGGTCATAGTACGTCATGGGTCGTTAACTCAGATCGACCCATGATGTACTATGACCGTCAAGGGTCATTAAGGGGTTAATAAAAGGACACTGCTGCATACATTTTCATGCTGTTGTTGCTGTTTATAGTCAAACATCAATTTCCGTTAGATTTTTGCATAAAACTATATATATTATACATCATTTTTTTAAGCAGGACGTGTACTTTTAGAAGATGCCAATAATTTGTTAGTGCCACCTACCATGCTAGAGAAAATCTTCTCAGAATTAAAAAAAAAAGATTTTTTTTAATTAAGTGAATAACAAACAACTCTGTAGAAGTGGACAGTCCCTACATTATGTTGGCAAATGCAGATGACTCTATGAAGGAAAGAGAGACAATTCTTGTATTTTGGAAAGAAGACTACCAGATGCTAATGAGTAGAGATAGGCAAAAGGTCCTGTTTTATTCCCACAGGAATTTACCAGAAAAAGCATGTTTTTATGCTTTTTCAATAGGAATTCCCACCCATTAGGAAATCCATAGATTTTTTATGTTTCTCTGACACCACAATTTTTACAGTGAGAACAATTCTATTTTCTGCATATACTTTCAATGGCAGAAAAACTTCCCACCCCCATACTATAAAAACCCAGAACTTCCTGCCATGCAGCATGTTATGGAATAGGCAGGAAAGAGATAGAAAGAAGACAGAGAGAAAATAAAATAAATAAATAAAGTTGTTTTCAGAGATGGTTACAAACTAGATCAGGTATGGAGGAATCAAGCAGCAACAGCAGTAAAGGAATCCCACTTCATTCTGCCCACATGATCCACAGTCCCCAAATCACTTCTCTAACTATTTGAGGAAGTATTATAAATATGGGGGTCACTAAACAGCAGCTTGAACAGTACAGATCAGTAGCCCACACACTGTGCACATTACAGTTGTTGATGATAAGGCACAGTTCCTTCCTGTTCTCAAAGAAAAAAATAACATTCCAACACACCCATAATTTCATAGGAGGTTCAGGAGGAGAAGCATAAATGGCCAACCTCTTCTTACTAGATGCATCTGAATTGTGGTGTTGCTGCTGTCTCAGCAGCAGCACTGAACTAGTGGTAAGTGGGATCAGCATCATGTCTGATGCCCATTAAAAAGTCTAATCATCCTACTAGTTAGATGACTCAACAGAAGGAATTAAATCACTAGAATTTTTCAGAATGTCACTAAGGGCATATGCTGCCACCTGGCATCTAGCACTGCTGGCACCAGGCCAGTAGTGCCCGCAATTTTTTTCAGGGCTTTTTTGCAAGTCTTTGGCATGCAAATATTTTTTTTTCTGGGCTATTCTTGGTTGAAGCTCACAATTTCTACAATTACATTTTTTCAAGACTTTCCTTGCTGTAATACTTGGAATGTTTCACTTTCAGTATTCCTGCAAATAATTAAATGATTTTTCAGGCTTTTCTTTCTCTAAACCTGCAACTAAGCTATCCATTATTTTTAAAGACATAAATAAAAAGGAGTTAGTCCCTTTGGGGGGATAGTGGTATGTTCTGCCCCTTTTTCTTTGCTTTTTTTGTGATTTCTTGTCTGGTGTTTTGTTCGCAATTGTTATCCAGAACCTGGTTTCCTGCTTAGTCTTGTGTTTACTCTGAGCCCTTATAGAGCCTCGGTGCTTTTGGGCAGGGTGCGATCAAAGCATTCCAGGTCATGACCATTAGTTTTCTATCTAGTTCCTGAGTGTTATCTTATGTATTGACCTAGCTCTTCCTTCAACTTCCCTCCTGTTCAGTGATTTTGGTACCGGGCTCATCTGCTACCCTGTTACCGACTTTGGCTCCATTGATTCAACAATTCCTCCATTTGCTGCCTTGTCCTGTGTTGCCTGCCCATTCCTGATTTGACTTGTCTGACTTCCCATTTGTCTTGATCCTGGGGGGCTTCTATCTCCTCGACCATCCGTTGGACTGTAACTATCCTTTTTTTGTTTTCTCAGTATAGCTCCAGGCCTCAGTCTTCCTGCACAACAACTATGATTATGCAGCAGTTGGGTTATTTGTTCAGTATCCTCTTCGACCTCAGTGGATAGCTGTTTTCTCTAGTCATTTGCAGTATTTCTCACATTTTCAGTTTTAGCTATTTTAATTGCTTGTTTTCAGATTTTATTACATTCTTTATATTTTTTAAATTATGCATCTGACCCATCTGACTTAAACACTTTATAAGCTTGTTTCTTATTTCTCATTTCATTATTAAGCTACATTGGTTTCACTTTATTCCTCATGTGCTTATTCCTCAGTGGTATATATTGACGCATACATTTGTCTAAGAGCATTTTAAACAAATTCCCTGACTCTTGTGCATTTTAATTTTGAAGATTACATGCCACTCAATATCCTTTAATATTGCTTTAATACTGTTTTTAGTTTTGTAAAATTAGCCTTTTTACATTTTAATGTTTTGGTTAAACCCTTACTATTGGGTTTCTCATAGGAAATGTCATAGGATACCATATTCTGGTCACTGCTGCCTAAATGTTTCTTTACTTATATACTGTTTATCATGCCAGAATTATTCGAGAACACTAGGTCAAGCAAGGCCTCTTTTCTAGTTGGCGCCTCTATTAGTTGGACAACACAGGAAGGGAGTGCTACGATGGACCCGCTATCTCCAAACAGCCATCTCCAAGTCGGATCTCTCCGTTAAAAATAGAAGTTTTATTTGTACAAAGTTAAAAACAACTCCATGTTTAATACATATTGATGCTCATGAATACAAGTTGGTAATCTGTACACAAACTGCTTAACGTGTTACGTGATGATATCACTTAATCATAGGTCCTCTGCTAGTTGGGACATAACATTTTTAAAAATCATACTTAAAAATAATTTCCCTTTGTTGTGCTGGAAGTCATATTGCTCCAGACAATTTCCAAATAGTTGAAATCTCCCATTATAATTACATTTCCTGACCTAGAAGCATTTTTCCATTAGTAGTAAAAGTTGGACTTCCTTAAACTCCCCCATATTAGGTGGCTTTTAGCAAATCCCCATTCACATATTTTATTATGTGTGCCTCCGGTATGTATTTTAACCCACAGGTCCTCTACATTTTCAATATACCCTTCATTTGTATCTTCCTTTATACTATATTTTAAGGCATGCTTTACATATATGCATACTCCCCCCCCCTTTTATTAACCCTATCCCTCCAAAAATGAATAACCCTCTAGATTGACTGCTAAGTCATATGTATCATGCAACCAGGTTTCAGACACACCAATTAGATCATACAGCTCATACAGTGCAATCATTTCTACTTCCTCCATCTTACCAGTCAGACTACTAACATTTACATGCATACATTTTATCTGCAAGCTAACGTACCGTAGGGGGTGCAAGAACTGCACATACAAAAATTTTTTTTTTCTTAAAATGACCTAGACTCCACTCTGGTATGTATGCTGAATTTACCAATTTGGTATACATACTAAAGTGAGAACTGTAGCAGTGCAGAAATAATTTCTGCTATTATATAATAGCAAAATGGCCTTTGCAAGGTTCCCTTGTCTATCCAAATAGGCCTTCCCATACTCAGAAGCTCAGGTCTTCCAACCCTTGGTTAAATGGACTGTGAGGCCTACCACCACAGCCTCCCATTGCCCCATGTACACCCAAGCACCCTCAACACACTCACACAACTCTCCCTTAACCATTCTGATCTGATGTCAGGCATCTTGCAATACATTGCTGTGTCATGCATTGTAAACTGCTGTATTTTATTGAACATGGTGGTAAACCCCTCAGTTGACTTATAAATTATATTCTTGTAATCCAGGAACAGTGGCATACACTTGGGTGGCAGGAATGTGAGGTACTCTAGTAAATGATGAATCAGACAGGGGACTGGGGGAGGAAATTGACCCTCCGGTTTCCCTACCTGATCCAGTGCAAGAAAAGCAGCTGATATTTGGCTACTTTCATTGAGCCTCCCCTAGCCTTGCTTTGAGGTCATTTTGGAAAGTTTTTCAGACCACGAAAAGGACTCCATGTCACAATTCCTTGCTATGATGACCTAGACTCTAATTTGAGCTGCCACTCTGAGTAGAAAACTGATTAACAGAGTGTGAAGCTAGAGTATGTTGACAGACCACTGATCGGCCTTACCGTGACCGAAACTGGATAAAGGAGTCAACCACAAGGTTGCATAGCACAAATGATCAGAATGACTTGCAAGGGTCTGTAGAAAAAGTCACCAGTGGAGTATTAGAATCAATTGCCAGGGGGCAACCATACTAGGACTAGACAAGAGGATGACCAGCTGGAGCCTGATTCCAATATGGAGAATGGAGACATGGGGGTTATGCTCTAAGGTGTGATAAAGAGGTGTTACAGAGATGATAAAGTGGATATGTCTTCTCCATTGTAATAAACTCTCCAGTTCCTAAGTTAGAGAAATTTTATTGCATTGATTCAACAAAATATCATAATACTTGAAGAGTTTTATGCACTGTATGCTCTGAACACTGGAGGACCTGTAGAGGAAACCAGCAAGAGCAACACAGCTGTAGAGCCACCTGAACAGTACTCAGTGCCACAAATCCTTAAAGGTACAGTGGCAATGGTCATCAACATCAAAACATATAGCAGTAACTGAGATGCAGGGGCAAATGCAGACATCTAGTACAAGTCCAAAAATGCAGCACACCAGAGCAAATAACCAGACTGGAACTAGAAAGAAGCAGCATAAGCAAACTCAGACAATGATGGTCTGGATCAGGACTGGTTCAACAGCTCCAGGAAAAACTGCAGCAAACAATATATGACTGCTAGGAAAAGAACAGGTTCAGTTCACTAACTGCAGATCTATACAATAGCAAGCAGCAAACAATTCCCGGGACAGGAACTGGACTGATGGAGCAACGGGACTGCTTCAGCCACAGGACTGATTCAGTAACAGCGGATCAGTGGAGGAACAGAGAGCAAACAATACCATGGACTGGAACAGGGCTGGTTCAGCAACAGTGGATCAATGCCAGAACAAAGAGAAACAATACCATGACCAGGTTCAGCCACAGGACTGGTTCAGTTACATAGTATTAATGGATGAACAGGCAGCAAACAGTACCATGGGCTGGAACAGAGCTGATTTAGCAACAGTGGATCGATGCAGGAATAACAATCAGCAAACAATACAGTGGACTGGAACAGGATTGGTTCAGCAACAGTGGATCAATGCAGGAATAAACAGCAAACAATACAGTGGAATAGAACAGGACTGGTTCAGCAACAGTGGATCATAGTAACAGAGTAACAGTTGATGAGGCTGAGGAAGGAAAAAAAAGCATTGATGTCATTTAGATTTAAGTCTAAAAAAAAAACCTTCCTGACTCCAAATGGCAGTCAACATCCTATCTGCTGTGAAATAAACTGTCATAATTCTCAATATTGTTCTGAACTAGAAAGGTATCTGAGACTTTTTTTGACAGCAACTACAGTGTCTGTAAGCACAACATATCAATGCAAAGAATCCCATACATTTACTGTCCTTACTGTAAAAAATCCTTGCCTTCATTTCAGTTAAAAGCACATTTCTTCTAGTCTTAATGGATGATCTCTTGTTCCTTGATTAGCTCTTTGAGTAAATTGTCCCTTGGAGAGTCATTTTATTAACCTTTGTAAATAGAAAAAAAGGCAGTCTGTAACTGTAGATTAAAAGCAAACTGATAACATTATACACAGGACAAAGCTAACAGAGAGCTTTGAGCAAGCACCATTTCATGGAAGAGGCTGCTCCATAAAGGAGGCCAGGTGATAACAAGAGATGGATTAAACACTTGATCAGGCAACAGGTAAGGCAACCGGTAATCTCTACACTGGACTATGTCTCTCCATTGAGGCTTTTGCTGTTAAAAAATGCAGTGTGGCAATGCAATTCTGACCCTCGGTAAGAATGTGATTGCAGAAGTCCCCAGCTGGAAATATCTGTCAAATCCGAAATTACCCATTTGGAATTAATTTCCAGCTGTTAGCAAACCTTGACCATTATTTGAATTAGGACATGCTTAAACTATAAGGAATGTAAAAATCAAATATGAAGAAAAAAGACACAGGTTATTCATTTCAACTATGGGTTCAAATGCATTGCATTGTGTACTACTCTGGCACTCAAAGGGTTATGCAAAAAAGGGGGAAATATGGGTTCTTTTACAGCCCTCTCAAACAAATGCTATTTTTTAACTATTGCTGGGTGATCAATAGATCACCGGGAATAGATACCCTAATATTTACCCTTATGTGAAAGCGGAGACTTTACTTTCAAATATGGGTACTCTTGTACCTACAGATGGAGGGGATTGTGATATGGGCTCCTTTATACCCTATCCCCCCATCTAATTGTGGGCAGCGGCTGAAGGCCCCTGGTAACTCCGGTCAAAATCTCTGCAATGACATTCCCTGCCCTCGACATCTGCTGCTCCAACAAAAAAAACATGGAGGACTCTCACCACATAAAATGCAGTATCAGTCAACAATCAACACATCGACAGGAAAAGGTTACCATGGATCCTACCTGCCCCGCACCACTATTTGCCTCCCACCCTCCCAAGGCAACCTCCCAGCACACTCTGGGCCAGATCCTACATTCCCGCACCACCCCCTGAATCAGACCCTTCACAACCATATGTTCACCCACAGTGGCTCATTGAGCAGCCATCCACCGCAGACACCTGTAGCCACACTACTATATAACTCATGCATTCAAGCCCTTAACCCTGTGAGTGCCAGAGAGGTACACAATGCTTGCTTTGCAATGTATTGTGTTGCCATCTAGCACTGAAAGGGTTAATAGAATGTCCTACACACAACGGAGTCTATACTCCTGCACCACCTTCAGGATCACCCCCTCCCCAACCATACATTCACTCACAGCGGTTCAGGAGACCTACAGCCACATCACTATACTGCTCCTGCACTCAAGCTCTTAACCCTGTGAGTGCCACAGAGATATGCAATTGCTTTGTAATGCGTTATGTAGCCCTCTGGCACTCAAAGGGTTAATCAAGTGTCCTGCATACAATGGAACCTACACTCCTGCCCCACCCTCTGGATCACTCCTTCCTAACCATACATTTACCCACAGTAGTTCAGGAAACCTGCAGCAACACCACTCTACTGCTCACTGCTCCTGCACTGAAGGTCTTAACCCTGTGAGTGCCAAACAGTTAAGCAATGTGCAGCAGCTCATCAAAATGCATCCACCATCCTGCATTCAAGGGCTTAACCCTGTGAGTGTCAAAGAGATATGCAACTCGCAAAGGCTCATCAAACATGCATCAGCCAACGCACCAGTAGTATACTGGTCACTGCTCTTGCATTCACAAGCTTAACCCTTTAAGTGTCAGAGAGGTATGCAGCATATTGTTTTCCAATGCATTGCATACCTCTTTGGCACTCAACAGGTTAACACACAACATGGAAAACCATTTCCTGTTTCCTGTGTTCTTAGGGACGAATTACAAGTAGCACACAACATATTTTATTAACTCTGTAACTGACAGTTGCATTTCCATTGCACTGGTCCCTCTGTCACTGCCTCAGGCATGTCTATTTCTAAATTTCTTTTTTACCTTGGCTTGAGTTGTTCACCATAAGGAATTCTGTGTGTGTTGTATGTGTGTGTATCACACTGTATGTATGTGTCTGCATGTTGTGCATTGCATGTATGTGTGTGTGTGTCTCACTTTTTATGTATGCCACTGCATGTTTGTTCACTTGTGTGTGTGTCCGCATGTGTGTACATGGGTATGTATGTTGCATGCATATCTGTGTCTCTGTGTGTGCATGTGAGTGTGTTTCCATGATGCATGCATGCTTCTCTGTGTATCAGTGTGTATACAATTGTTACATTGTTACACCCAATGCCAAATTTTTTCAACCATTGATTCAAAACAAATTATACATTCCCTACATAACATGATGGGCAACACCATCCCATTGTATATATACTGAGAATGTAATCCTGCCTTGCTAAAACCAGTAACTTGCAAACTTGAGTGGCCTGATGTCACAGGCAGGGCATAAAAGACATGACATTCCAAGACATCAGACTCACTCAGGGGGTTAAGAGTCATCAGCCAATCCCACTGGAAGATTGAAACATTTTTTTCTTCAATCTGCAATAGAACATACAACAATATTTTCCTGTACCTTAAAATATTTTAGCTGTGTGTATAGAACTAGCATGTTAGTATGCTGTAGGACTCATAAACTCATACAATTGTAAAAACAGTGTATTTTACTTAACAAAATCATATTTTTTAAAAGTTGGACATCAAAATGATATCTGTTAATATATGTAATTAATGTGAAACCATTTACAAAACTTCAACACATGAAACATCTAAATAAAAAATACATTTTCAATCCTATTTTTCAGCACTATATTTTGTGAGATGTGAATTTGTTTTTAATGTTGTTGTCCAAGCTGTATATTATGATCCATAGACATTCTTTCTGTTGCATAATATTACATTAAATAAAGTTTAAACAAGGGGGTGTTCTAATTGACACTATTGTAAGATTAATGTAAAATATGGTGGAATTCCCACTAACAACATCCATCACCAAATGTATTTATAATTTGTTCTCTATTGGGAACAATTTGAGTACATGCTGAAGTAATTTGTGAAATTAATATGATGCTTATTTTTACATCCTGCAGTGAAAATGTAATGCAGCACATATGCATAAGTAAAAACACTAATTTTACTATTTTATCAACTCAAATATACCAATATTGATATATTTCCAAAAAATGTAAAATGCTAAATTTACTATTCATTTTTACACCTACAGTACATTATAAGCATTGACACAAAAAAAGTGCAATATTCTAGAATGTTGCAATTTTATGCTCCAAGTGAAATAATTTGCATATAAAAATGTCAGAATAAGTCACATGTACTTGAATATGTATTATCATAACATTCAGCTAAATTATAAATTGCATATTAGAAATGTATAAAATAAATGAATTTACACTTTTTTTTTACAATCATTTTCTTACTGCGACAGAGGAGAAATAATTCAGGTGAGACATTTAGAAATCTATTTAATAAAGGAGAGAATGTTTTGTCATACACACATGAATATCAAGTAAAAACAGTATTCAAACACTGACACACCAGATTGCTGTTAAGACGAACATGGTATTTGTTCAATGGTTTAAAGAAAGAAAGAAAAAATATTAAGATAGGGTCACATTTTTAAAATTATAGTAAGTGGAATTCTGTTTCTAACTGCTTACTGGACTTTGTGTAAATGCACACCGCAAGTCATATTCCAGCCATTAAATCTAACAGGTGGAGCAGTAAAATAAGCCTTTTTATTGCTTTATTTTTACACACAAGGTGTAATCTGAGCCCTTTCACTCCACTAAATTTTTTAATATGAGTGGCAAGGCCACAGACCTTCAATTTTGTAAATCCATGGGAGGGAGGGTGTAAAGTTCCCACCTAAAATAAATGTTTCTGACCTTTCAAGTGATGAAAGATATAAACTATATAATTATCATGTTTGCTGGTTCAGCTGAAGTGGTGACAACTTACTAGACTCAGTGTCTGGTCTTTGAGTCAGATCTGAAGCACATTACATGAAATCATTAGCTTAATGTCCTACCCAGCCTAGTTATTTTATGGTTTCATAGATTTTAAGTAGGAAATTGCAACTTATTAAGGTGTGATATAATCTTTCATAATAAGCTTTACCAAGTATTGCTCATAAATTATGGATTATATTTAATTTTATTACACTGCTATTTATTGTATTTTCTTCATAAATAAAGCACATTTGCTATGTACAGGCAAGTTACATGTGAAATATTCACTTTAAGTATAATATTGGTTTGGCGTGTGCCTTAACATTTTTTGTATGTCTTTTAAAGATAATCCTTTGAATATATTGAACGTGTTAACAATTTTTGCCTTAGAAAAACTGATAAAGGTATCTATAAATGCTCTCAAAATATTATATTAAAAATTAGTTTGGTTAGTGTTATGAACTTATCAAGCCTTAGTTTGGCTTCTATTTTCCATGCTACTGGTTTTCCACTAACATGATATCTTAAATTACTCATGATGATATGTGAAGGGCAGTAAACAGAAATCAATATTGTTGAATGCACGTCATTAAGTGAAGCTTAAACATTTAACAGATTATGAAAAATGATAATAGTGTGAGGGAGTGACTCAGTTAGCTAAGACACTGCCTTTACAGCAAGAAGGCCTGTTTCAGTTTACACGTCATCTACTCATGACCTCAGACAAGTCACTTTACAATAACTCCGAGTACCTCAGGCACCAAAATGACAGTGTAAGGTCTACTGGGTAGGGTCACGATCACTGTGTTGGGATAAAAGTATTTACAGAACTGGATAACTTAACAGTGTTATATAGGAATACATATGTTATATTGCAATTTAAGGGAAACTGTCACCTCATAAATTCTGTACATGTCCTAACAAATCATAAATCATCTCTAAATATCTAAGGTATTAATTTTTCAGCAATAATCAGTTTTGTTTTTTTTTAAACTTTAATTATTTATCTCATATTAGTGTAAAAGCCCATGTACACGGGCCAAGGTTCGGGTGATGTTAACACTTTGAGTGCCAGAGGGGTATGCAACAAATTGCTTTGCAATGTTGGGATTGCAATGGGAGCCAGAATTCCTAAAAAGGCAAGTGAAAACTGAATACATACTGGTTTATTTTCATTATAACATAGTTTATTTAGACATGGTTAATAAAAATATCAGGAGGTAGATTTCATTTACAAGATCTTATTACAGATAACAGAATATATGCTTATAAGATGAGGTAAATGTGCCTTATTTTTGTTTTTAAAATGTTATAGGGTTTCTCCTATAGGGCACTTACAAAAGTTTGTTTTCCTTCATTTATTTTACCATCAAGTGGATCAAGTAATGCCAGTGAAGTTTTCTTATTACTTCATCTATTTCATGAGAAAATAAACGAAAATGACATTTTGTGAGTGCTGTCAAATCTTCCCTTCATTGCAGATTGGAAGCCGGTGAGCAACATCCAGGCAATATTCACTGTAAGGGACGGACAGTCACTGCCTAACACTAAGCTACTAAACAAGGGTACTCCCACAGCAAAGAGATTTTTCATTAAAAAGTTAAAAGTTATTACAGCTCATCCTTAAGAACAGTGCCAACTGGTGTCCAAAAAACAAACTTGAGAGCTTGAGTCATATACTGTGACTCGCCATAGAAAGTGATAGGAAAAGTACCACCTGGTGAGCAGAATAGAAAACAACAGGTTAGTGTAAAAGGTTGTGCCATCATAACTTTTGAATGATGAACTTCCAAGCAACTGGGAGCCACCCAGTTTTACTCAGCACAAGTAGCACTACTCCTTTAAATAACCCAATGTTTAAAGCAATAATTCTTAATGATAGTTCTTGGAAAACACAAGTAAATTATCCACATATCCCTGCTTGATCATAGGTGGGTAATCAGTGGATAAGTAATTTTGATTGATCTAAATGTAAATAATTAGGAATATCCTAAAAAACTGATAGGTTAGTGTGTCCCAAAGACTGGATCTGTGAAAAACTGGTAAGAAGCCTGTGACCAAGAATACCAAAAATGGTGAAAAGTTATGTAATTAGAATATGTAAACCACCTTTTCTTAAAAAAGAGCATTATGGTTTTTTTTAAATAATAAATACCATTGGAAATTGTCATCTTTACTGAAGAAACAAACAACAAGTTGACTTAAGTATGGAAGTAATATTGCTTTGATTATATTGCTGTGTTATGCTTTTCCAATGTAAGACATTCCTCAAAGATTTGTTCTGCTTCAGGCAATACTTATCCTTGTTGTACAAATGTACATTTTTCTCATTATGCTAAACACTTTGATCTATCAATGAATGTGAAGCATTTCATAAACTGTAACATTAAACCCACATAAGGCAATGTGATGACTGAACAGATCATAATAATCACAACGTTGCTTCTCAGATAACCATATAGTATACAATAGTAACTGTAAAAAAATGAGAGTATTTTACATTTTTCTAAGTATCTGACTAGATTTTCCTTCCATTGAACATACACAGTTATGTTCATATAGTTATGAAAAATGTAGTTCATAAAATCTCCCTTGATGTTTTTGTACTGGGTCTTCAAGAGAGCAATATATACAGTTTGCTTTAATGAGTACATGTCTGGCCATATCTATCTATGGACATATGCCTTTAATCCAGTTTTTGAAAAATAAACTTTATTTTGCAATATGTTATCAATTTTAAAACATTCACTTCATAATATACATTGCCATGTACTTGTTATACTTCAAGGAGCAGTAAAGCTAGAATAAATATCTAACCCTTTGAGTGCCAGATGGGTATGCAATGCATTGCAACTATATCTGTCTGTCTGTCTGTCTACTTATCTATATTGTAAAGCTTTTCCTGCTGAGAAAGACATTGCTACTATCACTACTAGAAAATGCTGTCTTCAGTCTTAGGCTAAAAGCTCTTCATAGAAAATGAGATAATCAATACAACCTGTTTGCCACAATAGAAAATTGCAGTTAAAAAAAGTTTCTGTTGCAATAACTTTAGAATGACTCATATCTCATCTTTGAGAATGACCTTATTTACTCAGCAGGAAAAGCCCTCTAAAATATTACTGGTTATTTAATGTTTTACTGATATTAGAGAAATTAAAATGTAATGACGTCACTTAAAAAAATAACACCGTTAAATTCAACCTTTGCCACAATAAATGAAATTTACCTAAATAATCCAAAATGGGTATTTAATGTGCATGTTAAATACCAGAACACTTTGATCTATTGATGTATAGTATAAAACTGTTTTCCCCCTTCTGTTAGAAATGCATCTAATCCTCTCTTAAATGCATCTATTTTAACTGCCATCACCACATCCCTAGATAGCAGATTTCACAGATTAACACCCCTTTCTGGTTAGAAACCCTTTCCTCTACTGAATTGGAACTTTCTTTCCCTATGATCTTGAAGTTCGCTCCCTAGTTATTTACTCAGGTCTTAGAATGACCACACATCTACTTGTACAATGTTATACAATGAGTGTATTTTCTACAGTAATAATAACTCTTTATTTATATAGCGCACACAGATTACGCAGCGCTTTACACTCATATTGGTTCCTGTCCCCATTGGGGCTCACAATCTAAATTCACCTATCAGTATGTTTTTGGAGTGTGGGAGGAAACTGGAGTACCCGGAGGAAACCCACGCAAACACAGTGAGAACATACAAACTCATTGCAGATGTTGTCCTTAAACACAATAAGCTTGGCTAATCATTCCTCATACTTCAATGCCTCCATTTCCTTTATCAATTTGTTTATCTTCTCTGCACACTCTCCAGTATTAAAATATCCTTTTTAAGAACAGTCACCCAAATTATATTGCATATTCAAGGTTGTTGGCAAAACAATACTGTCTATTGTTGCATGTATGCCCCTTTTTATACATATCTATACAGTCTGCTTGCTTTTGTTTCTACTATTTGACATAGAGCACTATTGTCAAGTTTGCATTTTATAAGTACTCCAATATCTTTTTCCATCAGCAAGTCCACTAGAATGCTCCCATTAAGTTGATATATAGTATTCATATAGCATGCTTATTTGTACTTGAATTCTCCTACACTAAATATCACATTTCATTTGTTTGCCAAATCCCAATCTTCATTTATAACTACATTATTTATTGTCATCTTCAAATAATTGAAATCTTGCTTTCTAGTCCTTCTTCTACGTCATTTTCAAACAGCAGTAGTCCAGGTAACTAAATTTGAGAAAATACTGTTTAAAAAAGAAATGGTATGGAAAATAAATGCATATAGATTTTTTACAAGGGAAGGGACAAACGGGTATGTACAAATCTGTCAATATCCGCCATTCAAAAGAAATGGTAAGTAGAATAAAAGCATTTATAAACAATTCTCTGGATCTCTCTCGCATCCAATGGGTTACCTTATAGCCCGTAAAGGTGTATAAACTGTTGGAGGGGCATTGAGACTGCTCTGACCAATCCCACAATTTAAATCTGAGTGTGGCCAGCCCTGCTAACTGGTTCACTCTTCTGGATTTGCCAACACTAGGCTTCTATACACTGGGCTTCTATGAAAAGGATGAGAAGTTGCCATGAGTGCCCATTAAGGTGATGATATCATTCAGCTTTGCAGATCTCTGTGGTCTGTGCAGCAAAACCAGGAAATAAGTGGTATCAACTGCTTTTGTATGTATTTATGTATCTTTATTAATATAGCTCCATACATGTATACAGAGCTTTACAGAAGCTGAAATAGTACAATACAAAAATACAGAACTGTGTTAAGAGCATTAAGCTAAAGTGTGATCATTGCATTATTTGCATGAGAAAATGCAACAAGGGAATCATACACTGGGAAAGGGACGCTGCCCCAAGGAGCTTACAATCTAATTAGAATTCATGACAACATGCAGAGAATCATAAGTGCAAGTACAAGGCATAGTGAAGAAAGTGCAGAATAATTCTGATGTTACTATTGGTGTGCAAAAGGAGGATATTGTTATTGGGATGCCTCCTTGAGCAGATGGGTTTTGAGGAGATGCTTGAAAGTGATTGGTGTGGATGATTTGTGAATGTTGATAGGGACAGTGAAAAAGATTGTAGCCAAGAGATGGCTCAAGTTGTTTAGGGAGAGGACAGGAAGAACTCTTGAGAAGACTGTAGGTGATGGGAAGGGGTGTAACAGGAGATAAGCAGAAATGTAAGAGGGTGCTTAAAGGGATAGTAATACTTCATTTTAACTTTATTTTATTTTGTAGGCATTAAAAAAACATGAAGAATGATATAAGTCTTATCTCTGAAACCTTTATGGTTTAAGAGATATTCACAAACAAAGTATCCCCCCCCTGTTCAACCATATCAGAAGGGAGATGCCCAGGTAGACTGCAGAGAGGGACAATCTTCAATTAAGATAATGGAAAAAGCTGATAAACTTGTCAAGGGGGGAAGGGCTTTCATTGTTTTCATACAAAGAAAATTGTCCCCTTCTGTTATCTGTACTGTCATACAACAGACTCACATCTGAGAAGAGATGGCTTACACTAGGTAAAAGGGGCGGGGAGGGGAACTTTGCTTGTGAATATCTCATAAACCATAAAGGTTTGAGAGATAAGACTTATATCATTCTTCATGTTTTTTTAATGCCTACAAAATAAAATAAAGTTAAAACGAAGTGTTACTATCCCTTTAAGAACAAAGAGACTTACAGGAGAGGAGGAGAATCTTGTAAGAAATACAATTCTTTATAGGTGGCCAATTGAGTGATTTCAGGAGGAGATGAGAGGGAATGTATCAGGGATCAAATGTGGTTAGTTATTCATACTGCTGAATTGATATCAGACTGAAGTGGAGAAAGATGAGATGCAGGAAGACCAGCAAGTAGAATGTTGCAGTAGTCGAGTGTAGAGAGAATGATTGCCTGAGAGAGAGTTTTTGCAGTTGACATACAGAGGAAGGGACGTATTTTCACAATATTTTTCAGGAAGAAGCAAAATGTCCTGGTAACAGGTTCAATATGGGGAGGGGGAATGTAAAATCAGTTATGACCCCAAGACAGTGTGGATGGCAGAGTTGTCGACTGTGATGGAGAAGGGGGTTGGTGGATTGATTTTAGGAGGGAACACTACCAGCTCTGTCTTAGCCATATTAAGTTTAAGATGGTGGTAGGCCATCCATGATGAAATAGCTGAGAGACATTGAGTGACTCGAGACTGCACAGCTGGATCAAGGTCAGAGAAAGAGAGATAGATTAGTGTGTCATCTGCATACAGATGGTAATTAAAGCCAAGAGATGAGATGATGTCACCAAGTGATGTAGATGGAAAAGAGAAGTGGTCCCAGGACTGATCTATGAGGTACACCTACTGAGAGGTCGTGGGGAGATGAGAAAGCGTTAGCAAAGAAAACACTGAAAGTACATTTAGGGAGATAAGAGGATATCCATTCTAGAGGTGTGTCACAGATGCCAAGGGTGTGCAGTGTGTCCAGTAGGAGTGCATGATTAACAGTGTTAAAAGCAGCAGATAGATCTAGTAGGATTAGTATACTGTATTGTCCTTTGCTGTGTGTAGGTCATTAGTAATTTTTGTTAGGGGTGTCTCAGTGGAATAGTTGGAACAGAAACCTGACTATAATGGGTCAAGAAGAGAGTTTGAATTGAGAAAAGAGATTACCTAACAGATTACCATAGAAGCCTATGAAGACACATATAGATAAGATGCTGATAAAGTTATCAGTTGCAATGGAATCCAGGCCTAGGTTTGCAAAAATCGAAAACAAATGTTGAATTCCAGAAGGGGTAAGCTTAATCTAAAAAAAAGTATTCAAAAATGTTTAGAAGTAGAAACATTGGACCCTTTATAAATAATATGGGTAAGTTGATTAGTATGAATATTGAAAATGCAGATGTTTTTAATACATTTTGTTCATCAGTATATAACAAGGAATTACTAATGGTAAAGGAGCCATAACAATTATTTACAGTCATACCATTATCAGTTCTTGGTGTACCGCTAGGAGAGTTCATGGGATAACTGGACAAAAGTAAGATTAACAAAGCACCTCATCTAGGGGTAGATTCTATTCAGGTGCTAATTTTATCGCTGTGTTTATCTCCAGTTTTCCCCATAGACTTCAATAGGACAATGTTTGATAAAACGGGAGTTAACATTTAGCACCTGCAATAGAATATGGCCCCTAGAGAGTATTCATCCTCTTCAAGAGGACATAATAAGGCTACAGGCTACTGCCTTCTTCTTCATCCCCTTGAGGAAGGGTAGGTTAACAATTTAAATGGGTAGACACACAGGTAGGTTGGAGGTATGATAGTGATATTTACAGTAGGGGAAATAGCATTAAACGAGGATGTTGGGTCAAGGGCACAATAAATGCACCTTGTTTTTCCCACCCACCATTTCATTTGTAGTACTAGAACTGCACTAGGAGTAACATCCACTACAGAGTAGATCACACATTGACTATAAAAATCCTATAAAAGCTAGAGTATCATTTGAGGGTTTATATTTTGTTTTATTTTTGTTTCCAATTCCAAATGCTAGAAGATGGAGGTTCAGGGTAATATTTAATGGGATAGAAATGTTTCACAAAAAAACAGTTTCTTATTAATCTACATGGTATTTGGGCAGTGGAGAGAACTGTTTCAATACTGTCTGAGTTGTAGTTCAAGAGTAATTGAATGATAGAATATCCCCTCCCCCCCCTTTTACTGAATTAACACTGCTCACCTCAGAGCAGCAAGACTGTCTGGATGGATCTCAGCAAGGGACAATCTTCAATGAGCATTAGGAAAAACCTGTCCTCCTTTGTCAAGCAGGGCAGGGTTTCTTTATGCTCAAAGCAAGAAGATTGTTCCTTCTGTGATCTGTCTGGTCAAGTGACCAGATTCCACATCTGAGGGTAGGTGGTAAAAGGGGTGGGAGGGGCATAATTTATCATTCAATTACTCTTGAAGTACATCTCAGACAGTATTGAAATAACCTTCTCCATGGCCCAAATATTCTGAAGATTAATCGGAGCTGCTTTTTTTGCAAAACATTACTATCCCTTTAAGGATAAAGAAAAAGCAATCAGGGCATTGGAGCCTTAATACTGGTAGAGCAGTAATGTAGCATATTTAGACTTTGCATGCACATTTCTTATACACATACATTTTTTATTTCTGGAGAACAGATGTAATCAATTAGAAAGTTACCTAAAGCAGGGGCATTCTTTCTAGCATTCAAAGTGTTGAAAGCTCAGTTTCTATCAATGGGAATTTTCACTTGTCGATTTGCTTGATCAGTACTGGGGCAAACCAACTGACCACAAGGGATTCGCTTTTGAATTGTCGCCCACTAATGGGCAACCAACAAAACGGTGCAATAACTATGTCGCCTGTTTGAAAAGGGCGACATTGTAATGTTAAGACATCAGAATGTCGAGTAACTAGGCAACATAGCTGTATGCAATGAGGTGGAGAGGTGAAGGGGTTAAAAAAATTAACCGTTTTTATTATTCATTCTGATTTGCTTTTCAGCCAAACTCATTGACCAATGATACTGTAATGGAATAGTTCAGTGCAGACACTTGCTTCATTATAAGTCCTCTGATAATCTTGATTATTAACTATTTCAAATCATGTTGTCATTCCAGTTTCAGTTACGTCAGCATTTTGTAACATTACCTTATTTGCATTAGTCAATGTTTATTTATCTTTCAACTAGAACTGCTGTAATGTCATAAAGACATATACTCAACGTGGCTGATGTGCTTAGAAGAACAGGGGAGGATATACACTAAGGCTTGATAAATAGGTGATAAAGTGGATATAAATGATAAAGCGGATATAACTTCTCCAGTGTTTCTATGGAGATTATGCACTAAGATTTCTCAAGTTAGAGATATAAGGCTGGATTCAAATCCAGGTGCTAATTTTATCTCTGCTTTTATCTCCAGGTTTCCCCATAGACTTCAATAGGAACATTTTTGATAAAACGGGAGGTAACATTTATCTCCTGCATTTGAATCCAGCCCATAATGAATAGTAATTCTGGTGAAAACTGACTGCAGCATGGGGAGTAAATACAAATTAACAAAATTGCTGTTGATTTAAATGTGAATTTTAACCCCTTGAGTGCTGAGCAATGGACTGGAGTTTAAATCAGTTTGCAATTTTATTTGTAGTTGGGGGCTTATGGCTGTGAATAAAGAACTGAAAGAGAAAGTGCAGAAGTGTGGCTAAACTTAGGCTTTAGAACCCAAGAAGGTGCAAGGCAGTGGGCCAGTTAGAGGTCAAAAAGGAAATAAATGGTGTGATGACTGATTAGCTGGTGAGTAAAAAGAAAGTGGATTTTATTTTATGATTAGTAAAACAAGATGATTTCCACCGGCCCATCTGTGTATCTAGAAGCTGCTCCTATTCTGAATGAATATCCTAAGTATAGCTGAGGGTTCAAGTGAGTTAGTAACTTTCTGAGATAACTAATAAATAATGCTGTACTAAGAGGGTCATAATTCGTGGGTAATAGCAGACTAGAATTGGGTTTGTTGGCCAAAAATAAAGCTAATCTATCCAACGCTGCCACTGGGCACTATTGGTCATAGGTAGAATAGTATGACACTTTGACTTCTCGGTGGAGAATGTCAGTTTTAGACTGGGCTAAGCAAAGTGAAAAGTGGTTGTCTCCTCTCTTTAAATCTAATTTAGCTAGAAAGGGGGAACGCTGACTGGAAACTGAAAACTTGCTGATTGGAAACTGAAAACTCGCTAAATAAATGGCTGTTGACACAATCATATTGGTGTGCGGCTCAAATGGATGGGATAATAATAGATCAAAAAGGCATCTGAACAAGGGACATTCGATGGGAAGAGGAGTACGGGGAGTGGTGAAGGAAGTGTTTGAAATGCCCTTGAGGAATAATTTAATGTGAGGTGAAGAGAAAATAGATGGTGAGGATACAGGATTAATAAGTGACAAGTGGTGTTGCAAGCCTGCCAAATATAGCTTAATGGTGAAGAGGGAAGAGGGAAAGTGAGGAGTGGCAGAAGAAGGCTAGAATGGATGCAACAGAGAAGGGGGCTGAGGGTTTCATAGAACTTTGGAAATGACTAAAGGACTGCCATGCTTTAATGTATGTCTCCTGGATGTTGAAGGCTAAAGCTTGTGAGATGGCCTGTTGTGTATCACTGAGGTAAACCATCAGGGCAGGATCAGGTTGGTGAAGGTAGGTGGGTGAGCTGACTTATGCTTCACAGAAGGACAAATCTAGAAGTACTTCTGAAATTGAAAGTGGGATAAGTCCTGGAACATAATCACAATGTATGAAAAATGTATAATATAAAGAAAACCAGGTTAATTTCCTCATAAATATCATGATATGGGGGGATGAGGTATGGCCTTTCCATATTATATTGTTTGTTGTTAAGTTATCTGTGTGAAAGGTCACTGGAAGACCTTACCATGATGGACTCCACAAGCTGACTACAACTACGATGAGGAGGATTTCGAACAGAGAGGATGTGTGGGAAAAGTGCAGAATGTCTCATATTTATGGTGGCTATCCTTCCATGAACCAATCATCATTGAATGGCTGCAAAGCTATGACTTGGAGAGGCATCAGAAAAAATGTGTGGGAATGTGACTGAAGGAATAGGGGTAAAAATGGAGTGACCATTCCAGAGGTTGAAAAATTTGGCTGCCTGATCCATTTCTATGTGACTGAAAGATCTGGGTGCTGAGGGGGGCAGTAGGAGGAGGTGGGATATGAATGACTTGCCCTGAGGAATGATACACATGGAGAAAGTGAGTTATCTTCGAAGTGACTTAATTTCAGCTTTGGTAAAGGATAATTGGGGGTAGGCTTGTTTCCATTTTAATGGAGTCAATGTGGATCCCTAAGAAGGTGATGGAGGTAGTGGGGCCGCAAGATTTGCCCACTGCTATATAGAGATCTGAAAAAAGTGAATGAAATTTGTGAAGACTGGAGGGGGAGGTATGATGAGGTTCTATGATGAGGAAATCGTCCAAATAAAGGATAACGGATGGGCATCTGGATATGTTCAAAAGGAACCAGCGTTGAGTCTCAGCAAAAATATTGGATACTTTTGGACTGCTTTTACAGCCAAAAGTGAGTTTTTTTGCAAAGTAATAGGCGTCTTTCCTTTTGATACCATGTAGGTGTCAAAGTGAGGGGTGAATCGCATGAGTCTAAAGGCATGGGCAATATCAGCCTTAGAAAGCCAATCTCCTCTGCTAAATGAAGTAATAACCCTGATAGCATGGTCAGTGCTAGAGCAATGCATAGAGAATTAATCTGAGGGAATCAGAGAGTTGAGACTTCGTATGGGACAAGAGTGTGGTGCAGAAAAATTGATTATCAATCTTTTCGTAAGGAAACATTTATGATTGGCAATCCTGATAGTGCTGACACACCAAGTAGGAAATGGGGGGAAAATTAAGGCCCTGTGAAAAAACCTAAATCTAAATCTTGAGACAAGAATAGATCTACATTATCAGCATTAATGGAGACATATAACAGATAAGGGCATTCAGGTGTATTTGTGGGGTGGGAAACAAGGCCTGTGTGGAAACTGTCTGAAAATCCATCAGAAAGGTATTGGACTAATTGAGGGGGAGATGATACTGAAGTAGGCAAACATGATGGGGTAACACTACATAAAATAGTGATTAATTGTTGCTGGTTTTTGGGCAGATGTTTTTTGAATGGGCCTTTCTGCACAGGTAGCAAATGTGCAGCAGCCTGCAAAGCACTGTAAAAGTGTTACAGATTGGGATTTCCAAGGATTTGAATGGGATGACCCAGTTTATCCAAAGGAGGATGGAGGTTATGAGTTTGAGGTGAGGAGGCTGAGGGAGGTTGGGGAAGAGGGGGTTAGTGGGGACAGTGTTGGAGGAGTGGGAGGCTGACTAACAATGGACACAAAGAGGAGTCTTGAAGCCTGCAAAATTATGAAAAAAAAGTGCGTTGTCCAATATTCTCCAGTCTGTAATGTAGTTGAATTGTGATAGAGCTCCTGCTGGCTTAGCTGAAAATGACTGATGATAATAAAAAAATGTGTATCTGTAGCCCAGGTCAGCCACGTTAAACAAATATTGATGCAGTTCATGTCTGAGGTGCTGGTGTGCTGAACAAAGAATGTTATGGCAGATACTGAAAGCTTATATAAATTCAGAAATGGACAACTTTCTGGAAAGATGAGGATATTTAGCTTGTATCATGACCGATATGTCTCCTTGCAAGAAACAGTTTTTTTCTGTGATGTCTTGGGATGCTAATAATAATGTAGTCAGGCTGATGTCTTTGCCTTCGATGATGTCCCTACGAATGTGACTAGGAACTAAAAGAGATAAGGCTTAAAGACATGCTAAGAAAGAGAAAGGGGGAGGGGGTCCAAACTAGGCACTGAATGAAACCTTGACCTTGGTGGAACAGAACAGAGAAACCTTGACCTTGGTGGAACAAAGGAAATAACTCATGAAACCATACACCAGAAATGAAACACATCCCTTCATCCTAAAACAAAAAGTGGATAATTAAAGTGGAGATAGGGTAGAGAGGGGATGTGTTTTTTTTTTAAGGGGGTGTTGTTGTTTTTTTGGGAGGGTGATGGGAAAGAGGGACAGAGAGAATAATATGAGGCTTATTTGAATCCTGGATAAGGATAGCTGGTGGAGACAAACAGAAGGGAGAGCCTCTGTTTTAATGGTTTCTGGAAAACAAAGGAAAGACAAAAAGAGGGGGATTTGGGAGACAAGGTGAGGAACGGGTATGAGTGAAATTGAAAAATGTAAACGTGTGAAGGGGAGTGAGGACTAGGTGAGAGAGGACCTTGCTAACTGGAGAAAGAAATATCTGCAGGGCAAGGAATCAAGCACCAGTATGGTAGTGTGGATGCATGAAGCAAAGCAGGCGAAGGAGGTGCTTATAGATTTTAGATTTAGCTGTGAGTGATTTAGACAGGTCCAATGGACATGATATGATGAGATGACAGATATGAAGGGAAGTTTGTGAACGGTGGATGGGAGGTTTGAAAAACACCAGGAGAACTGGCAAATGGAGGGTGGGCAGTGAGGGCGTGATGGAGTGAGGGGACGAGCAGCAGAACGACTTGTGTGGAGGTGATAGAGAAGGAGGGGGAGAGAAAATGAGAATGAAGAAACAAAATGTAACCTGGAATTGGTAAATCCTTGGAGAACGTCTGAAAAGAAAAACATATAGATGGGAAGAAAGGTAATTAAAAACAGGACATTTTCTGCATAAGAGTGAGTGGCAAGGTGGGGTAATACCTTTAGCGTGATGATCAGTTGGATGGAGCAGCAGACAACTGCTACAAGTGGAATTAAGACACTAGAATGAATGAGGCTTTCCAAATGAAATCGGGGCTGGACTGGCAGGTTTATGAAGCCTCCAGCACCTCCTACAAACTCAGACATAGCCTTAGAAACTTGTAGCCTCTGGTGCACTTGGCTTCCTAAAGATCTGCTCCAATTGTTATTAGTATGTTAGCCAGCTCACTTCTATTAAAACAATGGGCAAACAAAATACTAAGGATTTTTATAGCAGCTGGAAAAGGCTAAGATTCAGAGAGAACATTGATGATGCATTTAGCTTCCATGTTTCATTTTCCCAAATGCAAACCTATGTCATTTTTATCTGTACTACTCAAGGCTGGATTTACATCTCAGGCACCCTTAGGCTAGGCATTCTAGGCACCTTTAGCTCCATCCATGGTCACACCCTCACTCCTCGAACCCAATACCAATCACTTTTTCCTGACACAGAATAAAAAAGCTTTATCCCCTTGGTTGCTAGTGAAATCTCCAATGCAGTGCTCCTCCTCCTCCTATATGCTGGAAATCTCTCTGGCATTCAAGCTGTTAAATAATAGCCACTCAGGTCTCACCACACCCAGAATTCAGGATGTGGGTGTGGCCAGCACAGCAGAGGCTGAAAACAAAATCTCACTATAGTTATGATCACTGGTGTAGTTAATGATATATTTTGCATTCTACAGTATATTAACAATTTATTACATCATCCTGAGGGGATCTGTAGTTAACTTAAATTTAACTTCTAAAATCTGATTGGGAAAATAATAATAATACTTAGAAATATGGGGAAATAAGTATATTTGGCACATCATGTAGATTTGTTTATTTTTACAACTTTTTACTAACTTTCCTAACATTTGTTTGCTTTGAAATGACAAGTCAAATGCAGAAAATGTAAATATACTTTAAATTAGGAAAGAGAAAAATCTATGATTCAATGGAATATGCCAAAACCACTAGAGCAGCTTGTGTTAATAAATAACAGAACTGATTGGAGTCTTCCTCACAATGAAAGGAAACATTTTTTACCTTCAGTATAAGTATTCATCGCTCACAATAAAGAAAGTCTCACACCATCTTTCAAAAAAGATTTGCCAGCTTGTAATTACTGCCTGCAGCGTGCAGACAAATGCAATTTTTTAAATGCTAACTGTGTTATAGTTACATCTGAAGGATCTAATGGTACAAATGTAATGCGGCCTAACCAGTTTGTCTTAGCAAGACCTTACTGTGCTGATTTGAAACAGCTGAACTAAATCAACAGTTACCTTGAGCCAAAAGCCTTTGGAGAGCAATTAGAGTCAAAGCTTGGGTTTTGAACCCAATATGGTCTGTCAGTCTCAATGATTTGTGCTTGTTGTACTCAGTCTCATTTCCTGCGTGAAATATGAGGCTGTGTAAAGAGGAAAAATTCCCAAGATTAAAAAATATTTGACCTCAGTGCATTTGCGAGCATGAAAGTACACATGTCTAAACGACCATTTTGGTTTGTAGTACAAAGTTCTATTGATGTTGGCAGGCAGAACTTCCCTGTCTCAAACCCACATGAATGGTTTCAAATTTCAGCCAAAAAATGTTTTCCACATGCTTTAGTGTGGGCCAATTTACACAGCAGATTTTGTGGAGACTGCGGCCAAGAGCTTTATAAAGGGTTGCCTTCTTTGGGATCAGAGAAACCACAACAGACACATTGCTAATGCAATCTAATTATCTGCTTGAATATTTTTCCAGATGTATCCGATGTCTAAAAATATTGCAATAAAAATGCATTTGGCTCTCTGGATTGAAACAGTGGCATAAAGAACCTGTTTATCATAAGGTAGTGTAGTAGTTTCATTTTTTTTTTCAATTATGTTTAAACCAGGCAATCTAAACAGAACACCCTTCAGGCACTCTGTTTGTTGATTCATGTCAAATTAATAAATATCTACAAATCTTACAATGGTAAAGGAGTGGTTCTACATATAACTAAAGAGCATCTTAAAATGATGAGTTAGTTTTCTTAATTTGTGGTTTAGCTTTGATTTTGAAATGCCTAATTTATTACAGAACAAAGAAACACAATGTTCCATGTTTGAGAATAGAATGATACATTAAAATTGTACACACACATTGTACTCATAAATATAATAACACTTTAATAAAACTTTTTGCACATATTTTATGCCTCTGCATTATGTACATTTATATCAACCAAGGGTGAATCTGACCTTATATGACTTATTGTTCAGACAATAAAGAAATGCAAAACACGTAATGGTTTATTGTTTCTCATATTTAAATATGAGTGTACCCCAGTCTTGTTTGTCTTTTTTCTGTTCTGTACTAAACATGTCTTTAACCTTTTATGGACCAGAGCAATTGTGAAGCAATGCATTGACATCCATCTGGTTCTTTACACTTTGAGTGCCAGAGGGGTATGGAATGCATTGCTTTGCAATGCATTCTGTATCCCTCTGGCACTCAAAGGGTTAAAATGGTTACTCCAAGAATGTTTTGTCTTTTTTGCACAAGTTCTACAAATTGAAACTGATGAAGAAGAACGGGGGGAGATTCACTAAGCGGTAATAAAGAGGTGATAAAGTGGAGATGACTTCTCCAGTTTATCATATCTGCCTCCATGAACATGCCATCCAGGACTGACTGAAGATGTTGTCTCTTGAACAAGGCCCATAGGTACCATTAGTGTAATAGTCACAAAACAAGACCAGACTCATTTATTGCCACAAGTTACAGGGGAAATGAATGGGTCTCCATTCAGTTAGTCTAATGATGTCTGCCTCCAAGTCCATTTTGGCAGGAACACATTTCTGACATGTCATCTTCACTCACCACCGCCAGACTTCCTGGAGAATGTTGAGTTGTCATAGCTATGCTATCCATAGCAGCACACTGCCCGGAACCTCTCCACACCACACTATACCACATCAAAATTAGGGTTTTCTGGCCATTACAAATTAAGTGGGGGTTATTAATAGTAGGTGTTACTTCTCCTATAACACTTCACAAAGGGAGCACCAGACTCTGAAACACTGAGCTTTTGATAGTCTGCCTTACCAGATTAAGGGCTCGATCCAAATGTTTGCATCGGCAGAAAAAACTGGCGACGGTGGTTTTGTACGTCAAGTATGCAATGCAAATGTTCCCACTAGTAAGAAATAACAGCAGTTCTGAAACGCACATCGCCAGTCTCCAAAACATCAAAATCTCACCCATAGAGGACAATGTAGAAGTGAAGCCCAGAGCCATTCAAATGTTGGAGTTAGAGCTAACGTGAGTTAAGTTGCAACATTTTCCTCCAGAAATCTAACACCTATTTTTTTTTTGGCGAATATCACACAACTCAGAGTAGAAAACCACCGTAGGGGGAAAATAAAACAGAGAGTTAGGGATAACATGAGTCTGTGCTTCCCTACCCAGCCAGTAGGGGTACACAGAGATGGCTTTCAGCACCATGGACAGCATTGAATGCCATAGGGGTGTGCATACACATTAGACCTCAAGGGGGTTGTCATGACCCCTCATGACACCTCCCTACCATGAGGCTAATAATTGCCCTTTAATAACATTAAGCGCAAACCGGGTGACTGATTAAGTGATCAGAGAGCAGGGCTGCTTCCACAATTGTATTTTGGTTAGATCTCATTCATTTTTAATGCCCTACCTCCTGTGTCCCATTGCTATTAGTACTTTTGCTCCACTCTCCTTCAAAAGGAGAGTGGAGCAAAAGTAGTAATAGCAATGGGACATAGGAGGTAGGACATTCTAAATGAATGAGATCTAAGTAAAGAACAAACATAGGAAGCAGTCCTGTGCTCTGACTGCAGCACTCCCTTCACATCCTTTCATTCATATCCCGGTGGAGGCATCAAGAAGACTGGAGACATTGCAGGGCAGAGAGGCATTGGAGGAAGCGGGTGGAGGGAAGAGAGGCATTGGAGGAAGCGGGTGGCAAACTTGCATTTGCCGCCCGTTTCCTCCAATACCTCTCTCCCCTCCTCACTCAACAACATTGTCCCCTGCCTGGAGTCGCACACTCTACAACTTCGTCCCTCCTGAGTGAGAAGGGACGAAGTTGTAGAGTGTGTGACTCCAGGAAGGGGACAACGTCAACGAGTGAGGAGGGGAGAGAGGTATCGGAGGAAGCAGGCAGCAAATACAAACTTGCCACCCGCTTCCTCCAATGCCTCTCTCCCCTCCACCCGCTTCCTCCAATGCCTCTCTCCCCTCTAATGTCCCCAGCCTTCTTGATGCCCCCACTGGGATATCAATGAAAGGATGTGAAGGGAGTGCTGCAGTCAGAGTGCAGGGCTGCTTCCTCAATTGGTTCTTTACTTAGATCTCATTCATTTATAATGTCCTACCTCCTGTGTCCCATTGCTATTACTACTATTGCTCTACTCTCCGTTTGAAGGAGAGTGGAGCAAAAGTACTAATAGCAATGGGACACAGGACGTAGGGCATTAAAAATGAATGCGATCTAACTAAAAATACAATTGTGGAAGCAGCCCTGAGCTCTGATCTCTTAATCAGTCACCCGGTTTGACCCAGGTGACTGACTGAATGACGGGACCGCAGCGCTCCCTTCACCTCCATTCATTCATTCTGATCTTGATGCTGCAGTCGGCTGCAAAGCCGGCAGCATCAAGAAGCCAGTAAATGCCTTTGGGGTCGCCCCATGGATCAGCTATCATTTTGGATAGATGATCTATGGTAGGGGGGCTATCAGGAGAAGTCCTGGTGCCCCCCTTTGAGGTATGATGGTTTCATAAATCATAAAAGCGCATATAAGCTATGTTGCACATAGCTTATTTGCGCTTAATGTTATTAAAGGGCAATTGCTTTAACATTTCATGATGCTGGGGGCAAGAGGAACTTCAGAAACTACAAGTAAGAGTATATCACCATCAAACAACATCATATCAGTGGTGTTTATAAGATCCATTCCCACAATGTCTCTCACACACTACTTGCTTGTATAAGGCAAGAAAGCTTTGATCATGTAACCACATATTCCACCAACCTTGTCAGCAGCAGAACCACCATCCAATTATTCTTCCCCTCTTTCTAGTGGTGTGTGACATAGGTATATATGTTACACAGAAAGAGCAGGATCAGAAATATTCAAAAACAATGTACATATCCTGCTGCAACATGTAGCCACTGGAGAAAAACACATTTCCCCCTTCATAGTCATTGCAAATGTGGTGGTGGTGGTGGTGGTAGTAATGGCAGCAGCACTATGTGCTGGTGAGCTCTGGTGTCTATGAGTCACAGAGGATGTGGTGAGGTGGTTACATAGCTATATGCTTCTGGTGAGCTCTGGAGTTTCTCTCAGACACAGAGGATGTATTTGGAGTAGCAGCACTAGCTTCAGCTGGTGGGCTCTGGAGTCTCTCAGTCACAGTGGTTGTGGTTGTGGAGGGATCTGGTGCTAAACATTAAGTTCTAGGACTGTTTTGATGCTAATTGGATATATCCCTCTGTTCATAACCAGTTGTTCATGTATGCTATGTTTCCACGAACTGTGTCATTCAGATCTGTTTCATATTCTCTGGATTTAGCACATATCAATATAATTGTGAGGAAATCCACTCTTAACAACGAGCCAGGATTTACACTGAGTTAAAAGCAGAAAATAACAAAAATAAATACACTCTGCAAGCATGGAGAGGTAAAGAGGGGTTATAAAACATGTTCATGTTTGATGAAAACTCTAAGGAGACCGGTAACCCAGATTTTGAGTAATGATTCTGAAGTTTCCATTTCCCAGCTTCTGTACTCCTTCAACACTAATTTAATGCTCCACCCTACAGTTTTATCCATTATCACTGGAACCATTCTGTTGTTGCAAACAAAGTTATTGCCAGACATGATTATATCTAGAGCATAGATAGGCAACCTTTGGCTCTACAGCTGTTGGGGAGTATTAATCATTCCCAATGTGCCTGTGCTACAATGCTCTATTCAGATACTCCCATGAAAGTATTATACAACAACCTTATGTATGTATGATTTTATTTTTGTTCTCATATAGTGTTAATTTATTTTCATTAACAGATATTACAGGCATTATCAAACAAAATCAATAATCAATACCAAAAAGTTTATTATATTCATGATTTCACCATTTTGTGGCATACAGAGGCATTCTGCAATGTGCCCAAACTGAAGGAGCAATTCCATACCAAACAAATAGCACCAGAGGTGATAAATAAAAAAATAAATAAAAAACATCAATTTAGACTGGGTTTTTAATCCTTTGAATTTTAGAGAGATCTCCAAATCATTGCTTTATAGTGCGCTGGAGGCCTCACTAGCATTTAAGAGTCTCAATCCTTTGAGAGCAAGAGGGGTATGCAATGCATTTTGAAGCAATGTTTTCAAGCCCTCTGGCACCCAGTGGCTTAGATTTTCCCCTTCAGATCATGAGAATTTTAATTTGCTGGGGTGCAACTGAAATTGATTCACTGAAGAATTGTGCCACTTATCTTTCTGAATATGGCCCATCATATTTGATAATTTCAGTGGTCAAATACAACTGATTGTACTGATCACATTTTTTTTGGAATTATAAAATGCAATTATTTTAAGTGATGGAAAGGTAGGATGTCTATGCCAGTATTGTTGTATTCTGTCATACCGAACACTTGGCTAATGTGTGCCCTCACATGGAGAGGCCCTCTTGTACATGCACAGTAGCGAGTTATGCTTTATTTTGGATTCTCAGGGAATTATAATAAAGATCAATAATACCTTGTGCATTTCTAGCATTAAATTCTGACATGTATGAACCAATCTAAGCATCTCTAACTGTCCAGTCGTACACCCCTGTCCATATTATATATTCTATTTTCCATTTACAGCCAAAATATCTTTATTACTATTTGTTTTCACAATGCAACCATTCTAACACTCAGGGGGTTAAACGCTAGCATCTTAACCCCTTAAGGACCGGCCGCGAGCACACGTGGATGGCACTTAAAGGGATAGTAATACTTAATTTTATCTTTATTTTATTTTGTAGGCATTAAAAAAACATGAAGAACGATATAAGTCTTATTTCTCAAACCTTTATGGTTTAAGAGATATTCACAAGCAAAGTTTCCCCTCCCTGCCCCTTTTACCTAGTGTAAGCCATCTCTTCTCAGATGTGAATCTGGTTGTAAGACCAGACAGATAACAGCAGGGGACAATCTTCTTTGTAGGAAAACAATGAAAGCCCTTCCCCCTTGACAAGTTTTTCAGCTTTTTCCCTTACCTTAAGAAGAATGTCCCTCTCTGCAGTCTACCTGGGCACCTCCCTTGTGATCTGGGTGAACAGGGGGGGGGATACTTTGCTTGTGAATATCTCTTAAACCATAAAGGTTTGAGAGATATTATATCGTTCTTCATGGTTTTTTAATGCCTACAAAATAAAATAAAGATAAAACTAAGTATTACTATCCCTTTAAGGACCACGGACCTTTTTTTTCCTTCTTTTCCAGTTCCGGACTCCCCGAATGGCGTGCAGCCGCAAGGGGAGCCCAGAATTCCATGACGGTCATAGTACGTCATGGGTCATTAAGTCAGATGTACCCATAACGTACTATGACCGTCAATGGTCGTTAAGGGGTTAATCAATGGGCATTTGTATTTGTTTCTTATGGTGCAGTTGACTTGGCAATAATTGTTCCACTGTTATCTTTATATATATATTCCTGTCAGGGTACCCGTGCAGCGGCTGCTCGAGCCAACCGCATCCTTCTCCAGCCGCTCCATCCCCTTTGTCCGCCCCAAGTTGCACTGCCTCCATTGAGGCTGGATTCCTTTTCTGGCAGCACAGCCTCCTGCTGTTTCTGGTGTGGCTCCTGCAGCCTCTGCTGCTGGAGTTCCGGCAGGCGGGTGACATCATCATTGGGCGCATGTCCAAGGCATGGACGTGCGCTCCTTTTAAAGAGACAGCCACCTGCTGGCTGCTCCTCCTCTTCCTCTCTCCTGACTATTTAAACTGCCTGGACACAGGGCTCAGTTGCCCTTGCGTTGTGTCCAGTGCAGGGCTCAGTGTATGATTCGGTTCGTCTGACTACCCGACCTGGTGCTGACCTGTGGCTCTGTCTGACTATCCGCTCTGTGTATGACCCTTGGCTTTGTCGGATAACCATTCTGGTGCAGACCTGCGGCTCTGACTGACTAACCGTTCCATGTTTGATTTCTGGCACTGGCTGGCGACCCGCTCCATGCATGACCCTTGGCTTCTCTGACCACCCAATCTGGTGCTGACTTGTGGCTCTATCTAACTAACTCTAGAGTGGCCTTCCATTCTGTTAGATAACCTATCTGGCACAGGCTTGTGGTTCTGGCAGACTTTCTCCTGGTACCTTCCCTTTTGTCTGACTATCCCAGGTGCGGACCTGTGGTCTAGGTTACTCTCTTTCCTGTCTGGCTTCCACAGATATGGACCTGTGGCTTTGTAGAATACTCCTAGTCCCATTGCTGGGATATATTCATCAAGAGAACCACACGGCAGCAGGCTTCTATTTCTGGTAGTTGTCACTTGCTCCGTTGTGCGCTTGTCACGGTTATTTACTGTTTGTAAAAGAACACTCAGATAGTTAGGTAAGGTTAAAAGCTTTATTGAAAATAATGTACAATAGCCCCACTCAGGTCCAGATAAGGTCCGTAACAAGTACTTTCCAGATCTGACGCAGATCAGGGCCAAACTACACACACAGTAGTAGTCAGTAAACAAGAGTAATGATCTTGGACTTGTAGACAGATTCTCAGCAAGGTTCAGGAACAATAATTTCCTTGACAGCCCCACACCACAGTAGGTGACACAGGCGATGGGTGACTGAAGGGCAATCCCTAGTGGCTAAGGTTAACGAAGGCGGCATAGATAGTGTACAGGTGGACACTAGGCCCTAGACTTCTAGGGTTAACGGAGGCAACACTGGCAAAACACTGGCAGAGGACTGACCCTGGGAGAGTAGGGTAAACGGAGGCAACACAGGCAGGACTCTGGCAGTAACTGAACCCCAGAACGCTAGGGTTAATTGAGGCAACACAGGCAGTACTCTGGCAACGGCTGAACCCTAGATCACTAGGGTTAACGGAGGCAAGATAGAATGGAATCTGGTAGCAACTAGGCCCTAGCACGCTAGGGTTAATGGAGGCAACACAGCTGTGGCACTTGTAGTGACTGAACCCTAGAACACTAGGGTAAACAGAGGCAACATGGACTGGATTCGGTAAGTGACAGGACCCTAGCACGCTAGGGCTACTGGAGGCAACACAGATACTGATGAGTGCAGGTACTCCCACAGGCTCCAGGAGACAATAGGAGCGGAAAGCGAGCAGGAGATAGGTACATAACGTAACCGATCTGCAACCGGTGTCTCCCTGTTCGGTATACGGAGGTAATACGCCAGCCCCGTGAGTGACGGAACTAGCGGCACAACCAGGTCAGCACACACGGACTTCACAGCCAGTCAGGAGGACCACAACACTAGCCCAGACAGATCGGTGCAAACGGATAGTCAGCCAGTCCTAGTCAGTAACGGACTCAGATACTCAGCCACGCAGGTTCGGTACATAAGGAGTTAGTCAGCCAGTCCAGTCAGTAACAGAATCAGATACTCAGCCAAGCCAGTTCGGTACACAAGAGGTTAGTCAGCCAGTCCGAGTCGGTAATGGAAACAGACACTCAGCCAAGTCAGTTCGGTACACAAGAAGTTAGTCAGCCAGTCCAAGGTCAGCAACGGAATCGGATCACAAGAGCGTCAGCCACAAAGAGTAGTCAGGTGAGCCGGGTCACACACGGAAACAGGAAACAAGAACTACTAGTCACTAGATATGGTTACACCACAAAAGGGCACTGGTATAGTGACAGGAGGGCATATTTAAAGGCAAGCCCTGGGAGGAGTAATAATACAGAGCCAATAAGAATGCAGCCAGGGCAAACCCGGAAGTAACAATGTCGCTCAGGAATCACGGGCACAGTGATAGCACTTCTCTTTAGTCCTGTATATTTATATCCTGTCATTGTGATATTTCTGTTTGTGTTGCTGCCTTTATAAAGTTGGTGTTACCTTTAAGTACTTGTCCTGTGTTTCATTGCTGGGCCCGTGACAATCCCCCAGTATTATAGCTGCCTTCACACTAAAAATTTTCTTGTAAAGAATCAGTGATTTTGTGAACGTAAGAGAATTGTATCAGAGTTTTAGGAATGCAGTAATTCTGTCTTCATCCTAAAAACGTTTAACCGTTTGAGTGCCAGAGAGATATCTACTGAATTGCAGCGCAATGCATTGGATGCCTTTCTGGGACTCAAATGGTTAATGCAGCTTGACATCAAAATAACTGTCTATTTTGATCAGTTTCATGTCATCAGCTTATCTCTAATCTCTAAAAACTAATTTAAAAGGAATTTATCTTTGACCTGTAATATCTTTTTATTAATTTTAATTACCTCTTTGGCACCTCCATGACTTATATGAACATTTTTACTTAAGGTGAAAGTTTTTTAATGTATTTATTTTGCAATTTTATGCATTTAGCAATTTAGATAATTTCTTCTGAAAAACATTGGTCTTAAAATTATATGGTCACTTTTTGTTATATATTATTTTAAAAAAATTTTTAATATTGTCTTTGAAGTTAAATAAAACACAAAAGAATGTGTTCGGCCTGAAAAAGAATATTGTGGGTTACATATTGATAGTCTAGACTTCCAGTTTCAGAATGCACATATTCCCCTGACTTGAAATCAGTGATTGGAATGGATTTTCCTACTATGTGGAGAAGTTCCCTTGTATTCCCACTGTAATGGTATAAAAGGAGTGTGATTTTTCCATATGTTTTCAGTCTGAGTTTGTGAGAGAGAGAGAAAGCAGCTCAATTGGGATGATACTGGTGATAGGCAAAGAGAGCGGATTTGGAGTTTATTTGTAGGTGTGTTGTTGGCAGCCAAGTTTGTTCTTTGTGTGTGAGGGTGGGCATCTGGGGGGGGGTGATATCTCTGTAGACACTAGACGATGACCAACGGGGACAGTTTATTTAAAAATACAATTGACAGGCAGGGGCATTGACCTAAGCTTTTACTAACACCAACATTGACAGATTCTAGAGACAGCGGCATACATGATACATTACTTTGAGATGAGAAGACATAATTCCACTTGCAAGCAGTTCTGTTGTGTACTTTAAAGTAAAAATCAACTCTACTTTGATTATGTCCAGTAAATGTACAAGGGTAAACATAAAAGAGTAAGACATGAAAAATTCCACCCACCAGCTGTAGCAGTAATAAATCCTTTATTAAACTGAAGATTATGAGTCACATTCTAAATTTCTTTCTATAACAGAGAAAGGTTTATATGTTTGCTCCTAACAGTGAGATTAAAAACACTTTTCCACCTAACTCATTGCACTGAAATCAATAGGAAGACTAAATTTACACCCAACACATAGCATGATTTAGTTTTTTCCCACAGGAACTGTATAAAAGGGTTGTGAATGTCCCTGTGTTGGTGGAGGCTGGGGAAAGAACAAGGATTTTTTTTTTTTTTTGACTGGGATATGGGGGACATTTAATTAAAAAAAAGTAATTAAATTAAAAAAAAAATAAATAAATAAATAAATAAATAAATAAAAGGTTGGTACCTCACAAGAGATAGACAGGGATCCCCCTGATGTAAGCTGTGACTGGAGCAGACTGATTCTTTATGGGATATAGTATTTTGTAGAGGACAATTTGTAGGACTTAGACTTGTTAGGCACAAGATCTGAGGAAACATTGATTTGTAGGACTTATACTTGTTGTTAGAGGAATCAATGATTTGTTGGACTCTGATTTGTTAGAGGCACAAGCCCTGAGAAATCTGTGATGATTTGTTGGACTCAGGTTTGTTAAAGACACAAGCCCTGAGGAACAGTGATTTATGGCATATAGGCTTGTTAGAAACAAGCCTCCCAAAATTGTTTTTATATAGGCATCTTTTTGAAAGAACAAGCCCTAAGGTAAAAAAAATATGCCCTACTGGCCTAATGCCAGCAGTTCATTTTGTGGTGGACACTGGCAAATGGCCATTGGCAAATTCCATGATGACATTGAGGCATTTGCGACTGCCGTTATTGCTGCTGCTGCTACTGATTTGTTTAAACAGCAGGATGATTATGCAGCTTCAAGGGAACTGGATGAACTAAAGCAGTGATATGGGTGATGATGATCATGTTTCCACTTGCCACTAGCTCCAGTGATGCCCCTGAGGCAGTAGCAGCACCACAACTAGCTCCCATCACTTCAGGTGTATCTAAAGAAAAGAAGTTTGCCTATAATTATTCTCCTCCTGCACCACCTCCAAAATCATGGGTGTGTTGGAATACTACTTTTCCCCTTGAGAGCAGGAAGGAATTGTGCCTTTTATTAGCCACTTCAATGTGTACGGGTTATGTAGGAAATAGGATAAGGACTAGTAACAATGGACATATCTGCACTCACACCAAACAACTAGCACAGCTCAAAGCAAACACCTTGTTGCTTAGGTCTGCAATGACAAATCATCCCCCCAGATACCAAGTACTACTGCTGTCACTATGTCCTTTGTCCTCTCCGCTAAGGACAAGTGACACCTAGCAGACTTAATAATGATGAATCCTCCCTGACACCAGCTTAGTGTATTCTGTGGGATGGAATCTCCTCAGATGCTGCTTGATTCCATGCTTGTGGTTATACTCTACCACATTGCCATGTGGGGTCAGCACACCTCACAATGTGCAATGGATGGACATAAATTTCCACATCCTCACATCTACAGAATCACTATCAGCTCATAGGGGGAGGTAACGATGACATAGGTGGATAAAGGCCACACCTTCCCATGGCTGGAACCTAGTGCAAGACGCTGATGCCGATCCAGGTGTTTCACTCATCATAGAACTTTCAGGCTCAGGCTGGGTTTTTCCATTATCCTTCCTCTTCAATTTCTGCCTGCTCCAAAAGAAAAACAGACTGGCACCCATGACCTGAGGGTGGAAGGAGAAAGGTGGACAATAATGGCCTCTTTATTCTTTTCTACAATCCACTTCACTGACTGGGGGAGGGTAATGCTTCTGTCTCAGAATACACACTAGAACTAGGACCAGGATTATTACTGACAAGTGGAATCTGTTCTAGTCCAGCATCACTACTGCTGGACCCTATTCCCACTGTGGCCACGGTGGGCTGTGACACACTAACCTGCTCTTCGTCATCAGTCTTCTGCTCTTGCAACTCAGCAACAGTAATTACAGCAGCAGCAAACTCCGCAATATCAATGCTGGCAGTGGAGGCGATGCCCATCCCCATTTGCATATCTGTCTCCCATTCCTTCTCACTTTCCGCTAAAAGGCCCTTATTGTCCCTTCCACCTCAGCTGCTCCACCATCACCCTCATCATCACCACCACCAGTCCCTTCTTGCTGCTGCTGCTGTTTTATGAGAGTTGTACTAGTTGGTGTTGATGTCAAATGTGACAGATAGCCCCCTACTGTCACACTTGCCATCTCTTGAAGTGAAGAAGTCAGACTGGCAGCACTAGCCGCAGGCACAGGTAGCTGATCTGTGCTGATGCTAATTCTGCTAGTCAGTTCTGCCTTCTTCATCATCATGTACCAGAGGCACAATGTTAGGGGAAGGGGAATCACAGGGTCAGGGGGGAGTTGTAGGCTTTCTTGACTGCTAGCCTGTCTGCTCACCATCACCGCTTCCCCTCCGAACTCAGGATTAGTCCCACCACCAGCTGTTTCATCACAATTACCATTACAATCACCCGCTCCCTCACTCCCAACACTCTCTAGCTGCTGCATGGTAGTAGTGGGACTGCTTGCTGATGTCAAGCATGACTTAGGTTTCCCTGCTGTCACATTTGCCATCATCTCCTGCTCCTGAGTATCAGAAGGCATATTGGCAGCAGTAGTAGCAGGCACAGGCAGCTGACCTGTGCTGCCCACACTGCTACCCAGTTCTGAATTGTTCACAAATTCTCACCAGTTCCCGAAGAATGATGAAGGCTGACCGGGCATCATTGGGTCGAGAGAATCAGGGCTCCCAAACCCTTCCATACTGGTAGTGGTCACTTCCTTCTCCTGCTCCTGACTCACTGAACAAATCATGGTCCTTCCAGCTCCTCCTTTTCTTTGTAAAGTATGAGCCTCTGCTGCCTTTTTTTCACAAAACAAACAGCTTCAAATTAATCTAGCTACCTCTCTAGCTGTTTAGTGTTCTATTTCACATTATCATGTCAAACAGCATGTTTTTGCTATGAAAATGTGAAGTATAAATAAGTATAGGACAGGAAGTTTGTAACCATTGAAAAAAATAGTAAAAACCTTTGCTGCCGGATTTCTCCACCTCAGATTCCGCAGCCACAGCACACCCCTTCCGCTTTTCTTGTTCCTTCTGTACTCTTATAAGCAGCACAGCAAAACTTTATTTTAGTTATTAAAATGTTTCACACTCTCTCTCTAAAACTAGCCTCCACTTCTGGTGAACCTACAACACTCAGCATGGCAGGATTTTTATATTACGGTGGTGGGAATTCTCACTGCCATTGAAAACATAGGTGGAACCATTTTCACTGAAAAATCTGTGCTGTTAGCAAGGTAATTCTATTGGTTTCATTATGGACAAGAATTCTTTCAGAAAAAGAGGCAGATTTTGCATTTTTCATAACAGTTCCCACAGGAACAAAAAAGGGACTTTCACTAATCCCTACCTCTAAGGATAGTTACATTTGACTTATGCTATCTATGTTGTTGTCTAGAATGTAAAATAATATGCATAAAGCTCTCTCTACCTTTTCTGTCTTATTGAAGCTGTATATGATTCTGGTTTGAATTACCACTTTCAAGTTTTGAAGAGCTACGTAATGTGCAGGTGCCTAATATATGAAATACATGAATACTCATGTTTCCACGCACAGTATATATCCTCTCAAGTTAATATTCTGATCATATGCAAGTGTTACCTCTTTCTGTTAATTCTCTTGTACCATTTTCAGTCTCATACCTTCAAGAAATCCTTTTTGATGCACTTGGAAGTGTCTCCATCTCTTCACACAAAAACTAAAAATGCACCTGTTCAAGTAAGCAGATCTTCTTCATTTAGTCATTAATATGCCCATCATCAAATACATCTGAATATAGCATAGTCTATTCATTTATGAATTAGATTCAGTGATTACACTTTTCACTTTGTATAAGAAGGTAAGTAATGGGAACTCCATCTAAGTAGCAGACGAAGATAGGCTGAACTGGAGTCTCAAAAAATTACTCACTTCTATAATAGTAATATAATTAACTTGCATGATTGTACCAGAATGGCAGTGATTTTCTCTGGTGGCTGTAGAGAATGAACTAGCCAAATAGACTATCTAGTAGTACCTCCCTCCAGTAGCTGCAAGACAGTGGAGGAGATTCACTAAGCAGTCATAAAGAGGTGATAAAGTGGAGATGACTTCAAAATAACTATACTTTTATATTTATTTATTATATCAATAGCAAGCCAAGTCTACGAATGACCAACTATCCTGTGAATACATTATACCACCTCAGCCACCCCTCTTCTGTAACATCATTTCTGTATCTTTCCATACTTATTTGATATGAAACCTGATTTTTTAGCTCCTGCCAGGTCAGAATATTCTGAAGCTTCATATTTCTAGCTATCAATAATTTGGTGGCCAGTAGAACATGAGTTACTAAAAACAATTGAGATTTCTTAATTCTTGGCCATAGCAAATGTAACAAAAAGGCTTCCATATTTCTAGGGAAATTCATTATTTCAGGGTCTGCAATAACCTCTGTTACCATAGGCCACATTAGCTTAATTTTCATACATTCCCACCATATATGTGTGTAAGAGTATATTTTAACAAATTTTTGGCCTATATTTGCTATGGGTACTACCCTTAATGCGGGAGGTGTGTATTGTAGTGGTGGTGAGGGGGGGACTGGCATGGTGTATTTTGTGTATGTATATACAGCAGTGTTTACCACTGTCATGTTTGTGTCAAATTGCTATCCTCCTTCTTATTGGTCATAGCAGTGGTCCCAGGTGGGGTAGATGATGGCAACCCTTCTTCACATCCCTCATTCTCCTCATCTGTGTTGCTGTTAATATATTTGTCCTGGCTTTCTCTGTCATGTGTGGTTTCTGCTACCTGAAAATCAGATGGTATGAGATGTTGGTTCATTTTTAAGAATGTTAGTCTCCCAACATTGCTGCTTGATAGCCACATCATGCGGTCTTTTACAATGTAACCAGCCACACTGAAAACCTTCTTGGACTCAACGCTTGCTGGAGGAAAACTAAGGGTTTCCACTGCAGTAAGTGTCAATGCTGGCCACTCACAGTGATTTCTTTGCCAGTAGTCCATGTGGTCATTGTTTCTGCCTAGAACGTAGCTATCCTGGAAGTATGCAGAAACCATCTCACATGCAGTGGGACCACTTCTAGGAGCTACTCGGTGGTCCTATGTGTCAGTTACCAACCCATGCTCAGGGAGCAAGTCCCGAAGAGATGTGCCATCACCACCACCACCAATATTGGGTTTTTGCTGAGACCTATGAATTGCCATATGCTCAGAATGGGATATTCTGGTTGATGATGTAGCTGCTTCTCCTGGTTGAAATGCTTTGCTGCCTTCCTTTTCACTATACTGTCTAGATGTTTGTTATACCCTCACTTTCTCCCTCTCATCCTCCACAATACAATGATCCACTCGATCAATAAGATATCTCGATATTCCTTGACAGAATCTGATTCCTCAGAGAGTTGCTGCTAATCATCATGACTTCTTGTTGTGACAAATTGCTGAAGGCCCTTTGGCAGAAATTCTAAAATTTTGCGTTTGAATAGGGGGTACAGAAAAGTGGCAAGAATGTATTCCTGATTGCTTTAATGGACACTATGGAAGGATCTTCTTCAAAGCACTCTAACATGTCATTTACCAGCTGGTGTATGTCTGTGTTGTCAGTATGGTAAGATTCCTCAGCCATGCTCCTCATTTTTTCTGCAATAAAAATATCAGAGGTAGAATTTCACTAATTCCTGCCCCAATGTGTTTCACCAGCATGGTTGCCTCCTCAAAGGGTTTCAACAGCTCACAAACATCGCACATTAGTTGCCATTAGCCAGGTGAAAATGAGGCTCCCTACAAAGTCTTCCAGTTTTGCATGGTGTAATCGCTAATGGCCATATTCTGCTCATACAAATGCTCTAGCATGTACATTGTGGAATTCCACCTGGTAGGGACCTCCATTTTCAGCTGGTGATAGGGCAGGTTGTTACTTTCTTGTGTGGAATATAGAGTATTGTGTGCACTGTAGGAGCGACTAAAATGGGCACAGATTTTGTGGGCAATAGTAAGCATCTCTCTGAGGGTTTCGGATTCTGCCAAGGTCTGGTCACAACTAAATTTAGTACATGAGCAAAGCAAGGCACGTGAATCATATCACCCATTCTGAAAAAGCATTGATTATTTTGGAGGCCTTATCAGTAGATACAAAAAAAGCTTTCAAGGAACTGAGTACAAGCCATTCCTCTATCACCTGCTTACTAGCTTACTTAAAACATCTATGGCTTTGTGGGACTGTCTCTCAAAACTCTGCATGCACAAGATGGCATGACAATGGTATGGGCTATCCTGCTGCTGTTGCCGCCTTTTAATCACACTGCCAGAACCAGAAGCATGATTACTGGCTGTCACCTTATGCTGTAAGCTAGTGTTGTCCAGTGTTGGTGCGGGGAGGGAATTCCAGTGAGCAGTCACAGTCATATAGTCTGTGCTCTGCCCACTTGTCCACATATCTACCCACTTGTCCGGTGGATTTTCTTGACATACATACTTTTCAGCCCTTTGCCCACCACACTAACCACCTGTTTGTAGAATTCATGCACATCTGTCCTGGAAAGATAACTGTGTCTTGGGATATTCCAGCATGGAGCTACACATGTTATCAGTTCTCTGAAACCTCTGTTTTCTACAAAATAATATGGCAGCATGTCCACTGCCAACATATTGGCAACCTTGCAATTCCACAAGCATACTTTGGAATTGTTTTTGTGAAGTTTTTGACACCTTTGCAGGAACTCAGTAAGTTTGGGTTGGCAGGACATGGCAGAAGAACTCTGGAACTTAATTGCTTTAACAACAAGAGCAGAGATGTTGGAGGAGGATGCTGAGTGAAGTATCTCCATACTGTGGACTTCATGGACTGAGGGGTTTCTGAGGTACTGCTACTACTAGGGGTGAGGTAAATCTCTCGTCGTGTTCCTGAGAGTCATGATGTGGGACTATTTTTCTTTTGGGGCAGGCAGAGTACAGTCATCACCTGTCACGGACTCAAGAACGAGAACTGGACCAGTACTGAAGGTAACACAATCTTTATTAAGGAGCACAACGTACAGGACAACGGTAACAGCAAGAACTATAGGCAAGGTAGAGGACGTCGGGAAGGATCCCTCTGCTGTGGTTTTACTGACTAGTTACAGAAGGCAGAGGAGGGAAACCATCTCAGGTCCGCACCCAAGGAGACCAACTGTGCTACAGGTCCACCCCTGAATGCCACAGAGGTGCAAAGACGAGAGGAAGTCCACCAGATCCATCAAGGGCACCCACTAAGTTATTCACTGGAGCGTTGGTATGCTGGGTGCACAGTGGAAACCTCCGTGCATGCCAAGGTGGGTAATCAGACAAGCCAGAATGGGACAGAGCGAAACATAACCCAGGTTTGCACCAGACTGGATATCAGACAAGCCAGGGATCATGCACGGAGCAGGTAGTCAGACAGAGCCACAGGTTAACACCAGATCGGGTACTCAGGCAAGCCAAAGGTCATACACGGAATGGTTAGTCAGCCAGAGACGCAGGTTTGCAACAGATTGGATGTCAGACACGCCAAGGGTCATACACGGAGCAGGTAGTCAGACAGAGCCACAGGTCAACACCAGATCAGGTACTCAGACAAGCCTAAGGTCATACACAGAATGGTTAGTCAGCCAGAGCCGCAGGTTTGCACCAGATTGGATGTCAGACACGCCAAGGGTCATACACGGAGCGGGTAGTCAGACAGAGCCACAGGTCAACACCAGAACGGATAGTCAGACAAACCGGTTCATACACAGAGCAACAAGCACAACTGCACTGGGACACCATGAAAGGGCAACTGAAGTGGTGTCCAGGCAGTTTAATAAACAAATTGCTCCACCCCAAGAGGTGGAGCAGAAAATGTGCTGTACCTTTAAGAACCGGGTCACGACATCATCCCTGTGACACGAGCCCGAGTTCTGATGCGGTTGGAGCCGCCAGGGGGAGCAATGAGGAGACTGGTCACCTGGAAGGACCGCAGGGCATACCGGCACTCCTAACGAGCGCGGCAAGCCGCGAGGGAACAGAAGCTGGATGCCTACAGGGTGTGGCGGTCGGCATAAAGGTAAGCGACTGCTTACATCACCAATGGCACTGTGCACAATTTTTGACAAGTCAGTGAGAAGGGGAAAGGAGGGAACACATTTTGGCACTGGTGGTGGAGAATCAATATCAGGCCATAAAGCAGCATCTGAGGAGATTTCATCCCACAGAATATGCTAAGATGGAGGCAGGGAGGGCTCAGTATTACTAGTAAACTATTTTTTGGGCTTTGCTTCTAACAAGCTTAAGTCCTACAAATCAATGATTTCTTAGGGCTTGGGCTTCTAACAACAAATCTAACAAATCATCCTCTACATTAGTCCACCCCAGTGGCATCTTATGTCAGGGGGTTCCTGTCTCTGTCACTTTACATATACTTTCTCATTTTATTTTATTGATTTTTTTTTATTAACTAAAACAAATTCCCTGCTCAACTGATTCATTCCCCAGATTCCACCCACCAACACAGTCACCCTCCTCAGACCCCTTTTATACCGTGTCTTATGTCAGTGGGGGAGTGAAGAGGAAGAGGGCAGCCAGTCCTGAGTTTTTCCATCCAAACAAATTTGCTCATTTAAGTGAAGATGTTGGGGAGGCAAACCCAGAAGTGGAATTGCTGGAGAAGACTGTTCTCCCTAACAGCCGGGAGAACAGCTCCTCTAGCACAGAGGGGATCCAGAGGAAAGTGAAGCCTAGGCAGGTTGTGGTGGTAGGGGACTCCATTATTAGGAGAACAGATAGGGTAATCTGTGGCTCTGATCGCAGCAACCGAAGGGTTTGCTGTCTCCCGGGTGCCCGGGTTCGGCATGTTGCAGACAGGGTGGACAGATTATTGGGAGGGGCTGGAGAGGATCCAGCTGTCTTGGTGCATATTGGTACCAATGACAAAGTTAGAAGAAGGTGGAGAGTCCTAAAAGGTAATTTTAGGGATTTAGGCAGTAAGATTAGGAACAGGACCTCCAAGTTAGTATTCTCAGAGATACTACCCGTGCCATGCGCTACGCCAGAGAGACAGCGGGAGATTAGGGAGCTCAATGTATGCCTGAAGTCTTGGTGTAAGAAGGAGGGCTTTGGGTTTTTAGAGCACTGGGCTGATTTTGCTTTGGGGTACAATCTCTATAGCAGGGATGGATTGCACCTGAATGCAAGAGGGTCTCAAGTGCTTGGGGAGAGGATTACTAGACGGTTGGAGGAGATTTTAAACTAGGAAGGGGGGGAGGGGCCAATAAATACTGGGATAGATAGTATAGAAAGGGAAGGCGATGTAGTTAATAACCAGGTGGGAGGATCTGGGGGTGGGGTTAGTACAGATGATAGGGAGAAGCCTATAAGCCACATCAAAATTAAATCACAAATGGAACACAGCAGTGGCATAAATTGTATGCTTGCAAATGCCAGAAGTTTAACTGGTAAAATAGGGGAACTGGAGCTGGTAGCTGAAATTGAAAACTATGACTTGATAGGCATAACAGAAACATGGTGGGATGACACACATGATTGGTCAATCAATTTAGAGGGCTACATGTTATTTAGAAAAGATAGGTCAAGCAAAAGAGGTGGTGGGGTCTGTCTGTATATCAAACCAGCATTATTGCCTCAATTGCGGGAAGATATATGTGATGACAGTAGTGAACATGTGGAATCCCTGTGGGTTGAAATAGTCACTGGGGATAAAACTGCCCAGAAAATATTAGTGGGTATTTGTTATAAACCACCAAACATTGGTGACCTTGAAGAAACACAGCTATTAATGCAAATAGAAAAGGCTTCCCAAATAGGGAGAACTATAATTATGGGGGATTTTAATTATCCAGAAATAGACTGGAAAAATGAAACAGCTAACTCTGCTAAAAGCAGCAAGTTTCTGAACTTGTTGAATGACAATTTTTTGTCACAACTAGTGCAGACCTCAACCAGAGGGAATGCATGTCTGGATTTGGTAATAACTGACCATGAAGAACTTATCTCTAACATCCAAGTAAGGGAGCACTTGGGGAATAGTGACCATAACATGGTATCGTTTGAGATTAATTCAAAAAAACAAGTTGATATGAGTTCCACCAAAACACTGAATTTTAAAAAGGCCAACTTTAGCAGGTTTAATTCATCCCTTGGTCTCGTTGACTGGGATAAAATATTTTCAGGAAAAAACACAGAAGGTAAGTGGAATGCCTTCAAAATAACATTGCAAAAATGCACATATAAATTTATCCCTGTTGGAAACAAATACAAAAGAAGCAAATTGAAACCAATGTGACTAACCAGTAAAGTAATTCATGAAATAAATAACAAGAAAGCGGCATTTAAACATTACAAAGCTAAGGGATCAGCAGAGGCATTTGCAGAATACAAAAATGTCAACAAAACCTGTAAAAAGGCTATTAAATTAGCTAGACTGGAGAATGAAAAAAATATTGCTAAGGAGAGCAAAAGCAACCCAAAAAAATTCTTTAAATACATTAATGGCAAAAAATTAAAGTCTGATAATGTTGGGTCCTTGTTATCTGAAACAGGTGAGATGGTCAAAGGGGACAGAGAGAAGGCAGATATTTTAAATAATTTATTTTCTTCTGTTTTTACCAAGGAACACCCATTGGACAAGAATCTGCAAACTACTTTTACAGAACAGTCACAGCAAGCATGGGACTGGCTAACACAAGAAAAAGTGTTAAAACAATTGAATGGTGTCAAGGTAGACAAAGCTCCGGGGCCAGATGGTATACACCCACGGGTACTTAAAGAGCTAAGCCAGACCCTGGCCAGACCGATATATCTGATTTTCAGGGATTCTTTTATTTCTGGTGTGGTGCCCATGGATTGGCGTAAAGCAGATGTGGTGCCCATATTTAAAAAGGGATCAAAGTCCCAGCCAGGAAATTACAGACCCGTAAGCTTGACATCTGTGGTAGGGAAGCTGTTTGAAAGGTTGCTAAGGGAATATATTCAAGAATTCTGCTGGAACAGGAATATCATTAGCAATAGCCAACATGGCTTTGTGGAAGATAGGTCTTGTCAAACGAACTTGATCGCATTTTATGAAAAAGTAAGTAATAATATAGATGAGGGAGCGGCGGTTGACGTGATCTATTTAGACTTTGCCAAGGCATTTGATACAGTTCCACACAAGAGGTTACTGTACAAATTGAATGAAATAGGACTAGGGGAAAATGTTTGTGTGTGGATTGGAAATTGGCTGAAAGATAGAATGCAAAGAGTGGTAGTAAATGGCAAGTTCTCCAGTTGGATAAACGTGATAAATGGAGTGCCTCAGGGATCTGTCCTGGGTCCTCTTCTTTTTAATTTGTTTATTAATGACCTCCCAGAGGGCATAGGAAGCCATGTATCAGTGTTTGCCGATGACACAAAATTAAGTAAGGTAATAAAGTCTGAACTGGATGTGTCTTCATTACAAGAGGATTTGGACAAATTGAGTAACTGGGCAGGCAAATGGCAAATGAGATTCAATATAGACAAGTGTAAAGTTATGCATTTTGGGTATAATAATAAAAATGCAACATATAGTTTAAATGGTGTTTCTCTGGGGAAATCTACTAATGAAAAGGATTTAGGAGTAATGGTAGACAATAGACTTAGCAGTAGCATGCAGTGCCAGCTGGCAGCTGCAAAGGCCAATAAGATATTGGCATGTATTAAAAGGGGTATTGAGGAAGATATAATTATGCCTCTTTACAGGTCCATGGTAAGACCCCACCTAGAATGTGCTGTTCAATTCTGGGTGCCCTTTCTGAAGAAGGACATTATGGAACTAGAGAGAGTGCAGAGGAGGGCTACAAAACTAGTAAGGGGAATGGAAAGTTTTAGTTATGAAGAGAGGCTAGAAAAGTTAAACTTGTACACACTAGAGAAACGGCGTCTTAGAGGGGATATGATAACACTATATAAATATGTTCAAGGCCCATATAAAGGGCTTTCAAAAGACCTGTTCATTAACAGAACAGTACACAGGACAAGGGGCCACCCGCTTAGACTTCAGGAAAGGAGATTTAGTCTACAACAGCGGAAGGGTTTCTTTACAGTAAGGACAATAAAGGTATGGAATGCACTTCTGGAGGAGGTGGTGCTATCAAATATATTAGATGCCTTTAAAAGGGGCCTGGATACTTATTTAAAAGAGCATAATATAGAGGGCTATGCACGTTAGTATTGGGATTAATATTTAGTTAGGGCTTGTTGATCCAGGGAGAAATCTGATTGCCATTTGGAGTCAGATGCCTTCTTTTGGGTCAGCAATGGTAAACAGGAATAGGAAAAGGGTTGAACTGGATGGACGCAAGTCTTTTTTCAACCTAAATGTTACTATGTAACTATATATATGTTTTTTTAATTTTATTTAGGATTTATTTTTTATTATATACCACCCAATCACAATAAACCCCCCCAAAAAATGATCTCCTGTTCAACTGATTCTTTACCCACACCCCACCAACATAGGCACCCTCATACCCCTTTTATACTATGCCTTTTGGAAATAAAATAATATTTGCTATGTGTTGTGTGTAAATTCAATGTTCCCATTGATTTCAATGGAATAAGCTAGGCAAAAAAAGCAGGAAAAAGCATAAAATCTGCACTTTTCCCGGGAAATTATTCACCAAGTGGAAAGAGCCATTTTTTGTCGATTTCAGTTTGAGGCAAAAAGTTTTGCCCATCCCTAGCTACTATTACTACTGGGGCCAGATGTTGATGCAATTCTACTACTACTACTACTCTGTGTCAAAGGTGAAGCACTTCCAGCAGCAGCAGAGGCATTCTTCATACCAACGTTGTGGATGTTAATAACCTGTGTTTTGATGTTGTTGTTGCTGCTGGGTACTCAACACAGGTGTGTGTGGCTGAGTGGGACTTGGACATTGAAGAGGCAAAAATGCTGATGATGACTGGTAGGGTGACTGTGTACTTTTTGTCATCTTTGATTGTCCAAGGTTAGACTTTCCAATGGTTTTCTCAAACAGGTTATAGACAGGCACAGTGCTCCTTTTCAGTGGTGGAAGATTCAGACTTCTGCTAACGTTTTGCCCATGCCATCGTCCTCACTCTCAACTTCATCTGTATCTGAACAGAAAAAGGATGCTGGAGTGATATATTCTAGATCTGCATCATCATCGGGTCATCATTAGGTCATTCTCAGCAGCATCAGCATCACCTGCCAAATCTTGCCCATTACCCTTATATTCCTCTAAGCTTTTAAAGGTCTCAAACAATTTATTTTTACTTTTACTGTAACAAAGTTCGCTACTACTTTCAGGACAGGTGTTTTGGTGCTTGTTTGTCTCACTATCTGATGGAGCAGGTGGTTCAGCTGCTACACCTTCCTCTATTATGCTGTTTCAATCATAAACACTTGAATGCGACTTGTTGTCGTCTTCAGTGTTCTACTAATATGTCTTCTGATATGTTTTTTTTTTTTTGTACTGGCACCGGTGGTGCTGGAAGTTGTTCTGGGACCTTGACAAACTGCATCCTCCCTTGGAGGAGAGGAATGATCATTATTTATTGCACACGCTGCAGCAACCAATGCTGCAGTCAGTTTTTGAAATACTACTTTACTCTCACGTCCCTGCATAGCTCTACCCCCTGCCGCTTTTGCATTTGCTGGACATTACTCAACTACTCTGTGTGTTTTTACTGTACAGTACACAACTGATAGAGTATGATGTCGTGACTTATCCCAGTCACCTGTCACTGTCAGTACCTTATGCGGGGCTGCTTGAGCCGAACGCAAGTACTTCTGGCGGCTCCAGACGCATTACCGTCCTTTGGGGCTGCCTCTGGTGAGGCAGGCTTGTGTCGGCGTCTCAGCTGCTGGGACACGGCGTGCGGCTCAGCAGCATCCCCTGCTGGTGGGAGGTGGCAGTCTTGTCATTCTTGGAGCACGTCCAGAGTCAGGACGTGCGCTCTAGTTAAAGTGACAGCCACTTCTTGGCTGCTCCTCCTCTTCCTGTCCCTATGCCTATTTGAACTGCCTGGACACAGGGCTTAGATGCCCTTTCATTTGTGTCCAGTGCATTTCTAGTGTTTGGGCTCAGTGTATGAACCAGCTTGTCTGACTAACTGATCTGGTCCTGACCTTTAGCTTTGTCCAAGTACCCACTCTGTGTATGACCCCTGGCTTGTTGGACATCCATTCTGGTGCAGGCCTGTAGCTCTGGCAGACTGACCACTCCGTGTGTTGTTCCCGGCTTTGGCTGACTACCCGCTACGTGTATGATCTCTGGCTTGTCTGACTATCCATTCTGGTGTTGCCCTGGTGCTCTGATCACTGTGCACCCAGCATACCAACGCTCCAGTGGACATCCTTCCTGGTGCAAACCTGTGGCTCTGGTTGACGACCCGCTCTGTGCATGACCTCTGGCTTGTCTGACCATCCTATCTAGTGCTGACCGTTGGTATTATCTACTACCTTGCTTGTGGCCTTCCATCCAGTGGATAACCAACAAGATGCAGGCTTGGGGCTCTGGTAGACTCCTTCCTATTGCCTCCATACGTTGCTGGTTCACTCAGGTGAGGACCTGGGACTTTGGGTACCCCTATCTCTGTCTGGCTGGGGCACGGTTATCGAGAGAATCACACAGTAGCAGGCTTCTATTCCTGGTAGTCGTCTCTTGCACCATTGTATGCTTCTCCTTATCTTGCATATTTTACTGTCTTGTGATTTCTCTGTATATTTGTTGCCTGAATAAAGTTGGTGTTACCTTTAGTACTCGTCCTGTGTTTCCTTGTTTGTACCATGACAGTCACCTAATATTTTTAGTTGTTTGTTTATTTCTTTATTATTTTTTATTTATTTTTTATTTATCTATTTTTTTTTATTTATTTTTTTTAGTTGTCCACCCTGTCTTATCACAGTCTGTTGAGAGCTGTGAGAGCCTGACACCCTTGTATATTGCTGTAGAAAAGTAGAGAAAACTTTCGTGTGGTGAGGAAAAATTTTCTTCCGGTTGATTTCGAGCCAGGTGAAAAAAAAGCAGGAAAAAGTGGAAAAAAACAGCACTTTTCGCTGGGAATTATTTACCAAGTGGGAAGCGAGTATTTCCACCCATCTCTAATTAAAGGGGTAGTAATATTTCATAATTAAAGCAGCTCTAATTCATCTTCATAGTATTTGGGCCTTAGATAGTGTTATTTCAATTATGTCAGAGTTGTAGTTCGAGTAATTGAATGATAAAGTATCCCCCTCCCGCCCCTTTTTCTGATGTAACACTGCTTAGAGCAGCAGGGAGTGTCCAGGTAGATTGCAGAGAGGGACAATCTTCAATTAAGATAAAGGAAAAAGCTGAAAAACCTGTCAAGGGGGGCAGGATTTTCATTGTTCTCAAAGTAAGAATATTGACCCTTGATGTGAGCTGTCTGGTCTATGGACTGGATTCCACATCTGAGGAGTGGGGGCTTACACTAGATAAAAGCGGCAGGAAGGGAACATTTTATCATGCAATTATTCTTGAACGTCAACGCTCACAGTAATCAAATAACACTCTCTATGGCTCAAATACTATGAAGATTAATTGAAGCTGCTGTTTTTGTGAAACATTACTATCACTTTCAGGGCTAGAAAGTCCAGAGTTTAGTCCCCTAATGCTTGTGCCTAACCACTGACGTGTAAGTGAAGTGTCAAAAAATGATAGACACAAACCAAGGAGGAGAGGCACCTAACAGAACCCACATGATCTATGAGGAATATATCACAATCCAGAGGAGGCTACTGAGGGAGACCAGACTGTTTTCCATGAGGTATCTGCACACCATGGAGAGAACTGCAGCTACTGTCAGAGGGACTGGATCCCAGCAAGCCATCCCCCTCACAGAAATACTCCATATTGGGACTGGACTCAGTATCACAGAGCCTGTGATTCCTGTCACTCTCAGTTGTGGCTGTCGCTGATTTGCTGACTGAGTTTGACCCGCCTCCTGATGACCTTTTTATACCTGGCCATCACATCTGTCAGATGCCCTTTCGTAGTGTTCCTGAGCCAGTAGTGCTGTTGCTGTGTTCCTGTATTCTGAGTTCCTGTGTACCGATTCGGCTTGTCCTGACCATTCTCCAGTGTACCTGCTTGTGTATGACCCGGCTCGTCTGCGTACCACCCTTGGATCCTGACCCGGCTAGACTGACGTTCCTGCTTGTGTATGACCCGGCTTGTATGACTGCCTCCTACGTGCTCCGACCCGGTGTTACGGTTTTCTGACACACAGACCAGGTTATGAAGTAAAAACACAGTTTTATTGAACTGGATAGTAAAATAGTGCCCCTAAGGGCCAGTACAAGAATAACAGTAATGGTAACACTGACAAGTGAATGCACACAAAGATATAATGGAGAATAACCCCTAAGGGTTAATAGGTGCACAACAGCAGAAAGGATCAGGATAGGCCAACGCCCAGGATATATCGAACAGTCTCTAGCAAGTAATGATAGAAATGGTGTCTGACTGAATACACTCTCAAGTAGAAATAGGACTGTGCCCTTATGACCAAAGCTGAACCAATACCACCTCCGTGGGCTGTCTGGGAACACTACTGCCAGTGCTGGAAACCAGAACCCTAAACGCCCTTATTAGTTTACGTAATAACCCTGCGAGTGCCAAACAGATGGGGCCTGGACACCCCTTGGATGCCACAGTGAAGGTTACTGCACAAGCTGTATGGAGCCGGCGCACTGGAAGTGCGGCTTGAAAGCGTATCCTCTATCGTGAATAGGCCGGAGCCAGAGCACCCCTCCGGTGCAGCTACTACTGTAGCGAGCGGACTAACAGACACCGAGCACCGGCCGTCGGTGCACAGAGGGAGCTCGTAAGATACAGAGAGGAACACCAATAAGTGGCTCAGCAGTTAACCATATACTTGGATATTACGGAAGGCACAACACGGAGACCAATGGCACCGCACGGGTTAAGTGGTTCGGTATGAGAAGGAGTGACAGCAACCAGCATAAGGCAGAGTACCCTAGGTCACAGCTTACTGCCGAGAGAGAGAAACAGTGAGTCTCTAAACAGTTCAGAATGTCGCCGGAGCGACTGCAGAGTACTGGAACACCGGAACAGGAACCGGACAGCAGCAGACTTCACCAACGAGAAGCAGGTCAATCACGGAGCAGATTCAGCAGCCAGCAACGAGTCAGATCACGAAGTCGGGTCCTCAGCCAGAATCGAGTCAGATCACGGAGCAGGGTCTTCAGCCAGAATCGGGTCAGATCACGGAGCAGGGTCGTCAGCCAGAATCGAGTCAGATCACGGAGCAGGGTCTTCAGCCAGAATCGGGTCAGATCACGGAGCAGGGTCGTCAGCCAGAACCGGGTCAGATCACGGAGCAGGGTCGTCAGCCAGAACCGGGTCAGATCACGGAGCAGGAACCGCAGAGTAGTCAGGCAAGCCGGGTTGGTACACAGGAGATACTGGAACTAGCAACAAAGCGTAGGAACAGGAACACCACGAAAGGGCAACTGACAAGTGCCCAACCTCCAGCATATAAAGGAACATCCTGGGCGGGCCAATCAGCTTCCTCCAATGCATAGGTATACAGCCAAGATTGACAGCAAAAACACGGGGACCGTGATACCCGGCCCGGCTGACTTCCTGCTCCGAAGATCGACTTCCAGCTTGTTCCAGTGACCTGCGTTCCAGTTGTCGCCGCCGCAACATTTCCAGTCTCTGCTGCCCGCGTCAGTGTGACTGCCTTGCCTGGTGCTTCCCTCGATTAAGTGCTGTGCCTCGTTACTTGTGCAGAGCTGTGTGTATTCTGTGGGCCTTCCTCTCCGTGCAGAGCCTTGCAGTAGCGCTGAAGCCTCGAGTAAACGTGCATTTTAACTCTTGCAGTGCTGCCTCGAATTCACTCTCTCTATCTCCTATACGAGCCTCGTTACCCGTGATACTGCTGCTGAGTTGGCCGCTCTCCGTCGGCAACTCTAGTCAACCATTGCAGAGTATTCACATAGTTTGGGCCGTTTGGACGCCTAAGGCTCTCCGGTATTGGTTACCAACGATATCATTGACACAGAGTGTTGGCAGAAAGGCTTCAGCGTTGGCTTATCCGGTACTACGCCCGAGGGGGCTAGTGGCTCTTGCTTTATTATTACTGCATTCGATTACACCTGAGGAGGCTGTTAGCTCTTGCATTGCCGGCCGGTTTCCGTTACGCCCGGGGGGGCTATTTGCACTTGCACAAACGAAAGCAGTTCCTGTAACTACGCCCGTGGGGGCTAAGTTGTTTCCCATTCTGCTTACTATCCAACACCTTGGCAAGGCAGCTCGATCCTCAGCACTTGATGAACATTATCTATACAGAACAGCCTTTTTAACATCCAGGGCGTGTCAAACCTCCACATCTGAGACAGACTGTTATTTGGACATTAACCCCTTGGGGGTCAATATCATCCTAGTGCATACTGTTTTGCATTTATGTCTATTGTGCTATTACCCTTGTAATATCTCAGTTTACTTTATCTGTGTATTACCTACCGCCTCTAGAGGGCGTACTTGTGCATTATTCACTTTAATAAAGTGTGTTTTATTTTCACTTATTGGTCTGAGAGTCCTAAAAAACCGTAACACTCAGTGACATGCTTGGCCAGATGCTCATTGAAATACTCAAGCAAAATTTAATCCAGAGGCTGCTAGTGGAGAGAGCGGAACATTCAAATGAGGGGTCAACTGCAAGAACTTCCCCCTCAACTGTGACACCCACAACAACCTCAAAACCCTCAAGTGTCACCAAATAGTCGGTGAGGGTATCCACATCTTCACCCCCTCCCAAACCAAAAAATGAATAAATAAAAATAAAAAAATCCCCATGTGTCATATTTTCCTTAATGAAAAATAAACTTTTTGTTGGGGGGGGGCATGGCCAGAAGTCAAACTGGGAGTACGCATCTAAACCAGGCTCCGCTGGTGTCTGACAAATCTATGGCCATTCTGCCCTTAAACTTCACTAGTTTGCCTAACAACTTTTATTTTCTAGTTTCCTGTAAGGAGAGCTATAGGGCAGTATAAGACTTTTTTACTGAGGTCCACTGGAGCATCACGCTCTCTGGCTCCGGGCCTATGCCGTATGAGAGGCCCCGGCCTAAAGTCTGGTAACCGTACTATCACCTCTTTAGAAGCCTCAAAGGCATTTGACTCAGTGGAATGAAATTACCTCTGGTCTCTTGTACATAAATTCGGATTTGGCTCCACCTTTATCGAATGGGTCCAGATATTGTATAGATCACTAATGGCAAAGGTAATGACGGGCTCCCATATATCTGATTGCTTTCAGCTAGGCAGGAGTACGTGTCAGGGGTGCCCTCTCTCTCCTGGTTTATTTGCACTGGCAATTGAACTACTTGCAACTACTATCAGGCGAGATTCATCGATTCAAGGTTTTAGGTTAGGCAGTAGGTAAGACAAACTAGCATTCTACACTGACTACATATGTCTCTTTCTTGGGGACTCCAGTAGCTCTCTCATGGGGCTTCTGAATATAATTGATACATATGGCACCTTCTCGGGTCTGCGTATTAACTAGGATAAGTCCTCACTGCTACCACTGGACCCAGTAATAGGGGCTGGTGAGGCTACTCTGCTGCCCATACGTAGAGAGGAAACTATCACTTATCTTGGCTTGAAATGTCAACTGATGTGACTGCATTTCTAAAAGATAACCTGGAACCTGTACTTGATTTCCTTCTTGACAGGATTACTAGTTGGACCAATCTCCCATTGAATGTACTGGGCAGGGCGAACTTGATTAAAATGGTCTTCCTCACAAAATTTCTCTACATCTTCCAAAGAGCACCAGTACAGATCCCAGTGTCTTATTTTAAATGTATTGACAAAATACTTATTTTGTTTCTTTGGTCGGGGATACAGCCAGGATTGGTTTATCCGTTCTTAAACACCCATCAGAGGAGGCAGGTATCACTCCCTGATTTCCACAGTTATTATCTGAGTCAAATTGCCCTGGCATTCATTAACCTGACTTCAGTACACACGTTTCAGAGATTAGAGGAATTGAAATTGTGGCCGAGTTATGATCTCAAACATGTAATTCTGATGGATCTGAGAGTTTGTCACAAGCCTACCAGTACGCTAGTAATATTTAAGATGCTGAATTGGCTTTAGGGCAATATTGCTAACCTGTATGTAGATCCTTGTTTTCTTCTTTGGGGTGAGGTTGGGCCTGACCATCTGCATGGTTTGGACTTTGGTCCACAGTGGCGCGCATGTGGGATCACCACTTTGGGCCAGTTGTTCTGTAATGATGTGTTTAAATCCTTTGCTCAACTTCATGAGAAGTTCAACCTCCCTACTCGTCTCTTCTATTCCTACCTATGTCTGCGACATGCCATTCAGTCCCAATGGAAAGTTCTGCCAGTACACATTCACATGTCACCCCTCAGGGCTTTGATAGAAGCTAAGTACCCACAGACACCCATTTCTACCTTGATTAGATGGCGGACTAAAACCACATATACTGATAACAAAACATTGCGGACTAAGTGGGAAGTAGATTTGGGTCCACTGGATGACTGGGAATGGTCTATGGCATGGGTGAGATCCCAGGGATGTGGCAGCCACGACAAGGTATCAGTTGAGCCAATTAAAAGTATTATACAGGAAATATATTACTCCAAACGCTTATGCAAGATGGGGAGGACAGTCACTGATAATTGTCACCGATGGAGGGGACTTCTTTCATCTGCTGTGGCTGGCAATGTCCCATGGTCTGCTGCTTTTGGAAATGGGTGGTGGATGCTATATCTTTGGCCCTTGAGGAGCCGACTCCCTTGTCTCCAAAATTATGCACACTATCTATAATACCAGACTCTTTTAGTGAGGGTCCCATACATAAATTGCTTGTGGAATTATTGGTCATGGCGAGGAAGATAGTGGCCCAGTCCTGGATGGCTGCGGCTCCCCCGGAATACAGTGCTTGGGTCAATTCAGTAAACCACAACCTTCCACATTACAAACAGCTTTACTTACACAGAGGCACCCCACACAAACTTGATACTATATGGAACCCCTGGATCCTTGCAAATGGTAATACCAGCATAGCCTTCCAGGAGGATGTTTGAATCTCGCTTACATGTTAATCCTAATTTCTTGCTGTTACAAGAAAGGGGAGTGGTGAACCTGGGAAGAGAAGTTCTCGACCAGTCAGCTTAGGTTTTAATATCTGGGGGTTTTTATTTGTTTGTTTGCCCCTGTTAGTTCTAGGTTATACAATAAAAATTGAAAATGTGGGGATGTTGGTGGGAGGTGATGACATGATGTATATACATACATGATGTATATTGCTGTGAAAAGTAACGTGCCAGAGTTATCGCCGATACTTGCACATTTTACTTGGTGGGAAAGTGTTTCAGCAGTGGTAACCAAACATAGTACATCCGCTGTTGTCCTATTTCAACTCACACACTTAATACATCTAGCAAAAAAAAAAAAGACCTGGAATAAGTTGTCTGGGTATGATGTGAGTTGACGTTCAACAACAGCTGATGGGAAACATTTCACAATCCGATTCTGGCCACACACACAGGATCACTGTTAACACAGAAGGACAGTAGCACTCCAACACAAAGGTACACCTACTTAACATAAGATCATGTAAGACATGTGGCACAGGGATCACACTGCGCAAACTCAACTCTTACAATACACAGTTTGTGGAACACAAACATATCCTTCACAGCAATGAGTGTGCATCCTCTAGGTGTGTGTTCATCAGGGATGTGCTGGTGGATGGTAGAGGGGTCTTAGGGGACACATGGCATGCCAATGGGGCACTCAAAGCGTCACACATTTGCATTGAATTCCAGAGAGATACTGAAGAGATATATTATTTTGTAAAGGGCAAGACATTACACACACTCAGTTCTGTTGTGTACTTCCCTGTTAAAATACACACACACACTAGTTTAATGATGTTCATCAAATGTACTGGGGCAGGGGAATGGTGAAAAGAGAAGGAACAGTGTTGGTATGTTTTAGTAAAGTGATGGCCCAAAAAACTGATTGCAGCTATGGTTGCTGCATCATGCACAATAAATGGTGATGATCCTTCTCCTCCTGAGGAGGCTGTTTTATTCAAAGTTAAATAAAAAATGGCATGGTGGAAATTGTGGCTTTTTATAGTATGGGAGAGGGAAGTTTATCCGCCATTGGACAAAGACAGAATATGGGACCATTATCATTGGAAAATTAGTGATATCAGCAAAAAGGCAAAAAATCGATAGGTTTCTCCATGGGCAGAAATATCTGAAAATCATGCTTTTTTCATGAAACTTCCTGTGGGAACAAAATTTTACTTTTTGCTCCTCCCATACTCCTGTGTATTGTGCAGGATGCATAGAAGTTTTTACTTTCCACAGTCGCTCAGGAGGGCATCCTGATTTTGGAAAAAGCAAGAAAAGCATGGCATTACAATACAGTAGTGTTGGGCCTGTTTCAGGCTATAAAACATACTGCTTTTCACTAGTAAAGGAACCATCAGACTTCTACAGTATGACAGAGGTGGGAATGGCACGAGAGTTCATAAAATAGATGATATCAAAATAGATATTAAATTTGTTGCTTTAAAGAGGACATTTGGGTTTATGTTATTTTAATTTAGCTTTTTCTTACAATACTGACATAGGCAAACTAAAATATTTAAGTTTCATAACAAGTGTAATATTTTAAAGAACAAGTGTCAGTTTTTCTTTTGAATTAATATAATTTGCAGACATTGAGACATTCTACATTGCAATCAAAGTTTAAATTTAGTAAAATAGTATGCCAATTATCGAGATTTCCAAACTTTTCACTAAGTACCAAATGTTAATAATCTGGCTCATAGAAACAGAAATTTGCAAACAAGATGCAAACGATTGCAACCTACAGCTGGTCATATATTTAGGAACATGAATATAGCTGTGTTAATTACAGGCATAGTAGCACTAGATGATCTGATAAATCTGCCAAAGTTACAAGATGACATTCTTCCAAAAACTAATCAGTGAAAGGCATATGGCTTATGCAGTTATAGATATGTGAGCCAAGTGATTGAAGCAGAAAAATGTTAGCCTGTCATTTCTGAATGAAGAAGTATAAAAGTCCTTTTGAACTCAAAATGCTGTAATTGCAGCACAATCTATCAAATGCATGCATTGTACTATTATAAAATGTGTTTATATTTATGGATAGTGAAAAACATAAACAAGCAAATAAGCTAAAACAATGAATAAAGGAATAATTGTCAGGTTTGTAGCCCTGTACAATACTGACTTAATGTTTTATCATTCAGTCCTCGAACAGTCATCTCTAGCAGTAAGAATGTGTCTCAGTTTCAATACTTAACGATTAGCCAGGCAGGAGGTGAACCTGAACAGAGAGCTGAAATGTTCTTTCATGCTGTTCCAATCCCATGAGTAATTCAACTTTTGCCTTTAATTGAGCACCTCAATCTCTTACCTACATTGAAATGACACTAAATCTTAACCTACTATTTAAAAAAGCTTAATTTATAACGGTTATCGCTCTCAATTTCACACTTCTTTCAACTTTTTGGTGGTAATTTAATAGTCCATAGCTCTAGTCATTGTACTATCCCATCCATCTTACAATTTCAGCGAAACTGAGAAATTAAAATTTCATATTGCATCACTAATTGTGCAGTAGACTGGAACAGCCTATACAAATTCCAAGCAATTATAAAGTTTTCTGGGAAACACTGTCTGCTAGAACTGAATTAAATGCTTGGAATAGCAAGCAAGATGAGAAGCAAAATCAAGGAAACTCTCCCAGATCATCCTGCAGAGCTTTTTTTTTCTAAAACAATAATTTAAAAAAAGTCTTGGAACAATAACACCTAGTATAGGTAAGGAATATTATGAAGATCTTCTAATTGTGTCATAAATGTGCCAGATGTTCAGTATTCATATGCACTTTTGAATTCCATAAATATATTATTTCTTATTATTGAAAGAGAGGTCCTATAGATTTTTAGACTAAAAGCTAGGTACCCTGATGGCTTCTATTCTGAATGGAACATCAATAATTTCTATTGATAAGTAGAGGCATTTTTGTATTTTAAAAGCTCCAAGGTATTTTTTCCTGTGCCGGTGTTAGTTTCAGCATTTACCCTTTTGTTTTTATGGATGGTCAGTATTTCTCTAATTTAGAAGTATACATCATTTACTAGCATACCTGGGAACTTCCAATTTAAGGCTACCCGGAGGGGAGTCCTCTGTTCAGCAGGGGGTGACAATAATGACGCTAATCATGTCAAAAAGGGGTGGGGCTTGATGCAAGTGGGGGGGCAGGGCTTAAAGGTGTCACACAGAAGGTTGAGGAAGGAGGTACAGCAGGAGAAAAAGCAGATGTGGCAGAGTTTCACTAGAAACTCCCCACATCCAGAGGAATCAGCCTCTACACCGGAGACCCGGTAAAGTTCTGTCAGAACCAGAGTCTCTGGGACAAATCCGAAGAGTTCCCAGGTATGTTTACTAGTATTAGGCTTAAAGGGTACAATGTTTCTATAATATTTTATCCTTGATCATATAGTGCACAGACCAGAGAGTTTTTTGTGCTTAAAGGGATAGTAATACTTTGTTTTAACTTTATTTTATTTTGTAGGCATTAAAAAAACATGAAGAATGATGTAAGTCCTATCTCTCAAACTTTTATGGTTTGAGAGATATTCACAAGCAAAGTTTCCCCTCCCGCCCCTTTTACCTAGTGTAAGCCATCTCTTCTCAGATGCGAAATGCAGTCTATAGACCAGACAGATAACAGCAGGGGACAATCTTCTTCCTATGAAAACAATGAAAGCCCTGCCCCCCTTGACAAGCTTTTCAGGTTTTTCCCTTATCTTAATTGAAGATTGTCCCTCTCTGCAGTCTACCTGGGCACCTCCCTTCTGATCTGACTGAACAGTGTTACATAAGTAAAAGGGGCGGGAGGGGGATACTTTGTCATTGAATTACTCCTGAACTACAACTCTGACAGAACTGAAATAACAGTCTCCAAAGTCCAAATACTAGGATGATTAATTAGAGCTGCTTTTATTATGAAACATTACTATCCCTTTAAACGCATGCCGTTTAAGCTACACATTCAGGTCTATGATTATGCTTCCAACATGACGAGGAATGCAGAAGATTGTTAATACATCACCTTAGCATTCAATGCTATATCCCCTCCCCCCATGATGGCCTGTCTTAGTTTTTGTCACATAATTGTTGCTATTGTTACTGTTTTTATTTGTCATTACAATTGAATCTAGCAGTAAGAATTTGCTGGCTCTCAATAACTGAAGATAATATTAATAATAATGAAGGAAAACCACTTGATTGAAGATTTTTATAAATACAGTTTATCACAGCATGTTTTAGCCTTTGATGAGTAAAAGCTGACAAACTGGCTGTTCCTGCTGACTACAATTTGTGCAGAAAATATTAGGAAATCAATATTGAAGGAAGCAACAGATAAGAAAGAAAAAAGGATGGCTTGATAAAATAGAGGTCTTTAAATTAACTGACTTCACAGACCATTAACAGCATGTCCCAGCTTTACTAAACGTGAAATCAGTAGTTCAGGGTTATCCTGAAAACAGGCACTCTTGATAACTCTTGAAGACCAGGGTTGGCTACCCAAGCCATAGATGAATGTAGGAACCCATCCATAGATGGATGTAGCAAAAGCACCACCTGAAAGCAAAACATTTTGAACTCTAATTATTGGGACTGCCCTTGCTTTACTCTATAGGAAAAGTCCTACAGCATATTTTTTCATAATTAGGGTATAATTGCCCTTTAAATGCTACAGCATAATACTCTGCTGATGCACTTTCTGATTGTCACTTCACAGCCTTTGCATGGACGTGAACCTGTGACCTTCGGGGGAGGGGTCCTGCACTTCCAACCAGGTCACTAGAGGTACTTTTGTCAGTAGCATTTTCTGAGTGTTCATGGCTCAGTTATTAAGCCAATTCTGAGACTTGGCATTCCTGCTTCTTAGGTATAGTCTGGTTTAGACATCAGATTGTTCCTGAACCCTGCCTGTTTCCTAATTCCTGCTCATGAGAGATATTCTGGGTTTTGACCCTGGTTTGTTCCTGGACCCTGCCTATTTCCTGATTGCGGTTTGTGAGATATTGTAACGGTTTGTTCAACACTCAGACACATTGGGTTAGGATAAAACACAGTTTTATTGAAATCGTAAATAATAAGATAACCTTGACAGGTCCTGTAGTACTCCAGCAGAATGATACAGACACAAGACAGGTTATATATACATATGCCTACACAGGTCCAGTATAACTTGAAAGTCCAGAATTGTCTTATACTGACACAGGTCAGGCAGGAAAGGGTGTATACCCAGAGCAACAGTTCAGCATGGGTTAAAGTTCTCCAATGGGTGTAATCAGTCTCTGTGTAGAGAAGTCTGTGATGAGTTCTCTTAGTAACGCCCAGTATGGTAGAATAGCGCAACGTAGGAGACTGCCAAGCAGTAATGGAGACCAGAGTACTTGCACTCCGCCAGAGCAGTAACTGAGACTAAGGATTAATGCCGTAGAAGACACGGAAGCAACACAGAGACTCTGCAAGAGCTTAACGGATAGTTCAGCCAATGGCACACTGCCGTAGCAGTAACGGAGGCAACACTGAGTCTGCAAGAACTTAACAGATAGTTCAGCCTATGGCACACTGCCGTAGCAGTAATGGAGGCAACACTGAAACACTGCAAGAGCTTAACGGATAGTTCAGCCAATGGCACACTGCCGTAGCAGTAACGGAGGCAACACGGAGGCTCTGCAAGAGTTAACGGAGGATACAGCCAATGGCACACTGCCGTAGCAGTAACAGAGACAACATGGAGGCTCTGCAAGAGTTAATGGAGGATACAGCCAATGGCACACTGCTGTAGCAGTAACGGAGGCAACACGGAGGCTCTGCAAGAGTTAACGGAGGATACAGCCAATGGTACACTGCCGTAGCAGTAACGGAGCAACACTGAGACTCTGCAAGAGCTTAACGGAAAGTTCAGCCAATGGTACACTGCCGTAGCAGTAACGGAGGGAACACTGAGACTCTGCAAGAGCTTAACGGATAGTTCAGCCAATGGCACACTGCCGTAGCAGTAACGGAGGCAACACTGAAACTCTGCAAGAGCTTAATGAATAGTTCAGCCAATGGCACACTGCCGTAGCAGTAATGGAGGCAACACAGAGGCTCTGCAAGAGTTAACTGAGGATACAGCCAATGGCACACTGCCGTAGCAGTAACGGAAGCAACACGGAGGTTCTGCAAGAGTTAATGGAGGATACAGCCAATGGCACACTGCCGTAGCAGTAACAGAGGCAACACGGAGGCTCTGCAAGAGTTAACGAAGGATACAGCCAATGGCTTACTGCTTGTAGCAGTAATGGACACTAGGCCCCCAAGCACATCAGTAACCAGAATGTCGCCCACGCGACACAGCGAACACTGGAACAGGAGAACTGGGTCGAGACACGGAGCAGGAACATCAGCCAGGCCGGGTCGAATCACGGAGCAGGAACATCAGACAAGCCGGGTCAGATCACGGAGCAGGAACTTCAGCCAGGCCAGGTCGAATCACGGAGCAGGAACGTCAGACAAGCCGGGTCAGATCACAGAGCAGGAACGTCAGCCAGGCCGGGTCAAATCACGGGAGCAGGAGACAAGAAGTAGTGTAGTCAAACGAGGCCAAGTCGGTACACTGGAATCCACGAAGCTCAAGTAGGCACTGTTACAGGAACACCACAAAAGGGCACCGGATAGGTGCCAGAGCCCAGTATATAAAGGCCATACTGGGCGGGCCAACTGCAGATCAACCAATGGGAGCATCGCACAGCCAAAACTGACAGAAGGCAGCACAGGGAGCACGGGCACCATGATAGATATGGTCTGGTTTTGACTTTAGCTGGTTCCTGGACATTACGTGTTTGTTCTCTGCCCTGACAATGGATTGTTTGACTCTGCCTCTGCCTATTGATTTGGTACCTCACCTTGGACTCCTGTATCCTTCCAGTAGGTTCTGTTAGATATACCTCTTGATCCTGGCATTCAGCACCAGTTTCTGTTCCAGTGACTCCATGGCCCAGTGCCTCCTTCAATTCTTGCTGTTGCACCTTCTTCCCAGGTTACAGCAATCCCAGTGTCCACTACTTCTGCAATTATGGTCTCCCAGATGCCGATGGCCTGAGGATCCAGTCCTACTTTTGCAGTGACTGTCCACAAGACAGCTACTCCTGCCAATCATGCAAAAAATTCCAAGCTTGAGGGGAGATTGAGGAACCCTCAAGGCCTCTGGTGGTTCTGTCTTGGGGCTGAACTGGAAAGGGAGAGACACTGTTCCTCCTACTATAATGAGGAAGATGACTTCATTCGACCTGCGGAAGAGGCAACGGACTACATCAAGAGAATCTTGAAAGAATATACTCTTTTGGCTTCACAATCTCTGACTAAAATCTCTCTGGAAAGGTCCTGTAAGTAGTGATAGGCAAAAATTTTCACCTCAAATCAAATTTGGTGAAAAATGGCATTTCCTGCTTGGCGAATAATTTCCCTCAAAAAGTGACATTTCCTCGATTTTTTGCCTAATTTATTGCATTGAAATCAATGGGAAGAAAAAAATTTTCACACCACATGAACATTTTCTCTGCTTTTCTAGAGCCATATAATATGGTGTCAGGCTCTTACAGCATGCCATTCTGTGTTTGTGAGAGGAGAAAGCAGAACGTTTTTGAGCTAGAGAAGATGGGCAAAAAAATGGGAATTGAAGCTTAGTTTAGGGAGCCTTTTAAGGTGGACATTTGTTCTCTGTATTAGGGAAGTCTGGGGGAAAAGAATGGAGGAAGTAGGTTGACCCCAAATACCCCAAGACACAGGCAGCTGGGGTCCAATTTGCTTGCTGATTTTGCTTTTATTGTGTCTATGCTGGGGAAGTCTGGGAAAAAAAGTTGTTGATTTTGCTTTTTAGTATACTTTTTTAACTGACTGTGATAACTTAAAATAAAAAAATAAAATAAAAAATATAATAAAAATAAAAAATAATTAAACAAATAAATATATTAGGTGATAGACAGCTAACTGGAAGCCTGATGTGAGCTCTGTGACTGAGGCAGACTTGATAGCAGACAACATTGAGAATTTTGTTGAGGGCTAAGGCAAGACATCACACTCCATCAGTGGTGTACTGTAGAGAGTAAAAACACACATAGTAGTTGAGTAATGTCCAGCAAACACACAAGGGGGAAGGAGAAAGGTGGAGCAGTGCAGGGACATGGAAATAAAGTTGTAGTTCAAAAATCAATTGCTGCAGCATGTGCAATAAATGATTATGATCCTATCCTCCCAGGGTTGATGCAGTTTGACAAGGTCCCACCAATCACACCATGCCAGTCCCCCACCCCCACTACCATCTGCCACACTGCAGGTTGTACTTATGTAAGTGTATGTGCCAGTGTCACTTAAGCAAGAAGTTAGTATTGTGAGGAAAGGACAAATGCGTTATGAATGCTATCAAATTTTCCAAGGTATATGTTGCTGTAGGACTCACAACTTTGACTTCCAGCTACTTATTTCTCCACTACAGCCGTCAGAAGAAGTAATATTGTTCTGGGAAATGTTGCACCATATTAAACACAGGAGAAAAATGTGTTGGAATAGGAAAAAATGTGTTGAGTAGGAGAAAAATGTGTTAGAATAGGGGAAAAATGTTTTGGAATAGGCGGAAAATTTGCTGGAATAAGTGAAAAGGAGAAAAGTTTTGCATTGGAGAAAAAGGAGAAAACTTTCACAAAAAAAGAGAAAAATTGTCCGTTTTTCAAGATTCATGCCGGAAATGTTTCTCACTTTTTACCAACCCCTGCCTAGGATATCAATGTCAGGGGCATAAAAGTGTTAAAAAAATAGTTGAAGATGAAAAATAAGAAAGTATAATCATTTTGACTTTACATATTATGCTCTTGCATTCTATGTAAAATCAAAATGGTGGCTGACTGCCTCTTGAATTTGGGCGCACTATTGTATCAGGCCATTGTGCATGGTCCTTTCCAAAGCCCATGAACATCCCTAATCATGTAGGTTAATGAGGTTAAAGATGCAGTCTTGATTGTAAGGACCAACTGGGATCCTGACATACTAGGAACTGGTATTCACCAAGCCAGTCCAAACCTGTCACTAAGCAGTGAGCACTACCTTTCCTCCACCTGGTTGGCTAAATCATTAGCTCTCCCAATCAAACAATCCTTTTAATATGGAGAGTACCAGGTCGAACATGTGGGGATGGAGTGAATGGGCAAGGCTATAAACCTCTGAAAATCGAGCCTTAGATAAATGTAATGAATATTCTATAGAAGGTTCTAGATATTCTTATATAACCTGGACGCTGTGCCACAATCTAAAGACTGTTTTAGGATGGGCTCCAAAGAAAAAAAAAACATATTCTCTTAGTATAATGATAAATGCAGTGTGTTGCACACCACTCTAGTTCTCAAGGTGTTAAAATATAAAACATGTAAATAAATGCCCCCTTTGCACTTCTCCACACTAAGAAAATATTTCCTCAGATCCACAGTCCAGTTCACAGAAACATATTTCAACATTGTCCATCTGAATCTAATAAAACATTCTTGAATTCCAAATTGAAAGTGTCCTTTTTGTGCCAAAGATAAACAATTTAACATTTATTTCCAAAGAAAAGCTTTTTTGAGTTTAGAGGAGATTAAGTGAATCTTATCAGTATTGCATTTCCTGCTGTTTGGCATTGCTTCATACTGTCACGTATGTGCCAAAATGTATCAGCTTCAACAGACAAAGGAAACTGGGCAATTTACCTGATATGTAGGGATGGAATTCTCAGATATACTTTTATTTATTAACCTATTTCTCTTTTTCCCCAGAGTACATAAGTATTCCTGTGTGGTTAACATTTCTCTATCCACAAAATACATAAAATCCCTTTATGTGGTGATACCCAAGTAAACTGATCATTAACCCTTTGAGTGCCAGAGCAATGTGTTGCCTACCCAGTGGCACTCAAGGGGTTAACCACTTGGATACTAAATATGTCTCCAATGCATTGCATTGCAATTAGTTAGAGAGGTCTTTATCATTTAAAGTTTAAAAGAAATACATTTTGCATTACAACTGTTGACTTACTGTTAAGGAATATTGTGCAAGGTTAAGGTACTATAGCAATAGTGTGGGGTATATATAAGAAGCCTTCTTAGTGTATACTTAAGAATTGTTGCTAAAATTCACAGTGTCTAGTCATATTTATAAAGAAGCAAAGTCACATTTATAAATATGTCTATCTGAGAAAATTTGCACCTGCAAATAATATATATATATATATATATAGTAGAGAGGAGATTGTAGCCGTATTAGTCCAGTGATGCAGATGTAAAATAACAAACAAAATAAGTATCTTGTAATACCTTTTTTATTGGACTAACAGAATTTTGGATTGACAAGCTTTCGGGAGAACCTCCCTTTCTTTAGACTTGACTATATACTTCCAATTAGAACAGATTATACCTGGAGTTAAGATTTAGGGCCACATTTAAAGGCTGCCGATAGCAAAAAAAAAAAACAACCAACAGGTTTTTTATAAGTACAGTAAAGCCATTTAAAGGGCTGTCTTATGAACAGCTAACGGCAATTCTAAAATCATTACGAACGTTAATTTTACTTCCATTGTGGCTTATGGAACAAGGTTCTCCAAAGCAATTTAAAGGAGTGTGGTACTGCTAGGAAACGTTAAACTTACACATTTAACTGGCTAAAGTTAAGACCCAGTTTTGATAGGCGTAAAACACATAGCCGCAATAAAAAAGCACAATCACACAAAATAAAACAGAAAAAAACTCCACACAACATATAGCACAAGTATGACAATGGCAATATTGACCCCTGCAAAGCCATGATAACACACAAACAATGCCCATGCAACAAAATTACTGTTGGGCACAACACAAAAACCTAGCAACACCACAGGGACAAGGCCTTCAAAAAACAGACCAAGACAAGACATCACAATATAGTATAGAACAAAGGGGGTTAAGAAACAACATGGACAGTTGTCAACACAAACCAAACTGACCTGTGCAACATCACCAGCCTATCAAGACACAATCTGTACTGCAGAACGTCACACACCTAACAGCGACACAGCAATCAGAACACAGCAGATTTTAAACCACAAACACACTGGCAAACACTTACCTGAACAACAAACACCTTCCTATTGATCATCACTTTCCTCATGACCACACCTGGACAATGCCCCAACACTGCACAGCACTCATAGAGAGAGAGAGAGATAGAGAGAGACAGAGAGAACAACAAGTATGTTTGCCTACTTATTGATGTGAAGACTACAGAGATGGCGTGCGAGGGCTAGTGAACACCAGTAACTCCAAAGCACACCTGTTCAACATCCTTCACCTGTTGTATGTGAGGAGGCTCTGACTGAAGAGCCACACAAGAGCCCATCCCCACCTGGAGAACAACACCTGCCGGCAGATCCCCAGCTGTTGCAACAGGATGCTCCCCAGCTTATACAACATAATGCTCCCCATCTGCCAAAGGGAACCCTGGAGCAGCACAGGGTTCACAGATGACCACTAAGGCCCATAGTATACTGCACAATGCTCACGCTCCTGGGAATGATAATGATGATGTGATAGATTGCTACAGGTTGATGCCGCACAGCATCATTGCTCTATATGAGGTTGATCCCATATACAACCACAACCATGCCCTATCTGGCTTGCAGAAACTCATGTCTGCAATACTTTTTATGGTAAGTGGAAACTTCCAGTCAACAGAAGGTTATGCATCAGGCATGTCACATTTTCAAAGGTACTGGGTCAGGTGTTGCCAGCCCTCAGAAGCAAGGCCAGCAGGTACATCCACTTCCCCACCACTAACATGGAGTGGACATGTGTAAAACAGGACTTTTACACAAGAGGAGGCATGCCCAGGGTTATGGGTGCTACAGATTGCACACGTGTACGTATCAGAGCTCCAACACGTGAGGGAAATCTATTTATCAACAGGAAGAACTTCCACTCCATGATTGTGCAGATGGTGTGGGACTCCAACATGAGGATCACCAATGTCTGTGCAAAATATCCCAGGACCTGATATGATTCCTACATCCTCCAACACTCATCTGTACACAGAGACTTTGAGAATGGAATATATACAGGGGAGTAGCTTGTGGGTTAGTTAACAATACTAATTCACGCCACATCCACAGTGGCACACACAACACTGCTCAACTTGCTCACAGGTAGTATGTCCACCTCATACAACATCATCCACACAACATGTGTTCCCTGTCTCAACATGTCACTCACTTTCCACAGATGATTTAGACTATGGGTGTAAATCTTGGCTTCTCCCACCAGTCGGAAATCCACAAAATGATGCCCAGGAGCGCTACAATGTGGCTCATGTGAGAATGAGGAATGCCATTGAGATCCAAATTCAGATGTCTCAGGGGAGCACTACAATATGCTCCAGTCAAGACTTGCGACTTCATCCTGGCATGTGCAATACTACATAACATCGCTGTTGACACATGACTATTGAATGATATACTTCCCCCACCTAAGGTTGATGTACCTGTGGACAGAGTCCAGGATAAGGAGACCCTAAGAGGGGTGCAAATACAAGACAGGCTGATCAGGGACCACTTAAGCTGTAAGTATAACACAGGCATTAACACAATCCATGTATGTCCATGATCAGCCCTGGGAATTTGTGCAGACACACTCACCACACCACACATGATGTTCTGTTTCACCCCACAGGATCAATGATACTCACAGCCCTGACAGTGGCAGCAGTATGGAACCCATGCATCATCCATTCCATTGACGTGTCATATTTTGGCTGGGGATTCTAATAACATCTGCCCTTCTTTCGTACATGTTGACATTGATACTTCATGAATCCCCCATGTGAACCAAAGTACAACACATTACTCATGTTCATCGTATTCCAGGGTTCAATTGACAGCAACTAACATGAATTGCCATGATTATAGCCATAGCAACCATGGAACCCTTGTAGCAAAAAAATGTTATCCAATGCAATGCATAGAATAACACTCTGTCTCATCAAGGTTTTAAGGGTCATTGGATTGAACATGAGCAAATGACAAATAATTGTTTAAATTTGGTGCTTTTTTGTATCTGAATCCCAACAGTTTCGTTTTAGTACAAGAAATTCTCCCACTGGGATATTGCCTTTTACAATTGGTAAATGATTAATTGAATTGTGGAGAATGCTGTTTGTGGCTGTCTCATTCCTAAAAGATCACTCACTAGATTTCCATTTCCTTGTCTATATATAATTATGTCTAGGAAATTAATCTTGGTGGAACTATATTGCAAAGTTAATCTTAAATTGTATGGATTTTGATCTAGGATTGAGACAAATTCTTGTAAGACTGTTTCTGACCCTTTCAACAGAAAGAAGATGTTGTCTATATATCGTTGCCACATTAATATGTGACACAATCTCCTGCTCCCGCCATCCGAGGTACAGATTTACATATTTGGGTGCGCATGCTGTCCACATCACATGTTACTAATAACATATCTTCTGCTATTGGCAGCTCCTCTATTTAAGACATTATATTCACTGTGTCTCGCAAATAGGATGGTATTATTTCAACCAGTTCTCTTAGTTCTTGATCAACAAATTGGCTCAAATCTCACAAAGGCTGTCATTACCTGATATGATTGGTCATCCAGGGGGAATAATTTTGTTCTTATGAATTTTTGACAACATATAAAAAGTTGCTATCTTCACATAACTTACAGTGAGGGATTTTTTATCTTTCATAGTGATGACCTGATCTCTTCTTCAATTAAGGAATTATATTATTCCAAGTAATCTGAGATGGGATCTGAGAAAAGTCTTTTATAACTGCCTGACAGGGTTAATTGTCTCTTTGCTTCGTCGATGTACATACAGAGCACTATATTACCACCCTTGTCAAACGCTTTGATTACTTTATCTTCCCAGTTCTGCTTTTCTAAGAGAGCTGTTCTTTCTCTTTTGGTTACATTGGAATTAATCATTTCTGTTATAGTTTTATAATGTCACTCATTACCAAGTCTATGTATATTTGCACATTTGGACATATTTGTGCTGATGGTATGTATCTAGGCTTGGCTTGTAGAGATTTCTGAGAAGAAGTGGAGATAGTTTCTATGGTTTCATCTACAATTATCTCCTCACTAGTTTCCATGTTGTCTCTTGAAGGATTATAAAACTGCTTGGCTAATAATATTTTTCTGCCATATAAATGTAAGTCCTTAAAGAACTCAAATTTATTTATTACAGAGGTGGGAGGGAACGAAAGACCTTTGGATAAGACCTGTAAATGTATCAGAGATGGATAATGCCCTGAAAGATTTATAGTTTGTAGGTTTTAATCAAATATGATCTGGGAGTCTGTGGTAGTCTTTTCTCCTTATCTTTAAGGAAGATTTTCTTTTGCAAGTTTCTCCAGTAGTTTTTTTTATAAATATGGTCCTTATTCATCAAGCTAAAGAGGCACAATTGTGGGGGCAAACAAAAATCACAGTACAGTTGAAATGAACATTCTACAAATGTCAGCTGTTTTAAAATTGAGTATTTAAAGCCTTAAATGATAAAAAGGACTCCAATGCTTTGCTTCACAATGATGGAAACCTTTCCAGCATTCAGATGGTTAAATGACCAATTTAAATCAATGGACAATTTCATTTCCTCCTCATAGTGCTGATGATTTGCTCCAATGTAGAATGATGAATAAGGCCCTGTACATTTTATGTGTGGAAAAAAAGTCACAAAATATAGACAGAAGTTCAGTAAAATTAAAGCAATTCAATACTTAGTCGAGGTGTTTCTCAAAGCGTATTATCTTACATTGACTTAATGAGGAGAATGTTTAAATCCATAAGCACAACTTTACTGGAATTAGCCTCTAAAGCCATGACTGCACTTCATGGTATATGTTACAGTGTATGATAACACCAGCACTTACTGTTGGACACACTCTGTCATCATAAATAGTTTAATGAAAAGGTAGGCAACATAAGCCTCTCCTGCAATTGCAGGACTAGAACTCACATAATTACACTCCCAGCAATTGGAGGGCCTCGTATTGCCCACCACTGCTTTAATGAGCACTAACCACTTACAACTGCCCTATAAGATGTGTGTATATATTCATTTATATGGCAATGCACATTGTATGCAGCACCTTACAGAAGTATGTTACAATAGATAAAAGGGGATAAAATAAGTGTCAAATTCATAGAAACAGTATTAGAGAGGTCCCTGTCCCAAGGAGCTTACAGTCTAAAAGGTGCAAAGAAAAATTGAGTAACACATGGGCCTAAATGCACTAAAAGTCAAAGGGGCTACGAATGTTGGTGTTCTGTTAGAGCAGTGTCATAGGCACATCCCCTGTATTCACCAAACTGTCTACAACATTACATCACCAGCACTCTGGCAAAAAGATGCCCACATCGACATCAATCAGACAGGTTTACAAATTTTCATTTATCACATCGACAATGGCCTATTTCCACATGGTAATGAAGAATAATGACTCATTTCCATATGAAAATGCTGAAAAATTAGACACATTTGTATGCAAGGGGGTGTGTTGATATGATAATGTGACACTTCACCTCATTCAGTAAACTCCGATAGCAGCCTCTGCTGTCGGAGTTCACAGTCTCCACTTCACCTGCTTCAGGCTGTTGTAGTTGGGATCTCCCCTGTACTTTCCTATAGAGTAACAGCAGGGAGAGCTACTACAATTCTGAACAGTATTCACTGTGCTTCCCTACCCAGCCAGTAGGGGAATAAAGAGAAGGCATTCAGCACCATGGACAGCATTGAATGCCATAGGGATGTGCATTTCTCACCCCTTTGTCATCCAAAGGGTTAAAATAAACTGAAAAAGTACACCAAGCACTACACAATGTCCCCCCCTTCAATACATTATCACGGTTCCCGTGCTTCCATTGCTAAGCGGCGACATTGTTATCCTTTGCTGCCTTCTGATTGGCTGGTGTTAATTGCTAACACTGGGCTTGCCTTTATATACCCTGGAATGTCCTCCCTTAGGCGCCCTATCGTGGTTTACAAGTTCCTGAGTCTATTCTGCGCTTTGCTGATTCGTGTATGACCTGGCCTGCCTGACTACGAGTTTTTTTCCTGAGTTCCTGCTGCTACGCTCCGTTGCTGACCATATTCTGGCTGAGAACCCGCTCTGTTGACTGTATCCTGGCTGAGAACCCACTCAGTTGCTGACTGTATTCTGGCTGAGAACCCGCTCTCTTGTTGACTGTATCCTGGCTGAAAAAAAACTCTGTTGCTGACTGTATCCTGGCTGAGAACACGCTCCGTTGCTGACTGTATCTGGCTAAAGAACCCGCTTCGTTGCTGACTGTATCCTGGCTGAGAACACACTCCATTGCTCACTGTTTCTGGCTGAAGAACCTGCCCCGTAGCTGTCTGTATCCTGTTGAGAAACCACTCTGTTGCTGACTGCTGCTGGCTGGAGTACCCGCTCCGTTGCTGATTATATCTGGCGGTGATCTACTCCGTGTCTGACCACATCAGACTGTGACCCGCTCTGTTGTTGACTGTATGTGGCCTTTGGACCCATTCCAGTGCTGATCGCTGGTGGCGCTCTTCCATTCCGTTACTGTCTCCGGTACCAACTTTTGTTTGTGCCCTGGGCGACCCCTGGTGGCCATTGTGATACTGGGCTTTGCATTGTATGTGGTGGTGCGCCACGTGGCACTATTTCTTGTCGACCAAAGGCTAAGCTTGGGCTTAAGCTGCTCCTTAACCACTGCTAGCGGTGTGCACACTCGAAGTACCAGTACGGGTGTTCTTACACTGACTGTGTTACTCTGATCTCTCTCTCTGTGGCCTTCCTACCTGTTAAGTTGTGCTCACTCCCTCTGGGAGTTTTTCAGTAAGTCGCTGGGTGTTTACCATTAACCCTGTGGATACCTGGATAGTCCAGGAAAGGGCTTACACTGCTCTTTGTAGTATCTTGAGTTAGAGCCAGTGTTACACATTCCATCTTGCAGGTTGCGTGGTCACTGGCTGTGTTACAGCTGCCTATTGTCGCCTCAATCCACCCCTAGCGTTCTAGGGTCTGTATCTAGCAGCTACCTTGGTCTCAGTTACCCTTACTGAGGGTAGTGTTATCACTCCACGGTTGCCCGGCATTTGGAGACCGAATCTGGGTCTAAGTTGCCTCGTTGCCATACCATACAGTCTGGGTCAGAATTGCCTCGTTGCCACACCATACAGTCTGGGTCAGAGATGCTTCGTTCCTCAGGGTTTGGTGCCCAGGCGTCTGGGCAGTGCCAGTTCCGTTTCACATGCAACTCCGGTGTACGGTCACCTGGTCAGCTCTCCAATGGGTTGCCTTCGACCTCACTAATCCTGCCAGAGTCTCTCTACTAGCTGTTTACCTGTTGTGTCAGTCCACCTATTCTAGTACTGCAGACTTGTTGCTATTGTGTATTGTATATCACTGTGTAATTTGCCTTGTGGGCCCCAGGCCTTATTCCTTGTATGCCCTCTTTCAATAAAGTAATTTTAACCTTACCATCCTGTCTAAGTGTTCATCTAAAAACCGTGACACACATCTCCCCTCTTAGTATGTCGACATATATTGTATATATACATACATTCGACTTCACCTCTTCATTGGACAAGAGCTGCCATTTATTCAACAGAACCTGACCCCTCCTGATAGCCCCCCCCCATCATGGATCATCTATCCTGGTTCATTCTTGGAAAGAATGAACCCGGTGACAGGGTTCATTCATTCTACACAAGAGCTTGATGCTACAAGCGGCTTTTACAGCCGCTGGCAGCCTCAAGAAGGCAGAAAATGCCTTTGGGGTCGCCCCCATGGATCATCTATCCTTTTGACTAGATGATTCATGATAGGGGGGACTATCAGGAGGGGTCCTGGTGACCCCCTGGAGGTCTGAAAGTTTTAGTTCATTATAAAAAGCACATGACTTTTGTGAAACCTAAGTCATATGCGCTTTAATTAATAAACGGTCAAATGTCGCCCCCTTGCTAGGGGGGTGCCATGAGGGGTCAGAATATCCCCCTTAAGGTCTGGTGTTTGTTTTAATTCAATTAAAAATATATTTAAATAAAAATATTTTTTTTAAACACACACACATATACACACATATGCAGCCGTATACCTTGCCTATTAACCCTTTGAGTACCAGAGGGGATAGGAAACACATTGCTAAGCAATGCCTTCCTACCTCTCTGATACTCAAAGGGTTAAGTGTCAAATAAATTACAGGTTCTGTCGAACAAATGGCAGTTCCTGTCCAATGAAGAGGTGAAGTCGAATGGAGTTAGCATGTCAAATATAGGCAATATATGTCGACATACTAAGGGGGGTATGTCAAAGGGGGGGACATTGTGTAGTGCTTGGTGTACTGTTTCAGTTTATTTTAACCTTTTGAATGCCACAGGGGTGAGGAATGCACATCCATATTGCGTTCAATGCTGTCCATGGTGCTGAAAGCTTTCTCTTTATTCCCCTACTTGATGGGTAGGGAAGCACAGAGAATGCTATTCAGAATTGCCATATTATTGGTAATGTGTGAGGGGACGAGATCCCTTCCACACCGACAGCACTTCAAAAATCTTGTATGCTAATAGGGACCTTCTCCAACCTTCCCCTTCCAGCTGACAATTTTGGTGAATATGTTGATGTGTGTGCAGATTGAATTGTCGGAGTGATTTGAACACATAGACAAGACAATATCATATCAACACCACGTCGACCTTTAGTGCATCTAGGCCATGGTGTTAAACCAAAGGAAATGAACAGCCAAAAATTTCCATAGACTGCCTACTACCCTCTCCTTGGGGCACGTGGAGTTAACCATTTGTGTGCCCAAGAGGTATCCAATGTATTGCAATGCTCAATGCATTTGATCCCTCTCTGGCACTTAAAGGATTAAAGGGAGAATTTTCAGCTTAGTATTTTTACATTAGGCAGATGCAGGGAGAGAAAATCAATTCCAGTACCTGTTTTTCATGGAAACATATTCATAAATTCCTGTCAATGTGATTGTAACAATTTGCCATGATAGAAATATGGTAAATATAAAATGCATATCAGAATGAACATATGCATTGAGTATATTTGCCTTCAAATAAAAAAGCATGAATAAACTTCCATTTCTACATGTTTATATGTAGAAGGCTTGCAAGACTATTATCAAAATGTTAAAGCAACGAGATAAGTTGATAACCCCTTCAGCTTGTGTACTATAGATGTATCCAATGCATTGCTAAGCAAAGGGTTGAAGACATTTCTAGCCTCCAAGGGGTTAATATGTGGCATCTAAGGTAAGGTTAAAAGTAATAAAGCTGCCAAAGTCAACTATTTGAGAGACAATGTGCTTCACATACCCTCTGGCACTCAGAGAGTTAAAGGTTAAATCTATAGGAATAAGTATCTTTGCTTAATCTAAGAGAAGAGATCACCTAGGTAGGAGCCTTCATATAGCACTTAAGTATAATTATTTATATGTTTTTGCATATTATCTAAATATGCCAGTATTTTTCTGCACCATTTTGAGTCTGTATTTAATTGTCACAATAAACAATAGACTTTGACAGTCTGAATGACATTAGCCATTGTGAGAGAGAGGCCCATAATTCTGAAGGGCCATTGTTTTGCAATGAGTTGAACACTCCTCTGGCACTCATATGGTTAAGGGTTTATGAAAACCCTATTAAATAAATGGGTTTTTTTTTCTGTTCCTATTGTGTCATCAACCCCATTGCAATATAAAATGGAGTTACTTTTAGGTAACACTGGTAGTAACTGCTGACTGTATTTATAGTCATATCATCTTTGGAGAAGCATGCCTCAGTGTGAAATGTGAAGGTCAGGTGCAATTTTACTAGGAAAACTAGTCAGCCATCCAGAATCTGGAGGATAGAACAGCAAAGCATTTTCTGTAAATGGGCAAACCCATTGCATCCTGCTCCTTTTTCCATATATTCTCATAAAAATGTAATAATTAGTGTAGAGCTTGCATTTAAGATAAAGTACTATTAATTTTTATAAGGTTGGTAACCATTTGAGAACACTCTAGCACTCAAATGGTTAACCCCCTTAAGGACCCTTGACAATCCTGGCATGTCATGGGTTGGTGAACCATAAGGACCCATGACGTGCCAGGACTGTCATGTAATTCAGGGTTCCCCACCCTGGCTGCACGCCGTTCAGGGAACCCTGAAATGGATGCGAAAAAAAATGGTCTGTGGTCCTTAAGTGCTGGCCGCATGCAAGATCGGACGGTCCTTAAGGGGTTAAGAGAGGATGGATTGTTGTAACAGGGATTATCTAAGGTTCCAAGTGTCCTTGAACTTGCCATAGCGATGTATTGGACAACAATTCTTTACTGTGTCTCCCCCATATTTTGTTTGTTTATACATGTAAGTAATTCTTCCTAAGTTTAGATTATTAATGTCTATGTGCATTTAGTATGCCACTCAACAAGATATTTGTAGCAATTGTTTCCATTAAATTCCAATTTCTATGCCTGTTTCATTTTTACCATTAAGAAAACATCAAAAGCAGCACCACACTATACTTTTTCTTCATTACATGTGGAACAGCTTATAAGAACCCATTACATAAAAATATATATAACAACAGCAAGAGTTGGCAGTGGCACTCTATACAATAATTTATAACATTAAATAAGGTGCACTTCCCATATCGTTACTACAAAAGGTGTACTCAGCCTGGGCTTGAGAGAAGGAGACAGCACTCTAGAATTTCCAAATAATGTGGTTTATTCTCATGGTGCTCACAAATCACCAAACGTTTTTGGTCCAGATTGGACCTTCAACGGTTATCCTGATGAGGATGCAATCTGGGAGGACCTTGAGAATAAACCGTATTATTTGGAACTTATAGAGCACTGTCTCCTTCTCTCAAGCCCAGACTGAGTAAACCTTTAAAAAATATATATATGTATCAATAAAAAAACACAGTTTTATTTTTCAGTAATCCATGTGTATGTAAGTAACACTATGTAGTGGATCAGATTGATAGACTGTTAGGAGGGGCTTTCTTTGTACATGTGGGTATCAATGGCAGACATATTTCAAGGATTTATGTCACAGCTGTAAGCAAAGGACCTCTTAGGTAATATTTACTAAAATACTGTTTGTGACATATTCTGTACAAGAATGGCAATGGAAGACTAAGCTGTTAAATGAATGACTAAAACTAGGGATGGGCAGAAAACACACAATTTGTTACTTTTAATGCAGAGATTCCTGAGCACTGAAAATACATAGGCCTAGATTCACTAAAGTTCAAAGAGGGCTGAAAATGTTGATGTCCTGTTGGAGCAGTGTCGAAGACACATGGACAGTATTCCCTAAAGTGTCTTCAACATTACATCGCCATCAATCAAACAAAAATCTGCCCATATCGACATCCATCCAACAAGTTTACGAATTTTCATCACATCATCAATGGCCTATTTCCACATGGAAATGAAGCATAATGACTAATTTCCATATGGAAATGCAGGATAATGTGGCTGTATCGTATGCAAGGGGTGTGTTTATATATTAATGTGGCACTTTGACACATTCACCAAACTCTGATAGCAGCCTCTGTTGTCAGAGTTCAGTCTAAAGTTCACCTACCTGAGGCTGGAGAAGTTGGGATCTCCCTGTACTTTACTACGCAGTAGCATCCCTCAATTATTTAGTAGCATGGATGGATGGTGAAGTGATAGCAATGTGGAAGGGATGTTTTCCCTCACACATAACTAGCAATATGACAATCCTGAAGTCAGAGAGCATTCTCTCTGCTGCCACACTTGGCCAGTAGGGGACTGGAGAGGATAATTTCAGCACCACAAACAGCATCACTCCTTTAACTCTTTGAGTGTCATAGAGATGTGCATTGCAGACACCCCATGTCACTCAAAGGGTTAAAAGGTACACCAAGCAGTACACAATCATCCCCTCAGCTCTGTATCATATTTCATAATGCTGTGCACTCCCAAGGGAGCAAGGCTGGGGGTCAGGCAGCGACCAGTGTCTTCCCAGTCCTCCTCTCCAAGCTGGCATGATAATTTAGAAAGTGACTTACCCAAGTTACCAGATGAGCAGGGATGGGGAAACAAAGCCATCTGAAATGTGAAGCTTGAAGAAAATTCTTCTTCAATCCATAAGCTAACCCTTTGAGTGCCATTCCTCCAAATCTGACAATAGAGGAAAAAATAACAGTGAAATATAAGCAGTGTGCCCCATTGGACAGGTACATGAGGCCAACTTACTTTCTATGTCTTCCCTTCCCCTGCAGCTCTCTCACTTAGAGGGTATGGAGGAGGCATGTCACAAGGCACAGTCTTACTTGTGTAGGATGTAAAAGTACTTTATTAATTATTCTTCATATATATGGGTATTGTTTATTTTGGTAATCCACACTCATCCTTCCTATTAGAAAGGATATAGTTTTGGTCTGTTATTGCTCAGGGTTTGTTTCCCTTGTCTCTTCTATCCTGATTCATCTCCATTTTCCACTCTTTTCTCCTTCCTATTTTTAGTGCTCCTTGTTCTTATTGATCCTATCATCCTCCTCCTAATCCTTCCTTGTTTTTCCTTTTCTCGTCATCTTCCACTACTTTACTCTGTACCCTGGTATACTTCTCCCCTCCCATTTTTTAAACATTTTCTATGATTCTTGGGGGAGATGTGTTTGCTTTCATCCCCCTCCGGCTGTCTTGCACACCCAGCACCCTCTGGTCCCTGCATTCAGAGACACCTCTTTCCCCAGCTGTGTTCTGGTAGGGCATCCACTTGTAGTAACCATGGCAGATCCTCCAGTTCTAGACATGACCCCTTATCTCTACTGTTAAATGACACATAGCTATTAAACATTATGATAGACTTCAAGCAATCTCATTTTTCTCACAACTTGTTTCCGTCTTTTTTCTCAGCTTTTTTTCCACACTATTTTCTAGCAACCTCACCACAGAAGATTACGGGTGGTTATTTTCCTGTAGAAGAACCTCTCATTCACTCCCCAAATCATAGACCAGGAGGGTAGATTTCTCATTCTTCAATGCTACCTCAGTTCCTGAGAGGTCACTCTGGCCAGCATCTATACCCCTAACACTCACAAGAAGCATTTTTATGCTTCCTTCTTTTTGAAACTGCAATCCTTACCTGTGATCAGGATCATAGTAAGAGGCAACTTCAACACAATTCTCTATAACAATCTAGATAGGTCCAGGGATATCCTAGCCTGCCAACACCCACCTCCCTTGTTACTAGACACCAAATATCTCAAATCTCTCTTGGGGATACCTGGAGATAAATTCATCCTACTGACACTGACTACACTTTTTTTTGCATCTCATTCTACTTATTGCAAAATCAGCTTCATTCTTTGCTCTACTAGTCTTTGGTCCATAATAAGATTTCTGATGTGCTAGGTGAATTCTTCACACTCAGTGTTGGTCCTACAAAGGCCTCTAACAACAAATCAAACAAATTATCCTGTACAAAATACTGTATCAAGTTAAGTATCAGTCCACCCCAGTGGCAGCTTATGTCAGGGGGTTCCTGTCTCTATCACTTTACATATAAATGTCTTATTTTATGTTATTGATTTATTTTTTTATTAACTGTCCCCCCAATAGCAGTCAAGAAACCCCCTAAAACAAATTCCCTGTTAAAATGATTCATTCATTCACCAGCACAGGCACCCTCCTCAGACCCCTTTTATACCATGTCTTATGGGTTGTTTTTAAATTTTATTTAGGATTTATTTTTATTAACTGCCCCCCAATCCCAGTAAACAACCCCCCAAAAATTCATCCCCTGTTCAACTGATTTTTCCCCACACCTCACCAACATAGGTACCCTCATGCCCCTTTTATACTGTGCCTTTGGGAAATTAAATAATATTTATTTTATGTTGTGTGTAACTTCAATGTTCCCATTGATTTCAATGAAATGAGCTAGGAGAAAAAAAGCAGAAAATCTGCACTTTTTGCGGGACATTTTTTGCCAAGCAGAAAGTGCCATTTTTCGGCGATTTCAGTTTGAGGCAGAAATTTTCACCCATCCCTAATAGTGACTGCTATCATTATGAGAAAGTTTAAAAATAATAAAAGGAGGAGCTGGAAGGACCCTTATGTGTCCACCAAGTCTGAGGAGGAGGAGGATTCACTCACTACTGAATCAATCCAGTCCTCCTAAATCACCCCTAGGGATCTTAGGGAAATTAATGGGAAGGGAGGAAGAAAAGGATTCTAGGGAGAGCAGGACAGGCCAGCTGCCTGTTCCTGCTGCCAGACTTGCTGCCCCTGCTGCCACCATTGCTGTACCTGCTGGCAGATGTGATGCTCCTGCTGCCACTAGTGCTGTGCCTGCTGTCAGACGTGTTTCCCCTGCTGCAACTATTGCTGTGTCTGCTGTCAGTGCTGCCCCTGCTGCCACCAGTGCTGTGCCTTCTGCCAGTGCAGAACTTGCTGCTACCAGCACTGTGCCTGCTGTTATACATGCTGCCCCTGCTGCAACCACTGCTGTGCCTGCTGCCAGTGCTGAATCTGCTGCCACCAGTACTGTGCCTGCTGTCAGATGTGCTGCCCCTGCTGACACCAGTGCTGTGCCTGCTGCCAGTGCTGAACCTGTGCCACCAGTGCTGGAGCTGCTGCTAGTGTGTAATACTCAGGAGGGGGGAAGGAGAAGATAATGCCAAGTGTGACAGCAGGGGACCCTAAGTCACACTTGCCATCCCCAAGCAGTACTGTCAGTGCTAGTACTACTACTACTAAGAAGGTCCAGCAGCTTGTTAGTGTTAGGAGTGAAGGAGGGGGGTAGTCAATATCCTCTTGTTACTAGTGACTGTGACGAGGAAGACTCTGGGGCTGAACTTGATGTGGTTGGTGTTAGTAATAATATCAGTAATGGTGAAGCAGCTGGTGGGACTAGTGTTAGGGGAGTGGTAGGAGAAGCATTTGAGAGTGTCCAGACTAGCTGTGAAGGGAGCTCACACCATTCCTCTGGCCCAGGGAGACCCCTTCCCTTCACGACAGTGTCCAAGTGGAACATGGTCCTGAAGAAGCCAGAAATGGTTGTGGATCACAGGTGCAGAAATAATACCACAACCACTAGGAGCACAGATCAGCTTACTACGCCCACTGCTACTGCTGCCAGCCTGCCTTCTTCATGTCACCAAGAAATGGCAAGTGTGACATAAGGGGACCCTCTGTCACATTGCTCATCACCTCCTTCAACCAGCAGTGAGATGTCTGTAATAGAGCAGCAGCAGCATGTAGGAACTAGTTGAGGTGGTGATGATGATGCTGGAGAGGCTGGGGTGGAAGACATATCGATGGACTTTTCAACCGAAACTGAGAAGGAAACTGGAGAGGGGGTGAGGATGGGCATCTCTATCACCAGCAGTAGTGAGCTTTTAGAAATTGCAACTGCTCTAATTCCTGCTGCTGCTGAGTTGCAAGGGCAGCAGGATGCTGAAGAGCAAACTACTGTGCCACAGACCACTGTGGACACAGTGGGAATGGGGTAAACAAGTGATGCGGGACTAGGACAGGTTCCACTTGCCAGTGGTAGCAATACTCCTGGTCCTAGTTACAGTGCTTATTCTCAGGCAGTATCAGCAACATCATCCTCTGCCCCAGACAGTGAAGGGGGATGTGGAGGACAAGAAAGAGGCCATTATTCTCCACCTGTTCCCCATCTCTGTCCCCTGAAGTCATGGGTGTGGGACTATTTTTCTCTTAGGGAAGGCACAGTGCGGTTATCACCAATGGCACTGTGCACAATTTGTAAGAAGTCAGTGAGAAGAGGAAAGCAGGGAACACACCTTGGCACAACCTCCCTGATAACACACATAAAACACAGACTTCATTACATTTATGTCAAACATGTTAAAGCCAAACACACACCACAGAAATCAAGCACCGCTGTTACTGTACCCCTTTACTCTCCAGAAAGGCAACAAGAGGTGAGGTCAAAGAGGAGGGCAAATAGAGAAACCCAGGCAGAGGCTGGAAGTTACATGATGAGTGAAACAACTGGCTCGCCATCACCTTCTTCCTCTAGGGTAACTACCTCTTCTGCCAAGCCACCTCATTAATCATTACCTCCCCCACCAAATGATAGCTACTCTGTAGATGTTAGGATGTGGCAGCTTGTGTCCACTCATTGCACACTGTGTGGTGTACTGACGACACATGGCAGTGTGGTAGAGAAGAATCGCAAGCAGGGCATCAAGCAGCATAAAGAGTAAGTCTGGTTGTAGTTCATAGAACTCTCAACAGATAAAGTCCTGCCTTTTTTCTCATCATCAGAAACATCAGGGGCCATGAGTTAAGTTGGGATGCAGGAGATTCAAGAGGGCAGTCATGATGTAATTGTAGAGGTTTCCATTGGGCAAATTGAATACGATAAATGGAAGGGAGAAAAGAAAAGAATGCAGTGAATGAGAGGGAGAAAGTGACAAGTGGTGCTCTGAGAGGTTTCTGAGAACCATGCTGACAGAAAAAAACTTTAGTTCGCCAAGAATATGGATAGTAAGGCTACGCTAGTGGATAAAGAGGAAAAAAATATACAAAATGAAAAGGGATACACTAGTTAGTAATCAGCGCCAAGTTAATTGCCTGCTAAAATCCCTAGGTGTATTGACACTCAGACACAGTTAGGTTAGATAAAACACAGTTTTATTGAACAAATTTAGAAAACAATAACCCTCACGGGTCCAGTAATATATAACAGAATATAGTACTGACACAGGACAGGTTATAGCAACATATACCCCCAAGGGTCCAGTATATGTTTAATACAGCAACACAATATGCTGACACAGGTCAGGTAACTTTCGTGTCATACTTAAATGAGGCAGCACTGAATGGGTTACTATTAGGCCAGGAGGACTGACAGGCCCTAATAGCACAAGGCCCTTTAAGACTCTCACTCTGCAGAGAGTGCGCAAATATCGAGTAATGCAACAATAGTCAACGGAGGCCCAGAACAAGCTTGTGAACTGCTGTGGCAGTAATGAAGGACTGACTGTAAGCCCGGAAAGGCACCCAACGGAGACTGCATGGATAGATAGCTGGTGGAAATCGGCACTTTCCCTAAAGGATTAACAACGCTCAGACCAATGTCGACTGCCCGGTCAAGTGAACAGCCTGAGGTGCCCAGAGTAAGATCAACCTCAGAGTGTATGGCAGAAAGAAAGGTCAAGCGTACCGTGGTGCACAGATGGAAGGAACACACTAGCAATGTCGCCTGTGCAACACCAACAGATAATGGAGACTAGACTGCAAGCGTAAGTGACGCCACAGTGACACTGTCCGGAGACAGAGAGGAGCATGGGTAACAACCCCAACTGAGGACCGGATGGGGCCGTATGCAGGACAGATACACGGCCAATGAAGCCCAACCAGGCTGGTACACAGAGCAGGAACGTCAGCCAATCCGAGTCAGTACACAGAGCAGGAATGTCAGCCGGGCCAGGTCAGTACACAGAGCAGGAACGTCAGCCAATCCGAGTCGGTACACAGAGCAGGAACGTCCGCTGGGCCGGTTCGGTACACAGAGCAGGAACGTCAGCAAATCTAAGTCTGTACACAGAGCAGGAACGAGATGCAGAGTAGTCAGGCAGTCCAGGTCGGTACACATAGATCACATGAAAACAGGAACAAGCGCTGGTACGGAAACACCATGAAAGGGCACTGGAGAAGTGACAAGACCCAGTATTTAAGGACAAATACTGGGCAGGACAAAGTCACTTCAGCCAATAGGTGTGAGCAGGAGTGGAAACTGACAGAATGTCGCCAGCATAGCACAGGTACCGTGGTACTAGGTCAGTGTGCTAGGCCTAAATAGAGAAACAGCAATACACTTAGAGAGCTGTATCTTTTATGAATCCAACTAAATAAGTAAACCCCCAGGTTCTGTAGTTATCTATACAGTGCCAAAATTCTGCTGATCTTGTTGGAAATTAAAGAGTCCTCTGTCCGCTTGAATAACTTCCAGATTACATCAAGGAGTCCTGCACATTACTCTGCCTGCAGCCTGCAGCCCTCAGCCCCCAGGACAAAACAGCCCTGATCAAGCTGTGAGGTTAATTGGAGGGGGAATCCCAATCACCGGAACAACATTTGCCGATTGTGGTGATTATACCACCAGTCATCATTAGAGGTGCTCTGAGGAAAGAGGATGGGAGAGGTTGCAGATTTGCCATAATGATATTTATTAGTCTGGTTGAGGTACTATGCACATATGACTGTTACAACAGCGGATGAATGACTGTTGGCTACAGTTTCTTTAATATATGGACTCTACATGGCATTTTATTGTAATTTTAGCTTTTTAGGTTTTTATGTGTTTCAGTAAATATTCATATATTTGATACTTATGCATGTCAGTGTTTTTATCAATTTTTAGAGTGTGATTGTTTTCTTTTTTTGGGGGGGTATTCATTTAGTTGGATTCATAAAATATAGCTCTCTCCCAGTGTATTTCAGAAAAAAACTTTAGCCTACATATGTTATAGCTGCATGGCACTGAAAGTAAGGAATCCAGGGGAAGATTACATAGGCATAATGCATTGGAACCCTGCTGGTACTCAAAAGATTAAATGGGGCTTTTAACCCTTTTAAATATGGAGAGGTCTCCAGTGCTTTGTAGGGGGCATCTCTAGCATTCAAATGTTTAAAAAGCCCATTTAAATCAATACTCTACTGTTGTCTTGATTCATTAAAATTTTATTCAGATATCCTTATAATAGAATAATAATAATAGTGGTTTATGGTTTTGTATTTTTATACATTTTATGTAAGAGGGTGCTTGATATCATTTTCATACACTGGTTCCTCCATCACATATACCACTGCTGTTAGTGGTTGCCATAATGACAGTCACTGATAGAAGATATGCCCTTAGTGAGGTTAATTTGAAATGCACATTGGTGTTCCGTACCTATCACAACCTGCAGAGTTTACACCAATCCTGTCTCATCACTCCATTTCCACCACATTATAGGATAATTCTGATTCACAGCCCACTAACCAGCAATGTCTTTGATAAAATTAGAAAGTATTATTAAGGCTATGCAACCATCTCACTACGACTTGAGTCCAACTAACTTTTTAGCAATGGGCCTTATATATGAAAGCAAACTAGAGCAATTCAGGGCAAACAACCTGCACCATAGGGTAGAAAGAAAAACTCACATTTCGATAAATTTGAGCTTTAAACAGTTGAATGCTATAGAGGAATTCAGCACATTGCAAGGCCCTGTTTTGGAGAATGTTATTGTATTCAAAGGTTTAAAATGCATAATCTTATCCCTAATGATTTCTCCCCTATGGTTCATTTGGTTTGGCATATAATTTCTCCAGTTTGCCATTATACATAATGCCCTATATGTTAAAATTATTTATATGATATAGTATAGTTTTTATTATGGAAGAGTTAATATCTTGCTCTATTAGGCTCCTTACAGAAGTTTGAATCACTTTGTATGATAAATCTACTTGCAGTGATCTACGGTTTGAAAAGTATTTTGCTACTAAATATTATTGGTTGTGGATCACTGGTATTATCATATCTATGTTCCTGAATACAACAAATGGGCATGTATTTTAATGTTAGTACATTACTAATCCAATGCGGCATTTATCTGCTTGCAACTTTCATTGTTTTACAATGTCTTTTGTTTTAGTGAAGGGTTGGCTTCCAAATGGTGAGCACTACAAATCCCATCATACCCATTCAACTAGTGGCAGTTTTAAAATGGTGGCAGCTGTAACCCTCAACAACTGTAAGTCCAAAAATTGACTTTTCCTGCTTCAGTATCTCCAGTGTATTTCCTTAAACCCTACATACACTTGTTGTAATTCTTTATCTTAGTTCTGTGATTTATTATATTTGCATATTTATTTTTCTTAATCTTTGAGACTTTTGATGTTCTTTAGTAAATACTGTATACCCATGTTCCAATCTTACTAGTACGTTCAAGTACATTTTTGTAAAAAACACACAAAGGAGTGGCAGTAGGTCAAGTGTGTTTTCAAGTGGCTGTATGGATCATATTGACTTTAAACAAACACTGAATTTAATAGAGTAATAAGTATATCCTGACACTGTTTATTGCAGTGGCTACATACAGGTTTCTTGGGGAATCCCTACGTTTTAATACCTTACGTTCAACATTATTTGCACATCTTGCCATTCTTTGCTTTTAATGTAAACTAACTAAAGAACAGATGAAAATGTGTAATATTAATTTAAATAACATGCCATTAGCATACCTGGGAACTATCAGGGTTTGACCCTGAGACTCAGGATTTTGACCCAGATCTCAGGGTCTCAGGGTGAAAGGCCAAATTCTCAGGGTGAGAGAGGTCTGTGTCACCTACTATATGAATTTCCCCAATTAAATGTTTCCTTAGCCTCTATACTGGTGCCATTAGTACCAGAAAGACAGTGGGAGATTTCCTGCTTGTCTTGTTTGTGTTCAGGCAGTGAGTTAGCCAAACTGTAGCATGTTAAAGGTCCCTCGCACACGGACCGTAGCACCTCTATGTTAGAGCAAGCAGGCACATATCGCATAAAATCTACATTATGGGAAGCTTTAACCCCTTAAGGACCGGAGGTTATGGGACATTTCCATCCCATAATGACTGCATAGGGGCACTTTGACGCGCCGGTACACGTGACCTGTCATTTTTACTTACAGCGCTCCCGGTAGAGCGCTGTAAGTAAAAAGTACGTGACATACCATGACCGTCATCGGTCCTTGAGTAGTTCAAGGACCGTGACGGTCCTGGTACGTCAAGGGTCCCTAAGGGGTTAAGGGTTAATATTTCAAAGATCTCAGGGTCAGCTCATCTTGAAAGTTCCCAGATATGGCCATTAGACTGTATCTATAAAACCTAATAGTCTTAAATGTACTCTTCCTATGAATGTGCAGGCAGACATGTCCTTAATTACAGCATAACACATATGTGTAGTAAGTGCCTCACAACTGATAACATCTAAAGCAAATAATGGATTAAAAAAACTGCATCATCTTTCTTTTTTCAATAAAAATTAATCTCACATTTAAAAGAGTTTACTCATCATTATAAACTTTATTGTGCTACATTTATTTGAAAGGTTTTAAAACACAAAACAAAAATAACAATGCCATCAGTATGCGTGTATATATGCATTTATATATATATATAACTCTGATTCATTTATGTGTTAAATAATGTATATCCAAGTGTAAATACTTTAGAAAAGTGAAGATAAAATATTCAAGTGGAAATTTTCTACATATTCATAATTTATCAAGTCCTATTTCCTTATCTCTGCTAGTAAACTCTTACAAGGTCATTAGGATGTACCCACAAATCATTGAGCAGCATACTCAAGTAACTGAAAAACAAACACTGGCTCAAGTCAACACACTAACTTCCTTCACCTAGCCTTGTTTGCTTGCTGAGCTCTTGAACAGAGTGAGTTTCTGAAAGACATAAAGGTATAACAGCTTGAGTCAATATTTGCCAAACAGAGTGATTTATTTAACATGAGATGACTGCCCCCCTTGTGCAAATACATCTATCTAGCATAAAAACCATTGACAAGCAGCCAGCTTCAGACTGGATGGATGAGAATTCTATTCAGTAGCTGTGGAATGTGTTTGGAAATGCAACAGGCATGGAATTATGTCAAACTCACCCATTTAGAAAAGGATTAAATATTTAGAAACAAAACTCCAAAAGTGAGCACTGGAAAAACAAACAAAAGTATTTTTATTTGGGTGATTTTATTGTAAAATTATGTGACTAGATGTAAATGTTGGTGAGAGAAACCAGAGGCCAAGAAAAGCTTTTTAGTTGGGGGCTAAACAAGCCAAACTATCCCCTGCTGACCATCATGCAACATTTTAGAGCAGGCATAGACAACACACAGGCCCCCAGTCTTTGGCTGGCTGAGGATGATGGAAATTTTAGACCAACAACTGCTGGAGACTGCTAGTTGGCCTGCCCTGGATTATAAGGAACATTAACACAGAGTGGGTCATGTAGTTGTTGGGGACAAAGCCAAGGCTGCCCACCCCTTTCTACTCTTAAAGGAGCAGTACATTTCCTTAAGTATATGTTATAGGGGTTTACTGCTGAGTAAAACAAGGGTTCTCCCAGTGCTAGAAGTATTTTAATTCAAAGGTTGTCGCAGCTTAAAGTACAAGGAGCAACTGGCGGATTATGCACTAAGTCAAGATAAAGAGGTGATTAAGCGGATATGACATCTTCGGTGATATCACTTCTCCAGTTCCTGTTGTTATTCTATAGAGTCTATGCACTAATATCTCCAAAGCTCCATAGAATATCATATGAACTGGAGAAATGATTTCACTGTAGAAGGCATCTCCACTCAATCACCTCTTTATCACGTTTAGTGAAACTCCCTCCTGGTGTCAAAGAGGAAGTTGTACTCTGTGAGATAGCTTGACTTATTTACTACAGCTCTACATAGTAAGTGATGGGAACAGCTCCACCTGTGACCACAATAGAAAATTGCAGTTTAATGTAAAGAAAAATAAGTTTGAGCTATAATAGCTTTTTAATTAAAAATATTTTGGCAGTAGGCGTACATTTGTTTTACTCAGCAGGAAAAGACATATAATATTTTTTTCGCAAATAAATGTTTATTTCTACTTTTATTGAGAATAACTCTTCAAATCCAATGTTATTCAATTAAACATATAAACCAGACCATGACACTTAAGAAAGTGTACTCACACTGTACAATAGTGTAGGAATCAGAAAGCTTTCACATCATGTGATAATTCCCAGAATCTGTCATGTCATTGTTGTGTTTAGTGTTTTAACAGTATACATAGATCTGTCAGCTGACAGAATCTGTTTCAGGTCTTAAAGTGACAGTAATGTTTAAAAAGCATGTTCTCAAATTAAAACATGAATCAGCATTCCTAATCTTTCCTATGCATGCTTGCTCATGTTGTAATTTGGAAAGAACCAGTAATATGTTTTAACAAACAAGATGGATTTTAGTTTGAATCTTGTTGTGGAAGTTTGGGATAGTTTATATTAAAAAATTGCTATCATTTAAATTATCTGAACAATATATTATATTATATACTCAAAGTCTTCATGACAGCATTTACAACTAAGTGAAAAGTTCCCCTTTACATATGAAATTGGCTGTAATGTTTACTGTGAAAACAATGATGGCTAAATATTGAGCAAGTTTCAGCTTGTCTCCATACTTTTACTGCATATACATGTATTTTATGTTAATTTAACTGTATAAGTCTATTCCTATTATTGCTGGCCTTTTAATCTTTCTCAGGTTTTAACTAGATGACCTCTTTCTAATCCCCATTTTGTAAGGCGTTAACATGTCACATGCTTCAGGCCTCTTTCACCCAGGAGACAAATGTGTTCTTCTGCATTCTCTCTTACCTCTCTTCCTTATTTCACAGCCAATCAGAAACCAGGAAAATCATCTCTTATAGGTGATCCAAGTGAGTGCCAGACAACCAGAGGTGTAACTAAAAGCATCCAGGCCCTGGTGCAAGAATTGCGATGGGCCCTCCCGATCACATTGGCCCCCATCGACTACATTGGGCCCCTCCACATTGCCCCCCAATCTCCACAATGCCCCTCAATCTCCACAATGCCCCCATCTCCTACCTCCCTGGTGGTCCAGTGGCATGGCAGTAGAGACCTCTATGCAGGTTGAGCTCCCACGCAGTCCTTTTCAGTAATGTAGAGCCCTGGGAGATGATGTCATCTCCCAGCGCTCTGCATTACAAGAGTGCTGGAAGGAGATTGTGGGCACCAGGCGGAGGGGTCGCAGGGGCTTGGCCCCTATAGTTATGCCACTGCAGACAACAGTATTTGCTGGTTCCCATGTGGGCTGAGCATCCCAAGCTCCACAAACTCTTTTGTGTAAGGTCTACTGGAGGCCCAGCAGACCACAGTACAGATTTTCCTGACTGCAACTTTGCTGCATTCCTGTGGGAACACAGTAAATTTGCGGGTTTTTGGACTTGGGTGAGATCACAGGAGGTACTAGTTACCCATGCAAAGTGAACCATAGTCCAGCTTTGAAAATTTCACAGCAGGGGGCAGATCAAAAGTAGCATTAATGTGTTGGTGTCACCCATGTGAAAGAGGCCTTATGATATTGTGATGTTGATTTCAAACTAAATGAGATGCTGGAATCAGTTTTTATCCCTAAACCTACCTAATGTCAGTTTACAAAGCTATGTACATGGGAATTCCTCCCCACAATTTTTCTTGTGCCAAGGGGAGGACACTGGTGTAGTCTGCGGGTGTTTTGGAGCATTCCTTTCCTCTAAGCCTTGTCTACAGCTATTCATTAAACAATGCTTACAGTGAATTCACCCTATTTCCCTGAACATGCTATGGGGTTGGTATACAGGATCTAATTGCATTAAAGTCCTAAAAATGGTAGAAACTGTCCACCGGTATCCACTACTGCATTCATACTCTGTAGTGCAGTCACTGGGTTTAGAGGCTACAACCAGTTGATAGAGAATTTGCACATTTGCACTTATAACTTTTGCTGCAAGCGTATCACAGTTATCATGATACATGTTATCAAAGTGGTATGTGGCAGGAAACTGACAAATGTAAGTTAACTTTAACATTAAATAGTTCTTATAATAGGGAGGCGAGCAAACTGCTCTGAATTAATTAAAAATCACAATAAGCCAGCTATATAAAGAAAGTGTTGTAATTCTGTGGCAATCCACTGTAAGAGCTACATAAAAAGAAAAAAATTTACTGATTTAAATGGGGATTTTAAAATGTTATTGCTTTGCAATACATTGGAGAGATCTCTAGACTTAAATGGAATTTGATTTTTCCCTACGATGCAGCTGGCTTGTCTCAGAACTGCTCCACATAATGTCATAGTGCTAGGCCTGCTAAACAGCAATTTATTAAGCTGCTTATTCAGAATGGGTCTACTGTACACCACATGAGCTAAGAGGTGGGCAGTGGGAAGTGTATGGATGTTTTGGGGCATTTCTTTCCTCAGCCAATGCGTACACCTCTGGGTCTCACAGGGTTAACATAAGGCCCTAAAGAATGTGGCATAACATTACTCCATTTCTCTTTAAATTCTGTAGGATGAAGTTCAAGCTTAATGTTGGTGGTGCATGTGTGTATGTCTGTATGCAATAAAGTGCTGCTATACTCTATTAAATACCCTAAAGTGTAGGTGTATGGGTAGGAAGCCAACATCCCAGTGCATATCCTAATGGTTCCTCCTGCCCTTGTTCAAGAGATAACATTTTCAAGATATAACTAGTGATGAGCGAGCACCCCAATGCTCGGGTGTTCAGGTGCTCTGACCGAGCACCCCCTGAGGCTCGAGTGCTCGGCCGAGCACCCGAGCCCCATTGAAGTCAATGGGAGGACTCGAGCATTACACCAGGCACCCCCTGCTCTGATGAGGGGAGGGTGCCTGGTCCATAGGAAAAGGGCAGAAAAGGATGGAAACACCACAGAAATGGTTCAGGGACAGCATAGGGAGGATGTCTGGATGCATCTTGGACTCCAACATCACTGCTGGGAACGATCTTTCGCCCGTAGTATGCCATTTTTACAGACTGACCGTAAAACACACAAAAAGGAAAATAAAAACGACTTTAGGCGAAAAATTGTTACCAAACAATATTTGCTGTATATTTACTTGTATATCATCTGCAAATTCTCCCAAAAATTTCCTTGATTTTCTGAAGTGAGGCCATGATTAAGAGGGAAACGTGCGCAGAGGCAAATTCTCCCAAAAATTTCCTTGATTTTCTGAACTGAGGCCATGATTAAGAGGGAAACGTGCGCAGAGGCAAATTCTCCCAAAAATTTCCTTGATTTTCTGAACTGAGGCCATGATTAAGAGGGAAACGTGCGCAGAGGCAAATTCTCCCAAAAATTTCCTTGATTTTCTGAACTGAGGCCATGATTAAGAGGGAAACGTGCGCAGAGGCAAATTCTCCAAAAAATTTCCTTGATTTTATTGAACTGAGGCCATGATTAAGAGGGAAACGTGCGCTCAGCTGACCATCTAAAACATTATGGGTGAGGGTCTGCTGCAGAGCTGACCATCCTAAACATTATATGTGAAGGCCCGCTAGTGAGCTGACGCTATAAAACATTATATGCGAAGGCCCGCTAGTGAGCTGACGCTATAAAACATTATATGAGATGGCCCGCTAGAGAGCTGACCCAATAAAACATCATATGAGAAGGCCCGCTGGTGAGCTGACCTATATAAAAATTGTCAAACAGGGCCCGCTGGTGAGCTGGCCCTATATAAAAATTATATCACAGGGCCCGCTGGTGAGCTGGCCCTATATAAAAATTATAGCACAGGGCATATGGAAGAGGAGGAGGAGGATGAGAAGATTGAGTCAACCATATACCCGTTTTTTGGGTGGGAGGGGTGAATGGGAATACAGAGTATTCACATCATTATAAATAACTTATATAAAGTGAGTTTATGTTCCCCCGGGGCTTTCCTCCAGTGGAGTGGAGAAGTCAGGGGAAATCCAGGCCTTGTTCATTTTTATAAGTGTCAACCTATCAGCATTGTCAGTGGAAAGGCGGATACGCTTATCTGTTATGATGCCACCAGCAGCACTAAATACCCGCTCAGACAGAACGCTGGCGGCAGGGCAGGCCAGCACCTCCAAGGCGTAGAGTGCCAGTTCATACCACGTGTCCAGCTTGGACACCCAGTAGTTGTAAGGCACAGAGGGATCATTGAGGACGCTGACACGGTCTGCTACGTACTCCTTCACCATCTTCCAAAACTTTTCCCTCCTTGTGACACTAGGCTGCGCATCAGGGTGAGGGTGCTGGCGGGGTGTCATGAAGGTGTCCCACGCCTTGGAGAGTGTTGCCCTGCCTTTCTCGGAACTGCTGTGTGCTCCCCTTTTCTCCCCTTCTCGGTTGGCCAAGGTAGCACGTACTCTGCCGCCAGCGTTGTCAGATGGAAAATTTTGGAGCAATTTTTCAACAAGAACCTTCTGGTATTGCACCATTTTGCTTGTCCTCTCCACCGGAGGAATGAGAGATGAGAAATTCTCTTTGTAGCGGGGGTCCAGAAGGGTGAACACCCAGTAATCCGTGTTGTTTAAAATGCGTATAACGCGTGGGTCACGGGAAAGGCAGCCTAACATAAAGTCAGCCATGTGTGCCAGAGTACCAACAGGCAAGATTTCGCTGTCCTCACCAGGAGGATGACTCTCAATCTCCTCATCCTCTTCCTCCTCTTCTGCCCACCCACGCTGAAGAGATGGAACTAAAGTTCCATGGCTACCCTCTGTAGCGGAGGCAACCGTGTCTTCCTCCTCCTCCTCCTCCGCCTCCTCCAATTGTCGCTGAGAAGACGAAGTGAGGGTGCTCTGGCTATCACCTTGTGTAAGCTCTTCCTACCCCATTTCCACCTCTTCCACATGCAAAGCGTCGGTTTTAATTGTGAGCAGCGAGCGTTTCAGTAGACACAGAAGTGGGATGGTTACACTGATAATAGCGTTATCGCCGCTCACCATCTGTGTCGATTCCTCAAAATTGCGTAAAACCTCGCAGAGGTCTGACATCCATTCCCACTCCTCACTTCTGATTACAGGAAGTTGAACGGAGAGGCGACGACCGTGTAACAGCTGGTACTCCACTACTGCCCTCTGCTGCTCACAAAGCCGGGCCAACATGTGGAAGGTGGAGTTCCAGCGCGTGCTCACGTCACACAGCAGCCGGTGAGCTGGCAATTGTAAGCGCTGCTGCAGCTTCAACAGGCCGGCCGAAGCAGTAGATGACTTACGGAAATGTGCACACACGCGGCGCACCTTGGTCAAGAGATCATGCACATTGGGGTAGGTTTTTAGAAATCGCTGCACCACTAAATTAAATACATGCGCTAGGCATGGTACGTGTGTGAGCTTGCCGAGCTCCAAAGCCGCCACCAAGTTACGCCCATTATCACACACAACCATGCCTGGTTGCAGGTTGAGTGGCGAGAGCCACTGCTCGGTCTGGTGACTAATCCCCTGCAACAGCTCTGAGGCCGTGTGCTGTTTGTCCCCAAGGCAGATCAGCTTCAGCACGGCCTGTTGACGCTTCCCCACTGCAGTGCTACACTGCTTCCAGCTACTGGCTGATGGGGGAGTGGCGCTGCGTGTAGAGAATTCGGAGGTGGAAACGGAGGAGGAGGAGCCAATAACGTAGGTGCTGGTGGAAACCCTGATGGAGGTAGGGCCCGCAATCCTTGGCGTGGGTAGCACCCGTGCCATCCCAGGGTCCGAGTCGCTCCCAGCCTCCACGACATTCACCCAGTGTGCCGTCAGGGAAATGTAGCGTCCCTGGCCACAAGCACTTGTCCATGTGTCAGTCGTTAAGTGGACCTTCCCAGTAACTGCATTGGTCAGGGCACGGGTGATGTTACGGGACACATGGTGGTGTAATGCGGGGATGGCACACCGGGAAAAGTAGTGGCGGCTGGGGACCGCGTACCGAGGGACAGCTGCTGCCATCAGGCTGCGGAAGGACTCAGTGTCTACAAGCCTAAATGGCAGCATTTCGATGGCCAGTAATTTTGAAAGGTGTGAGGTTAGTGCTATGGCCTGTGGGTGGGTGGCTGGGTACTTTCTCTTGCGCTCAAATGCCTGGGGTAACGACATTTGGACGCTGTGCTGGGACAGGGAAGTGGATGTGGTCGCTGATGGTGCTTCAGATGGTACAGGTGCAGGGCGGGAGGTATGCGGGCCTGCGCCTTCGACAGGCGATTGGCCGGCACCGAAAACAGGGGAAGAGGAGGCAGTGGTGTGGCCTGCAGACACAGATGGGCGATCCAGGCGTTCCTCCCACTTACTACGGTGCTTGGATGCCATGTGTCGGATCATGCTGGTGGTGGTGAGGTTTCTAGTGTTCATGCCTCGGCTCATTCTGGTGTGGCACAGGTTGCAAACTACAATTCTTTTGTCGTCCGCACTTTCCTTAAAAAAACGCCATACCGCGGAACACCTACCCTTTGGCAAGGTAGATTTACGCAAGGGGGTGCTCCGTGGAACATTTGCGGGCCGGTTTGGTGCGGTCCGCCTTCTTTCTGTAGCCACACCACTGCCTCTTCCAGCCTGTTGCGGTGCTGCAGATGGCTCACCCTCAGGACTGCTGACATCGCTCGGCTCTACACCTTCCCAGGTGGGGTCAGTCACCTCATCGTCCACCAAGTCCTCCTCCACTTCCTCACTCTGATCATCCTCCTCAAGTCTTGATCCCACCACATACTCAGTCATTGACAACTGTATAACATTCTCCTCAACAAGGTCTTGAGACGGAAATAGTGGTTGATTTAATGGCAACTGTGTCTCATCATCATCATCATCATCCACTACTTCCTTTGACCTTAAATGCCGTTCACATCTGTCATCTTCTTGTGATTGGGTAGCCTCTAGAGGTTGTGAATCAGGGCACAAGATGTCATGTTCCTCTGCAAGCGTGCTTGGAGAGAGGGTCAAATGAAGGATTGGTGATGAGACGAGCTCCTCACTATATCCCAGTGTGGGATCACTTCTTTGACCAGACCGTGTATGGTGGGAGGAAGGATGATCAGAGTGAGGATTATGTTGACCAGACTCTTGGCTACTGAGAGTGGACTTGGTGGAAGACAGGGTGGTGCTTAACCGACTGGAAGCAGTATCAGCTGTCATCCAACCGACCACCTGTTCGCAGTGGTCGGACCTCGAGAGTGATGTCCTGCGACGCCCTGTAAAATTACACATGAAGCTAGGTATGGTGGATGTCTTTCTTTCTTGTGCTCTGGCACCAGGCACAGTTTCTCCGCGTCCTGACCCGCGCCCTGAACTTTCAGGATCACGTCCACTTCCCCGTCCCTTTTTACCCGCCTTCTTCATCTTACACAGAATATGTGACTTTAATATTTGAGTTTGAAAACTTAACAGTATTTCTTCCTATTCTGCAACTGTGCAGAGTACACAGAATAGGCTGCTAAACGGCGGTGAAACACACTGAATGGAATATGTGACTTTAATATTTGAGTTTGAAAACTTAACAGTATTTCTTCCTATTCTGCAACTCTGCAGAGTACACAGAATAGGCTGCTAAACTGCGGTGACACACACTGAATGGAATAAGTGACTTTAATATTTGAGTTTGAAAACTTAACAGTATTTCTTCCTATTCTGCAACTGTGCAGAGTACACAGAATAGGCTGCTAAACTGCGGTGACACACACAGAATGGAATATGTGACTTTAATATTTGAGTTTGAAAACTTAACAGTATTTCTTCCTATTCTGCAACTCTGCAGAGTACACAGAATAGGCTGCTAAACTGCGGTGACACACACTGAATGGAATAAGTGACTTTAATATTTGAGTTTGAAAACTTAACAGTATTTCTTCCTATTCTGCAACTGTGCAGAGTACACAGAATAGGCTGCTAAACTGCGGTGACACACACAGAATGGAATATGTGACTTTAATATTTGAGTTTGAAAACTTAACAGTATTTCTTCCTATTCTGCAACTCTGCAGAGTACACAGAATAGGCTGCTAAACTGCGGTGACACACACTGAATGGAATAAGTGACTTTAATATTTGAGTTTGAAAACTTAACAGTATTTCTTCCTATTCTGCAACTGTGCAGAGTACACAGAATAGGCTGCTAAACTGCGGTGACACACACAGAATGGAATATGTGACTTTAATATTTGAGTTTGAAAACTTAACAGTATTTCTTCCTATTCTGCAACTGTGCAGAGTACACAGAATAGGCTGCTAAACGGCGGTGAAACACACTGAATGGAATATGTGACTTTAATATTTGAGTTTGAAAACTTAACAGTATTTCTTCCTATTCTGCAACTGTGCAGAGTACACAGAATAGGCTGCTAAACGGCGGTGATACACACTGAATGGAATATGTGACTTTGATATTTGAGTTTGAAAACTTAACACTATTTCTTACTATTCTGCAACTCTGCAGAGTACACAGAATAGGCTGCTAAACGGCGGTGACACACACTGAATGGAATATGTGACTTTAATATTTGAGTTTGAAAACTTAACAGTATTTCTTCCTATTCTGCAACTGTGCAGAGTACACAGAATAGGCTGCTAAACGGCGGTGAAACACACTGAATGGAATATGTGACTTTAATATTTGAGTTTGAAAACTTAACAGTATTTCTTACTATTCTGCAACTGTGCAGAGTACACAGAATAGGCTGCTAAACTGCGGTGACACACACTGAATGGAATAAGTGACTTTAATATTTGAGTTTGAAAACTTAACAGTATTTCTTCCTATTCTGCAACTGTGCAGAGTACACAGAATAGGCTGCTAAACTGCGGTGACACACACTGAATGGAATAAGTGACTTTAATATTTGAGTTTGAAAACTTAACAGTATTTCTTCCTATTCTGGAACTGTGCAGAGTACACAGAATAGGCTGCTAAACGGCGGTGATACACACTGAATGGAATAAGTGACTTTAATATTTGAGTTTGAAAACTTAACAGTATTTCTTCCTATTCTGCAACTGTGCAGAGTACACAGAATAGGCTGCTAAACGGCGGTGATACACACTGAATGGAATATGTGACTTTGATATTTGAGTTTGAAAACTTAACACTATTTCTTACTATTCTGCAACTCTGCAGAGTACACAGAATAGGCTGCTAAACGGCGGTGACACACACTGAATGGAATATGTGACTTTAATATTTGAGTTTGAAAACTTAACAGTATTTCTTCCTATTCTGCAACTGTGCAGAGTACACAGAATAGGCTGCTAAACGGCGGTGAAACACACTGAATGGAATATGTGACTTTAATATTTGAGTTTGAAAACTTAACAGTATTTCTTCCTATTCTGCAACTGTGCAGAGTACACAGAATAGGCTGCTAAACGGCGGTGATACACACTGAATGGAATATGTGACTTTGATATTTGAGTTTGAAAACTTAACACTATTTCTTACTATTCTGCAACTCTGCAGAGTACACAGAATAGGCTGCTAAACGGCGGTGATACACACTGAATGGAATATGTGACTTTGATATTTGAGTTTGAAAACTTAACACTATTTCTTCCTATTCTGCAACTGTGCAGAGTACACAGAATAGGCTGCTAAACGGCGGTGACACACACTGAATGGAATATGTGACTTTGATATTTGAGTTTGAAAACTTAACAGTATTTCTTCCTATTCTGCAACTGTGCAGAGTACACAGAATAGGCTGCTAAACGGCGGTGATACACACTGAATGGAATATGTGACTTTGATATTTGAGTTTGAAAACTTAACACTATTTCTTACTATTCTGCAACTCTGCAGAGTACACAGAATATGCTGCTAAACTGCGGCGAAGCACACTGAATGGAATATGTGACTTTGATATTTTACAGTTTGAAGACTTAACAGTATTTCTTCCTATTCTGCAACTCTGCACAGTACACAGAATGTGCTGCTAAACTGCGGCGACGCACACTGAATGGAATATGTGACTTTGATATTTTAGTTTGAAGACTTAACAGAATGTGCTCTAATCTGCAACTTTGCACACTAAACAGAATGTGCTCTAATCTGCAACTGTGCACACTAAACAGAATGTGCTCTAATCTGCAACTTTTCACACTAAACAGAATATTTTTTTTTTTTTTTTTGTTTTTTTCCCCCCACACAAAATAACCTGCTGCCCCCACACACAGTAGTCCTAAAAAGGACTTTTGGTTCTTTTTTTTCACAATTTTTGTTTTTTTCCTCCCTACACTGCCTTTCCCTTCCTATCCTCAGCTCTCCCTGGCTCAGACTGAGCCGAACTCGATGGTCAGGTGCTATACAGCACCCGACCACGGGTTCTGGCCAGCCAATCAGTGTAATGCCAGCAGCCAACATGGCTGCTGGCATTACACCGATGTCAGAGCCTCACTGCACGTTTATTGGCTGCGCAGCAGCCGCAAAACGTGCGGGGAGGAGACCCGAACATGGCGGGCGAGCACATGCGGTACTCGTACGAGTACTGCCATGTGCCGAGCAGAGCGATGCTCGAGCCGATCCGAGCATCGGCCGAGCATGCTCGCTCAACACTAGATATAACATCTTTCGTTCTCTGTAAAAGAGATATAATTTTCAATCAGTCCTTGATACCATGTTCATGGAGGAGGACACGAGAGGTGCTGGAATTTCTTCAACCTTAAAGGAGCAGTATTTTTTTTAACTAAAACCTATATGTTATAGAGATTTTCCTGCTGAGTAAAACAAGGCCACTGCCACCACTGTCAGTTGTTTTATTCAAACAGTTCAAATAACCAGGAAGTGAATTTACTGTGTTTACTTCTTGATTGTTCTGACAGGAAGTGACTCAGCAGTTTCTATCACATTCTATGGAGAACTGTAAGTCACTGGCTTTCCTCTCTATTAGAATGTAACAGAATAACTAATTGGAATTTGACAGCTAGAGGGCACTGCTAATGGAAAAAAACACAGGTTTAAACAGTATTAACTGGAAATATACATCTCTCAGCAGAGTACCCTTATTTTACTCAACAGGAAACACCCTACAATAAATATTTTTTCATAAAAAAGTTTACAGCTCTTGTAAGCAGGCAGAGTATATGAGCCTACCTGACTCTTCAAGGACCACTTTGCAAAGTGGTGCTTAACTCTTTGATTGCCAGAGAGGTATCTAATGCATTGCAATGCGCTGGATACCTCCCTGGCATTCAAAGGGTTATAGGGGTGAGACTACCATGTGTACTGTAAGTAGAGTGTGTGTTTGTGTGTGTGTGTTCTGTTAGCAGGGTCTGCTAATAAATGTTATGTCCAACCCCATGAACATTAAATCTACAGCAATGTGACCTCTTAAATCAAAGTACAGGGAGGCAATTAGGATTTTCTGACCATTGTTAGGTAAGTGGGGTGGTTATTAGTAGGAGGAGTTACTCCCCCTTTAACAGAATCTCTACACTGATAATGAATGCATCTAGGAGGTAATCTCTCCAAAATACGTTTCAAAGAACAAGAAAAAGTGGAACTTTCTTTTTTTAATGTTGACAACTCCTGAATGGACAATGTCAGCATTCTCTGTGATTACAATGAGAATCAAGAAAAATGATTCTCTCCTCTCAAGGTTTTAGTCTTCTCAGCAAATATATAACTTCATACAAAACCATTTTTAGATTGCTTACCACAGACACAGAGTACTATATAACAGAATACAATACCCTTCTGGCAGGTCTTCCTTTTACTTTTCAGTATATTGACATGGCCTCTCATATCCCACATTTGTTCTTGCTGAATATCATCCCTGCATTATTATTATTATTCTTTATTTAAATAGCACCAACTTATTTCATAGCACTGTACAACAGGGAATAGACATACAGAGACATTAAAGGGATAGTAATGTTTCATAATAAAAGCAGCTCTAATTAATCATCTTAGTATTTGGACTTTGGAGAGTATTATATCAATTCTGTCAGAGTTGTAGTTCAAGAGTAATTCAATGATAAAGTATCCCCCTCCCGCCCCTTTTACTGATGTAACACTGTTCAGCCAGATCAGAAGGGAGGTGCCCAGGTAGATTGCAGAGAGGGACAATCTTCAATTAAGATAAGGGAAAAACCTAAAAAACTTGTCAAGGGGGCAGGGCTTTCATTGTTCTTATAGGAAGAAGATTGTCCCCTGCTGTTATCTGTCTGGTCTATGGACTGCATTCCACATCTGAGAAGAGATGGCTTAAACTAGGTAAAAGGGGCGGGAGGGGAAACTTTGCTTGTGAATATCTCTCAAACCATGAAGGTTTGAGAGATAAGACTTATATCGTTCTTCATGTTTTTTTTTAATGCCTACAAAATAAAATAAAGATAAAACGAAGTATTACTATCCATTTAAGTAGTATAAATTGAATATGGTAAGTAAAAGGATCAGAAGGCCTTGCTCATGAGATCTTACAGTCTAGAGAAAGAAAGGCTGGACACAGAAGTAGTAAATGCTATGGAGTATATGTGCCTCCTGTCACATGAACTGCCAGTCAGTTGGTGAGAGAAAGAAGTGCTATTGAGTGTTATAATGTTTTTTTCATTGGCGATAGATTATATAATTGGAACCCTGTTTAGAATTACATAAATATTATGAATGGTCACATATGCAACTGAAATGGAGAAATTCTGGAATAAACCAGCTATATCATAGCGAAAAAATAAACATTCCTAAAATTTCTATTGAGTTAAATTAGATTTTTTTAAACCTTTAAGGGACCAGATGTTTGTTCAACCCCTTGCAAAGCAAGGCATTGCACACCCCACTAGTCCTTAAAGGGTTAATTATGTGAATACTAGAGAGGTCTCCCACATATTGCATCATAATGCTTTGGAGACCTCGTGAGCATTAATGGAGTTAAAAGCTCAATTATAAACAACATGCATTTTTATTGGTCAATTTAGAGTTACATCAGTTACAATTCTTTTTAACACTGATGTCAGGCTAGGCTATTCAGATTTCTAAAGTTAAAAGGCCCATTTAAATCAATGGAAATGTCTTAGTTGTCCCCTGTGGTGCAAGTGGTTTTCTTCAGAAATTCTATTTTATTGCTTCAAGAACCCTGCTTTAGCCGTTTGAGTGCCAGAGGGGCATCCAACGCATTGCAAAGCAATGCGTTAGATACCCCTCTGGCACTCAAAGGGTTAAATGAATGCTAATACTAATTCCCCATTTACACTTTATCTGGGCAGAAAATATTAAGGGGTACTGAGTATCAGTTGTATTTGAACTGGTCCTCTAAAGCTAACATTTATTTAGTACAGTATATCATGTCCACAGAGACGGACATGATTCATTACAATTGGACTCCAGGACTAGGGATGGGCAAAAATTTTCGCCTCAAACTGAAATCGGAAAAAAATTGTCACTTTCCGCTTGGCGAAAAATTTCCTGCAAAAAGTGCTGCGTCTCTGCTTTTTTACACCTTTTCTGACCAATGAAATCAATGGGAAGAAAATTATTTCTACACCACATGAAAGTTTTCTACAACTATATAAAAGGCTGTCAGGTTCTCACAGCAGCCATTCTGTGTTTGTGAGAGGAGAGAGCAGCATGTTTTTGAGCTAGAGGAGATAGACAAATAAAGAGGAATTGAAGCTTAGTTTAGGCAGTCATTTGAGTAGGACATTTGTTCTCTGTATTAGGGGAACCTGGGAGCATTCTAGTTGATAAGAAGGGAGGAAGGAGGTTAACCCCCAAATACTCCAAAATTTCATGTGACTGACTGGCAAGACACAGGCAGCTAGGGACCTATTTGCTTGCTGATCTTGCTGTGCTAGGTGGGGAAGTCTGAGGAAAGATGTTGTTCATTTTGTTTTTCAGTTATAATTTTTTTGGACAGACTGTGATAAGACAACAGGGTGGACAACTTAAAAATAAATAAATAAATAAATAAAAAGAAAATAAAAAAGAATATAAAACGAAATATATTAGGTGACAGACAGCTGCCTGGGCTTAGGCAAGGCATCATACAGCTGCATCAGTTGTGTTGTGTACTGTACAGTAAAAAAATACACTGTAGTTGCGTAATGTACAGCAAACACACAAGGGGAAGGGGGAGGGGTGGAGCAGTGCAGGGACGTGAGAGTAAAGTAGTCGTTCAAAAACTGACTGCAGCAATGGTTGCTGCAGCATGTGCAATCAATGATGATGATGATGATGATGATCCCTCTATTCCAAGGGAGGATGCAGTTTGTCAAGGACCGAGCAAAACTAGTTCCAGCACCATCAGTGCCAGTAGAAATAAAGAACCATATAAGAAGAACACTGAAGATGACAAGTCATGATGATGCTGGAAGTAGCATAATAGAGGAAGGTGTAGCAGCTGAACCACTTGCTGCATCAGATAGTGAGACAAACAAGCACCAAAACACTCAAAGTAGGGAACTTTGTTACAGTAAAAGTAAAAAGAAATTGTTTGAGAGCTCCAAAAGTTTAGAGGAAAATAAGGGTAGTGGGCAAGAATTGTCAGTTGATGCTGATGCTGCTGAGGATGACCTAATGATGAATGATGTTGATGCAGATCTAGAATATATCCCCCCAGCATCCTTCTTTTGTTCAGATACAGATGAAGTTGAGAGTGAGGATGTGACAGGGCTATAAGATTAGCACAAAGTCAAAGGCTGAATCTTCCACCACTTTTAAGGAGCACTGTACTTGTCTATAAACTGTTTGAGAAAGCCATTGGAAAGTCTGATCCTGGACAAGCACAGATGTCAAAAAGCACACAGTCACCCTATCAGTCATCATCGGCATCAACACCTCTTCAAAGTCCAAGTCCCACTCAGCCACACACACCTGTTTTGAGTACCCAGCAACAGCAACACAAGTTAACATCCATAGTGTTAAATATGATGAGTAACTCTGATGCTGCTGCTGTAACTACTGCAACTTTGACACCTAGTAGTAGTGGCAGAAGAATTAAATCAATATCTAGCTCCAGAAGTAGTAGTAGCAGAAACCACACATGACAGACAAAGCCAGGACAAATATATTAACAGTTAGACAGATGGGGAAGTGGAGGACAGATGGGACCACTACTATGACCGATAAGTAATGTGTGAATATTCTGAGAAGCAGGATACAGTATGATAATGGTAAAAATACATACAAAATCACAACCATGCCAGTCCCCACCACCACCACCACTACAGTACAGATCTGCCACATTGTAGGTTGTACTTTATTTTTTTTTTATTACTTGATATCATTATGAATATGTGCCAGTGTCACTTAAGCAAGAAAGTGTTGTGGGCAAAGGACAAATGCATTCTGCATGCTAACACATTTCCAAGCCATATTTTGCTGTAGGACTCACAACTTTGACTTTCAGCCACTTATTTCTAAACTTCAGCCCTCAGAAGAAGTAATATTACAGTGGGAAAAGTAGTACCTATAGGAAAACTAGGTGAAAAATGTGTTAAAAAAAGCGGAAAATGTGTTAACATTAGTGATGAGCGAGCATGCTCGGCCGAAGCTCGGTTCGGCTCGAGCATCGCTCTGCTCAGCACATGGCGGTACTCGTACGAGTACCGCATGTGCTCGCCCGCCATGTTCGGGTCTCCTCCTCGCACGTTTCGCAGCTGCTGCGCAGCCAATAAACGTGCGGGGAGGCTCTGACATCAGTGTAATGCCAGCAGCCATGTTGGCTGCTGGCATTACACTGATTGGCTGGCCAGAACCCGTGATCGGGTGCTGTATAGCACCCGACGTGCGAGTTCGGCTCATTCTTAGCCAGGGAGAGATGCGCTTAGGCAGGGAAAGTCAGTGTAGGGAGAATAAAATTGTTGAAACTCTTTCAAGACCCAAAAGTCCTTTTTAGGACTGTTGTGTGTGGGGGCAGCATTTATATTTTGTTTGGGGGGGGCACAATTTCCTTTTTTTTGTGGGGGGGATATTTGTAAGGTGACATATAATACTAGATGCACAGGAAGTCAGTGTAGGGAGAATAAAATTGTTGAAACTCTTTCAAGACCCAAAAGTCCTTTTTAGGACTGTTGTGTGTGGGGGCAGCATTTATATTTTGTTTGGGGGGGCACAATTTCCTTTTTTTTCTGGGGGGGATATTTTTTAAGGTGACATATAATACTAGATGCACAGGAAGTCAGTGTAGGGAGAATAAAATTGTTGAAACTCTTTCAAGACCCAAAAGTCCTTTTTAGGACTGTTGTGTGTGGGGGCAGCATTTAATTTTTTTTGGGGGTGGCAGAATTTCATTTTTTTGTGGGGGGGGACATGTTCTAAGGTGACATTGTACTAGGTGCACAGGGACAAATATTTCACAGTGCAGTGACAAGCTGACATATTCTGTTAGGTGCACAGGGCCAATGATTTTACAACGCAGCGACAAAAAGGGCCATTTTAAACGTGTGCCTAGCCATAGATTATTGTCACATTCTGTTTAGTGTGAAAATTCACAAATTAACGTCACATATTCCGTTCACTGTGCCTAGCCGCAGATTAGCGTCACATTCTGTTTCGTGTGCCTAGCCGCAGATTAGCGTCACATTCTGTTTCGTGTGCCTAGCCGCAGATTAGCTTCACATATTGTTTAGTGTGCCTAGCCGCAGATTAACGTCACATATTGTTTAGTGTGCCTAGCCGCAGATTAGCGTCACATATTGTTTAGTGTGCCTAGCCGCAGATTAGCGTCACATTCTGTTTCGTGTGCCTAGCCGCAGATTACCGGCATATATTCCGTTTAATATGAAGAAGGCGGGTAAAAAGGGACGGGGAAGTGGACGTGATCCTGATAGTTCAGGGCCGGGTCAGGACGCGTAGAAACTGTGCCTGGTGCCAGAGCACAAGAAAGAAAGACATCCACCATACCTAGCTTCATGTCTCAGTTTACAGGGCGTCGCAGGACATCACTCTCGAGGTCAGACCACTGCGAACAGGTGGTCGGTTGGATTTCAGCTGATACTGCTTCCAGTCGGTTAAGCACCACCCTGTCTTCCACCAAGTCCACTCTCACTAGCCAAGAGTCTGGTCAACATAATCCTCACCCTGATCATCCTTCCTCCCACCATAGAGGGTCTGGCCAAAGAAGTGATCCCACACTGGGATATAGTGAGGAGCTCTTCTCATCACCAATCCTTGATTTGAACCTCTCTCCAAGCACGCTTGCAGAGGAACATGAGATCTTGTGCCCTGATTCACAACCTCTAGAGGGTACCCAATCACAAGAAGATGACAGAGGGGAACGGCATTTAAGGTCAAAGGAAGTGGATGATGATGATGAGACACAGTTGCCATCAAATCAACCACAATTACTGTCTCAAGACCTTGATGAGGAGGATGATACACAGTTGTCAATGACTGAGGATGTGGTGGGATCAAGAAATGAGGAGGATGATCAGAGTGAGGAAGTGTAGGAGGACTTGGTGGACGATGAGGTCACTGACCCCACCTGGGAAGGTGGAAAGCCGAGCGATGACAGCAGTCCTGAGGGTGAGCCATCTGCAGCACCGCAACAGGCTGGAAGAGGCAGTGGTGTGGCTAAAGAAAGAAGGCGGACCGCACCAAACCGGCCCGCAAACGTTCCACGGAGCACCCCCTTGTGTAAATCTCCCTTGCCAAGGGCTAGGTGTTCCGCGGTATGGCGTTTTTTTAAGGAAAGTGCGGACGACAAAAGAATTGTAGTTTGTAACCTGTGCCACACCAGAATGAGCCGAGGCATGAACACTAGCAACCTCACCACCACCAGCATGATCCGACACATGGCATCCAAGCACCGTAATAAGTGGGAGGAACGCCCGGATCGCCAATCTGTGTCTGCAGGCCACACCACTGCCTCCTCTTCCCCTGTTTTCGGTGCCGGCCAATCGCCTGTCGAAGGCGCAGGCCCGCATACCTCCCGCCCTGCACCTGTACCATCTGAAGCACCATCAGCGACCACATCCACTTCCCTGTCCCAGCACAGCGTCCAAATGTCGTTACCCCAGGCATTTGAGCGCAAGAGAAAGTACCCAGCCACCCACCCACAGGCCATAGCACTAACCTCACACCTTTCAAAATTACTGGCCATCGAAATGCTGCCATTTAGGCTTGTAGACACTGAGTCCTTCCGCAGCCTGATGGCAGCAGCTGTCCCTCGGTACGCAGTCCCCAGCCGCCACTACTTTTCCCGGTGTGCCGTCCCCGTCTTACACCACCATGTGTCCCTTAACATCACCCGTGCCCTGACCAACGCAGTTACTGGGAAGGTCCACTTAACGACTGACACATGGACAAGTGCTTGTGGCCAGGGACGCTACATTTCCCTGACGGCACACTGGGTGAATGTCGTGGAGGCTGGGAGTGACTCGGACCCTGGGATGGCACAGGTGCTACCCACGCCGAGGATTGCGGGCCCTACCTCCATCAGGGTTTCCGCCAGCACCTACGTTATTGGCTCCTCCTCCTCCGTTTCCACCTCCGAATTCTCTGCGCGCAGCGCCACTCACCCATCAGCCGGTAGCTGGAAGCAGTGTAGCACTGCAGTGGGGAAGCGTCAACAGGCCGTGCTGAAGCTGATCTGCCTTGGGGAGAAACAGCACACGGCCTCAGAGCTGTTGCAGGGGATTAGTCACCAGACCGAGCAGTGGCTCTCGCCACTCAACCTGCAACCAGGCATGGTTGTGTGTGATAATGGGCGTAACTTGGTGGCGGCTTTGGAGCTCGGCAAGCTCACACATGTACCATGCCTAGCGCATGTATTTAATTTAGTGGTTCAGCGATTTCTAAAAACCTACCCCAATTTGCATGATCTCTTGACGAAGGTGCGCCGCGTGTGTGCACATTTCCGTAAGTCATATACAGCTTCAGCCGGCCTGTTGACGCTGCAGCAGCGCTTACAATTGCCAGCTCACCGGCTGCTGTGTGACGTGAGCACGCGCTGGAACTCCACCTTCCACATGTTGGCCCGGCTTTGTGAGCAGCAGAGGGCAGTAGTGGAGTACCAGCTGTTACACGGTCGTCGCCTCTCCGTTCAACTTCCTCTAATCAGAAGTGAGGAGTGGGAATGGATGTCAGACCTCTGTGACGTTTTACGCAATTTTGAGGAATCGACACAGATGGTGAGCGGCGATAACGCTATTATCAGTGTAACCATCCCACTTCTGTGTCTACTGAAACGCTCGCTGCTCACAATAAAAACCGACGCTTTGCATGTGGAAGAGGTGGAAATGGGGGAGGAAGAGCTTACACAAGGTGATAGCCAGAGCACCCTCACTTCGTCTTCTCAGCGACAATTGGAGGAGGCGGAGGAGGAGGAGGAAGACACGGTTGCCTCCGCTACAGAGGGTAGCCATGGAACTTTATTTCCATCTCTTCAGCGTTGGTGGGCAGAAGAGGAGGAAGAGGATGAGGAGATTGAGAGTCATCCTCCTGGTGAGGACAGCAAAATCTTGCCTGTTGGTACTCTGGCACACATGGCTGACTTTATGTTAGGCTGCCTTTCCCGTGACCCACGCGTTATACGCATTTTAGACAACACGGATTACTGGGTGTTCACCCTTCTGGACCCCCGCTACAAAGAGAATTTCTCATCTCTCATTCCTCCGGTGGAGAGGACAAGCAAAATGGTGCAATACCAGAAGGTTCTTGTTGAAAAATTGCTCCAAAATTTTCCATCTGACAACGCTGGCGGCAGAGTACGTGCTACCCTGGCCAACCGAGAAGGGGAGAAAAGGGGAGCACACAGCAGTTCCGACAAAGGCAGGGCAACACTCTCCAAGGCGTGGGACACCTTCATGACACCCCGCCAGCACCCTCACCCTGATGCGCGGCCTAGTGTCACAAGGAGGGAAAAGTTTTGGAAGATGGTGAAGGAGTACGTAGCAGACCGTGTCAGCGTCCTCACTGATCCCTCTGTGCCTTACAACTACTGGGTGTCCAAGCTGGACACGTGGTATGAACTGGCACTCTACGCCTTGGAGGTGCTGGCCTGCCCTGCCGCCAGCGTTCTGTCTGAGCGGATATTTAGTGCTGCTGGTGGCATCATAACAGATAAGCGTATCCGCCTTTCCACCGAAAATGCTGATAGGTTGACACTTATAAAAATGAACAAGGCCTGGATTTCCCCTGACTTCTCCACTCCACTGGAGGAAAGCCCCGGGTGAACATAAAGTCACTTTAGATATGTTACTTACAATGATGGGAATACTCTGTATTCCCATTCACCCCTTCCACCCAAAAGACGGGTATATGGTTGACTCTTAATCTTCTCATCCTCCTCCTCCTCTTCCATATGCCCTGTGATATAATTTTTATATAGGGCCAGCTCACCAGCGGGCCCTGTGATATAATTTTTATATAGGGCCAGCTCACCAGCGGGCCCTGTTTGACAATTTTTGTATAGGTCAGCTCACCAGCGGGCCTTCTCATATAATGTTTTATTGGGTCAGCTCTCTAGCGGGCCCTCTCATATAATGTTTTATAGCGTCAGCTCACTAGCGGGCCTTCGCATATAATGTTTAGGATGGTCAGCTCCGCAGCAGACCCTCACCCATAATGTTTTAGATGGTCGGCTCAGCAGCAGACCCTCATTCCTAATGTTTTAGATGGTCAGCTTAGCGGCATGCCCTCGCCCCTAATGTTTTAGAGGGTCACCAGCAGGCCATTAATCCTAATTTTTATAGGGTGTGTATGATGCCCTCCTTTATGTGTAATAAAGGGTGTATTGGAGTGACATTTCAGTCTAATTTTTGGCAGCCCTTTCACTTAGTGCATAGGCTTTATGAGTGTTGGACCACTACCTGAACTATTGTACCACAATGTGAATGAGGCCCTCCATTTTGTGATATACAGGTTGTATCGGAGTGCCTCAGGTCCTCCCATTGAATTAAATAGGGCTGGGGTGTTCGACAGAGCAGAAGGTAGTTCTTGGCTTCATCCACTAAGTCACTTCGCCACTTTTACTCAATGGATCAGACCCCACTGTTCTGACTATAAATTTTGGACTTAACAAGGGCAAACGGACATGTTATAAAACCTGTGGTAGCTGCGGCCTCCGTTCCTGAATGCTGTACCTTACCCGGGCCATAACCACGTTGAACACCTGCTTTACGCTGCGTACGTTTCCCTCTTAATCATGGCCCCAGTTCCGAAAAATCGATGACATTTTTTGCAGAATTTGCAGATGATATACAAGTAAATATACAGCAAATACTGTTTGGTAACAATTTTTCGCCTAAAATCGTTTTTATCTTCCTTTTTGTGTGTTTTACGGTCAGTCTGTAAAAATGGCATACCACGGGCGAAACATCGTTCCCAGCAGCGACGTTGGAGTCCAAGATGCATCCAGACATCCTCCCTATGCTGTCCCTGAACCATTTCTGTGGTGTTTCCATCATTTTCTGACCTTTTCCTATGAACCAGGCACCCTCCCCTCATCAGAGCAGGGGGTGCCTGGTGTAATGCTCGAGTCCTCCCATTGACTTCAATGGGGCTCGGGTGCTCGGCCGAGCACTCGAGCCTCCGGGGGCGCTCGGCCAGAGCACCCGAACACCCGAGCATCGGGGTGCTCGATCATCACTAGTTAACATAGGTAGAAAATTTGTTAAAATAGTCGAAAAGGAGGACATTTTTGCATAAGCAGAAAGGCGAAAATTGCAGGAAAATTGAAAAATCAGCACCTTTTTCACACTTTTCACCCACCCCTATCCAGGACCTCAGTCTTTTTTCACACCTCTTCTTAGAAATTTTCCAGTGGGAGATGTTTGAGCTTCCACAGTCATGCAGCAAAGAAATATGGCCTCATCTGTTTAAATGATATCCAATACTAAATAAAGATTACTTTGGAGGAACCAATCCATGCAGGCCATGAGGATTTTCTGTTCAGAATAAGGTAAGTGTTAGGTTCTTCTTAGGAGGTATTAGTGGGGATAATGTACACATTTTACAATGCAACCACATTGGTATTAGTCTCTGAATGCACTTCAATATATGTATTAGTGCATACTAGTAGGCATGTTACGCCAGCACTGGGCGTTTAGGGCCAGCAAACCTTGCATGTCATCCCCATAGCATGCAAAGGGAAATGACATACAGTCACACCATTTTCTTAGTACATTGATCTAAACAAGGCACAGAGGAAAGGAATGTCCCCAAAAGTCCAGACTGCCACATTGTCCTCCTCTTGGTGCATGTGGGATATGTAGCTTAATTTATTGATGTTATGCAGGAGCAGGAGCAACACATTAATACCAGTCTGTTATTGAGTGGAACTGATCATGTGAATTGGCCCCAGTGTTACATGAATCTGAATTGTATGGAACACTAATGTCCGTGTCTTATGCATGGGGTAATGATTCAAGTAAAGACACAGACAACTAATTATGGGTTTAAATCAGGCTGCAGCTTTATTTAAATTTACATGATAACCATTTCCAAACACAAACTTTAAGCTCTTGCCAATCTCTCAATTTGATAGGCCAAACTTGCCTACCCGTTTTGAGCCTTAGGCTCATCCCAATCTTTTTCACCTTACCGCATCCCATTATCTGGTCAATGCAGCTCAATGAGGTTGGTGTCTAAATCCACAACATAGTCCGTGTGTCACTTGCCTATAGGCTGCTGGCCTACCATCTTCATGTTAACATATCCAATTTAATGACCTTCTCCACATTGGCAAGGGCCCAAAGCACCAACAAGCTGTGACTAACAAAAATAATACCCAACCCCCCAACACATACCGCAATCTCTAGATTCCATCACAAACAACATGTAAAGAAAAAGGGGAGGGAGGGACGCTGTCAGTTTTTCTTAGCTGAAAAGGAAGTGCCCCTAAATCCCCCAGCTATATATATATATATATATATATATATATATATATATATATATACCCCTTCCTCCTTTCCTCACTACCTGCCTCTACCATCTTCCTTTACTCATCACTCCCCAGCTCAGACATGTCCCCCCTTCTTATTTTTTCACTGGAAGATCTTGATTAATTGGGATTTCTGAGCCAGATACCAATGTTACAAAAACTTGGGAATGGATATAAAGAACTTGGGATGGTAAGTCCTTCTGTTAAACAAATGGAGAGTAATGTACTCCTATACCCATACTGTCAGTTCCTTTCCATGGTAGAATTAAGGTTAGATGACTTGTACTGAAGTTATTTTAAATTAACTATGTTTTAAGAATGAACACTTACAGTATATGTGTATATGCATAGACATTGAGATAATGTATACAACAATAATTGACTTGAAAATGTGGTAAATTTAAACATTATCACAACAATTACAATGTTCTCTATTAATATATTTTTAGGAACTTTTCTGATATTATGAATGATCTGTTCTATGTGACCCTTCTCTTTGACTTTACAAACACATATTTCTGGCATCTGAAATGTATTAGTAGTTCCTTGACAATCTTATCCAAAGAGCAAATTAGAATAATGAATTAACGGTGTGTTTCAAATATAAAATGATGCCAAATGGCTCTGGCTCTGTGTCTTTATCTCAACAAACAGCTTAATTTTCTTCCTTTTTATCTAGAATTGCTAAATTGTCTTGGTATTATTGAAGTAAATTGCAGTAAACAGTTGTTCCTGGAGGCTATCATGGAACAGAATGTGAAAGGGATGCCAGCCATAAAATCAGTATGGGAAAAACTGTCACCTGCTAAATGTGCAAATCAATTTGGGGACAACAAACATAATAACAGTAAGAAGACAAAGCATGTGGTGGCCCAGGAACATCTAAATATAGGAGGAGTGTTCCATTAACCACATATTGATTGTTTTTCAACATAAAACATCACAGTAACTACGTCAGGTGTGGACAAACTGAGTCCCCAAACAGCTGTAATGGACTACAACTCCTGTTATCCCCAACCAGCCAATGGCTGGCTGGGGATAATGGGAATTTTAGCCTTCAACAGATTGCCCAGCCCTGAACCGAATCATGACTAATCTTAAACCTGCATTGGAAGTGATTATCATACACTGTTAAATATGCATTCAATAAAAAGAAGTGAAAATTGCAACTATATTGTTTGGATGTATTGTTAACAATCCTATATAATAATTCGCTAGAATGTTTGTAAGAAGCCGTCATGCGCAGTCGAGACTGCCCAAAAGCACAAAATGCTGGGAGATGTAGGAATGCCTGGAGCATTCTGTGCTTTTGGGCAGTCTCTACATTGCATGATTGCGTTGGCGGAAAAAATGCGTTGCATACCCCTCTGGCACTCAAAGGGTTAACATCAGCCAGACCTTGGCCCATGTACACTGATAAATACACTAGTATATTTATAACTAAAATGTAACTAATGATATTTACATAATAAGTTCTCTAAGTATATGCTCGGAAACTGTCCCTGTCCAAGTATAGACCACATTGCTCTGACAAAAAAGCATGCTACTACGTATGGCTAGTGTTGTAGAGGATCTTCTACATAAATTCATGAGTTTGTTTAGAAGTAACCAGACACACAGTATGAAAATCTAGTAAGGCACCTGTACTATATTGATTTTGAGCTAATCATGTGCTCCAATGGCTCAAACAGCCAGCCACATAAATTACAACTCCAAGACAAAGGTATGTGGCATTTGCTCCCACATTTGTTCACACTGGAAGACACAATAATGCAGCACAGAGTGGCATAATGGCTACTGATCAAGAATTAGAACAATATCAACAAAAAGATCTGAATGGAAATCATAGCAAACTGACACTCCACAGCTGTACAGAAAGCAGACATATTGTAGGAGGAGCTTACCATGAGATGTTGTAAATAGTACTGGTAAGAATTTTTTTCTCTTCCTGCATCTACCTGTGGGACCCATTTATCTGTTTTCACAGGGACTTTGTTCACTGCAAGGTTTGTGACAGAGGGTAATCAGATATGATGAACTCTGACCCTGCACAACACCTAATAGGCTAGTATTTACAGAAATGCCTGCTTCAGCACATTTAAATAAATCAGTGGCTCTGCCATCATATGCTCAAGTAGCATTAGCCTTGAATCTGTTATATGCATTTATTTTCAAGAATTGGAAATGCAATATTATTTCTATCTCAGTAAGGAAAGGGGAGTTGATCTGAACCAACCTTATACATTAGTGTACCATGCAGCCAAACTGCATAGTTTGTAATAAGGAAAGTAGTACATTGCATGCTCCAAGAAGGCAACAAGAACCAGGTCTTTACCTGTACCTAATAGAACCCCTGGTATATGCTAGGAGAAAATATGTAATTTAAGATTGAAATAATCCTCATTGTATGGCGAGTTATAATTAAGGTATTATTGAGTGCCATCTGATTTTGGCTGGCTACAAATCAGAGGACGCTCTCTACAGAGTACCATTACAGTCCATATGCTTTCATCATAAGAGAATACAATATCAAAAGGATACCAAAATAACCACTCCATCATCTACCCCAATCACTGCTTTCTAAATGCCTAGCAAATGACTGGGTGTATAAAGGCTATGTAAGAGCATCAGAAAGTGTGACTCACCAAGCATGCAGGGGACCCACACATGTTTGGGAAAGATCAGTTAAGTCTTTTAGAAGGTAATGGGTGCAGATAGCACGATGGAATACATCATTTCAATAGTACCTTCAGTTCTAAAATAAACATTAGTATTTGGATGCAAAGAGAAAACATTTGTTACTGCAGATTTACTTTTGATATGTCGCCTACTATTGGGTGACCAACCAACCAAACATGTCACAGACATGAAAAGAGCGGCATTAGAATGTTGAGAGATTCTGATGTAACCTGCCTAAATGTTGCATGTCCTATGGGTCTGTCCTACTCATCATTAGTTTCTCAGCATGAAACTACGTCTGTCGGCCCATCCAAGTTCCTGCAACCCTTCAAGTGTCTCTGGGTATACGGTTGTTGCTATCCTTGTCCTGGTCCCAGACATCTGGATATACAGCAAGCAACTTTATTCTGGCTTCAGACACAACAAGGGAGCATTGATGACCATCAATGTTCACCAGTCATGCATGCTAACCAGCGCACCCAAGATGCTTGTTGCACAGAGTTTTCCTGGAATGTTACAGCTAAGAGGCTTTGCCACAGTTATTCAAACCCTCATACTGCCCCAGCGGCAGATAGAGTGATAGAGGAGTGTGTGCTATTCTGGCTGAGCAGGTAGGTCTCTCAGTGAGTGGATCCACTCACCTGACCTAGCTAGGATCTGGGTTAAGTGAAGGGCTCTCATACTGTCTCCTGATCCATGGGAGAGGATAGCATCCAGTGCCATAGCCATGTGACCAGACTTGTTGTAAGGGCTTTGCCAATGAGAGGTGCACAGTATAAACTATGGAGTTGACTGAAGGCAGTGACTGAGCACTGGAGAGTGACCAGACTAATGGTGGTTAAAGGTCCCATTTTGTTCCAGAAGGAAAAAACTATTCTCATTGTCACCATTCTGAAAAAAATCCCTTGAGAATGAAATAGATCAGACAATCACTCTCTCTCTTGCTCTCTCTCATACAAACACACACACTCACATCCCCTTTTATACCCCAAAGTATGAGAGAGAGTGTGTATGCGTATTTGTGTGTATGTCTGTGATTTTGTGTGTTGAGTGATTTTTATACCCATTAATATAACTCACACTGTGCATTTCCCCAGATATGTCTCTTCACTTTCCCCCAGTCTTCCTCTTCAATAACTTCTCCCAGTGTCCCAAAATCTTCATCCTCTCCAAGTCCACTTCTCCCCCTTCCCACCTCTCTCTCTACCCTCAGTCGTGCTTCCACCCTCCAGTGTGTAGCCTTACTCCCAGTGTCTTTCACCTCTTGGTCTGTGTCTCCACTTTCCCTGCAGCCTGTCTCTAGTCCTTAACACAATTTCTCCCTTCATCATCTCCCATTATGTTTCCTTACATCCACCTTCCAGTGCCCCCTTATCTCTAGCCCCTCCTTTCTCTTGCTTTCTATGTGTATTCTATTCCCCTTTTCTCCCAAATATGAGTATAGGTACCTCATTTTTTATATGCACTAGAAAATGCTATTTTTAAAATTTGTGTCTAATTACTTTACATTTTTGATTTCCTATAAAACTGCTATTCAATTCTTATAAATAAAACAACAGCTCAAAAAATACTGCTTAAGACTCGCTATTTAGAAAAAGACCCAAAACTACATAAGTACTACATGACACTACTTTTTTCAGCATATATTATTTCCTTGAACTATCATAGAACATAATGCAAAACACTCAATATTTTTTGCACACACACATGCACCACTTATAATATTTATTTATTTGAATCCCACCAATTATGAAAAAAAATGTTTATGCAGGACCTGGTAGACCATATTGCATAGCATTAAAAATTAAGGCCACCATAGTGAAATCAGGGGATATGTTCAAAATTGGTGTTTTGGTTTTTCAATAAATACTGTAGATTACTATTCATGCAACTGCTTTAATCAGCTGTGCAAATATTTGCAGTACACCCTAACAAGACTGATTTTTAAAAATACAAAATATGTTGGTAGGACTGTAAGAATTAATAACAGTAACATAAAGGTTAAAGCAAACATGTCATAAAAAAACAATATGTCTATGTAAAGGTTAGTGTTTAACATATCCTTTCACCTTGTATTCATATGCTGTGTTTAATAAATAGTATATAGTTTTTCACATTGTGAGGGAATTATTAATTGCTGCCAAAGTAGGAGATCATGTTAGCTTCCAATAAGCTGTCACAGATATGAAATTCAATAATAAAGTAATGTTAATATTATATTCCCAGCATGGTTTCAAAGTAAAGTAAATGTTTGTTCATTCTCCCTGTTTCAAACACTGTAGGTCATTCATAAAGTAGGAGTGGTTGAACTTCCCCATACAGCTGGTACAAGATTTTTCTACAGATTTCACTAAAGAATTGGCAGGAAATAAGGCTCCTTTGAAAAATAAATGTGTCTGACTGAAATCATAGATATTTCATACAGTAGAGTTCTGGCATCTAGACAATATAGCATACTTGTAAAAAGCAAACATACTTTGCCTTTTCACCTTTGTCCCAGTATACAGTATCATGTGAGAACCTAGATAGCAAATGAGAATTTCGTAGTTCTAAAGCTTCGCAACAACTACCACATAACATAAAATATATATATTTTTTAAATTAAGCTTTATTACGTTCAATACATATCAATAAACATACATAGTCCAATTACAATCTTTATGAAAATTGTCTGATTAATTTTTGAATCATACAACTGACTAATAAAGATGCCAATATTAAAGTAAAGGCAAATTTTGTTATGTGGTAAAGAAGCACAACTAGTATGTATTATGACAAGATAATGCCTTCCACCAACACTAATCGCAACGTTAGAAAACAGCATCATTGCTGTTTTCACTCAAGCATGCAAAAATTAAATGCCACTGTATTCTTAACTGTAACTCCCGAGTCCTTATTATGCTTTGCATGACATTATCAGTTAAATTATTGAGGAGATCACACATGTCAAGAACATCCATGATAACATTATATATGACATCATTAATAAAATAATTAATTAGAGCATTCATAACTGCCATGCATCTTTTATTGCTTTTAAATATGAACATAATTGGCCTCCAGGTGTTTTCAGGTTTAAATCTGAGTCCCACAAGGAGATAAATCACGTTACCTGTTAATTGCAACACCAAATTCCAGTTTTGCGTGCACACCATATCATATACTGTATAAGTATTGAAATGTTAAATAAAATATTACCAAACTTTATATAAAATATATGACCTTGTAACTGATTTGATGATGTAATATATCATGTAATCAATGTGTTTATGGATGAGGTTCTGTGTGATGCCATATGTCTTATTGGATGCCATTGATGGTGTCATGTTTGACATTGGCTTCATAGAATAGTGGGAATAAAGCTGAAGATAGCTCTATCTTTGCATAACTTTTTCTATTGTGATTGAAGACCTAAAGTAGGGTATGGGTTATTTCCCAATGAAATAATCTACAACTGTGCTTTTTACTGGGATTCCAGTTGTTCACACTTATATTTTTTCCTCCACTTACATACACCCCATCCTTGTCCCACTGCACTGGTAGCAATTGAACCACACATATGGACTCCCAGCCTTTGAACAGTAGCCAAAGAACAACACATACTGAGTCTCAGCTTTGTCACATGGTAGTGAGAGACCTGCACATACTGACCACCCAGACCTGTCCGACCTCATGAGTAGCCATAGAACCACCCAGTTTTGTAGCTATTAAACTACAAATACTGACCCTCCAACTTTTCTCCACTGTACTGGTAGCCATAGGGATGGGTATCATAAGGGTCTCCAGATTACATCTGCCATCCCTCACATTTTCCACCCGCTGCCATAAGAAATACACATATTGACTCCACAGAATGTTCCACTACACTGGTAGCCATAGAACAACACATATGGACCCTTTTCTCTGCACTGATAACAATAGAATCAAACAAACTGATTCTCACCCCCCAAAACCCCCCACCCCCAGATGGAAGTGTCAGGAATAGGAGGAAACTGTTAAAGTTCTCAAGGACAATTTCTTTAAATTAGTGAAAATGAGGATTGTTTATAGGTTTTCTATGCTCAGGAATTAACAGAGAAAAAGAGGCAAAGTGTGGATTTTCTGTGTAAAAAAATGATTTTTTTTCTACCCATGCCTGATGGTGAAGTTTGAAGCCCTGAACAAGGTATCCTGGAAAGTGTGTGTAGTAAATCTTTCAGTGTTTGGGGCAATTCCATGGCGAAGGTATTTTAGGTAGAACATTGTAGCAGCTGAAAATCTGGCATAGTGCTTAACCTTTACTTAGATAAGGATCCCCACTCTCTGCAAATACATAAACCCACGTGACCGATATATTTTGAGCACCTTTACTGTATTAGGCAGAATAAGGCATTAATCACACAAAAGGAATAATCTTTGGTTCTATGTTTACATAATCACTATTGTATGTGTAGTTGAAAAAGCATGCAGAATGTTTCCCTTTCCTTCTCCCCTTGCCCTCTGCTCAGTCTCACCTGCTGATGCTCTTTCACTCTTGCGGTCTGCTGTCCCACGCTCCTTTTACCATGCACCCCTGTCCCTCCCTTATCCTGTCCCACCTTCACTCCGTATCTCCACTATTTATTCAGAATTCATTAGGACAGATCCAGAAATGTTTCCAGATCCTTTAGTTCAATCTGCAAAATTAATCACTCATCCCTATCACTGATTCTTGAGTGATTTTTTTACACCTTTGCAGAAATAGAATAAGAGATGAAGATAAACAATACAGAATACATTTTTTTGCTTTTCCATATCACTGCTATTCTCACATCAATAGAACAATCGTATTTTAAAAGTGGCACAATTATTGGCAATCAACAACTGCATTACTTTCTTAAAACTAAAAAAAAAAACTTTCAGTGGGGATTTTTATTTGTTAAATATAACAAAATAATTTTCCACAGAATTCTTCCACCTTTGTCTTGATAAATATGCCCTGATTACTATGACATATAGATAACACAAATCCATCTTAGTAAAGTTGACACTCTGTATAATTCATTATGCCTCTTTATCGTTCAATGTAATTACACTACCCATCACTGTGATATGCTTAAAGAACTAAATTGGTTAACATTCGAATCTAGATGTACCCTTCACATTTCTTGGTTAGTACACAACCACTTCTCTGGAAAACTACCACAATATTTTATTATTATTCTTTATTTATTTAGTGGCAACTAATTCCGCAGAGCTGTACAACAGGGAATAGACATACAGAGGTATTAAATACTACAAATCAAATATGGAGAACAGAAGGATCAGAGGGCCCTGCTTGTGAGAGCTTACAGTCTAGAGGAAGGAAGGTTGGACACAGAAGGAGTAAGTGCTATTGGGTGCAAGTACCTCCTGCTACATGAACTGCCAGTCATTGGGTGGTTGTCTGCTGTTGAAGTTCAGTGTGCTCACTCCAGCTCTCCATCCTAACTATAAACTACTCTCCACATCTAACAACTCACTGTGTATACTACAATGCAAGAATGAAGCCGGTTGTTCTGCCTTCTCTTTCAGAGCTCCAAAAGCCTGGAATAATCTAATTGAAATAATCAGATCTTCTCCCAGTCTAAAAATTATTAAAAATAACTGCTTCTTTATATCTAATAAACAGTGTGTAACTGTATATAATGTTTCATGTATGTGTGCATGTATATTTATGTGTGTATGTATATATAATATTTCTCAATGTGTGTAAATATGTAACCCTGTACTGAAAACTATCCACAACATACTTGAAAACTAGATAAATCTCAATGTATTCTTCCTCATAAAACATTTTTCCAAAAAATAAATAATAGCGTATGATGTCCTAGATCAATGAGATCAGGAACAACCCAGGATTTTCAGGAATGAGTCTGCATAGTCCAGCACTTAGCCGCATGAATCCCTCCAGCTGTTGTTGAGATACATACCCCATCATCCTCAGCTAGTAAACATCTGTCTGAAGTTTACTGTAATCTAAAAACATCTGTAGGCAAGCAGATTGCCCCTTATTTTAGCATGCACCCATCAGGAGCAAACATTGCTCTTTATTGGGGTCCTAGATTTTGGTCTGATTTGATGGGGCAAATAAGTGGGGATTTATGAGCAGCTGGAAACCCCCTCTCAGTTTTGCAGGTAAGATTTTCCTATTTACCAAGAATCAAAGAAATTGCATATTTAAATTCAATTGTCCTTTATAGTAGGTTTACAAGATGTTTCCCAAGAGTAAGGTAGAATAAGAGAGATGTAGTTAAGCGTGGGAGCTGTCCAAATCATAGGGATAGACAAAAGTGAATCAGGTGAAAAATGGCTCTTCCCACCATGCAGGAAATTTCCCAAGAAATGTAATGTTTTCCTGTCTTTTTCCACCTTTGTCATTGCATTGAAATCAGTTCTTAGAATGAAGTCCACCGCTCTCCCCCCTCCAATTAGTAGACTTTCTCTTGGATTCCTTCTGTGATAGTATAAAAGGGTTGTCAGGTTCCCACAGCTTGTCATTCTGTGTTTGATGCTAGAGGAGCTAAGCAGTAGAGAGAGAGTGGAGCTGGCATTTATTTTAGGAGTCTTGGTGGCAGCCAAGTTGTTGTCTGCATGTGGGGAGTCTGGGGAGTGTGAAGGAGGAACATTGAGTTACAAAACTAAAACAAAACTTTTTTTGACTGAAAATTGAGTAACAGTTAGACTGGCAGGTGACCCAAGTTCAGAAAAGGGACAAGCATATATTGAGATCTGGTGGTGTGGCACACCTGCAGCAGTCGCTGTGTGGCACAGTTTATCCCTTTATTGCCAGCAGCTGATTCTGACGCTAACAGGTCTATCCTCATCTTGTATTGTGAATATTAACACTGAAATAATTTTGGAAGAAAGAGAAAGCTGCTGCTGAAATTTTGACACTAGCTACAGCCAGATAGACAGGCAAAGAATGAGAGAAGGAGTCACATATCAAGGTGTATTATTATATAATTATTATTTTGTAGACACTAGACAGTGTCAGACAGGGACAGTTTATTAAAAAAAAAATTTCATTGATAGGTGAAAGAGAAAGGCAAGGACCTTAACATGATCCTTGAGACAGAGACATGTATGATTCAGTATTTTGAGAAGGATAAGCTATTTGTCACGGTTTTTAGATGAAGACTCAGACAGAACGGTAAGATTAACATAACTTTATTAGAATAAAGTGCATACACGAGTGTAAGCCCTAAGACCCACAATACAGAACAGGAAAATATATACAATGAGTACAGAGAATAGGACTGGACTAGACAATCAGGATACTGGTAACGATATACGTATATATGACAGGATCTGGCAACACCAGTGAGGTTCAATGTACAGTCCCAGAACTGATGGGTAGGTGCCAACACAGGAGGTCCACGAATAGGACAGAAAGACCCAGACGCCTGGGTACTGGAACCCGTAAAGGCAAACAGAATGGACTGGGAACCAACTGACAGTTAAGGACTCTGGCAGAACCGGCAAGGTAAAGGGTACAAAGTCCAGGAATGGCAACAGGACTACAGTGGCATGAAGCCCACAGTGGAGGACTGACACAACCCAGGCGCCTGGGTACTGACCCAACTGGAGCGAGGCAACACTGGCCAAGGCCCTAGACCACTGGCAGGAGACAACCGTGTATGCAGACCAACCTTGAAAGCGTTAAAGGAGACCTAGGCAGCTGCTACAGAAAAACCCTAGAACGCTAGGGGTGGATCGATATAAGGTAAGTAATAGGAATGCAACCAGTGTCTCTCAACCTGCAAGGTGGAAGTGCAACACTGGCTCTTGAGCCCACGACTCTGCAGTCAGAAACGGTAGTGCTCTTACCTGGAAGCTCCAGGTACATACAGGGTTAATGACAATGCCCAGAGAGTAACTGCAACTCCCACAGGGAGTGAGCCCAGCGCTACTAGGGAGGCAAAAACAGAGAGTGATCAGAGTAACTCAGTCAGTGTGTAAGCACAATGCTTAGCCTTTGGTAGAGAGGCGCACACCGAGAATCATCTGCAAGGCCCTGGAAACCGGTCACCTCACGGGGTCACCTAGTGGCACAGACAACACACGGTAATAACGTGGATAGGAATCCACAGTCGGTAACCGCCACAGCGCAGAAGACAGCCAACTACGGTCAGCAACGGATAGGTGCAATGGCCAGCTATGATCAGCAACGGAGCGGGTTCTCAGCCAAGATACAGTCAGCACCGGAGCAGGTTCTTCAGCCAGATACCGTCAGCAACGGAGCGGGTTCTCAGCCAGGATACTGTCAGCAACGGAGCAGGTTCTTCAGCCACATACGATCAGCAATGGAGAGGGTTCTCAGCCAGGATACTGTCAGCAACGGAGCGGGTTCTTCAGCCAGATACGATCAGCAATGGAGAGGGTTCTCAGCCAGGATACTGTCAGCAACGGAGCGGGTTCTTCAGCCAGATACGATCAGCAACAGATAGGGTTCTTCAGCCAGGATACAGTCAGCAACGGAGCGGGTTCTTCAGCCAGATACGGTCAGCAAAGGAGCGGGTTCTCAGCCAGGATGCAGTCAGCAATGGAGCGCAGCAACAGGAACTCAGGAACTAAATCATAGTCAGGCAGGCCAGGTCATACACAAATCAGCAAAAGCACAGAATAAACTCAGGAACTCATACACCACGAAAGGGCGCCTAAGGGAGGATATGCCAGGGTAAATAAATGCAAGCCCTAGTAGTAGCAATTAAGACCAGCCAATCAGACAACAGCAGTGATAATAATGTCGCCGTTCAGAACAGGAAGCACGGGCACCGTGATACTATAACTCCACATACAAACAGTTTTGTTGTGTACTTTACTGTAAAAATCAACACTACTTTCATTATGTCCAGCAAATACGGCAGGGATAGGGGAAAAGGAATAGAAGGAATGCAAGGATGTGTTAGAAAAGTGGCAGCCCAAAGACTGACTGCAGCCATGGTTACTGCATTCTTTGCAATAAATGATGATGATCCTCCTCATCATGAAGATACTGTTTGCAAAAGTGACTTGAAAAGTTCCAACACCAGCTTTAGCTGTAATAAACCTTTTAAGAACACTGAAGATGACAACAAGTCTTATTCTAGTGTTGATATCATCGCAGAAAAGGGTGTAACAGTTAAAATGTTATTAATACTTAAAATTAATTTTATTTTATATTGTAGCTATGAAAAAAAACATAAAAAAAGATGTAAGTCTTATCTCTCAATCCTTTATAGGTTTATGGAATAATCTACAAAGTGTGCCTGGTTTGCAAGCACATTTTGTAGATAGTTCCAATGAAATAGCTATTTTTATATCTTGCAATCTCGGCTCTGCTGAAGAGCCGCCGGCTGATCTGTGGACTGGATTCCATGTCTGTCAGCTAGATGGCAGACTTGGCTAAAACATAATCACCAAAGTTAATTTCAAATTCTTGATGAGGTGGTATTACATCCCCCAAAGGCTAGCTGCGGTCTTTCCATTTCCATTTTTGGAGATGCAATCCGGAATTGGGATCCATGCTTCACATATGCTGGAAATGCCAGCTCATAATTACCTTCTGGAATCAAGTGAATTAGGAGATTAGTACAATCCAATACCTCAGTTTACCACATGACCCACTACCAGTCCTAGTCTTAGTTCTGCCTTAGTTTCTGCTTCTGTTCTATCTAGTAAACCCCCTTCTTCCCTGCAGGTCTGCCTCCTATCCTTTTAGCCAGTGTGTCATTAACAGTGCAAAACATCATGTGCCATCATATTAGAATAGTCCAGATCCACCATTGATTAAACAATAACACAATAAAATAAATTTAATAGCTGTTTTTAAAAAAACCCACACTGGCAACCTTCATACGTTTTTGGTTATAATGAAAACTTGGTCCCTCTTTCATAATTCCCTGGGGACTGGAAGTGCTTCTTCTATTAGCTTATTTGGTTCACACAAGGTGCTCTTGGGGGGGCAGACTTCAGTGTTGCAGACCAGTCTTTATGTAAAAACATGTAAGCGGGGAAAAGCAGGATCCATCGAGGTACATCCTTATTAAGATCCCATCTGAACGATATCCACAGAACTGACTGGCAACAAACCAGAAGAAACACGAGTATGAAGTATGAAGAACATCCAGAGGAAAGACGACTAAGAGAGAAACTTCTTACTCTTTATAAGTATATGCAAGGTCAATACAAGGATCTGTTTGGCAAATTTTTCATTCCTAAGCCTGAACAAATAACAGAGACAACCCCTGTAAGATTAGGAAAGGAGGTTTCAACTTCAGCAAAGAGTATTTTTTACAGTAAGGTAGGTTAAATTGTGGAATTCCTTGCCTAAGCATTTGGTCATGGTAAATACAATGGATGTATTCATGAGAAGATTAGATACATTTCTGGCAGGAGGGACCATACAGGTTTATACTGTGCGTTAGTGGGTATACAGAGTAATACCTTCTTAGGAGTCAAGAAGGATTATATTATTTTTGTTTTCTTGGTTATAAAGTGGCAAAGACTGAACTTGATGTATAGAGAAAAATAGACCAGATACATGGAAACCAGGTAAGCAGACCAGATAACATAGAATGGATGGGAACAGATGAGGAGATGGAATGGAGAGTGTCTGGCATGATGTAGGAGAGGCAGAGGAAAGGCGATAGAATTGCAATGTACAGGAACATACTGTGAATGACGTCTCAGAATTAGAGAACTTCCTCTGTTTTTCTTTTCTGGTTTTATTTATGAAATGTAAAACCAAAACAGTTGTTTCACAAGAGGTGTTTCAGGTCTTAAGAAATATTATATTTCAGATGAAATGCAAATTCACAGAATAGTTTTGTCTCTTGTCATGACAGAAACAATTATGTCATCAAGCCTCATTCTGATATTGATGGTAAAAGCAACATTACAACCACAGAAAGAATATATAGAGTGGTTCTCAAATTTGAAGTGGTAGAAACTTTTTGTTTCAAATGAAATTGTTTGTTAAAGGGATAGTAATACTTCATTTTAACTTTATTTTATTTTGTAGGCATTAAAAAAACATGAAGAATGATATAAGTCTTATCTCTCAAACCTTTATGGTTTAAGAGATATTCACAAGCAAAGTGTCCTCCTCCCGCCCCTTTTACTGATGTAATACTTCTCAGCCAGGGCAGAAGGGAGCTGCCCAGGTAGACTGCAGAGAGGGACAATCTTCAATTAAGATAAGGGAAAAACCTGAAAAGCTTGTCAAGGGGGGCAGGGATTTCATTGTTTTCATAGGAATAAGAGTGTCCCCTTCTGTTATCTGTCTGGTGTATGGACTGCATTCCACATCTGAGAAGAGATGACTTACACTAGGTAAAAGGGGCGGGAGGGGGAAACTTTGCTTGTGAATATCTCATAAACCATAAAGGTTTGAGAGATAAGACTTATATCATTCTTCATGTTTTTTTAATGCCTACAAAACAAAATAAAGTTAAAACGAAGTATTACTATCCCTTTAACACTTTAACCCATTAGATTCCCAAGAGGCCTCCAGTACCATGCTTTGCCATATATTAGACACCACTCTGGCATTGAAAGAGTTAATGTTATATCAATAAAAAATGGATTATTATGTACATTGGTACCAGTAATTGAAAATGGCACTATTCAGCTACAATGTATAGAGTAAGAGATATCACATAATTGTATCTGACTGATAATATAGTGATAAGTTATATTGCTTATACAAGAGAAAGCTAAAAGAAACAAAAATGGCAAAGTATAAAAAGATTAAATCTTAAACTTACCCAGTGCCAGTCACAGAACCACACACAAATTGTTTCATTGAGCCTTGTTCTCGTGACCTCCGTTATTTATATTTGCTCCAGGGAGCCCCTTATACTTCTTTAGGGAAACCCAGAGCTGTATGGAATGCAGCTTGAGAACCCCTGATATCTAGTAAGTTTAGCCTTACTATGGAAGAAGAAAACAATAGTATATGAAGATGGCTGAATTTGATAGAATAGATTAATGTAGTATTTTATCTGTATCTGTATAACACAAAGATGTAGTTGTTCTTTAGTTCTACTTTGATCACAGAAAATGTGTTCTTGTGTGGAAATGAAGATAAATGTACTATATTTGCTACTGTATGTCATAGGGCTAGTAAAAGTAAACTTGGTTATTGTGGTGTATGGTTCCCCTTAAATGTATAGTAATACTTAATTTTATCTTTATTTTATTTTGTAGGCATTAAGAAAACATGAACAACGATATAAGTCTTATCTCTCAAACCTTTATGGTTTGATAGATATTCACAAGCAAAGTTTCCCCTCCCGCCCCTTTTACCTAGTATAAGCCATCTCTTCTCAGATGTGGAATCTGTCTGTAAGAACAGACAGATAACAGAAGGAGACGATCTTCTTTCTATGAGGACAATGAAAGCCTTAAAAGTTTTTCAGGTTTTTCCCTTATCTTAATTGAAGATTGTCCCTCTCTGCAGTCTGCCTGTGCACCCCCCTTCTGTTCTGGCTGAACAATGTTACATCAGTAAAAGGGACAGGAGGGGGATACTTTGTCATTGAATTACTCTTGAACTACAACTCTGACAGAATTGAAATAACACTCTCCAAAGTCCAAATACTATGATGATTAATTAGAGCTGCTTTTATTATGAAACAATACTATCCCTTTAATATAGGATTAATGTGAGACAATCAAACCAGTCTACACAACAAGCTGCCCTCCTCTGACAGATTTCAGTGATAGTTCTGATTTATTTACTATAGCTGGACTCCAGTTAGAGCTCATCTACAAAAAAAGGAACATTGGAATAAGTCCATTGATGCAAGAGTGGTCTCCAACACATTGATTAGCAGTGCTTTGGAGATTTCTCTAGCATCCAATGAATATCATGGCAGTTCAATAGAAACCTGCCAAAAACCTCAGTTTAAGAAATGTGACCCGGAAAAAAATTGTGTTGCTCTTTTACTTTTTAAGCAAAAAGTAAAATAAAATAGTCAAGCATTTGACAATATGATTCTTAACCCTTTAAGAATACATTTCAAAGACCAGATATGACTACATTCAAGTGTTTACTTAAAATTAGGTACATCAATTTACAATTTGGACCATTCCCCTGTCCACATCAAGATTGCATTCACATCAGTGATTATTGTTAAAATCATAAAGTGAGCCAAGCAACAGAAAGAAGAGAAAGTAAAACCCCCAAAAAGAAAATAATCATTGCTAGCATGTCCCTTATATTTTATGTAATTTCCACTTAAATGGCTGGATTTACCAAGTTTTTCCACTTTTCCACCTTTTAATTGCATTGAAATCAATGATAATTATTCCCACCACAAATGCAGAGTTTCCTCACGTATTTATGCTGTGCTAGTATAAAACAGGTGTCAGTTTCCCACATGTTGTCTGAGATTGGGATAGAGTGTGAAAGAAACGGAATTGTTGAAGCTAGAGGCAAACAGACAAACAAAGGGAGCAGGAGATGCTTTGGTAGTAGTCAGCTGTTCTCTGGGCTTTGAGGTTGTGAAAAGGGAAAGGAGAGTTTAAAATTAAATAACTAAATAAACCTTTTTTTACAGATAGTTGACATGACAATTAGTTGACAATTAGGTAAACCAAGTTCCTTTGTTTGGGTTGGAATCCTGTCTAGCATTCAAGAGATTGAAGGTAAATTTGTGTTTTGTTCCCTGTGGTACAACTGGTTTTCTCCAGAATTAATCAATTTCTTCTTGGTACATCAGCCTCGCCATTTATGCTCATAAACTTTAACTCTTTGAGTGTCTTTGTGTTGCAATGCATTGGATAACTCTCTGGCACACATATGTTAAAAATAGAATGATATAATTTTACAATTGAGATAAGTCATTATTGCTAGCAAAAAAAAAATAATTCAGATGAACTTCCTCAGAGAAAAAGCTATTATTCCCACATTTTCACTAAAAAATATCTCTGGTTCTGTAATAGACCTGCAGAGCAACTTTACAAGCTGATTAACAACTGTTTTCACATACATATGACTAACATAACACTCCATTTGCCTCACAAATTTACAGCTGGATGGATAAACTCCACTGAGTACGATTATCCCTTTCTTCCTGAAATAGTGTAATAAATTGTATATTACATCACATCACACATAAACACTGGGGACAAACGTATTGACATCTGTAGCAAACTTTATTTTTGTTCTCCTATCTGCACATACCATGTGTGATTTGATCATGTAGGCCTTAGCCAGGACTGCATTTACATCCCAGCTTTCCCTTCTCAAAACATCCTAGGCTCTCTTAACACTGCCTATGGCAACATTTCTACACCTTTCATGATGCTCTCTCCTCAGCCCTGTCCACTTTTGAATAACAAAGATAATATCTACATCTTATACAATATAAATAAGCTCTTAACCCCTTGGTTGATATAGAAGTCTCCAACGAATTGTAAAGTCACAATAAACCTGGAGCAAAAGTTTAGTGCAGCAGAAGTCTAGTGCAGGTGCTTTGATCTGTCCACAACCACAACACAAAACAATGAGGCTCATGTACTTATAAAAGAACTGCAGTGATTCTGAGGCAAACCACATTCCCAATGGGGGAGATATAAAAAAAATCCTCAGATTCCCATTGATTTGAATTGGTCTTTTAATTCCTAAAATGTGAGGCCTCTCTAGCACTGAAAGGGTTAAAAGCCCCTGCTAAATTAATGAGACATTGCATTTCTTCCCTATGGTGCACACTGATTTGCTCCAGTACTTAGTACATCAAACTCACTAGGTATGTCCAGTGCAGCTAAGGTTCTCCCATAATTTAGTGCTCTAGTTAACTGCTACTCTACCTAAGAGGAAATGAAATTACATTATAATGTTGTCTCTATGTGATGAAATCACTCATTTCATTCTTTGTTAATAAATATCAGTAGTCGCAATTAAATGAAAAGCAAAAAGCACCCTTGCAGCACCTATATCCTTTGTTATTCCCGTCCCACTTGCATAATAAAGCTGAATTGTTTTTATCAAACAAATAGAGTTATAAATATACAGTGTGTTCAGAAATGATTCAACCCTTTATAAGCCCGTATCGATACATCCACTGGTCACTTTGGGTTTTTTGTACAGTTTTTTCCTCTTCAATTCCTGCAACAACAAGTTAAAACATATGGTAACGCACTATGCACCATAAAAAAGTAGTTCTACTTTTTCTGGCATTAAAGTAGGCCTCTTAATGCCTGTTCCTGTCTAGTGCATGGAATTGAATGGGAAAATATTACTCCTTTTCATGGATTCCAATAAGTGTTAAATTCAGCACCTGACATGTGTTTTTCCAACAGTATTTTTTCACAGCACAGCTAATAGAATGGCTTACCGTGCTTGAAAAAATGCAGTTGCCTGTTTTTTTAGCCGACCGGGACAATTGAATAATACGTTTATTTATATTTTAATTGTAAGACTTGAAGAGCTGGATTCAAATGCAGGTGCTAATTTTATCTCTGCTTTTATCTCCAGGTATCCCCACTGGGGATATTTTTGATAAAAATGGAGGTAACATTTATCTCCTGCATTTGAGTCCAGCCCAAAAATGTTAATATAATTCAATTCAATACAAATACAATTCTAGTATTTCAAAAACTATAATGCAATACAAATTCAGTACTTTCAGTTCAATACAGATACCATTCAATTAAATTTGATAGGTGATAGGTTCTCATTAACCAAGAAAACCAAAATCCATCCCTAAGTAATAATGCTGCCAGTCTGCAACAAAAGAAATAAAAAATGTGCCAGTGCAGAAAGTAAATAAGATGACACCCTACTGCAGTGAGACAAGAGGCAAATTGAGATATCTAACTCTCAAAGAGTTAAAAGCCCCACTAAAAGACAACTACAGACAGCTGCACTATGCTGCTGCTGCTAGCATCTATCCATTAACCCCCTGAGTCTTTTTCATATGTTTTCCTAGATCCCTGGGGAGCATGTTGGAGGCCTAGGTTTCATATGTTCAGGAAGAAATGGGCTCCCTTCACTACTGCTGCTGTAATGATTCAGCAGCATCAGCAGCAGCCCTCCAGCTTCTTCTGCTAATTATTGTGTAAGCAAGCAAATCTGCTTTGTCTCTCTTTCCTGCCAAAACTGCATGTGGCATGGAAGGAGGTTGGAGTTTTTTAAACCATGAGGGCACAAAATCTTACCACCATTGAAAACATAGGGAAAACTTGAACCATTCGTGTGGAAAAATCTGATGTGTAAGCAAAAAGGCAGAAAATCTATGGATTCCACAACGGAGTGAATTCCAGAGAAAAAGTGGCAAATCCTGCATTTTCTGTGGAAATTCCCACTGGAATAAAATTTAACATTTTGTACACCCTACTGTCAAGTGCCAACCCACACTTTACAATTTCTTAGAAAAGAGTCAAAGGTTACACAAAAATCATCCAAGAGTACGCCTGTAGATTGGCAAACTTGACAAGAGGTTGGCAGTTAACATGTTGCCCTTTTCTTTTGATGAAAATAGATGTTTTAAAGAATTGCTGTTATTTGTTGCACCTTGCTTCCATATCCCAAGCAGCAATTATTTTTCAAGGATGGCAGCGTCAGAATTGAACATGAAGGTGTTAAGTGCCATGGGGAAAGGACAAAGGGACTCATATGTTGCTGTAGGACTCTGCCTGCTCACAACTTTTGCTTTCAGCTGTTGATTTCTCCACTTCATCCCTCAGCAGCAGCAGTATTGAGGCATGAAATCTTGTAGTCATAGAAACCATAGGTGAAAATGATCAAAGTTCTAGTGGGGAAGGTATTGGTAGTGGTGAAAAAGTGGAAAACGTCTGTATTTTTTATGTGTGAGAATCTTCCAGTGAAAAGTGTGGAATTACTGGTTTTCAGAGAAAATTCCAGTGGGAAAAAGTTTTACTTTTTCCCATCTCTAGTAGCAAGGTGACTCCTTGGTAAGCAGTCAAACATGGAAAGGAAGGAGGTGAGAAATAGCTGAGGAAGTCTAAAAAAAAGTGTTGTCTCCCCAGCTTTCCCAAACACAAAGACTACAGCAGCAGGGCATACCAATTTTGGGGCTCCCCCTCATATGTACATCAGTCTCCCTGCTGCTGTAGGTCCCAGTGTTCTGGAGCCCACCTAGAGGCATCAAGAATAAAAAGAAAAGCAGCAGCAGCTGATAAAATAATTACAAAAACGCATGCTGAGATTTAAAGTCATTGCTGCCAAAAAAAACTTTAACTTGCCAACCTTAAAAAAGTATACAGTAGGATTAAAAACTAAATAAAGTAAAATAAAAGAATAATGAGGGAAATATTATGAGGGTTAGAGAAGCATATTCACATCGCTCCACCATGATAGTACTGGAGAAAGGTAGCCTCCCATTCAGCAGATCTCAAACCAACAGATGATATGCTTTCTGCTTCCTTTTCAGCTCTGCATGCAATATGAGCCATCCACAAAACAGTAAAATAAAATGAAATACATTAAAATAAAAATTCTCTGATCAAATGGTTTCCAAGTTGCAAGACTTATTGACAGACCCTCCTAATACCATTTTTGTGGTGATCTGACCTATTGGAAAATTCCTGTCTAAGGTGGTAACAAACTTTCACTTATACTAAGACATCATCTTAGCTTCTCTAAGTGTAGGGACAAGGATTCCATCCTCAGCCTTGTCTATATCCTATTGGTACATATCTACATGGATTGAACTCTGTCTGTAGGATGATCTTCTAGGCTCCTGGTTATCCCATCTGGTAGGGGAGCATCAAATCTACAATTAGTCATGGGATCATCAAGGCCTATCAGCTGTTAAAGATCCAGGTGCCTCAAGGTTTTAAGGACCACTCAGCAAGAACAGCTTCTAGCTCCTGTGTAGCAGAAACAGTCATCCACTTGGAGGCCATTTGGGCAGAAATATGGTCCTCCATTAATACTTGTATTTTCAGTTGGATAGCCTCTCTTCTAGCTCTGCTAACACTGGCCAAGGTGTTTTCCATGCAGGACACCCATGGGTGTTTTTTAGCCATATCTGTATTTCTTGTATTACTTAGGTATGACCCATTGGTGAATGCCTGTCATGAATGGTCAGGAATGGAGATAAGAATTTCACACTCAGCATATTTTTCATATTTTATGCAGACATATAGATATGGGGGGATTGGGGAAGAGGGACGTGTCCTAGGGGAAGTTTAAGTATGGAAGAATGTTCTCCTTTCAATGGTTTTCAATTTTATAGGTTTCTTAACCCTTTAAGGAGCAGGGGAGGGGGTTGAGTTTATTTCTTCTTGACATTCTGAGGATCAGAGAGGCATGAAAGCATAATCCTTTTCTCTTTAAAGCAATTTATAAATGGTAAATGGTATACTTGTGCCATAGTTCATCAGACTTCGAAATAACTTAAAAAATCAGCATTGAGCCAACTAAAAACAAGATCAAAGACAAGATAAATGAGCAGGTTACTATGATAGCATGCTGATAAAGCTCAATTATCTTGTCTATGATTTTGTTTTTAGGTGGTTAGAATAAGTAAAGGAAATAATATTTTGATGTTTGCTTATATAAAGGGATGGTTGAAAGGTTTCACCTCAAAAGTGAAACATACAAAAAAAATTGAACATCCCTCGTTTTGTGGAAATACCCATTAAAAGTACAGGTAAAGAGCATGTGAGAGAGAGAGAGAGAACAAAGCTGAATCTGTCTTGCTAGCTAGTGAAAGCAAACAAAGCAAGGGAGATGGGGTTTCTTGATAAGATTATTTTTGGGTATGAGGGAGTAAGCAACATGTGGGTGTGAAGGAGAAAGGAGCATTCAATAAAAAAAAACTGTTTTGACTTCCTAATTCAGCTGGATGGCTAAACAAATTGACCATAAACCTCCATAGGATGTTGAAGCAAGAGAACCACTGTAAAATTTCAGTCCATGAAAGTACTGAAAATATGAACTGCAATAATTTTTTATTAAAACATCTCTCAGTAGTGGCAATACCCTTGTTTTACTCAGCAAGATAGTCCCTACAATATATATGTTTTTATATAGTAAGTATTACTATCTCTTTAAAGGTTTATTGACCAATTTAATTTTAGGTGTTAGTGTTCCTTTGCCTAAATGTAGAACCTTTAACGAATGGAAAACACTACCCTTAACCCTTTTGTAGCCACATAAACCCATATGGTCTATCCTAAATAGTCTGGGGCCAGTATATTGATGTATGATCACCCATGCCTTTAACAATAAACTACTGCCAACAAACCGCAGTGAACCAAATCAAATGATAGAAAAAAGAGACACAACTATCCCTTTTACCGAAAACTATTCACACTGTAACAATCAGCCAGCATCAGAGGAAATGAATGGGAAAACCAAATTCAAAGAGGAATAATTGCAGGCTAACTATACTAGGGCATTAGTCCAAATTGCTCTGAAGATTCTGTAAAACGAGAACAGTAACATCAACACTGTATAATATTTTCATTTCAAAAGCAACAACAAAGTTGACTGATTCCTCTGTGTTTTAGATATGATGACCTAGCAACAACTTACAACTTTTTTTTTTTAAATTGCAATATCCATTTTGGATTGTAAACTGATGGAAAGATTATACAGAAGTAAAGCTACCATATCCAGCTTTATGGTTTGCTTTTATAATATTACACTTCTCCCAGTGTGAGATGCCAATGAACAAACAGTGAATGTAAGGATAGCAAACCAGACAAAGCTTAAATAATTAGGTTCAAATGGAGTTCAAACTGTTTAATAGCATACAACCAGCTGCCTTTTTTGTTTGTTTGCTGATCAGCTTTTTTGTATAAAGAAAAGTGGAGCACTTATGTGTTATACCAATTGAGCCACAGGTAACATTAAAAAAATCCCAATGTTTTATACAGGGATTTTAACCCAGTGCTAGAAGGGTCTCCAACACATTGTGAAACAAAGGGGTTACGCACTAAGGCATGATAAAGGGTGATATTGTTTGATGGCTTCTCCAGTTATTCCTATGTTATTCTATGGAGCCAATGCACTGGGTTTTCTCCATCCCTGAAGATCTTAGGCTCTATAGAATAACACTGGAACTGGAGAAGTGATATCACTGGAGAAGTCATTTTCTGTTTATCATCTCTTTATCATGCCATAGTGAAAAAACCCCTATGTGTTGGAGACCTCACTAGTATTGAAGGAGTTAAAATCCCCAACTGAATTGTGGAACTTTTTATTTGCTCTTTGTGGTGCAGTTGGTTTGCCCAAGAATTGCTACACTGTCTTTGTGTGGACTGAGATCGATCCAGTTTTGATTCCGGGGCTATGGAAGTATCCAGCGTATTGCCTAGCAATGCTTTTTATTACTGCCCTTTTCCCTAGTAGTTAACACTTTGAGTACCAAAGGGATATTCAAAGTATTGCTTCGCAGTACTTTGGACACCCATCTGGCACTCAAAGCATTAACAGAGCAGTACACATTTTTAACCCCTTAAGGACCCTTGACTGTCCTGGCATGTCATGGGAGGATTTGAGTGAAGGACCCATGACATGCCAGGACTGTCATGGAATTCTGGCTCCTCGCGTGGCTGCACATCATTCAGTGAGTCCGGAATTGAATGAAAGAAAAAAAAAGCTTGATGGACCTTACATGACGGCCACGTGCATGTGTGGCCGGTCCTTAAGGGGTTAAGGACCAGCCATCCTGGGTGGAAGTCCTGTTAAGGACCAGATAGATGATGTTTATCACTCTGACACACGTGACTGATCATGTGTGCCAACGTGACAAACAGGGGTCTGATAGTGACCGCTCTGGTCTTGAAGCAGTCAATTTCAGACCATGCTACTGCTCACAGTGCTCATGCAGGGGTGCTGTGAGTATAAAATACGTGATGCACCAGGACCGTCATTGGTCCTTTAGGCAAGGACAGTGGTGATGGTCCTGATACATCATTGGTCCTTTAGGCAAGGACAGTGGTGATGGTCCTGACACATCATTGGTCCTTAATGGGTTAATAGAAAAATATGTTATACAAATTTTGCTGCTGACCAAAATAAAGACATTACCGGAACATTTTCTCATACAAAAGTTCTTAAAACTCAAATGCTTAATTCAAGCAACAGCGCTAGCTGTGTCTCAAAGGCTATATATTTACAATTCACTCTGTGGCAGAGCTGGGGTCACTGACTACATTTCTTCATAGTAAGTAATAGGAATAGCACCACCTGGTGATCACATTTTAGTTTAATAAAAACAGTTTAAAATGTAATAACTTGATTGAAAACTCTTCAGCAGTATGCATAATTATAACACACTAGTTGAAGAGCCCATTACACGGGCCACAGTGCCACTGGCAGCTGGTCACGGGGCAGTCATGCGCAGTAGCGACTGCCCGCACCGCGGCTGATACAGAGCTGGACGCTCATCCAGCTCTGTATCAGCTGCGGCTCGGGCATTCTCTACTGCGCATGACTGCAGCACGTGCAGCAGTCTCTACTGCGCATGACTGCGTCGTTACACATGTTTTAGCCAATTATTATATAGGATATGTATTTTAAAGTTTACTGTTCCTTTAAGCATACTCTGCACTCATTTGTCCAACATAAACTTAAGGGGTAACATAGGAGACACTTACTAATTCGTTGCTGTTACGGACATTTGTCTTAGGCAATTCAATTTTTTTTAACTATACCTCAGCAAAAGCCTCAGTCAGTACTATAAATTGCAAATACATTTCTTTTGTGTATAATCTGAAATGCAATTATGGAGCGACAAGGCTGAGCTCAAACAGGAAAAAGATTTCAAAACCTGGCAATGTTACAATTCAATTCACATTATTGCATCATCCTTCACTAAACCCATGAGGATATTAGAATACATCTGTTTAACATCTACTGAAAACAAACAGAAGTGCTGTCAGCCCTACCAAATTTAGACAGAAAAAAAAGATAATTTGAACATGTTAAGCACTGGAGCAATTTATTACAGTGAGAAATTCCAAAATAGTTTCCATGCAGTTTTGAGAGTGCAATGTGTATTCTGAGTTTATTGGTGACTGTTGAGCAAAACTTAATCCAATTTACTTTTTCAGGTCAGGCCTAAAAACAAACAGGATTATGATTTTTTCCCTTTTTTTCTCTCCTTTCACATATATTAAATTGGATTCAAGAAAATATTTACTTTGTATTAGCTCAGCAGAGAGCATGGATATCCAAACATTAATGGCTGGTGTTAGTAATAGGCACATTTTATTAAAATCTATCAGTTGTTTCTCATTTAACTGGCATTTAATGAGCATTTAGCGCAACCAATAAAATTATCAGGGGTTTAAAGGGCAAGTAGGTGAAACAAACAGAAAATACCACCAGTAATATGCATGTTAACCAACCACAATCCTGTTTTCAAATAATGATACTTCAGGACTCTTCCTAGATGTCCTGGAGTGGATACCTCAATATTTAAAATTACTGGGTGTCCAATGAGAGAGGTTGATTCTGTGACTTTGTAAGTATAGGAACTCCACCCACTTCCCTGACATTACCTTGACTCCTGTCCTTTTCCAGGGCAAACTCTTTCCCTCTTCGCAGTTCCACCTACATAATTAAGCTCATCTATATAGTAATGTGAATCATGACATCTGGACACTGCCATCTCAAACCCCTCCTCATACTCTGTGGACAAGAAAGTTCACAGGTATATAACTAATAGTTAAAGGAAAACTCTACCTATAGGAAAAAGTGTCTCTTAAATAATTTTACCTAGGTATTTATTATTTATACATCAGTCAAATATATGTTTTGACAAGTGTCTGATATTGTCTCCATTGATAATCATTGTCTCATTTTGACAATAACCACTTTATGTCTATATTTAGTTCATGCAACACTGCAATAAACAGTGGGCTTTATCAGTCTGAGTAAGATTAGCTAGAGGGAAAACTCCACCCATGGCTCCTTAGAGTCATGTAAACATTCTCAAGATAGTAAAATGTCATCGTCCAACCGTTTTCCAACCTCAGACTGCAGCAAAGTTCAAATTCAACAAACAGTAACGATAAATACCTTACTGTAGTATGAATGACACATATTTACTCATGTCCATAAGAGCTACTTGGTAAATGGTAAAGTTACATATTAAACAGAAGTATCATGGAAAGTCATACTAATGCTTTGTTATTTAAAAGTTGTTAGAAGTAGCAGCATTATAAACATATCCACATACACAAACACAGAACACACATACCTGTACATGTTATTTCATCATGTTAGATACCTCTTATTTATTTTTTATTAAATAAGGCCCAGACTTGGAAAGGTCTTACTGTTAAAGTGTTGTCAGTTTGTAAAATCAGCATTTAAATGAATATGGGTATCAACACATAAAAACATATTTATCCCATGAATGCTAGCGATGTCTCCAACATGGTGCTTAACAATGTGTTAGACCTCTCTAAATTTGAAGGGGTTAATGTCATACCATGTGTCCCAGGGGTTGGGTGGGAAACCTGTAGTTCTCCTTGTTAAATTGCAATTCAAATCACTATTAGCTAGCTCTTGGTTAAATGAGGATGATGGGAGTTGTGGTCGAGCAATAGCTGTCATGGATTGCACTCCAACTTTCAGAACACTATAGGTCAACTAACGTGATGGGAGTCAATTTCCAACAACAGATGAACAACCAAAGGTTGCCTATCAATGGCATATAAAATAGAAACACATTGCACATCTGTCCATGACCTACTTTGATACCTATTTTTGGAAATGGGGCACTTTACAAAAAAAAAAAGGGAGGGATGACTTGGGAAAGTCAATTTACTTTCAGGTTAATGACTTGATTACTGAGCTCTCTCTGCTACTAACAGCTGCAAGAGTAGGAAGTAGCCTGTGGCGCTGACTGCAAAGGCCATGGGATTGCAATCAATCTGTCAATCAAGGAAAGCACAGCAATCAATTAGAACATTAGACATTATGGTAATTATAAACAAGCCAGTCTGTGTTTTTTTATGTTTTGTTTTGCTTGCTTTTTTTTACTCCTGCCTTCACAATTAACCACTTGGATGGAAAAAAGATCCCTAACACATTGCTTTGCATCCAAAATCTTTATGGGGAAGTAACACATACCAATAACAATAACTATAGGTATAAATTATATTTATATTTAAAACTGCAGCAAATAGTAAGTCATGAATAATAATATGTGGCTTAAAGGGGAAGTAGCACCTCCAAAAAATAACCACCCTCTGACTTTACTATGGCCATATTCAATCAATATTGGATGCCATGCTCATGGAGGTAGACATGACAGCTGCTGTCAATTTTTTTTTTTATTGCAGAAGGAGGCAGAGAGCCTTAAAGCGGAACTATCACTCCAATTAAAGTGACACCCAAATAATTATTCATATAGCGATATGCATACAAATGCTTGTAAGATCCAGAATAAGTCCAGCATTATTGAGAAATCCATCTTGTTCGTAGACTGACGGGCAGGCATCAGCTCAGGCATCTTGCCTCTTCGTCATCTGTGTGCCTGCACCTACTCCAGGATTGGTGGGGGGGAGTTGCATTGAGCCTTAAGGTACAGGAAGTGACTGAAAGCACAGGTGCACAGATATCTGTACAGCAAGAAGCCTGCCCATCAATCTCCAAACAAGATGGATTTTTCCAATAATGCTGAACTTATTCAATATAATATAACTATTGGTATGCATGTCACTATATGAATAATTATTTGGGGGGCGCTTTAATTGGAGTGATAGTTTCACTTTAACTCACACCTCAAAAGGTTAAAATTACTGTGTGGGTGCAGTATATGTCCTTCTGTCCTGCTAGCAAAGGAGGTGTTACTTCCCCTTTAAGCCACACATCTCCATCCATGTCTTACTGTTTGCTACAGTTATATATATAAATAACATTCTGTCAGTATCCTGTCTATATTTTCTGTGTATAGCTTCCTCTAGACTGTAAGCTCTCACAAGCAGGGCCCACTAATCCTTTTCTTTTCTAAATTCCATTACCATTTGTACTATTTAAGTCTGTGTATTTCCTATTCCCTATTGTACAGCACTGCAGAATAAGTTGGCACTATATTAATATATAATAATATCAATAATATATATCTAGTGCTACATAGTGACCATGTGTTTTCATTCCCCTCTGGCACGGCCAATGGCGGTATTGTTCAAGCCATATTACCACAGGATAACGTTTCAGACTTAAACGGTCTTTAACTTATACAAACTGGAATTATATGTTAAGTATTATCACCACAGAAATATGTTGTGTGGAATAACAATGATCTCATCTATTCATCCAGTTGAATGTTTGGATTGTGCAGAACAGACTTATATTGTGTAGTGCAGTTCAACAAGCAGATGCTGCCATCTACAGTACAGGTGCTGTGTCACTGAGAGATGTTATTATTCCTTTCTCTTCAACTGGGCAGAGATTTTTACTTCAGTCTTTTAACCCTTTGGGCACTAAATGTATGTGAAGGTGTCAATTTCAATTTGTTTGGAACTGTGGCCCTTAGTTATAAAATTGAGCTGGAGTTATTCTGGAGTAAACCAACTGCACCATAAGAGACAAAAAAAATCCTGTTAAAATAAACCATGTTTTTAACCCCTTGAATGCTAGAGAAGTCTCCAACAAGGCCTCGCTAGCATTCAAGGAGTTAAAAAGCTCTAGTCAAGTTCATGGGGATTTAGAAAATTATTTGTCCCACATGGTGCAGCTGTTTTACTCCAAAATAACTCCAGTTTGCTTTTATATATATGGGCCTGTATTTTTAACTAATATGTCTTATTCTATAATATAAAAGGCCAGAATATTTGTCCAATGCAGTCATGTGCAGTAAAGTCTGGCTCCCAGCATTCTGTGCGTTCGGGCAGTCTCTGATGAGCATGACTGCATCACGTGCACCACCAGTGAGGTGGCAGCAGTACGCAGAGCAGGACTGGCCTCTTTACCTCATCGGAACTTGGCCCATGTACACGGGCTTTTACACTACGTACAATATAAAAAAGAAGCTTTTAATATCCAGACACATGGGGAAGAAAAATAGTTAACAAAATTATTTTCATTTGATAAACCTCTTGACTGCTAGATAAGTCTCCAGTGCATTGCAAATCAATTTGCTGGAGCTATCTCTAGAATCCAAGGGGTTAAATGGAAAAATTATGCCTGATATTCATTTATTTAGTAAAACTGTGCTGCTACAATATAGTTAATGATATTTGCACTAGGGATGAATAGCACAAGTTTAATATACAGTAATAAAAATTAACCTTTCTGCCTTGTGAGTCCAATGCAATTCCAACTTTTTATTGCTGTTTACTGCAGTCTCACTTTACATTGACATTTGAAGTGTTCAGACTGTGTAAACACAAGACTATATATTTAACATGTGTATGTTTCTTAGGCTGGTACAGTGGTGAAGAAGCTCTAAGGTGTGATAAGATGTGATAAAGAGGTGATAAGGTAGCGATGACTTCTCCATTTCCTATGTTATTCTATAAAGTCTGTGTACTAAGATATCTCAAGTGGAAGAGATGATGCATAGGCACCATAGAATAACATAGGAATGGAGAAGTGATATAACTTGAGAAGCTATCTCCACTTTATCACCTCTTCATCACACATCAGTGCTTAAAGGGACTGTAAAGTCCCATAAAAACTTTTTATATTTTTGTAGAGCTGAAGAAAATAAGAAGAATGGTGCAAACCCTATCTCTCAAACCGCTATGGTTTGAGAAATATTTGCATTGAAAGTTCACCCCTCTCTCTCCTTCTCCTGACGTCAGCATCTAGCCGACAGCAGGAGATTCCGGTCTGGGGACCAGCCGGTGGCTCTTCAGCAGAGCCAAAATTGCGATATCGCAAAAGAATTAGTTCATTGGACATGTCTACAAAGTGTGCTTGCAAACCAGGCACACTTTGTAGACATTTCCAATGAAGTAATTTTTTTGCAATACAGCAATATCAGCTCTGCTGCAGAGCCTCCTCGAGTCATAAGACTCGAATCTCCTGCTGTCAGCTTTACAGGAGAGAGGGGTGAACTTTCAGTGCCTAATTCTCTCAAACTATACAGGTTTGAGAGATAGGGTTTGCACCATTCTTATTTTCGTCAGCTCTATAAAAGTATAAAAAGTTTTTATGGAACATTACTGTCCCTTTAACAATATATTGCTTATTGAAGATATTCAGATACTTTTATAACTGATTTCCTAAGACATAATCATAAAACAGTTACGAGGTAACAAGATGGATTTGATTCCATTGCAGTTAATAAATCTGTCATGGGTTTTATCTATAAAAGTCTCCAACGGCACTGTTAAATAAAACCATTTACAACACTTTTCAACTGCAATGTAATTAAGGCCTATGTAAAATTATTATTATTTACAAATATAGGCAGAGACAATACAAATAACTCTAGGAATATTATTATCTGTAGTACTATACAGATTAGAAGAGTTCATCATCTGAGATTATAGGAAATGAGATTATACCTACTTCAAAGGAAAGGGTTCTATACTTTAAGAACAGTAAAATACAGAATTTATTACAAAGAAGTGGTGTTGGCAGAAACAGTATAAATCTTCAAAGCAGGGTTTGACAGGTCTTTGGAAAATCACTTTATGTAGGTTTATGAGATTAAAAAGCTTAAACTCAATGGACCTTGATAAGTATTTAACTAAGTGTATAACCAAGTTAGAGCTGTTTGTTTTTTGTTTCCCCAGTTTCTTCCATCCTATATAATAATTCGCTAAATCGCGTGTAACGCCGCATCATGCGCAGTAGACACTGCTGCGCATGCTGCAGTCATGCGCAGTAGAGACTGCCCTCGCCGCAGCTGATACAGAGCGGGGTGCTCCGAAGAAGCGTCCCGCTCTGTATCAGTCGCGGTGCGACCAGTCTCTACTGAGCATGACTGCACCGCGACCGGCTGCCTGTGGCACTGTGGCCTGTGTAATGGGCTCTTCAACTAGTAATCTATAATAGGCATTTTGAAAAAAAAAATCCAGTGGCATAGTTATCACTTGTAATTGAATTCAGCCCTATAACTCGCAAGTTCACCTAGCAGTACAATATTAGTAGTCATTCTGAACATTTATTTTGAATGTCACCTAGGCATAACGTTTTTGAGCTGGTATTGGTATGAATGATTAATCATTTAAAAAAAGTGTGGGTTTTATGCTGCCTGTAAAGAGTTAGTTCCTGAAAAAATTCCCTGCCCCATTTGGTGGTTTGTAATGTCTTTACCACCAGTGCTACAATACCCTGCACTAAGCAACCACATCGATACAGGAACAAGTTTATCACAATTAAAGCAGGTCAGTTCTGTGTCAAAACACAAAAATAGTTTGACAAAGCCTAATTTAAAGCAATATGACATATGAGCCATGTGCTGGAATAGATTATATAGTCATGGGGCAGATATGTCTAAGGGGTGATATGATTACCATTTACAAATAAATTGAGGTCAATGCAAAGACCTCTCTGTGGAAATGTTTATTCAAAGAGCCGATCAAAAAAAAAAATAGAATACTGGTAGAGTAAAAGTGATACATTTATTGGCTAACTGAGTAGCTGTAGAATTCAAGCTTTCAAGACAACTTAGGTCTCATCTTCAGCCATATTTAGAATAAAGGCTGAATACAAAATGCATGGCAGGTTATACATTTATACAAATTGTTTTTACATGTAAATTCCACTGGAAGTGGAACTCTTACCATTCTCTGTGTAAATTATTCCCTAGACTCCAGGAAAGGCACTGTTTTGCAGCTGGCCATGTGGCACACAATTTATTTGGTCCAGTAAATTTAGTGTGTACAGAGTTTGTGACTGCAGCCAAAGATGGCAAAGTGTATGGAATGTACAGGTTAACCCTCCGAGGGGTGCAAAACTCCTTGCTTGCAATGCATTTTGTGTCCCTCTGGCAGCCAAAGGGACTAAAATATGTTTATTGTGTGCAATAATGTGATATAAAATCATTATCATGGTTCAGGCTACAGTTCAGGTTATTAAACTTGGTTGTCAATCTATACTCCCAAATCTTTCTGTCTCTCTAGGTCTGAAAATTTGCCCTGTGATATTTAATGCTGAGACCAGTTTTGCAAAAATGTTGGTGCACTGGGGAGTCTTATGAGAATTTGTCCACTTTCTTAGAGTTTGTCCTGTTTCACCTACATACAATCCTGTTTTGGGACATTTCACATACATGATGAGGTAGACGTTAGAAGATCTGCAGGAGAATGTACCTTTTATGTTGCAATTTTGGTGAGAATTGGCACCTTATCTGTTTTACATATTTGTGCACAGGTTGCACATTTCTTTTGTACACAGGAAGACATACCATTTTCTGTTGTATTCTTAAAGGAGCAGTAAACTTTTTTTTATGAAAACACATGTTTTATAGAGCTTTTCCTGCTGAATAAAACAAGGTCAATCCCATCGCTGTCAGATGTTTTATTCAAAAATTATAGCCGTTTAAATAATCAGGAAGTGAATTTACTGTGTTTACTTCCTGATAGTTCTAACTGACAGGAAGTGACAGGCAGTTTCTGTCACATTCTATGGAGAACTGTATGTCTCTGACTTTTCTAACTTTTCTTTCCATTAGAATCTAACAGGAAATCTAATTAGAATTTGACCACTAGATGGCACTGCTAATGTAAAAAAACATGGGTTTAAACTGTAATAACTCTGTAAATATAAATCTCTCCGCAGTGGGAGTACCCTTATTTTACTCAATAGGAAAATCCCTACAATATATATTTTTTTCATAAAAAAAGTTTACTGCTCCTTTAAAGATGCTTGTTACCTCCAGTTGTTTATGGTTGTGGGGAGCAGAGGTTTTAGATTAGGACCTGGCTGTAAAACATAGAGTTTTTGGGAAGGAAACTGTCATTTCTGAGATATTTAGGCCTGTCTGTTGGTTTGCAGAGTAGAAATGTCTGGATGGAGTTGTTTATAGTACTGTTTGTGGTATTCAGAAATTTAATTTGCATGAGTGAATAGATGAGTTTGTCGTTAATGGTAGGATGTAAAGCATTCTAATTTTCATTACATGACAAAAGTTATTCTTCTCTGTCAGTCCAAATGAATAGGCTTTCATCTATGTAGCAGAGGTAGACCAGTGGCTTTATTTGGTAAGTGGACAAGAGCCTCTCCTCTAAATTTTCCATGAATAAGATGGCATATTGTGGCATTAGTCATTCACTTTCTTATGGCAATTCCCATCTTTAGTATGTATAGTTCTTGCCCAAATGTGAAATAATTTTGCATTAGTATAAAGAGTATTAGCTGGGTTATAAGTTCTGTGAGTAAGTTCTCTTGCTCTAAGATATAAAGAAGAGGTCATCCAATACTAGAGGAAAGGGCTTTTTTATAGAAAATGAATGAAAGTTGTGGCATTCTTTGCCTTGAGAAGTTGTGTTTGCAGATACTCTAGTTGCTTTCAAACAGTAATGATACCTTTCTGTAGTTGTTTTCATAAGTAATGGAAACCTTTCTGACTCAGAACAATATTGTGATGATCATTACACGGACCGACTGAGAACTAGCAAGTATATTGGAAATCTATGCCCCCTGAAACGAGACCTGGAGAAGGAGAAATGGCACAAGGAAACTAGCAAGAGGCTATGGCTATGAAAGATGACAGCTAGCAATACTATGCAATATCACAGATGGCTCTGCAACAAGATTGGAACCCAGAAGCAGGTCAGGCACTCTAAAGGTCAAACATAAGTCCAATAGCACAGAACCAGTAAGAATGATCCAAAAGATAGGTCAAAAGTCTAAGCAGAGGTCAGGACAGGCAGCACAGATACAATGGTCAAAGTCCATGCAGGGGTCAGGGCAGGCAGCACAGATTCAATGGTCAAAGTCCAGGCAGGGGTCAGGGAAGACTCCACAGGTTCATATCCAGAGAGACAGGCCAAGGGTCAAACACTACAATGAATTAACCAGGAAAATACCAAGAAGCTCTGAGCAAGATCAGACAACTGAGCACTGTCTAACAGGAAATGCTGACTTCAATACAGTACCAGGTCACCACGCATGCATAGAAGTGACGCAGAGAGACTGATGGCGCACACTCTCAGAAGTGATGCAGAGAGACCGATGCCACTCACACATAGAGTCCAGGCAAGGGTCAGGGCAGGCTCCACAGGTTCAGATCCAGAGAGACAGGCCAAGGGTCAAACACTAAATGAAGTAACCAGGAAAACGCCAAAAGTCTCTGAGCCAGGTCAGACAACTAAGCACTGTCTAACAGGAAGTGCTGACTTAAATGCATGCGTGGAAGTGATGCAGGGCTGATGGCGCACACTTGCAGAAGCGATTCAGAGGGAGCGACGCCACACACACATAGAAGTGTCGCAGAGTGACCGACACAGCACATGCACAGATGCATTGTGGTGTTCAGCTGTATCCAGTGCAGAGCATCAGACATGACAAATATTGAAAATATGACAGCTGGTTTCAAAGCAGGAAAATTGAAAATGCCTTCATTTTTTTTTGTCTATCTCGAGATCAAGAAGGGTGATGTGGCATGGGATGAACTTGATGGATGGATGTCTTTTTTCAGCCTCATCAACTGTTGCTATGTTACTATTATTTTTTTAGAACATACTGCTTCTTAACAATAATTAGCCCCTAGGATGTTAGAGACAGCTCCAATACATTATTTTGAAATGCTATGGATGCTTTCAAGGGGTTATTTGGCTTGTTTTATACTTACTCAGACTGATGTACTGCGAAGAGTTTGAGAGATTCTGGAGTGGACCAGCAGCAATGTAGGGGATAAATAAACAGTCCCCAAACTCTCACTTGAAGACCTCTCTAACATTCAAAGTGTTAAAGATCTACAAACAATGAGGGTTGACGTGGTTTTTTCCCATGAAACAAATTTATCTAGACAACACATTCCCACATCTCTGGAAAAATACTGCAAGCAGACATTTCATGCAATTGTACCTTGCCCTCAAGCAGATGGGTCCATTTTGTTTTGCAAGGACAACTAATTGCAAATGCAAGATGTTATTTCAGGCCTACATGGGCAATGCATCATTTGGAACCAGTAGAATGTACCCTAGCCAACATATATGGCACTCAGAGACTGAACCACAAGTTCTGCTTATGTTTGCACAGACTGCTGCCTGTTAAGCAGATGATATACTTTATCACAGAAGGGGGCTTAACTACCTACATGAACCCAAAGCTAGATGCCATCAATGAGGGAGAGACTAGTTGACACATCTATCCTTTACTCAAGTTTACAGTCTTTTCTCTATGGAGAAAATGTATCCTGGTCATAGGGAATACAGCTTCTTCTCAGTTCCACACAACGCCTGCTGCTGACTAGACTACTTCTTGTTAGAATAATCCATGTGCACTTTAGTTACCCAGCTGTGATACCGCCATCAGCTATGGATCATTCGGCCTTCCTATTAGACCTACCTATTAGACATACTATATAGGGAGTTCACCACACTCATTTATAGGCTGAATATCTTACTACTACAGAATAAGCAAGTAATAGAACATGTTGATAAGCACACTGCAGTACAGAACACCAATCCAACTACCTAGATATGAGTAAAACTGTTTACCTCAAAAGCAAAACCAATCAAAAATGGCACTTCCTGCCAAATGGGAATTTTTTGTGAAAAGTGCAGATTTTCTGCTTTTTCCTGCCTTGCTCATTACATTAAAATAAATGGCAATACTGAATCCCCCACACACACATACAGCAAGTATCCCTTATTTTTCCCATAAAGTATAAAAGGGTTGTCGGGTCAAGTTTCTGCACCCTGCTGGTATATCCCAAGCCACAGCTATTTTTCAAAGATGGCTGTGCCAGAATTGTACAAGCAGGTAGTTATTGTGGTGGGCAAAGGGTGGAAACCCCATACTGAAAGTAAAGTCACCTGAGAACAGATATGTGAACAAATAGCCAAGTTACAAAATATATGACGGTTAGTGCTCATTATAACAGCAGCAGGGTAGCCCATACCATTGGCATGCCACTTTGTGTATGCAGAGTTTTGAGAGTGAATCCCACAAAACCATAGATGTATTAAAAAACACTAGAACAGGTTACAGATCAACATACCGCCCAACATTTGAAATTGCCAAAGAGGGACACTTTTTTCCCCAACAGCACCCCTCCCCCATTTTAAAGAAGCCTCCATTATGCTAAGCAATGCATACCAGTGGCACTTAAAGGCTTAACTCTTCACAAGAAGTGTCTCATCAATTGTGCATATTGGAGATGTACATTACCATCCTAGGAATAAATTTATCAGTCAGCAAAAGGGCAAACAAAATATGGATTAAGAAGGTAATTCATTCAATTACCTTCTTAACTGATTGTCAGTTGTCAGAAGGTAATTGGGTATAGTTTGTTTGCCCTTTTGCTGACTGTTGATGAAGTTATTTCTGTGATGCTAATGTATCTCCAATATGCACAATTGGTAATTTCTTGTTAAGAGTTAACTCCTTATTTACCCAAGGGGGGAGTCGGGGACCCCTGGCCAAGGCATTAATTTTGCAACTGGGCATGATACTGGGTAGAGACAGCACCCATGACCCCTATTGGTATGCAGAGCAAAGCACTGGGGAACCATATGGCAAGCTAAAAGTGCACTTTTTCTTTTAATTAAGATGTAACAAAACATCCTTAATCCTTTGAGTGCCTGCAGTGCCAGAGGAGTATATGATGTATTGTTCACCCCTGGCACTCTCTCAGTCTCAGAGGGTTAATTACGCGAGCGATGGCTGCAAGCATTATCACTCTATACATGATACTGACCAGCAGTACTAGCTGAGGCTGCTGGTAGTGGTATGCCAGTCAGTCACTGTGTTGTGCACTGAATTAATTTTCTTTCAGACTCAGTGACCATGGCCGAGCTAGGCTATCATCATCCTCCTGGAGGCCTACTGCCTCCGGTGTCCGAGGCCAGGCAAGGCAGGCACTGAGGTAGCATGAGCACTGCGCTCATTTGTGTCCCTGTCCGCGATTCAAGCACCGCGCATGGCCAGGCAACCTGGCATCAAGACAGACTCTCTCTCCCCCCTACACAAACAATTAAGTCAGCCAGGCGCCACCGTGAGACTCAGTGAATATACTGTGTACCACTTTCAAATTCCCAGTTGCACCGACAGCAGGTCTGTTCAGGTTGCTGTTCTGGAATGCTCAGCCTCTCAGTCTCAGACTTCTTCCTCAGAGTGGCACTGGCAGGCAGAGTATGACTTGATTTCGTGCATGAGCATATTATAGCAAGTGTGGCATGCATGTGCAGTGAATAGGTGTGACTCACCGCTCAGCAGAGCAGCCTGGCTCATAGTCACATGATGAGCATGGTACCGTGCGGCTGTAGTATCTATGGGCAAAACTAAAGCAAACAGGGAACATGCCAGGAAAACAAGTGCAATACAGACGGGACAGCGGGTTTGGGCCCTAAAATCGTGACTGTCCTGCGTAAATCGAGACAGTTGTATCACGGCACCCGTGATTATGCGACATTTTGACAGGCTTATTTTACTGATGCCTTCTCATTGGCTACGCTGTACAGCTCCTCCCAGTGACAGCCTTTATATACCCTGGGCTGTCACTTAGAGTTTGCTCTTTCGTGGTGTACCTGATGCCTACCGCTAGTTCCGTTTGTTTGATACCAGTGTATGACCCCGGACTGCCTGACTACGCTTTCGCTACTGTTTCTGCTTCTGTGTACCGATTCGGATTGGCTGACGTTCCTGCTCCCTGTTCTGACCCGGCCTGGCTGACGTTCCTGCTCAGTGTACCGACCCGGAGAGACCGACAACCCTGCTCCGTGTACCGACCCGGCAAGACCGACGACTCTGCTCCGTGTACCGACCCGGCTTGGCTGACTTTCCTGTGCTGTGTACCGAATCGGTTTGGCTGTAATTCCTGCTTCCTCTGTGCCCGGCTGGGAGAAGAATCTGTCAGTTACTGCTGCTACCATCTGTACACATCTCTCACATTATTGTGCATCCCTGAGCTACAGTACTCCGTTACCGTTGTAGTCCAGTCCGTGGGTTTGAGTCTCAGTATCTCGATTGGTCTTCCGCTTTGGGTTCAGTTGGGCGCATCCGGTCGTCTTCCGTATCCTGACCATAGCGTTCATTAACCCCTTCAGGGGTGGTGCCTTGTGCCACTACTTGTTTCACCAGTGTTGTTCTCATCTCCAGTATACTTGGGCGCTTCCGGTTGCCTTCCATCTTAAGACCATAGCGTACATTAACCCCTTCGGAGGTGGCACAGGCAGATGGTGGTGGATAGTCTCAGTTGGGCGTCCTTTCCTGGCACGAGCTCTGACTCACACAGTTGTAGTCTCCGATGGGCATCCACCGTTGCAACCCTCCTTTCAGGTGAACCTTGCCTGTTCTCTGCTGCCATCCTGTCACTGTCGCTTCCCCTGTCTATAGGCGACATTGGGCCTCCATTTATTTGGGCAATTGAGTCAGTGGCTTCACTGGCATTGCTGGACTCTATTACACTGTATCTATCATATTTACTTGACCTGTGTCAGTATTATATTCTGTAGTACATACTGGACCCGTGTGGGTTAACTTGCTATGTAACCTGTCCTGCATCAGTTATTTGCTGCTATATACTGGACCCGTGAGAGTTACATTATTCCTTGTGTGCTTAAATAAAATTGTGTTTTTACCAATATCTACCGTGTCTGAGTGTACTGAACCGTAACAAGTTGGCTGGTATGGATCAATGGATTGTACCCTCTTCTTTAAAATCTGGGTTTTTTTCTGCTGATAATGGCTCTAATGTAATAGCTGTTTGAGGATAGATGATATTGTGCATGTACCATGCTTTGCCCATGTTTTAAATTTAGTTGTTACTAGATCCCTCTCAGAATCCGAAACACTCAGAGATGCTGATTATAGCCCACAAAATCTGTGCCCATTTTAGCTGCTCCTACAGTGCTCACAATGCATTATATTCCATAAAAGAGAGTAACAACCTGCCCCATCACAAGCTGAAAATTAAGGTCCCTCCCAGGTAGATTTCCACATTCTACATGTTACAGCTTTTGTATGAGCAGAACAAGGTAATTAGCAAGTACAGAATGCACAACTAGAAGACTTTGGAGGGAGAATCTTTTGTCACCTGGGCAATGGCAACCAATGTGTGATTTATGTGAACTTCTAAAACCTTTGAGGGAGGCCACCTTGCTGGTTAGTCATGTAGGGGCAGGAAACAGTGAGATTCACCCACTGATACTTACCAGGTAGTAAAGGACAGGTTAGCATTCCTTGAGCAGGATCTTCTCATAGTGTATATTAAAAACATAAGAAATACATTCTTGCTACTTTGCTGAACCCCCCACTTTAAACATAACATTTCTGAATTTCTGCCAAAGCGCGATCAATTTGTGCCAAGGTGTGACAATCAGCAGCATCTCTTTGAGGAATCAGATTATGTCAAAGAATATAAATTTATACTTATAGATCGAGTGGAGGGTTACATTGTAGAAGATGAGAGAGAGGAAGCTGGGGTCAAAAAAAGCAGGCAGAAAGCATAGTAAAAAAGAAGTCAGTGAAGAGTTTATGCTAGCAGCAACAGCAACAACATCAACAAGAACATTCCAACATATGTCCAAACATATATCATCATCACAGAAAGCAATTGATGTGTCTAAGGGGTGGCAATTTAATATTTGTGGTGAAGGTGCTGTCAGTGGCACATCTCTGTGGGATTGCTCCCAGAGTATGGATTGGTAACTGATACACACAAACACTGTGTAGCTGCTATGAGTGGTCCTATTGCCTATGAGATAGTAACACCATAATTGCAGGATAGCTATGTTTTAGGCAGAAACGATGACCGCATTGACTACTGGCATACAAAACAGTGTGTGTGGCCAGCACTGATTCGTACTGCAATGGAAACCCTTAGCTGCCCACCAGCAAGAGTGCAGTCTGATTATATTATAAATAACTGTAGGACACGGCAATTGAACAGCAGTGTGGGGAGACTTACATTTCTAAAAATGAACTAACATCTAATATCATCTGAGTATCAGGAAGCAGAAGTGGACAAACCACACATAACAGAGAAACCCAGTAACCAGCAGCACATGTACTATTAACAGCAGCACTGAGAATTAGGAAGATGAGAGATCTGAAGGGTCTATCACTGTTGAGACCAGTGTAATGACTACTGATTAATGTTTGACAATAATCTGAGACTAATGCAAACTTAAATTAGACTAAAAATTATAAATAATTGTTCTATCGTTAAGCCCTATGAATCATGATGATATATACATAAATCATTATGCACCTGTCCAACACCACCATACAAATCTGCAACATTCAGTGTAAGTTGTAACCTTATTTTATTTTAATTATCTCTTTAATAATAATTGTTAGTAAGCATAGCAGCAGGCTTATAGTAAGGAAAGCCTGAAAAATATTTGGTTTTTCTGCTTATAGAAAGTTAAACAGTCAAAATATTACAGCAAAAGCTAGGCTTGAAAAATATTGATTGTGTGCTTCAAACAAGGCTAGTCCTAAGAAAAATTTGTTAGCATGCCTCAGACTTGCTAAAACAAGCCATGAGAAAATATTGTTTTGCAGACCTCAGGCTTGCAAAAAAACAAGCCCTGGAAAAAAATTGTATTCCCTACTGTGACATTCTGGCATTTGCTACCGCTGAGTCATCTAAGAAGCAGGAGGATTAGTCTGCTTATCAGCTTTTTGTGCTGGTCAAAGGCTTACTATCATATCACATGTTAAAAATACATTCTTGAACTGGAAAAAGTACAGAAATATGTAACAAAACTAATAAAGTTAGTTATAAAGATAGATATAAGGAAGCTGGGCAAAACAAGAGGGCATCCATTAAGACTAGAGGAAAGGTGCTTTTGACTAAACCAGAGGTAAGGTTTTTTTTATAGTAAGGGCAGTAAAGCTACGTAATTCCTTGCCAAAGGATGAAGAGCTTGCAGGTGCCATAGTTGCTTTAAGAAAATATATATATCTTTTACCCACATGAGGCTTAATGGGAAATGGCTTCAATTATTGTTTCCTCTTCCTTTGGATATGCAGAGGTGATATGGCATGGGCTGAACTTGATGTTGCTCTCTGATATTCTATTGACCCAAAGTTATAAAACATTATTTTTCAACTACAGTGTCTCAGTGCAATATCATATAAACAAACTAAGAACTTCAAAAAGATATTTGGACCCTATTGCCTACACAGACTTTTCATAAAACAGGGTTCTTGAATGGTCCCAGATGTCCTGGAGAAAACATAGGACTCACTCCTTCCTCATCTACACCACAGTTTCAAAACTTAGTGATTGCAAGGCTTTTCATAAATGAAAAAGTTATCTCAATGGTGTTTGTTCTTAATTCTTATTATGATTGTACTTATTTCTTCTGTGTTCTGTACTTTGTGTACTACCCACATTATATGAATGCAACAATACAATATATATTAAAAGCCCCATATAAATTACAATTATTCTTTAAGAAAAAGTGGTGTTTTTCTCAACAGTCTTAGGTAGGTGTCCTTCAAACAACAAATATATATGCAATACATTAAGTTGCTTTTCACTTCTGCTATAATTGTTTCTCTTTACAATCTGATAAAGACTGTGATTCTTTTTAGTCATTCAGGTCTATTGAAGGCCATTGCATGTTGCAAGTAGGTTTCATCTAGACTGAAACTTCAACAGATGCTACTATATACAGATAGATACCTGACTGATGTATGAAGGGCACTTGCCAAGGTAAATTAATCTGTTATGAAAATTAAGAGTTAATTTTCGTATGGTAATGTTCTCCTTTAAATTACTGAAAATTTTTATTTGCCCCTTATGGTGCAGTTGGTTTGCCCTAGATTTCATCCAATTTTCTTGGCTGTCAGCCTGGAAGCAACTGTGCCCCAAGGGGATTTCAACAATCCAGACTGAGCCAAAATTAGAGACAAAAACAAGATATTTCTTCTTTGTATGCTTTCAGTTGTTACTGTTCTGCCTGCTGATGGCATATTGCTACTGCCAGAAGGAAGGCATCAAGTTGTAAGAATGTTACCCACCTGCCAGCAGTAACTATTTAATTCCAGCAGTGCAATGCATGACTTTTAAATTGCTGTTATTTCCATTTACTTTCAAAGGCATTAAACTATATTGGACTATGTCAGCATATGATCCCCTTGTCTGCAGCCTATGTGGATTGTGTGTGTGCAATTGAAAATGATGTTTTGATATTCATAATTCAGAATGCATTTTACAGTGCTACTTTGGGTATGTATTTAAAATGAGTGGCTGTAAAACATGTAAAAAATGTGAATTTCTGTGCTGTTTCCCAAAAAGCTTAGCAGGTTAGTAATATAGTTACTGTTCCAAAGACAGGCTACTTTGTTGTGACATTCTGTTTCAAGTGTTTACTTAAAAGTTTGTAGTTGGCATTATATGTGATAGGATCAATGTTCATTGAATAAATGACAGTTCATATACTGTAGGTGATACACTCTACATTGTGATCATAATTGTACTTTCCCATTTTTACAAACAGTTCTACAAACAGTTCTTGACCCTGCTCAAAAGATGGACTTTCTTACCCCGGTGTTCAATGGATTATATGTGATTTGATCATAACAGTCACTGTCTAGATTCAATTTGAATGAAAACAAGATTACAGTGTGTATGTGAAAAACCCATTTTGTTACTTTCCCATGACATCCATTAAAATGGTTCTGTCACCTACCAGCTTCTAGTCTCATTAAAGGCATTAATATAAACTGCATTTACAGTACCTTGCGTTTTTTGTTTTTTAGCCAATGTAGGGGTTTTTAGAGATTTTTGGTTCAGTAATTAGATACATTTTAATCTCAGCAGGACTGAGTTCTCTGAACTGAGTGGCATATTCTGCATATTTACTCAACAGTGCTGAAATTGCCTTTTTCCTCCTCAATTCTCCTTCTGAGGCTTCCACTACCAGAACATAGCAGTTGTCATGAAAGTGGGTGGAATAAGTTAAGGTAGAGGAACAATCATGCAGGGCTCACACTGAAGTGTTAATTTGGCAGGTGACAGTTCATTTTTAACCTACAGCGGATTATAGGTCAGCTAATCATCAGCATGATATATGCAATAAACTAGCACTCATACTTTTTCACTTGATATTTAGTTAATTCTGCATATTTGATCTGTATATCTGCAAAAGTAACTACATGGTTATTTTCATGGCTTGCAAAATACTAACATGTATTTCTTTTCTGTTCAGTTTATTTTATTTTCTGCTTACCTTTCAATTTATTACTCTCTCACTTTCTTTCAAATCCCCTAACTTTCATCATATACTGCTAGCTCACATGCTTATTCCAGTATCCCATCTACTTACGAAACACTAAATCAGGAGTGTACATTTGCATGATCTCCACTATCGTTATAGCTTTAATTCCAGCTAGCCCTGAATACATCCCCAATAGCATGCAGCGGAAAATGGAGTAAAGTTATACCAGATTGCTCTGCTCATTATAAGCAGGTGTAGGCTGGCCTGAGGGTTAATTGCTCCTTGGGCCGGTCATAAGTGTTGGCCAGAGGGCTGATGCCCAGTACTTAATAAGGCTTTCTGTCTACTAAATACAGTATCCACTGGAGAGCAGATCTGCTGCCTGGACCTGTGTTACAATGGTACAAGCAGAAGTGTGATTATACAATATGAGTGCAGATTGGAAGACAGGAACTGGCCCTGGCAGGTACTGAAAGGACAGGGAGGAGACAAGCAATGAATCAGGCAGATGATCTGGACACATGGAGAAGTAGGAGCAGGAGGAAGATGTAGGTGGAGCATACCTGGTAAATAGTGATACCACAAAGTTAACAATTGAAAGGGTACTACACTTCAAATACCACAGACTTTACATTTGAAATGGGGTTATACTACTGATACCACAGTGCTTTCAGTTGTAATTGAAGTAAACTAGTGATACCATTGAGCTTAAAATTGAAATGATGCTGCATCTTAGTTGTAAGCTCTGAGGAATCACCTGTAGAATAGCCCCATATCAACTGAAATTTCTGTTATATCAATAGTAGTTTCTCTTCATTTTAATTGTAAGCTCTACGGCATCACCATTAATGTAGCTGCATTTCAGCTGTAAACTCTGTGGTATCAATAATGTAGCTTCATTTCAACTGTAATCTTAGTGGTATCACTAATAGTTTAGGTTCATTTTAATTGTAAGCAATATGTTATCACAAGTATTAAAGACCCATTTAATTTTTCTTCTCCATGTTATCACCAGGGCAGCACAGTTTCAACTGTGAGCTCTGTGGTATTACTAGTATTGCACAATTTTAATTGTAAACTCTATAGCATAATTTGCCCTACCACAGCAATACCAGTGATAAGTCACAAAAAGGAGTGGAAGCTATAGTAGAAGTGGGCCACATGACTGAACTTGCCCCCAGGCCCAAGTTGCTACCCTTCCCCTGAATGTAAGTACTCAGAGTAAAAAAAGTCATAGGGGAAATCTATGCCCTGAAATGCCTTTCCAAACTTCCTTCCTCTTTTTGCAAGCAGTGTACAAAGGAGACTTTTCAATGTAAATAGCTCAGTAAATTGGAGTTAGGCTTGTATAGAACTAGGAAATTGTTTCCAGTTCCTATTTTAACATGGGATCTTATTAGTAAACCTCTCTATGGTGCAACTGTTTTGCTTTGATTTAAAAAAAAAAAAAAACACATTAATTTAATGCAATAGCCTAGAGAATCCATATCATCTCTAGTTTTTAATACATCCTGTAATGATCAGTTGTTGGGATATTCTTTTTTGTTCACCATAAGCTTTTTACTCTATGATGTGGTTGTTAAACTGATCTTAAGAAAAAAAATACATAAGCTTCAACAATTATAATTAGGGCTGTCCTGAAAATTAGAGATTTTGAGGTGGGTGATGGGGAGGAGAAGATTGCATTATACACGGTGACCTCCTCCTGTTCTTGGGTGACACTAATAGATCTCTGTCTAGAAAGTTTTGCTTAATAGACACACTCTGTATGTTCTCCTGAGTATAAATTGGGCCAAATCTTTTATGCTACTGCAAAACACCATAAGTCAGCATGAACAATTAGCACAATTAGCTAATACTCCAATGTTCTGTAATGAAGCCTTTAAATATCTGAGGGTAATTGTGACCACCTGATCAGATTGTTTTCTAAGAGATAATCTAGATCTCAAGTCAGCACAGTTCCAAGACAAAATGACAAAATGGCTTAAGCTCCCTCTGAATGTTGTAGGCAGACCAAATCTTATTAAGATGATCTTTCTGTCCAAGTGTATTACATACCAATAAGACTATAAGATGGGTAGACTGGACACCAATGCTTGTCATAGATGAGAAGGGACGAGGGGTCATTCTTGCATCTTCTATAGGATTGCCCAGGAGTACAAAACTTTTGAAACAGGTTATTAATTCTATCTCTATGATGATTCAGGGGCCAGTGATTTTGTCACTGAAGATCTGCGTTCTATTACCCCAGATGAAATGGGCTTGGCTGTTGAGCAGGCCCTGGCTATAGATCTCCTAGTGATGGAGCAATAGGTGGTGGCTATGGTCTGGATGTCTGATAATGCCTTCTCTCATGGACAGTAGGTCACTTTAATCAATTAAAATATTCATCAATTCAAACTTCTATATAGACAAAGAGTTTCACTTATTTGCTGGTACAGAGAAGAGCTCAGGACAAGACCCTCTACTTGTCTCAGTTTACCCTGAGTAGTGTCATCATATACATGTTTAAGATTGTTGTGCAGACCCATATATTTAGAAAGGTCACTAAGTGTATCCTAGGGGGCTCTGATCAAACGGTAGGCCGCAGCTCTTGGGGGGGGGGCATGTATGGAGGGAGGGGGTACAAGGATGTTTGAGTTTTGGGTTATCTATAACTATGTGAAAAGGGTCATACTTTGGTGCGTTGTCCAGAAACTCAACATTACGGTATTCATCACTATGCCATAATGTACAGTACTGCATTGATATGAGGCATTTTCTGTACACCATCTTTTGCCCTTAATAAGAATAATTCAGAAAAAAATGCATTTACACCATTATCATAAATTATAAATAATATTTATTTATGTATTTATTTACAAAATGTTTTACCAGGAAGAACAGATTGAGATTTCTCTCTTATTTTCAATTATGTCCTGTAGTGCTTTTACAGTAAAACTTTACATATTTTCCAAATAGAGAAACAATAAACACACACACATAAACAAATATAAAAAAATAAATAGATTTATAGTTACATATTGGTTTTAGATACAAAGAAGCAGTTATTTTTAGGGATGTTAGACCGGGAGAAGATCTAACTTTTTTCGGATAGGTCATTCCAGGCTTGCAGAGCTCTGAAGGATTATTTATGATATTAAGATCAAAACCACTAGTTTCTGATTCTTAAATCCTTGGATAATAGTGATATATCCATCACAATGGAATACATGTATGAATCAATCCACCAGGGCAACTCTGTTGGAATTACCTTCTCACTCCCATCCACTGACTAGCAGTTCATGTGGCAGGAGGCACTTATACCCAATAGCACTTACTCCTTCTGTGTCAAACCTACCTTCCTCTAGACTGTAAGCTCTCACGAGCAGGATCCTCTGATCCTTCTGTTCTCCACATTTGATTGTACTATTTAATACCTCTGTATGTCTATTCCCTACTGTAAAGTGCTGCAGAATTTGTTGGCGCTATATAAATAAAGATTAATAATAATAATAATACCTCTGTAGCCAGGGGCTTGACCACAGGGTATGCACTACTGCATATGATTATGATAGTTACACAGTAACATAGGTGATGAAGTAGAAAAAAAAGACATGAATCAGTCAAACCTTGCAATATCACTTTTGTTTTTGTTGGCACGCTCCACGGTTGTTAAAACAGTATTTCAAACAAGCCCCTTACTCCTGGCCTAAGTCATGAACAGGAATATGGTGCAGTCATCATTTCCTATACATCACAATAAATAAGGAGTAGAGGAAAGGATCACGCCCATTGGTCTCCGCTTAACACTCAGTAACTAAACTGTACAATGGGGAAAAATAAGGAATCCTCAAATGTAATTGGCATTTATAAACCCTTGAATCCTGGAAAGGTATACAAAGTATTGCTTTTTTATGCATTGAAGATCTTTGTAACATAAAAGGGGCTAAAATACTCCAGATCATGTTATTACATATACTTCAGTGCTTTTTGGGGGTTACAGTTAAAAGTAGGTCTGATGCCAAGCCAACATCTGTGGACTTTGTTAAGGAAGACTTTACCCTGAATATTTTTATTATTTTTATTTGTAAAGCTTCAGTATATTCCACAGTACTAAACAATGGAGATTAAGATATTTAAAGACACGTGTGACAATGCAGATGTGAAGACACTGATCCAAAACTGGATACAAATAAGGATGCTTCAGTATAACAGCTGGCCCCACAAAGGATTAAATAGTGAAAGTGATCTGGCATTCTGTAACATCCAGCTGCACATCTGAGACCCTCAGACAGTGAAAGGTGAACATATTTTGGGTTGTTGTATAAGACATCCACACAGCTGTCTTCATTTGGGAATGACAGCATAGTAAGGTCCATCTGCAGGGAGAATTAGAAGCATTTCAGAAGACTTTTGTACATGAGAGTTGAATTATCATGATGTACAATTTGCATGCAATGACAGTTTTGTGGAATGCTTTGGGGGACATGTATCATGCTTTTTTTTTGGCTGTTACAAGTCATTTCTGGCCCTTGTGACCTCCAGAAGACCATTTATGAAGAGTTTCTTTGCACTTCAGTATCAAATAATAAGACATGCAGAACTGCATTGACTAGTGTTTCTTATGTGTCTGAAAGGTTGGTCACATGCAAATCACACCTCGGTAATAAGCAAGGGGAGCATAAAAAGACTGATATACTAATTAGACCTGGATCAATTCTAGAGAAAGCCAGCTGCACCATAGGGGACAAATGAAAATGACTAAAATTCCCATTGTAAATGAGGTGTTTATCCCACTGAATGCTACAGAGGTTGCCATCCCTTTGTGAAGAAATGCATTGGACAACTCTTTAACATTCAAGGGGATAACCACTCCATTTTAATCAATGGTAATTGTGAATTGACCTTTATGGTGTACTTGTTTTTCCCGAGAATTGTTCCACTTCTTCATTTAAATCAGCCTCTATTAAGTCTCAGAGACATCTTTAAAGAGATAGTAATGTTTTTAAATAATAGCAGCTCCAATTAATCTTCATAGTATTTGGGCCATGGAGAGTATTATTTCAGTATTGTCTAAGTTGTAGTTCTAGAGTAATTGAATGATAAGGTATCCCCCTCCCGCCCCTTTTACTGATGTAACACTGCTCACCTCAGAGCAGCAAGACTGTCTGCATGGATTGGAGAGCGGGACAATCTTCAGTGAGCATAAGGAAAAACCTGTCAAGGGGGGCAGGGTTTTCTTCATGCTCACAGTAAGAATATTGTCCCTTGCTACGAGCATTCTGGTCAAGCTTCCAGATTCCTCATCTGAGGGGAGGAGGCTTCCACTAAGTAAAGGGGCGGGAGGGGGAACTTTATCATTCAACATACTCTTTATGTTGCTTATAAAAAGAGGTTTGCACCGTGGGACTGTATGTTGTTTTGGGCATAATATGGTCCCTTTTCCTGCATATGCAATATAGGTTGCATTCAGGGCTTGCTTGCAGTAAAGTCTTAATGATAGCAGAGTGTGTAAGCATTGGTACTTAACATTAAGCAAGGGTTCACCTAACACTAAATATATTATTACTAGTTGAACATCCTGTGTACACAGTTCCAGGCAGCAACGGCCAAGGTACAGTCATGCGCAGTACAGACTGCCAGAGCCACGGCTGATAACAGAGTGGGGCGCTCCGAATTCAGACCTTGAGTGCACAGAGAGGACTACGGTCTGAATTCAGAGCGCCCCTCTCTGTTATCATCTGCGGCGCGGGCAGTCTCTGCTGCACATGACTGCAGAGCTCGCAGCAGTCTGTACTGTGCATGATCGCAGCGCGCGCAGCCGTCTGTACTGTGCATGACAGCTTCTGACAAACATACCTTAGCAAATTATTATATAGGATTTGTAGAGCAATGTATGTATTTTATTTCTTATGTGTATCTTAATAGAGTACATATTTCTCTTTATTAAAAATATATTTTACAGAAATACTATAAAATGTACAGTAAGAATCCAAGAGCTTTTATATAATAACGTTTTTCGAGCTAAAGGGTAAATCATTTGTACTCTTCTTATTTTTATCTGCTTCTGTCAGTGAATATATCTCTGAGAAAACATTGAATTGAGCTCTGTTTGATGACTCTATGCTCCATGAAATATTTATCTCAGCACAGAACCAGAGCTAGCACATTTGTATAGATGGAAGGTGTTGTTCAACTACATTGAAATATGCTTAAAAATATTTTATGAGGTCACACAAAAAAAGAATAATTGGAAGAAAAATTCTGCTTGTCTAAGCACAGAGCACATTTGTAGCAGTAGGGTAAATGTTTTATCGATTGAGGAACTGGGAAACTGAAGTCATTACTCACCACGGGCTAAAGAATAATTGCTAATGCTCTAGTGGAAAGATTAAAAAACAGTTTCTGGAAGTATTTCTTACAATGATCAATGAAGTATCATCCCAGGCCACTGGATCTTCAATAACATTTTTCCCTTTTGGGATACAATCAATTTTTATAATATGATTCATTTGCCAGTGGGTATGCTTTTTCATTTGATGAAAAGGCACTTATGCTCTTTATATTGTTAAAACGTAACCTCACATAGCCTGGGTTCAGGCTCACACAAAAGGTTCAGACGCCTTTCTGCTTTATGAATATATTTCAAATCTGTGCAAGCACTTGTTACTTTTCCATCATATTACATTTTCACCTAGGTACTAAGGACTGTTTTAAGCAAGCTAACGAACACAGGGGACAAATAAAACAGCTCTAAATTCCCACTGATTTATATGAGCCTTTTAACTAGTACTGTGTGGAACATTGTACCACAGGAATATATAAGCAAAAACTATCCCTTTCCTCTGACCTCTTCTGCATGAAAGGACAGAATAAGAGTGAGAGTGACGATGTGTGTGCCTGTATTGTGAAGAAATTACAGGAAGATCAGAAAAACGTTGGGGGTTTATGGACTGAGGCAGGATAAAGAGCCTATGCACTAATATCTCTAAAGCTGGATACATCTTAGTGCATTGGTTCCATATAATAACACAGGACAAGGAGAAGTGATATCACTTGAGAAGTCATCTCCTGTGTATCACCTCTTTATTACACCTCAGTGCATCTCCCCCATTGAGTGAATATCAGAATATGATGTGAATGAGGTAATTTTCTCCTGTATTTCCTCACCTTGGAATTTCTCCACAAAGGATAAATATAGCTCCTTGTCACCTGAAAACATGGGAGTGTATATTTAGTCCATATAATTCCAGAATAAATGGAGTATATATACTATAAACCTATGTCAATATCTGAATCTGTTAAGCTTCCTGTATAACAGAATAGGATAGGTAGACAGCGCACCAAAGATCTGAGTGCACTCAGATCTTTGGTGCGGTGTTTCCCTACCCTATTCTGTTTTACATGTGTATGCTCGAGTTGACTCCGGGCCAATGAAGAGAGCACAAAGGTTTTAAAGGCAATTGAGAATACAATACTGTTGACTAATCATCAGTCATCTCCATCATTCAACACCATTACCATCATCTCCATCAGTCATCTCTGTGGACTAATTACTGGTTTTCATCCATCTCATATCATCTTATTTCCACCAAGTGTTGATTAATACACTAGCTGGATTGTGGACTATTATCAGGCCTTCAATCATCCCTATATATATATATATATATATATATATATATATATATATATATATAAATATATATATATATATATATATATATATATATATTTATTTATTTATTTTTTTTTTTTTTTTTTTAGTTTACATATAGTAGCAGGCTGCTATATAGGTGGCTGTAGTAACATATTCTGATACTCTAATTACATGGTGATTTGATACACATTCTCTATTGTATTGTGGGTGCTGTATAGGACTCAAGTTAGAAACTCACACCAGCCCCCACCTGGTGAGCGCTTCCTATATTCTTTTTAAAGCTTCCTGTATACACTGGAAGGATGAATGAAAGTGTATAGCAAATAGTTAAATACTAGGTTAGCTCTCCTGTCTATATGAGGAGTTATCTGAACAAATTGTTGATGGTTTCCACGTCTCCTTGGTAGGTGGTCACAGCTGGATCCTTGCTGGGTTGCCAGCTTTGTGATGGTTCTGTGGGGACTCCACTAGCCACTCTTGATGGGATGTCAGCTCCAAGTTGGCAGAGGTCCCTTTAATACAGCAATGTGAAGTCCCAGTAATACCCACTTGACTGATTCACCAAATAAAATATTGAAGAGACTCTTTTCATAAATGTAGTGATACTCTAAACTACTGATTAACCTTTCCAAAGTGTTTCCTATTGGGCTAATACTTCATCATCAACATTTATATATAAATCCTGTAGGGGACGGCTGAGTACAGGAGACGGGGGAAGCCATCTACATTCTGTTCATACGTTTATGATATATATACCATATTCCATTTATTCCTTCAGACTTATATGGACTGAATATACCTTTTTATTATACATGGGAGGAGATTTGCTAAGCAGTGATAAAGAGGTAATAACCCCCCCCCCCCCCAGAGTGTGGTTATATGTCATATTGCTTATAATGATTTTAAGATTATATGGAGTAAATTATATATTCATTTACATCTAGTGTGTTCATTTTGGTTATTCTTTCCTCAGTGCCAGTAGGATTATTCTATAACTAACACAGGGCTCTCTTATGACCCCCCCCCCCTTCCCATGACTCCTACTGCAGCCAAACTCCCTGTTGCCTGGCACAAAAATTTAAATAGGTTGATATAAATATCATGTAATGGATACTGTCTGCCATTTTGAGTCAGGAAGGAATTATTTTACACACTTAGGGCTTATTTGTAAATGGCTTCAATGTTGTTGTTTTCTTTGCCTTCCTCTGGATAACATGGGTGATATGGAATGGACTGAACTTGAAGGATACAATGGTACTGCGTACATTTAGCTAGCATATGTAAATTTAATTATTCTAATATTATAAATTGATTTTTTTTGTGTACAGTTTCCTGTTCAGAGAGTATCTATTTCATCTTGTTTGTACTGTTTATATTGAACTTTAAGAGCTAATGCAAGTTAAATGACTGTGTTTACCGGTAGTGTTCATTGTTCATGTATTGTTATCGCAGCCTATTCACAGATATTCCTGGACAACCAATGGGGGCCCTGGAAAAGGTATGGGTGTATGCTCCCACAGAGCATATGAACAATTATGCCACAGAAGACAGAGACATTTTACTGATGTTAGCATAATATACTGGTTATTTTTAGAGGTTAATGTTCCTTTAATGTTTAACATACAAACAGGCCATGATATTTCAGATTTAAAGCAAGGGACAACCCCACAGTTTGTGCTAGGTGGTTGCCTACACTGCTTAATGGAAAATCCAACCTTTTTTTAACCACTTGAATGCACAACACATTGCAAAGCAATGTGCACCCCTCTGGCACTCAAAAAGTTGAGAACAAAATATAAGCGAAGCAATTCTGAGGTAATCCTACTGCTCGCCTTGAGGCTATAGAAGTCTTCATTGTATTGCTTTGACAACCTATATAGCATTCCAGGTTTTATCAGCCCAGTTTAAATCAATGTAAATCAATGTAAATGTAGATTGTTCACCTTGTGGTGCATTTGGCTTGTGTCAAAATTATTCCACTTTTATTTTGTGCATATTGCCCTTCTCTTTCTATTACTATTATTCATTTAAGACTGGACACACTGCTACTATTGTACAGATATAACTACAGGCAAAAAAGAGGCCTCAAACTACATTTGTGCACTTTGCTTGCATAATGCCCATGTGCAGATGTTTATTAGCTCAACATTGCTTCTTTTTGCTGATTGCTCCAAGGGGTGAACATTTCAGGAGCGCATGAGTGTTTTGAGGGATATCATTCTTATTAACCCTACAGAAAGCTATTTATAAACTAGTCTCAGTGGATATCAGTACAAAATTCTATAGAGATGGCGTTCATTTCTTCGTTTTTCCATTTTCAGTGATGTGAGTACCTTCTACTTGAAGGCTGTAAAAACATTCACTGACTCAACTATATTTAAAAAGGATCATAAAAAATATGTTCTGCATGTGTGTGTGTAAGTATATGTGTGCCTGCGTGTATGTGTGTGTGTGTATGTGTGTAAGTATATGTGTGCCTGCGTGTATGTGTGTATGTGTGTGTGTGTGTGTGTGTGCTGGTGTGTCTCTTCTCCCTGTTCTATTTTAAGCTGAGCAACCAGTGCACAAGGGAATAAGGAGGAATACACAGCCAGAGCTCTTATGATACTTTGAAGAAGCAGTTTAGTTGCAGACTTATTATTAATAATATTAATATTAATATTGTTATTAATTTATAAAGGGCCAAGAAATTCCTAAGACATAAAAACATTGTGCAATTGGTATATGGACTGGCCATACAGTGATAGCATTAGGAATATTGCACAAGGTGTGAGAAGGGAGACGTTTATCAGGGAGGGAATGTTCTGTGATCTGGTTAAAACCTCAGGTTGGTGCATTTCTCTCATTTTATCCTTTTAACCTTTTAAGGACCAGTGACATGAGCAATGTATTGTGAAGCAATGTGTTGCAAACCTCTCTGGTCCTTAAAGGGTTAAGGTAGAGTAATGCAAAAGCATAACATAATAGCCATATCTTAATAAAGTAGATTTGCAGGTGATTGCATTTACAAGTATAATTTTAGAAATGTAGTTACAACCCCGCTCCCTCCCTTATTTCCATGCTGGGGCCTTATTGGACATAAATCCATATCTTCCCAGAATGGTACACTTTGTCATAGCATCATTTTACAGTTTTGTAGACCCAGCAATAAAATTGTATTATTGCCATGGTTGCCAATTATCAAGATTCTCTCAAATGTAACTTTTGGTATGACCTTCAGAATCTAAATGCATTTATGCACTCTGGGTTTAATGTATAAAAGCAAACTGGAGAGAGTCTGGAACAATCCAATAGCACCATAAGGAGAAATAAGCATTCACAAAAATTATGTTAATTTAAATAGGATATCAACCCTGTGAATGTATTGGAGACCTCTCTAGCATTCCAGGGGTTAAAAGCCATATTTGGATCAATGAGAATGTTTCTCTGTTCACTATGGAGAAATTGGCTTGTCCCAGAATTGAAGGCCCGCTATCCTTAAAAATGATCCCTAAGTTATACTCTCAAATTAAAGGACAGATATTTTACACTAAATATCAATAAGCCTAATTTGGCTTTAACAGAGAATGTACAAATAAGATACCACACTAAACTAGATGCTGGAACTAATTTCCTAGTATTACGTCTTCCTACACCAAATTACTAAGCAACTATTACTATCTGTGTTGTACTATTACTATTTTTATATTTACTATTTATGTGAATGCTGCTATATAAATAAACATACATACTTACATACATAAAACTGTACACCTCCTGCTCCAAGGAGAGGTCAGTGGGGGAGCGTATGGACATTTCAGAGCCTCCCTTACCTCTGAGTCTTTTTTAACCCTTTAAGTTCCAGAAAGTTGTGCAACAAATTGCTACTCAATGCATGTGCACCCCTCTGGCACTCAAAGTGTTAAAGATATGCCTTAACAAGGCACTGAAGAAATTGGCTTAACTTTACACCACTTTTTTATATATGCTACAGGGAAAACATTCAGGGCTCAATGTTGTCGTTAAAACCAACGTCATGTAAAAAAACTCCTTTGCGACTTAACCAAGACTGGGTAATGAGAGATTCAAATCTCCATTACCCACAAAGGCTAACTGGCGACTGCCTACAAAACACACAGAAACTACTTAAAACTGGAGTCGCCCAGAATCTGACTTCTTTGCTGTTGCAAAACACACGATAAATAATGTGAGAAACGTCCCAATAAAAAAAAAAGCGAAAGTCCGATGTTACCTAGTGCCCCTGCCAATCACAGCACCCCAAAGTATCAAGTTCAGTCAAATAAACTATATAAAGACCCAAAATAACCGATGCACATTTGTCTGTGTATCGTGTTCATTCGAGCTAGAGCACAGGACCCAGGAGTGGAGGCTAGTGTAAAGAGACAGGTAGTTGAGGGGCATCACACATAGGTAGAAGGAGTTGGAGGGATTGCAGCACACTTTGCGACACATAATACACCTTTGTACATACCAAATACACACATTCAAACACACATACACACATGGCCTATATTTTGTTTTGTTAATAAAACAAACATACCTTTATCTTTTTTTTTGTCAGTGTGAGTCTGTGAGTGCAATTGAGTGACAGAGAGTGAGTGAGTGAGTGTGTGAGGGCCTGAGAGAGTGCCTGGGTGTGAGTGGGTGAGAGGAATGGAGAGGAGAGGAGGACAGGAGAGAGGGGTGGGGAGAGTAGGAGGAGAGGAGGAAGAGGAGCAGGTGGGTATCCCTGGTCAGGGTAGGGGAGGGAGAGGGGGAATGTCACCGAAATGGGGGCGAGGAAGAAGGCTGCTTGGAGGGAAGTGTTGGTGGCAGTCAATTCTGTGTCCAGCTGCAGCCGCTCTCTTGAGTCCGTCAAGAAGAGATGGGGGCGGACTGCAAGAGAGTGGTGAAGAAGAAAATGAGGGAGGAGGCGCTACATTCGAGAGGCACTAGAGGTGGCCCACCCCTGCGCATCCACTATGAGGACTGGGAGGAGATGCTGAAGAGAACAATTTCTGAGACCACAGTACAGGGTATCCCAGGATGGTCTGACACCAGACAGGAAAGCAGCATCCAAGCCATCGGTAAGTGCATCAAACACATACACAACACACATATCTTGACACCTACCATGGCCCAACACAGTGACACCTGAACACATGGCCAGCATTCCACACCACAAATCCAGCAATACAGCTTGGAGGGGGTTCAAACAAGGATGGAATGCATGACAAACCCAGTATAAATAGGAATGGTCAAAGCCCTATTTTACCCCCTTCATGCTGTCTACAACAACATCATGCACAGCACAAAAACAATGCACACCGTCATGTGTCAGTCAAAGATATAACAGTTATGTGTATCACAATGTCATACATAGAGTGACAAAAAGGTCAGCTCACAACCCCTTGAGTGCCACAGGGATATGAAATGCATTGTTTCACAATACATAGGCTAATCCCTTGGCAATCAGAGGGTTATGGGAGATAGCAAGGAGGGGATATGACATGTTGCTTGGAGTATTGTTACTGCATGTCAGGGCTAGGTGTTGTACATGTAGGTAGTTAGTCCAAGTGGAATGGCCAAAGATCAGCTCTCTGAATCATATGTAGTCTGCAGAGTATGGATGGCAAGGGGGCATTCACCACCATCACCACTCTGCAGGAGACATGTGATTCACAAGGCTCAACCATGACGGGGGTGGACATTCACTAGGGTGTCAGATAGAGGTGAAAATGTGTACATGACAACTGCAGTGTCATCACACCTGCAATCTTTGTGTTATTCTGTGGATCCAATGCACTGAGATCTAAACAACACGTGACATATCAGTACTTAGGATCCATAGCATAAAATGGGAAAAGGTAGACATAACCTCCAATATTACAGTATAACCATGCACATGTTTGCTATGTGTTAGGATTTTAGCTGTCCTGGGGTGTGTTCATGTGTACTTCAGCTGATTGGGTTGTTGGGTTCCACAGATCATGTTGGTTGGTGTGCTTGGTGTGTCTGTTACTGTTGCTGACATCATTGGTTGGACTGTGTAGTCATTGGTCATCCCTAGTGCATTGCTGTGCTCAGAGGTCATAGTGTGTTTGCTGTGGATGCCTAAGTGTATGTCATGAAATGTCAAGGTGTGATGGTTCAGTTGTGTTCACCACATGGATCCTGATGAATGTGGATAGCAAGGAGGTATACCTTGCCATCCACACTGCTCAGGATACACATGATGACAAAAGCTACATCAGTGTATCTTAGTACAATCAATGTATGGGATCACGTCAAGCTCAGCAAAGTGTGTCAGGATGGTTACCAATGCATTGCAAGGTAATGCAATGGATACCATCCTGCCACTGAGTGGTTCACATGACTCCTATCATAGCTCACATCACTAATTACATCATGCAATTTCCCCACACATCATACCAGTCAGCACGAGCAGAGGAGTCAGGGGAAACCTCCTCTGAGGAGGCCACCACCTCCAGGGTGCTGCCGCCACCACCACAGCAGCAGTGGCCCCACCAGGGTCAACAGCAGCAGCCACAGCAGCAGTAGCCCCATCAGGGTAAACAGCAGCAGCCACAGCAGCAGTGGCCCCACCAAGGTCAAAAGCAGAAGCCACAGCAGCAGTGGCCCCTTCAGGATCAACAGCAGCAGCCAGAGCAGCAGTGCCCCAGCATGGCCCCCAGGGTCCACAGCAGCAGCCACAGCCTGATCCTGCCCTCCAGGTTCCTCCACCAGCGCAGCCTATGGCAAGGCACAGAATGCCACAGACTGTGACAATGCCAGGCCAGACGGAGTACCGCACGTGGGTCTCAGCCACCCACGTGGACATCAGGAAGCCAGGAGTCATCCAAGGTGTGGCCCCTGGACTACCATCACTTTGGGCTAATTGAGGAGCCACAGTGGCCACAAGCCACACCGACTTCACCCCACCACCAATGCCATCACCCCCAGCAACACAAGTGTGCCACACTGAGGACAGGAAATCTGAGGGGAGTGAGGTGTCCGGGGATCCAACCCTGTTTCCCCCCCAAAGCATCCATGGTGGTGAAGGCACTCCTGAGGCACTCCATGGGAGTCCGCTACTCCACAGCACACCATAGCCTCCATGCCCTCGACGCCGGTGACACCCGTGCCCACAGCAGTCCTTGATGCAGCAGGTGTGGCCGCCCAGGGGGAGCAGCTCACAGTGATCCAGAGATGTGCCCGAACCCTGAGGCGTATGGAGCTGAACATAGGGTGGATCATGGAGTGCCTCAGGTCCATTGAGCACAACAAGTCATATCCAATACACAGCAGCTCCAGTTTCATACAGGTATGATGGAGGTCCTCGGCCACATGCTGATGGAGATGCGAGACTCAAATTGGCGTGAAAATCAGCACCAGAACATGGCCCAGCCATCACAAGAGGGGTCCAGTAACACATCCCCAGCCAGCAGTGATCCACCCCCACCACCACCAGCCACCAGACCCCCTCGGGTAACCCGGCGCAGTCAGAGGAAATCCACCCCTGCAGCACCCCCCCCAGCCCCTGCCACAAAAAAGAAGTAAGGCCAACCTTCTCCAGGCCCATTAATAAATATTTTCACTTCTTTATAACATCTCTGTCCATGTATGTTTCCCATTCAAGATGTTTGTTTGTATGGCAGAATTGTCTCCAATGCATTGCAAAGCTATGCAGTGAACACAAAGCATACACATCAAACATGGGTGTAAGGTAGCAAGTTGTCTCCAATGCATTGCAAAGCTATGCTGTGAACACAACTCATGCACATCTAACATGGGTGTAAGGTAGTGAGTTGTCTCCAATGCATTGCAAAGCTATGCTGTGAACACAACTCATGCACATCTAACATGGGTGTAAGGTAGTGAGTTGTCTCCAATGCATTTTGAAGCTATGCTGTGAACACAACTCATGCACATCTAACATGGATGTAAGGTAGTGAGTTGTCTCCAATGCATTGCAAAGCTATGCAGTGAAACACAACTCATGCACATCTAACATGGGTAAAAGGTAGTGAGTTGTCTCCAGTGCATTGCATGAACACAATAAAGGGGATGGTAATACTTAACATGTTAAAACAAATATGTGGTAGGGTTCATCCCCCTAAGTAAAACAAGGGAACTTCCACTGCTGAAAGGTGTTGTATTCCAAAGTAATTTCATCTCAAAGTTGAATTTAATAGATTAAATATCACAGTGGCGTGAAATTGTCAAGTGGATCTGTTGCTACAACATCCTATGGAGATTTATGGTGCTGGGACCAGAGCTGTCCATAGGATGGCGCCACAGTACAATTCCAGGTCATTGAAATACTGCATCTGAAAATTAAACTTGGAGCTTTAATATTTAAATGAACAGGGATAAACCCTACTATATATATTTTTACATCCTTTTAAGTATCACTATCTCTTAAATACCCTGACGAGGGAGAGGTAATCAATGACACAAGACAGTCATATATGCTCATATGTTTCATTGACATTGACAATAACAGTTGATCCTCATGGACGTGGATTCAACGTGTGACAGAGACAAACATCTGACCCATGAGGGTTCATGTCATGGATGCCTGCAGGAAGTGAAAACAAGATTGCGAACTGTACTATGAAGACAACAGTCATGCTATTGCTGAACCACCATCATACCCTTGAGAGCCAGTGGGGTACACAACACATTGCTCAGCAATGTTACCCTTTTGTCATTTGACATGGAGTAGACAATCCATTTATTGTCAATGTGTTGTGCAGGCGTCATGACCACATGACTTTTGGATGAAGGGGATGGCAAGTAGATATATGTATGTGTAACTACTCAACCACATCAGTGTGTGAACCAAGACCCAGGAATCAGTGGATCTATTTAATTGATCTCGATTTACATACTAATGAGGTGTTGCTCTGAGTCCACGTGACACACATACATATGTCTGTTTGCCATTCCCTTGATCGCAACATCATGTGGTCATGACGCCTAGACAACACATTGACAAGCAATGGTGTGGCATATTCAATATGCTACACACACAAACAGGTCAGCATGGTGGGCCTTGTAACCTGACTCACAGATCTTTACTCTGATACCGTAGCCAACACCACACACCATAACCATCCACATTCTGCTCCATTGGGCATTGCCCAACCATTGCTCACATGCAAGGTGAGTCCATTATCCCCCAAACCCTTTGAGTGCCAAAGGGGTACACAACTGATTGCCTTGCAACATTTTGTGTACACCTCTGTCAATCAAAGGGTTAACACATGTAATTGCAGAGTTGTATCCAATGCATTGCATGTCATTGCATTGGGAATCCCTCTGTGGCTCAAAGGTTTTACCAGTGTCATGACTAGGTTCCAAATGGTAAATGGAGTTTTCCATCAGTACAACATAGTACGTGATGTACATGGCCAATCTGTTGTACCTTTGATCCAAGGTTGAGGGATGATGTCCTTCACATGCTAAGGCTGTGTCAATGGGTCATCCTGTGGAATGGAACAGATGGTTATTTTTGGTGTGCGTGTGTTTGCATGCATTCCACAAGCACAGCCATGCTCACACATGCATGTTACTCACAGGTGAAGTAGTCCCTGATGATCCTGATTCACATTTGTGTCCCGCTCAACATAACCTCCTCTCCATCAATGGGAACAGGGACCTCCATGGGCTGTTGTGGCTCAACATCCTCCAAGAGATGTATGTCCACATCAATGTTATGTAATAGGGCACATGCCAGTCCCTCTCTCACACTACATCTGAGGAGGGTGGACTGTTAGGTTTCAACAGCAGTATAGTGTTGTCCATGAGCAGTCATGTGGTCCCAATAGACTAATGGTAATGTGTGTGTTATACAGGTAATTGTTTGCCGGTGTGTCTGTGGTTGGTGGTGTGATGTGTTGTAATTGGTATGTACATGTCATGTGTGTTTTGACTCCATTGGCTGTTGAGGTTACATGGGTGAGCTTGATTTGTTTTTTTGTGTGTCAGGTGTGCATGTTGTTCTGTGTGTTAACCCCTGTTGTTCCAGGGTGTGTTGTGATGGCTTATGTTGTGTTGCTTTGTGTCTCCCCTGTCCCTGTGCGGCTGCTGGATTCTTGTTTGTCTGTGACTTGTTTGTATGGTGTAGGCCAGTGGTTCACATCCAGGGTGCCATGGCATGTTGGTGTGCCATGTGCACCAGCTCAGGGTGCGTCACTTTTCCCATGTTGCTATATTCTGCATTAGTAATTCGTAATAGTAATTTTACAGATTTTTTGGGGAGATGTGTGTATGGGACATATGATGCACTATATTCTCATCATTGTCATTGACACAGTGATGTTAAGCATATGTTATTTTCTGTTTGTGAATTTCCTTGTGCCTTCAAGGGGTGCCCTGGAACATCCAGATTGCATGTTAGGGGTGTCTTAAATGAAGGGATTGTGGACCCCTGTTCTATGCCTTGTTGTTGTATTTGCTAGGCATTGCAGAGGTTAATATTTCACCTTTGTATGCTTGGGTCCTGACCTTGAATGACCTGCTTCTCTGTTTTGTTTTCCTCAACGGTGGTTTTTACTCTGAGTTGTGTGATGTTCACCAAAAAAATGGGTGTTAGATTTCTGGAGGAAAATGTTGCAGTGTAACTCACGTTATCCCTAACTTCAACATTTGAATGGCTTTTGGCTTCGCTTCTACATTGTCCTCTATGGGCGAGATTTTGATATTTTGGCGACAGACATTGTGTGTTTTAAAACTGCCGTGGGAACATTTGCATTGCATACTTGACTTCAAAAACTACAGTCGCCAGTTTTTTCTGCCGATGCCAACATGTGGATCGAGCCCTCAGTGCTTTCTCATATTAAGGTCTTAACAATGGCTGAGTCTGTGGAGTAAATGTATGAATACACCTGCTTCGCCCCTCCCCTGCCATTACCCTCCAACTCCAGCAATTGTACTTCAGGATGTTCTACAGATCACTGTAGTAGACACACTTCACCATCATTAGATCTTTCACTGACCTTACACCTGTCCATAGCATGTACAGAAAAGTGGTATACAATTACACATTTCCTTTTACACCTTGTAGTACCGAGTTAAATAAGATGTAGAGGAAAGGAATACCCTAAAACACCATACACTGTTGATGAGTTGATGAGGAATAGGACTAGAAAATAAATTCCAGAGTCTGGTTTAGCATGGACTCAAATTTGTAAATTCACCTCTGTGTGCTGGTTATCACTACAGCTTCCACACTGTTTAGTACATACCCAAAGCGCTGGAACATGAGTAGAAAACCAACATCACAGTATAGCTGCACCTGCAGATCATACAACCCCACAGTAAAATCTTACTGTGAAATAAAATACATTATAACACAAATTCATGCATTCCTAGGACATGCTTCGTTCAAATGTTATTACTGTGAAAACTTGCACTTTTTAATTTATTTATTTTGAGATTGAATTCAATATGTTTATAGTAAGGTAGCCCTGTTGCTGTTGTTGTCTAGGGAGAACTGAGTGTTGTGGACACAAACGCCCCATAGTCAGCAATAGCAACAGTGCCGATTGGCTGCAAATAAAAAATAGATCGCTAACTCCCTTTACCAAATCATAGCCCTTTTGCTAACCAATGGTCCATCAATGCACCAGGGACCCATTACAATGTATAATCATAGACAAACCTCTCTCAGCAGGAAAGATGAACTTTGGTAGCATCTTAAACAGTTAATATTTTACTTAAAGGGATAGTAATGTTTCACAATTAAAGCAGCTCCAATTAATCTTCATGGTATTTGGGCCATGGAGAGTATTATTTCTATACTGTCAGAGTGGTAGTTCAAGAGTAACTGAATGATAAAGTATCCCCCTCCCACCCCTTTTACTGATGTAACACTGCACACCTCAGAGCAGCAAGACTATCTGGATGGATCTCAGAGAGGAACAATCTACAGTAAGCAAAAGTAAAAACCTGAAAATCCTGTTCAGGAGGGCAGGGTTTTCCTTATGCTCACAGTAAGACGATTGTCCCTTGCTGTGAGCTGTCTGGTCCCCCACATCTGAGGGGAGGCGGTTTACACTAGTTAAAAGGGGAAGAAGGGGAAGAATTTATCATTCAATTACTTTTGAACTACAACTCTGACAGTAATAAAACACTACTCTCCATTGATCAAATACTATGAAGATTAATTGGAGCTGCTGTTGTTGTGAAATATTACTATGCCTTTAAATCAATAAATTTGGGATAAAGGTAAAAATAGCATGGCACACAATTTTAATTTATTTGATTTTTTAAGACAGAACACATTATTCATATCTTAACCCCTTGGATGCTACATAGATTTGCAGTGCATTGAATACATTTCCAGCATCCAAGGAGTTAAATATCACAACTCTAACAATACAAAATACATTATTCAGAGTTTAACAGCTTCAGGTCACAGTTAAAACTTGTATCCCATCATCATACTGTTCCCTCGAGACATCAATATCTGTAAAGGCTCATGAATATGTAAATATATATAATGTATGTCGGACACATGCTTGACAAGAAAACCGCTACAACAAACTGATTCCAGTTATAAACCCATCAGTATGACATTTTTTATGTTTCAACAGACAGCCTATTGCTAGGTGACAGATCATTAAGGCTCTATACCCAGTCAGTGGAAATGAAGAAATAATTTTTTCATAATAACTTTTAGATGACCTCCCAGGCAAAAGAGATTTTTAAAGTGCTATCTTTAGCAATGCATGTCAAGAGTGTATGTAGGGTCCTTCTGACCCACAGTAAAAGCAGGCGGGTAGTGAAACAAAGTAATAAACACCTACTGACAAGGCCCGAGCGTGAAGAGATCTCATCACCTACCATTAGAACACTTATGAATAATTCAGAGCTCTCTCTCTCAGCAGCAGAAGATTTAGTTGGTGCTTTTCACCATGCTCCAATAGATAGGAAAAGGGCACAGGAGAGCTGACTGCTTTGATTAAACCAGTGTTCCTAGAGGTCACTGCATTTCTTTATAAAACCGTAAGGCAACTGAGTGGATTGTCCGTGCACATGGACACAGATTCATCAAAATACATTCAGTTTTAGTTAAAGGACATTTAAAAAAAAAAAAAAACAAAAAAAAAAACAGCTTTGTTAGCAGTGCAGATCGTGTTCTCCAGCGTATATTAACATATTCATTCTACTCCGTGTTGACTTCAATAACCAGAAGCTGTCTTATAATGTCAAGAGACAAAATGTATGCAATTATCAAATCGATTGGCCCAGACATAAGATGACATTTTGTGCAGTAGAAGCACTATGGGATTCCTGCACACAGTAATTGCATGACATAATAATTTATTAACAGTTGAAGCACTAATTTTAGGCCTATTATACTTTAGAGAAAAATATAGAAGCAATTTGCAGTCTACCACTAAATTCAGTTTTATTTTTTTAAGTTTTTTACTTCTTCTTCATCAAACCAGAGATGTGCAATTCTGGGGCAAGCTAACTGCAATGTAGGTTTAAAATGAAAATTATATAAATTCCTATTGATTTAAATTGAGTTTTTAACCCATTGAATGCTTCTCAATGCTTTGGAAACCACTCTAGTATTTAAGGGGTTAAATCCTTGTTTAAATCAATGTGAATGTTAATCCCTTCCCCCAATGACACAGTTGGGTTCCTCCAGAATTAAAGGGATAGTAATACTTCATTGTATCTTTATTTTATTTTGTATGCATTAAAAAAACATGAAGAACGATATAAGTCTTATCTCTCAAACCTTTATGGTTTGAGAGATATTCACAAGCAAAGTTTCCCCTCCCGCCCCTTTTACCTACTGTAAGCTTTCTCTTCTCAGATGTGGAATCTGGTTGTAAGACCAGACAGATAACAGAAGGGGACAATCTTCTTCCTGTGAGAACAATGAAGGCCCTGCCCCCCTTGACAAGTTTTTCAGGTTTTTCCCTTATCTTAATTGAAGATTGTCCCTCTCTGCAGTCTACCTGGGCACCTCCCTTCTGCTCTGGCTTGCAGTGTTAAATCAGTAAAATGGGCGGGAGGGGGATACTTTGTCATTGAATTACTCTTGAACTACAGCTCCGACAGAATTGAAATAACACTTTCCAAAGTCCAAATACTATGATGATTAATTAGAGCTGCTTTTAT